>CM023482.1:92529912-93129912 GCA_013339685.2 Hyalomma asiaticum | reverse complement strand
GAAAAGGCTACAGCCCTCTTCTTGCACGTCTCACCCAGATCTCTCGTGTTATACGATCCTCATTTCCGCGCACGATTATTCGGAAGTGCGATTATGTCAGCCCTATCAAGCGCCAAGATAACGCTGGACAGGGATACCACGGTCGCTACGTACGCACTGCAGCACAATTGCGCAGAAAGTAGGAAAGGGATTCGTTTAGGGCCACTTTCTGAACATCCTTCCGAGGACGTCAGGACGCCTTTATTGCGTCCACTATAAGATTGCTCGGTCCAATCTCTGGGCGCGGTCATAAAGCTGGGAGGTGGGGCAACAGCCACTGCAGTCTGGCCGGACGGCAAGCGTTTCGCCGGTATCGTTGCGCGTAGAGCACTGGGTCATTGGGCAGCGCTTTCGTTGTGCTGGTGTACGGTTCGCGCTGTGTTGTTTTGTTGGTGATGCCGTCGTGCAAACGAGTACGGCAGTGTAACGACGGAAGGGTCGACGAAAGGCAAATCAGGCACCGACTGTAAATGCGAACGGGAACTGGCGTTTACAGCAGCAGGAAGTCTTCGCTGACACGCTTTAAGTGCGAATAATTTTTACTTGCGCGAAGCTCAACTTGCGTTTGTAACGTGCAGTGTGTACCAAGAAAAGTAAAGTTTGAAAACGCCAAAAAAGAAAAAAAAGGTCACGTTACCATCTTCTTGAAACTATATTGCGAAGGAGCTTCAGCTACGTTGATAGCGCAACGCAAAAATTACCTCTTCTAAGCATATATATAGCGACGATTGATTACGATAAACAATAGTTGCAAATGATACATCACAGTCTATTTTTCCAGCATAGAAAAGCATGTTTCCAGCAATACATACCGTGCGTCAGGTGTGATGACCTTAAATAAAGATAAAAGTGTCTGGGCGCCGAAGTACTATCTTCTGTTTAAGTGGCGCCTCAGCAATTACGGTCATATTGAGCTCACAAACGCAGCGCGTACGTTCGGCATTCGTAATCGTGTGTACTGAGAATTATTTCACTACGCACAGCATAAAGAGCTAACATTTTCACTGCTCGCTGTTTGCTCTTCTTTCTGCTGGCGTCGCACTCCGAGATGGGTGGCTGATCTAATAAGCCAGCGTCCACGTGCACGGAAGCGTTGTGACGTCCCTAATAGCGACGCGGCGCACTTCAGATGCTAGCGTCGAACGCGCGACAACCTGCGTTAACGACTGGGAAGGAGGCGTCGCTTCCGGCAGATGCCGGAAGTATTTAATAACACTTTCATGCCAAAATTAATTCTGTTTAATTTAAACAGCCAGTATTTACATATTATAATGGGCATGAGTATGGTAGTTCAAAGCAACACAAAACTGTGTGCTAATTTTTCAGTTAAGAGCGGTTAGCCAGCGAACTAATTTATAAATTCATTATTACATAACAAAATTACTGATGTTACTTATTTTTCACTTAATACGCTAATTCGGCTGTACATCATAATACCAAGTAGTCAATGCCGAAATATTCCATGAGAAACTGTGTTAACGATTTTCATTGCATTATGAAAGAAGCTCAGTGAATCGTTAGAACAGTGGCAGTGATTGTTTTGCTTCTTAATTCACACGTGCGCTCGTTTTGATACGTCTACGAACTTGTCAGCATATGCAAAGCACATGCATGCTCTATATGAGTTCTAGCGAAAAGAAAAAAAAACTGCTCGTCTTTCCACAGAGTTGCTCAAAGACTCTTGAGTTCGGTGATTCTGACTCGAATCACCGGTCCTGTAAGGGTTAAAATCACGTTCTGTTTATATTCACGCTTCGCAGAAGAGGCCACTTTATTTCCTATGAATCGCTTCTAAAGCGCAGTCCTCTAGGATAAGTTGCGTGTACGCCGGAATGACAAGGGGCAGGTGGCATTGTAGCCTCGGCTATCACTATATAGGATGAGCTTTGCAATAGAAATTTTTGTTCTTTACGTATAAAATTATGCGCAAGCCTTGGCATCGCCAAGATATGTAACTGACCACAATAGAAGCATACATATAGAGAACATGGTAGTTTTTACTGAGCGGATCATACATGATGGGAATGTCTCAAAATGTTACGCCGTTTCGTTACTGCTTATTACTGTAATCATTTCACGTATCCCTGAAATACTTGTATATTGAATGTTTTCTGCCCTGTTAGAACGCAAGCGAGTAATATCGAAGACGTTGGGCATACAAATAAACCACTCCTTGCATGCAATGCGAAAGAACAGCATTTGCGTATCGGACTTTTCATGTCACACTGACGTAAACAAGGGGAAATTATAAGATGAAGGAAGGCGCGTGCTCCTAATGAATCCCGAGGAAACGAAAGATTTCGTCAAGTGGTGCTTTGCGAAACTTACTCGCATTCGCGTAACATATTTAGCAAACTTGAAAGAAGCAAAGAAAATAATAAAAAAATAAGAAAAAAGGGCAAGAGTCCCAACATTCTACATATAACTCGCAGTGCAGTCGAATGCACAAACGCAGAGCATGACTAGGTGAATCGGATTACGACATCCCCGGAATAAGAAAAATACCAGCGCATCGTATTTCTAAAGGGAAGGCAGGCCACCATAAAAGCCTTCGAATAAAACAAGAACTCTGAAAGATAAGTCTTCGGAACTTAATCCACTTTGATTAGCTGAATAAATACATATTCTAGCAAGTAGCACTGCGCACTCCTGACGCAAAGTTTTATAATAAGCGGGCAGCGTCATTTCGATCAAGCAGGGAACGCTGCAAAATCAAGGGAAAAAAACGTGAGATAATCAGTTTTCAGGAAAACGCGGGTGCATGTCCGAGTAAGAGATGGGCCGATGGTTTGGGTTAGATGGAAGCGAAAAACCGTTCTCTGCCTTGCTTTTTACACGGTGAATTTTGTTTGACCTCCAGACCTGATAAGAGTTCGGCGGCATTATGAGAGGAAAGTTTACTACGAAGTCTGGAGAAATACTATTATTATTTCTGTATAGAGACAAACGAACATGCGAATAGCTCGCGAAAGATAAAGCAGTAACAACTACGTTTATATTTAACCATACAATAGTCAAGCTTATATATATATATATATATATATATATATATATATATATATATATATATATATATATATATATATATATATATATATAGCGGAGTTGTCCTCCGTGGGCCAGCGTATTTTCAAATCAAAGCAAGAACACGACTGCACGGTTACCCTATTGCGAACTGTTTCGACTACGCCGCCAGTCTTTTTCAAGGCATACACTGTTCTGTATGCGAATATCAGACACGACCGCTGAGAATGTCATCGGAAGAAGGAAAGGGAGTGTGTAGTAGTCCTAGATCTTCATAATGACATTCTTCGGGTGAGCGTTTATCCCACTCGAAAGCTCGTACGTACTATGCACCTATCCCTTTTTTCCTGGAATGTCTACATGACCAACCACCTTCCGATAAGCTTTTCACAATTTTCCTTTCGTATTTATCAGATTACGAAAGAAAATCAAGCGTGCACTTGTCTGGACTGGCCCGTACCGAGTTTCCCGTGAAGGCTCTAGTAGTGCGGCTTTTTTGCAGTAATACTAAATCAGCGGCGAAGCACCCTTTAAAGGTGGCGAGTAACGTGCACTTAAGTTTCTCCGCAATATCGGCGCTCGGAAAGTTAGAAGATGCCATCATTTTACTAACATTAAAAAAAAGCGAAGAACACTGTAAAGGCGCTTGCCTAAATTAGGACGAGCTTGTTAATGCTCCTGCTTACCCTGTGCGCAGTAATATGAATGATCCAGCAGTGTTCAAAATGAAGCATTAGAAGAAGTTTCCTGTCCGTTACCCCGTGATCTTCTAGGAATGAACCATGAACATATTGTTGTTATGTGGGGTTTAACGTCCCAAAACCAGCTCTGATCATGAGAGACGCCGTAGTGGAGGTCTCCGGAAATTTTGACCACCTGGGGTTCTTTAGCGTGCACTGACATCGCACAGCACACGGGCCTCAACATTTCGCCTCCATCGATATGCAGCCGCCGCGGCCGGGATTCGATCCCGCGACCCTCGGGTCAGCAGCCGAGTGCCGTAACCACTAGACCACCGTGGCGGGGCGACCATGAACATATATGTTAATAACAATGTAGTAACTTTTGCCATTGGTCTACCAAGAGAGTGAGAGTTCGTAATAATAATAATAATAATAATAATAATAATAATAATAATAATAATAATAATAATAATAATACACATTATGACACACACTGCCCTGGAGGGTCCCGAAATTTCGGTTGCTTGGTCTTCTTTAACGTACCCTGACAACGCACTATACATGAATCGCGAGCATTTCCGCCTCCATCGAGAATGAGACCTTCGCTGCCAGTATAGAACACGTGTCCTCCGCTCCAGCAGCCGAGCATCGGAACCATTGTACCACCATGGTGGATAAGATGACTTTGTATTCTGCTCTTTGCCTTCGTATATTTAATGCGAATGACTAACTACGCCTGTATTAAAACCCAGCACCGAGTTCAATGACGACTAACGCTACAATGAAGGAGGAATGTTGATGCGTTCGCACAGGGCAACGGTAACGTTACGGAGTTCACTACTGTATACTTGGTGATTATATCTCCTGTTGCCCTAGAAGCCTAGGTTACGGATTTCGAAGCTGGCATAGGCGCCCCTAGGAACACGAACATGATGCATTGCCACAATTTGTATGATTGCGCTATTTCAGGTGCTCCAGCGAGTACACTGCACTTTGAACTTTGAACTTTTACTTTTCAGTGTGTGGTTGCACAAAACAAATTTGTAAACATCCGGAGCCTTGGCGTTATATTGTGGATCTATGCGAAATTCACCCGAACACGGGGGAGAGAGGCCTCAAAGCTTAACTGTGAAAAAGAGCATTACTAGGTAAACCGCTGTGCACAATTTTTGTAGTTCTGTACTTTTCTAGCAAGTGCAGGGAGGGATTCTGAGTTTAGAAAAGACAAGCCACATAGTTTGTGTTTGACATAAAACGAATGGCACGTTATTGCCGGCCTCCAAGTGGTTGTCAAAATATGTTAGCTTGCTCACCCGTTCAATGAGTTCTCTTCCACGAAGCAGTATGCACGAGTACACTGCAACAGCTTTGTATGAGGAAGATGATGAAGAATGAGTAAACATATACTTTTGTTTCCATTGCGTTTAGGAGCAATTTATTCGCGTGAAACCAATAACAGATTAGCTTTATTTAATCGTTAGCTACAACAGAGCTTCAGGCATGTACTGATGTGCGCAGAGGAGGGCCAGATCATCAGCAAACGTAGTTGGAGCGAAACTATGTAGTAGTGGTGGGAGGTCATTCGTATATAGACAATGAAAAATGGGCCCCACACTGATCGCTGGGGAACGCTTGGTGTTACTTTAGAAAACTCTCAATTCTCAGTAGAAATCTGAACGATTTGTTGCCTGGTCATAAGACAGCTTCGAGCAAAAGGAAGAAAATGTTATTGCAATGTGAAACGCTTGACGTTTTACACGGCAGTCGCTGACACGGCATCCTGCGGACAGCTTTATTTTTATTTCCGCGCTTTTACCTGCAAGAGACGAGAAAGCCCAGGTGTACTATACAAGATCCTCAATGCATGAAGAATGGCGCGAAAGTTAGCTCATGATATTGCCGGCCCCCCCACCCCCCTTAACCTTTTGGTAAGTTACGCCAAGTAAACTTTCTTCTTAAAAGCGATGCAGTCATCCACACCCTACTGTCAATATGTAGCATTTGCTGCATTTGCAAAGGTCAGCGCCTTCCGACACGTCACGTCACAGAGCAATGTACTCGTCGATAGTTGATAATAACACATATCTAAAAATCGTATAGCATGACAAATGTGTTCCGCAAACACCTTTCTTCCAGCCTTCAACTAAAACTCACCTCCTATCTTCCCCAGCTTTAAAAAAAGAAAATGAGCTATAGCCTTTTCTCGTTCCAACCACCTGTCGTCGAGCGTAAGTTCAAAATTCCTGCCGTAGTGCCCGTCCGCTTTGCATATGTGCAAAGAACGCCAGCTTTTCTCATGGAACAAATGAATGATGGTGACCTTCTGCGCGTGTGCGTTTCTCTTTCTTTCCTATCTTAAGAAGTCCGCTCACCTCCTGCATTGGGGGCGGCCGTCAGGGCCTTTCTTTTTTCTTAATATCTTGTTTTATTTTATAGTGTTTTTTTTGTATGGCCTTTGCGTTTTCAGGGAAAACTGAAAAGGGCCTGAAAGACGGAAGAGGGCGATTTGTTTCCGCGAAAAGGGCCCGGTGGCACCAAAGAGCGGCAGTCATGCGCAACCTTTTCTTTGGTCGGATGGAGAAAGAAAAGGCAGAAAGAAGAGTCGGATAAAGCGGTGCAGCTGAGGTCATGAAAGGCTGATAAAGAGGACGCGTCAGGATAGGAGATAGTTGCCGCATTTTGCGTGGTGTCACATTGAAATTATTTTTATCCTTCATCGTTTTCACTTTTTTGAAGCTATTTCTTTTTTGGCAGCCATTCGTATATGTATGCAGAGCGAGCGTACGGATAAATGGAGCTATTTGAGGCTATAGTGAAACAGTGAAAGTGCGGAGGCAGTGACCACTCAATTTGCGAGAGAAAGATGAGAGGCTCAGATATGCAAATTCTCATTCGTGCGGGAGATAGACGGCTATCGCTCTCGTGAAAGGCCGGTATTTTATGTGTATTTATTTCGTCTAAACCATCTCCTTACTTTTATGTCGCTCCTTTATGCATATGGGGCTGCAGCCATGCTTTAAGAATTCACTGGTTTGTAGCTGCAATAATGCGTCGAAAATCGTGCCACGGTCTAGCCCGGTTTTCACTTCATTTGAACAACAACATAAATGTATAAAATTCTACAAAATCATCAGCTATGACAATTAGGACTGAAACGAACATTTCGCCCAACCAGGCTATCCGCTATTGGCGAACAGCTTGAACAACGCCATCGGTCTCGTGTTTTATGTGTAGTTCGTCTCAAGCTTTGCGTTGATGAACTAAAAGAGTACTTTCTTTGGCCCACAAAGCTAATAACGATCTAAATAAAGCGTTTCCCTTTAGAAGGCGTACTCTAGTTGAAGGCGAATGCGAAGGAAATTCTTAAACAACGTCCTGTCCGCATAACGATATAGCCGTTGGCAACCTCGCCCAGATTACTTTCGCAGATTGCTTTCGCCCACGCATTCTGCAGCAACATTCGCGGTAAAATTACTGGCTGATTCGCGTGACGTTAGATTGAAAGAAATGTGCGCCTAGCGAAAGTCTGAACGTCAAAACCATCCAACTCACAGCGGCGTCACGGCGGAACAGCGAAGCTGGATTTACTCTGGAAATTACATAACCGTAGACGTCTCTCCCAGTACCGACGCCGCATGAAATTGTGGACGGTAGGTCCTCGCGCACTTCACGGCACTCCGTGCCGCGTATTACCGCACGCAGTACATGTGCGCTCGCTATGCGGGGATTTCTGAAAAGGAAATTCCCGAGAAATAGAACAGTGTCAGCCAGGCGAGTTTCTCGAAGGTGGAATAAGGCTGAACAGTGCCTGAACAAATAGAAAAGAGGACAACACTTTGTAGCTGTGAACCTCTCGTTATATGCAAGTTCACTTTCTACCGGGCTATTCCATGCATCTTCGTATCGAAAACGCTTTCTTTTTTCATAAAATTGTTCCCGTGAGGAACATTCGTAACATGTTTTTGTGTGCATTCTGAAGATACTTAAGCATTATTTTTATTTTTGAGAATTTTACTTCTAACGAATGAACCAAACGAAATTGCGAGTATTGGAAGGATTTCTCAATACCTATTTATATCAGCCGCGAATGTCCTTTCAGGTGTTTCATAACGCCCTTCAGCATAAAAATGAACGGCCTTATGAAACACCTCACTGATCAAATATACCCATTACGGTCGCTTACAAAACGACTGTATCTAACAAATAAAAAATCAGTCTTTTGTATTTTCGTGTATTAAGTTACGAGAACAGATATTTGTGAATCCGTAAAAATAAGTTTTCAAGGAACACAGCACGGGCTTTTATGTGAGATGTTAAAATCAGCACGACACTGCGCCAGCTTCGGTTACTCACATCCCAGGTAACTATCCACGATGTACGGCGACTTCGCGAGACTGCTTCGGTTTCCTGCCACTCATATTGTTGTTCACGTCCTGCCTCGCGACCGAGTGACAGTTTGGGTGCTTTAACAGCGCAGCTGTTTAAGATGGAAGTAAGATGATTAACGTCCCGACGAAGCTGTCACTATGAAATAAGTGCACTTACGCTTCTATGAAATCCCCAATGTGTGGCATCTGCGCGCGCACTTCTTTCTTCTCATGCGCTCATGCACACGTACCACAACTATACATAAAAAAGGTCATGCGGCACAGCTGACCTTTCTCTGGAAATCCTTGAAATACTTGTTATACTGTGCATAGCAGAGCTATGCACAGTATAACAAGGATGAGGGTGGGGGGGGGGGGCGGAGGGTTAGAAGGGAAGAGAAAGGAGTGACGTGAGAATTATTAATAAGGAAAGGAGAAGGGGAGAGGGTAAAACATGGAATAGCCTCGTATATTGTAGCTTATGCGGCACAGAAATAGGTATGTCCCAAGCAGATCTCATCATAGCGCAGCCATGCCTGGTATTGCAAGCAAAGGTGTTGGAACGAGTAGCAAGAGTCAGCATAGGATCAAGGAAACAGGGAGGATAGCGTGTAGAGCATGGCATCGCCTTTTAGAGCATATAGCTTAGCAAGGAGAAGTGAGACTGAAGGACACTGATGTACGGATGAGGAAGAGGGAAAGGAGAAGGAAAGGAGGAGGTGAGAGGGTAAATTATATCATAGCCCAGTAGTCAGAAGGAGATGAAATCTGAAGAAAAAACCCAATCCGCGATTGTAATGTGGTGGCGCTTGCGTGACAGCTCCGCTGTTTACTCAAAGCCCACACAGGTGGAACTGGCTTCGTTTTTTGCTCGACGAATATGCTTTATGGCTTGTATTTAATTTTGATATGACTCTCTCAAAAACATTAATTTCCAAGGTGGCAAGAACATTCAGTAATAAATGCTAGTTATTTTAAAATGTAATGTCTTACATAAGGTTTTGTTTCATAACGCACAATTATCCGTTTTATATCCCCTACGCGATTCAACGTACGTAGCCACTTTACCGAATATATAGAAATTTAACGCTGCATATGTGGGGGAACATGAAACCTGAACGCTAATAATGCCTTCTTGAGAATTAAAGCTATGTATAATTGCTAGTGTCGCATATACTTTGTTTCAACTATCAGTGTTGCAGTTCGACTGTCAAATATGCTCCTGAATGATTTGGCCATTTTTAATAAAGTTTTCCAAGCTCAGTTCTCGCGAATTTGGGTGTGTGTAGATGCTGATGCGCGTTACCCATTCATATCACCCTTTACGGTTGGTAACGCACCTTTTACGTTGACTAGCACTGTACGAAACCTGGTTGTTATTTAGGCATGTAAAAGAATTTGAGCTGATGGCCGAAGTGGAGTCTTCGTCTCATTCATTTCTAGTGCTGTGAGTAGTGTTTATTGTGTGCACTGACCTTACAGTAATGTCGTTGCTTCTAATACATTGATCAAGCTACCCGAAGTGCTATTAGAGCACGAACATTGTAGTCGTAGCTTTGTTCACTGTACTGCTGCAGCTTTTAATACGTTTATGTGAGCAACTACACGAAGAGATATGCACTAGCTTTTTTTTAAATCAAGAACTGTCATTCGTTCCTTTCAATATCATGCACGTGAAGGTCCACTCTGAGCCCTCAAATGCTTAGTATTCGTTCTCTATTATAAATCCTTTTGAGCCCGACTATGTTATTTGTCATAGAAGAAAATTCACTTTTCTAATTTCAGCCACGTGTACCTCGAAAGTAGAAGAGAACGCATGCGGGTGTCTCAAGGAGAATGCTTCGCTGGCCGAAGAAATTCGTCCTGAGTCAAGCTCAGAGTACGTTTGTCTTCAACTACTACGTCTTCTCATCGCGAAGGACCCCTATGAGTTTCTTAGCGTATATAGCACCGTTGCTAGAAATGGACGTATTTCTTTCCTTTTCTTGGACTATCCTCTAGCCGGGATGCTTCCGCTGGACTTGTTTGAAGATAACAGTTTCCGCACACAGAGGTTTCACATGCGCTGCTTGGGTAGTGCGGGAAAAAAAAAGTAATGTTTTTTCCAAGGCATGACGGTAGTTAAGAGTAGTGAGGCCCCTGATGTCTACGTTGGGAAGGACTAAGAGTGCACGACCTATTGCTCAAGCTATTCATGTGCCCTGTATGCAATTCACTTGTCTTGCTACGGGAGCTGCAGATACTATCCTGTTTTGTACATGTAAACGAACGACAGATGTGCACCGCTAGTTAATATTCATGACGGTGGCTATGAATATAGAGTAGCGCTGCTTAGCTGTTATACCGAAAGCGGTGAGAGACGTTGAAAACTTGCGAGTTACCAAAGAAGAAAAGAAAACGTTCCCTTTCGTAAGCGATTCCCCCTCTGGTGTACCCACTACGCTAGTGATATGACCACCAGTGTGATTAGCTGAAAATATCTCCTACGAAGATTTTTGTCTTGAGATGTTTTCGTGAATATGGGCCCTCCTTTTTTTGTTTCCTTGTCGTTATGGTGGGTTCTTAAACAAAGAAGTAGGGTTCACGTTTCTTCTGATTTTCTCAGTTGTTTGGAAGTTTGGAAGTAACTGCACTTATGTCTCCACTACTCACTCACAATAGTCGGCGTTCCAATATGTCCCATTGAGCATAAGCGAAGTTCTCCGCGGCGCGCTCTGCATATATGCGCCGTCAGCGCTCATCAATTCCCGTCGTAGCATGGGTTTGAAGGAAGGTCGGTTCCCTGTGTCACTCACCTAATTGCAACTTCGCGAGCAATATATTTGCCAGAAATGGCAAACGCTACGCGACTTCGCAGGTATTCAGTTAGAGCAAGTGTTGAGGTTAGCTTTGACGAAAGAAGAAGAAGGATATAAACAGACTCACGTTTAAGACTCATGTTTAACTCCATGTGTATATGGATAGGCACCTAACGCAACAAAGAATGGTTGTCTACTACCTCTCCATTCCTCAGTGCTGGTCACTTTTACTTTTGTAATAGCGAACGGTGACCGGTATTCGGTATGTGTTGTCCACCCTCAATACGAATGCCTCAAATAACTTACAGACGGGATTTTTACTTACATAACCACAAACAACAGGAGTAAGTGTCTTGGTATCTCAAGTTCATTTTGTTAGATGCCAGGCTTACCCCCCTTTTGCAGTAAATAAGGAAATAAGGGTATATTTACTAGAAGAAATTATTGCGCGAGTAATAAATATTTTCACGAACGCTGGGCAATCCTAAAGTCCTTTAAAGTAATTTTTTGCTGCTTTCTCGCGTTCTTCTTCCTAGCTCTGAGCATCTTTTAACATTTCAAGAAGAAATACTGAAGGTTCAGTTGGATTTTGTTCTGTAGAGCTCACTGCACAATCTTACCGTCTCAGAGGAAGCCTTGTTAGAAGTTGGGCGGGAGAGTGAGCGTGCTTCCTTTAAGAGGAAGAAAGAAACAAAGAGATGCCAGACAACTTTCACTTGCAGCCACCTGACGTACTGGCGGCGTCGTGTGGAACTTTCGACGCTGCTTTTATTGGGTTCAAAGTGTGATCGAGAGGGCTTCGAAGCGAGAAAAAGACACATAAGCAACGCCAGCGCTTTCATTCATTTCATTTCATTCATTTCATTTATTTTCCCTATGGGCCCAAGATAGGACATTGCATGGAGGGGTCTATGACAACAGTATATTCAATCAACCAATGAAGAAAGTTTCAATAAAGTAATGTTTTAGAAGAAGGGGAAGTTTTTATTAGGAACCAGAGAAATAATTAAAATATAAAATTCAGAAAGAGTTCGCTAGCAGCCGCCTAGATTTCCATCTGCAAAAGATTTATGGGCCGAACCGTAACCATGAGAAGCGAGAGGTGTACGCCGTGCACGCCATCTGCTTCGATCGGCGATAGACAATATTTATAGCGACGGCGGCGTCAGCTTTCATTTATGTGCATTGCCGATAGGACTGTAAGTTGGGGAGTCAAATCCGCCCGTGATATAGTGTAACATCATCCAGGGAGCTGTCGCCTCTTGCGGGAACCGAGAGATAATGCCGAAGGAAAGAGAAGGAATATTAGGCACAGGACAGTAAGCAGTCCGGGATCGCAAAAAGTCCCACGGTCGGGCGAGCAAGACAGGTAATGAAGGACGATGAATTTTCAGTGAAAAAAGAAAGTAACATAGACACCAAAGTGGTCTCGTACGAGACCGCTACGTGGAGAGGGTCTTGAATGGGGGTGACATAAAATATGCTAGAGTAATAAGCTCGGTGTGTAAATTAACTTGGACGGCGTGTCGCGGTATCTTGGTACGACAAACCGTCCGCTGGGAAATTAGCGGCTCCTGAGACGACAACGGAAACTAGGATGAATATGAGTGCTTCCTAGGAAATCTCTTCGCTGAAAGCAGCGGCTCGTGAACTGATACAACTGGTGTAACTGCGAGACGCGGCGGAAAGTACCTACAGCGGAACAAACTGCGCATGCTCCTACAGGTTATTTTGCAAGCTATGAACTAAAAAGAGAGCCACGTATGATATTGTTGTTTTGTGGGGTTTAACGACCCAAAACCAGCTCTGATTATGAGAGACGCCGTAGTGAAGGGCGCCGGAAATTTCGACCACCTGGGGTTCTTTAACGTGCACTGACATCGCACAGCGCACGGGCCTCAACATTTCGCTTCTATCGAAATGCAGCCGCCGCAGCCGGGATTCGGTCCCGCGACCCTCGGATCAGCAGCCGAGTACCATAGCCAGTAGACCACCGTGGCGGGGCAGTCACGTATGATAGAGAAGAACCAATACTGCATTTGTCTTTCGTCGATTTTGCGTTCCTCAAGCCATTACCAGACAAGTATTTTATCTATCTATCTATCTATCTATCTATCTATCTATCTATCTATCTATCTATCTATCTATCTATCTATCTATCTATCTATCTATCTATCTATCTATCTGAGCTACTAAAGCATCGATATGGACTGCACTAGGCGCTGGAGCGGGCGGGCTAGCAAAATGTAGGAAAGAATAAAACATCATTTTACATGTAGCGTTACAAAATAAAATGAAGAGTTATGGTTTTCATTACGAATGGATTTTAATTCTGGACGACAGTCCTTATATAGTACATCTCATGCCTTGATGCTTGATTCTCACCCCGGAAGGGGCTTCGATAAGTAATTTGTGTTTGGCTCAAGAAATAATTTCTAGCTCTGGGAAGCAAAATGTGAAGTGGAAATTTTTAATACGCTGTCTGAAAATTAATGGTTGCGTGTTACTGAGCCCCTTTTTTCCATTTTCTGCCCCAGCGGGCTTTCGACATCAAAGAGAAGTGAGCCATGCTCGGCATTTAACTTGCGTGCCCCTAATGCACCCCCGAATCGTTTTCAGTTCTTTAAGAAACCACGAACTCCGTCGATCCGGCCATTCATCAGGTGACTAATCCAAAAAACTCAGACATGCAGTTATTCCACACCTGCGAGGAAGTGGGCGCGAGTAATCACAGTTCGAACATTTCTTAAGCTTAATATTTCGAATGACGAAGGAATAACCGCGTTCAAGTTTATTTTGTGAATAACGGTAAATATGTCTCCACATGTCAGAAAAAACCGATTCATGCGCGTTTTGTTTGTTTCCAATTCCTACCCATCTCATATAAAGCGTCTAATCAATACGGACCATGAATGTTTACCCCCGCCCATGGATATATATGTTTACCACTCAAGAAAATGGAGCTGTCTGTGAAAGATAATGCTGTTTTTATGGAGATGAATATTGTAATCATTTAGCATAATTTACGGTGCACAGTGTGTTAGCAGTTTTTTAACTATAAAATCGAAGGCACAGAAATGCCTTTACACATATATCTTTTAAACTGTGGTAAAACTGGGTAGTTGCTTTCTTTTTCTTTCCTTCGGACATCGAGGGGAATATGCAAATAGTTTTCGAAAATTCACTTTGTACTTGCGCTGTGATGTTTACTGCAGTTAATGCCCTGTCACAGATGCCTATTGGCTGTGGCACTGCGCTGCTGGTTCTAAGGTCGCGGGGTCGAAACCTCGCCGCCACGGCTTGAACGTGCACTGCGATGTCAGTGCACGTTGAAGAATATCAGGTGGTCCAAATTTCCGAAGACCTCCACTACGGCGTCTCTAATAATCAAATCGTGGTGTTGAAACGTAAAACTTCAGAAATCAGTCAATTTGTTCTCCTTGTCTTATTTCTGCATACAAATGCGAAGTTGCAGCACTAAAAGTGCATTATTTTGTCGGGAAAGGGCGTTGCGAAGCCGTATTTGCGAGAACGCATATATCAGGCCGTTTACCTACTCTATAGTGTGTAGACTGACCATTCGTTACCACGGGTGCCAGAACTGCAGGATGCGTCGCGGTCAACATATCATGCTATTGTTATGTATGTGGATGATGCTGTTACATGCGTTTATGTATAAATATATTCGTCATGCGGCATGCGGCAGACTGCTGACAAACAGCGTTGGTGGTGTGGATAATGGCTACACCTATTTCTCAGCTTAGACTACGTAACAGGCCAGTGAAGTTTGGGCAAATCGTCAGAAGAATGCCCTGTAAGAGGACAAAGGAGTGCTTATACTTCAATCTTCCATTGATTCCTCCACACTTCCCGATCTTGATTGCCATGGATAGGGGATCAGGGTGTTGAGAAAAATAATTTGTGATTAAGGCCGCGCTTGACATATCCTTAGAGAATACTGTGAAGGGGAGGAAAGTCAAGCAGAGTATTTTCAGTGCGTGTGGTCTAGCGAGAGGCGAACAAAACAAAACCTAAAGAAAAATGAGACTATATGTAGTAGCTCCTAGCTTTCGATGGACTAAGTGTTTGAACCCGGAACCTTTGGTAGTCCAAAATTACGTGAATGCAATCTGGCATAGCCTTCACCGGCTATGCCAGATGGCACTCAATCACTTGTAGTTCGTACCTGCATGGTTACGCCGTATGATGCACAAAAGCCTCCCAGAAGACCTGGGGCCGGAGAGAGAGACTGTGTATGCGTGTGTGAGCTCATTAAAACACAAAGAAATTACGTACATTAATTTGTCATATTACTAAAATACATGTAGCGTGATAACGTTCCTTAAGCCATATAGCTAAGGACATCTACCATTGATAATGTTATGGATAATTAATGATCTTAGCCTAGAAGTACGTCTTAAGTAGTACTTAAGACGTACTGGTGGTGTCGCATGACCAACTAACTAGCGCTCTTGCGTGCTGTAAGTTGTGAAGTAGTGCGACGCCCTCGACTTTGAGTGGCTGTGAGAGTGAGTGACCGACTGTCACACACAAGAAGCGGAGGCTTCACTGTGTGCACCTATTCTTATGGTGGCTTTTTGCAAAATAAAATGTTAGTCTTTGCACATATTTTAGCGGTGTATTGCCGCGAAAAGGGGGTGGAAACCTATTTCAGTGCACCCCCCCCCTCCCCCCCCGGCCGAGACTATTGGTTGCAAAGGAGTGCTTAGGTTCGAGTAAATAGGCATGAATGTTTGCACCGGCGTGTGGACAGCTGGGGCGAGCGCCATACCCAAGACGAGAGTAGCAGAAACTTTTCTGCCCGACTAATCCCAAGAGGAGAAAGAAGCAATACGTCAATGTCCACAGAAAATATGGCCACTGCTTACCAACCATCGACCTAGCTAAATAAATACGCAAGACAAGCTGCGGAGCTTCCCTCGCATGTTTGCGTTTCTCGTGTTGTTCCAACGCTAAGCAATAATGGACAGATGCGACAAGCCGGTCCCGGAGGCTCGTGTGCTGATGATTGTTTTTCTCAGCGCGAGAAGCCAACCATTGCGGCTTACCAACGCTCTCGGGGGGGGGGGGGGGGGGTGCAATGGGCATGGCAGAAAACGATCGCGCACGGCTTGGTCCACACAAGGGCGATGTCCGTTAGGACAAGAAAACACAATGCAGCTCACGCTTACGTGCGCTCTTCACATCTTCACGTTTTGGTGTTGGTTTGTTCCCGTTGCTACACATTTGTGCCGTTGGGCAGGAATCTTCTCCTTTCAGAAAGCCACCGAGGCGTTGTGCACTCACTAAGGGTCCTTGGGCTCTACAGAGGCCTTTGAATACGGAGTACTCATAGTTGTGCGCTAGCATGTTTGTATCACATTAACTCTCGCAATTCTTTATGCCTTCTTTCCCTATGCAGGACAACAATTTCTTTGAAGCCTGCGTTCGCGCTATGTTAAACATATTATTAGCATGTGTATGTCCCTTTCTTTATTTTGTACTACAACTCCATGTGAATTTTAAATCCTACAGTGTATTTATCAAATGAATGAATTGTAGGTCTGATGACCTTTGACATCTAGAAGTACCTGATAACGCGCAGCATGCTTTCTTAACGCGCTCGCTGCGATAGCAAAAACTCCTGACCTCATTTACAACCACTCCTTAACTTTCGCCATGTGGCACCACGCTGTTGCTTTGGGCTAGACAGGTAATTTCATCATAAGTTCCCAACTCAGCTTTCTTGGCTGTGTGTCTGGTTTTTTTTTTTCTTTAACCGCTTAGTAACCTCAAGGGTAACAGGTTTTCCACGACACTCTTCTTTCCGAATAAGATTACATGTTTTCTCCCTGCAATGCTGTTATATTATTCTCGGTTTTCAGAGTTCTGCTGTTTTGTACTTCATTACTCAACGCACCGTTTCTAGCGCTGTCGCAACATCTTTTGTGAGCTTCAACGTGTTCTTCCACACTTGTACTCTTCTTGTTAAGAATCGCAGTAATGCACCGCTCGTAACTTGGCAGTGGCTGCCGCGTGCGTTAACACCCCGTTACAATCTTGTTATCGTTTTGTTTCCCTCGTGATCAAAATATCGCGTAAAGCTAACGTCGTACCTTCAAGGCTAACCGAAACCTAACTCAGAGTAACTCTCACTTTTGCTTATAGGAGCAGTGTCTCACTTTCTACGTGACTTTTTTTTGTTCAGCTCCTGTACAATACATAGCTACAGCGCTATATTAGAGCGTACGGAGCTGTATCAGCTCTATACACAGAAGGTCCTCAGTCTCTTCTTTCAAATAGTCTTTACTCCTCCTGAACATGACAACCTTCCCAGTTAATCATAAGTTGCAAATATAATCCCAACATTCCAGCTAATCTCTTCTAGCCCAGCAGCTTACATGCAAGCGAGCTAGTGCTGAACTGGCCCTGAAGGGACTGTCTTGACATTCATGCCCGACATTGTGATTACGGCGCCCGCCAAAGTGGTGGGCTCCGGAAGTTTTACCGTCGGCCTTTCTTCAGCGTACGCTGACACCACGCGGTACACGGGCTTCTGGCATTTCTTCTACGTCGAAGTGCCACCGCTGCTACCGGGGTCCTACACGATCTCCCGAGTCAGCAGCCGAGCACCGCAAGCACTGCATCTCCACGGCGGCTGCCATGCTAAGGACATTCACATCGAAAATTGTAAGGCATGCTTCTGTCCTTGGTTGAACAGTACGCTTCTATGACTGCTGGTATTCCCTTCGTTTTAAATTATGCGGATAATCGGGAAAACTTATGTGCTAATATTTGCTAACTCTGGTTGAATATAATTATACCACAGCCATTCCATCTTTCATATTGACTAAAATAAGGCGTTGTCCTGGTCTCGTTGAAGTGTACCTTGTCTGAACGATTCCGAAGCAAGCCTCACGCACATTTCGCATTTCCTCGTCATGCCGCTTTCATTTATAGACAGCTTGAGGTATGGCCGAGCTGAATATCGAGATCGGGTGCTCCTCACAGTCACCGCATTTCTTATAGAATATGTGCCTGAAATCAGCGAAAGACAAATTACGAGCCACGGAGGCAAAAAGAAAGTAAGCGTAATAGTTGAAGGGGAAACGCACTTCGCGTAAACAAGACCTTCGTCTCCAGAACAAAAATGGACTTTCCTTGAGCAGTATCTACCCACTATTTTATCCTTATTACTGGAAGTATCCTGTGATGGTTAGTACCTAATCGTAGCGAACCGCATGAACAATGTTCCAGCCGCACGCACGATGAAACCGAAGGCGTTATTAATCTGCGGGCGAGTTAAAACAGCCACCACAAAGCAAATATGTAGCTACACTTATTACGAAGGGATACGGGCCGCGAAGGCCTTTTCGCCAGTATTAGGTTTTGGTTAGGATATGCGAGCACATGTTAATAGAGCTCACGAGGTAAGCCTACAGGCATACGGAAGTATCACGAAGATGTTGGCCCGCTGAAGATGTCCGCTAAGGTAGCTTGATTATTAAAGAGTCTCGCGCTTGACAAGGAATTCCGGTAGAGGTTTTCCTTCTAGCGGCGTAAACATGGTTAATTCTCTACTTTGTCTTGTTTGCCCCTGTTCATAATAATTATAATAACAAGCAGATATGTTTCATAATAAATACTAACAATGCGGCGGAAAGGCATGGTTTTGTCAACATAATAAAATATTGAGGATGTGGATGGAAATAGCGTCTATCGAAGCTATGTATCCATGTTGCGGAGGCTTTATATTCAGCACCTATACCAGCTCCAAGCTGTATTTTTCTGTCTGCTTTCATCTGCATTTAAGATATTTTATTTATTCTACAGATAACACTAACCGAATTACATTTACTACGCTTTGCCTAGCTGCATATCACTCGTTTTTAACCGTTCTTGCGGTATTTTTTTTCGTTCTCTACTAGTTATGTTGCAACGCTCATAGTTTTAATTCTTTGCTGTTATATATTTATTATATAACTAAAAATCATTTATATATCCAGATTCACAAAAACGAAGGATTATTTCAGGTATCAAGAAGTAAATATGAAAGCAGTAGAGCTGAAATTACGTCGTCACATAGCTGCACCTAATAAACAAGTGTGAAACGGCAAGTGAAAGAAAACCGAACAAGCTGCAGGAAATTACGCTCGGTTTTGTGCCTCCGAAAATGTCGACGTCGATACCAAATGTAAAGGTGGTTCCACGTTTCTCACAACTAAGAGACAGGCCAAGCATGATGTTACCGAGCGGCGGACGAAGGCGTCGATTGTGTGAAAAAGGCACTAAAGGCGGGCTGCCCATTATTTTAATGTGGTGCAGCTACAAAAAAAAAAAAAACCTTCACATGCAAATTAGAATTAGCGTCGAATGATCTAGATAAAACACGACTAACGACGATTGCATGACCCAAGAAAAGTACCGAGATAAGTGTGTCGTGTAAGCACGCTTCGAATTATTCACTACGGTCGAAGTCACCGGGGTTGGATTGCTCTGGGTTTCTCCCACAGTGGAGGCCTCGAAAAATCGGCGAGCTACAGAGCCTAAGCTCGCGGCCCAAGAGCACACGTTCAGTGATGCGTGCAATTAGGCAGGCGCCGTGCTCGCGCACTCGATTTGTCTTCATTTCCTTCGGCTGGCACTACTTTAGCCGCTGCGCGATCCTTGTCTTGTGGCTTCTTTTGCGTTGTCGAAGCTAGCGACCTCGCCTCCACAATTACGTCCTTAGACCTATCCTCTCTATTCTCAAAGAAGACGTTTCCTGTGCATTTGAGTGCTTTGTGCGTATTCTTAGTACTGCCATCCGCGCCCAAATATAACAGGATAGTTAAGTTGCGCTGTTGCGGAGGCTTCGTTTCGGAAGCTGTTTGTGGCGTAGATGTTAATCCGTTGCTACGGAGATTCTCTCAAACTGTCAAAGCCAAATAAAGGTTATCCTAGAGCACGCGATACCTAAGCGAGAAAAAAAAATAAGAACAGTTTTGAAGAATATTTTCCGCGTGTTCTCAAGAGTACTTATAATTAAGAGAGGTAGTTTCAGTACATCGTGTGCCTTCAGTTATTTCATTTTTCTTTCAGCAAAACGTTTGAGCCACCGTATTTTAGAACGACTTTTTGCTGGAGGTTTGCATAGTGAGGAAAATATTCCATCACTATATAGCAGACAGAGTGACAAATATCGAACATCTCAGGCGACACCGCTGTGCCTTTATGTTAACCTGTGTCACGCTATGGAATCAGAAGTCTAGATTGAACCACACATCAGTGTGCGTGCTTTTGGTCTGTCGCGTATGCTGATAGAATTAGGAAGGGCAAAGTCCCGTAGACAAATGTGGGCTCTGCGATAAACAGTCGCGAGCAAAACTTTGGGCACCATCGCACTGACAAAAATTTTAAGTTGCATCAATAGCTCAGTTCTAGTGTGGAATAGCTTCGCTACACTTCTTTGGCCGAACGTCCGCACTTAGTCCGACTACTCCATATGAATCAACATACTCTGGCAGCCACGAAATAGAAGTATTCACTGCCCCCATTGGTCTCCACACTTTCGCTCGTGACTGTACGGGCGTCAATTAGAATAGTGGCGTTACTCGTGTAAATGAATGTGCATGCTCGAAACACTTTATAAATAGAGAACCACTTCCGCCGATGTGTCAGATTAGTCAGGCAAGGAGCGTGTGAATACTCTAGGGCGAACAACTCCAGGATTCTCCTTAGAACAGATGTCATAGAATTATTACCCCATCTTTTATGTCGTGTGCCAACGCTTTAGGCGTGGAAAGATTGCAAAAGCAGTATATATGCCACTGCCATAATGTTGAAAATGTGTAGCTTTGTCTTTCGTATCACATCGAAGTGGGCGTCGATATCTAGTCACTCAGGTTCCTGGCGCATCAGAAAAACTTGGTTCTGCGTAGTACAAGTTTGTTGCTTATATACGGTGGAACAAAGTATTGCCTTAAAAATTACGAGCGCTAAGCACAAAGCCCCCCCCCCCCGCCTTCCCCCCCCCCCCATTCACACACTCACACGCACACTAACACATGAAAAAGGAAATATGGGAAACAACGCTCGGTTTTTGTGCCTCCGAAAATGTCGACGTCGATACCAAATGTAAAGGTGGTTCCACGTTTCTCACAACTAAGAGACAGGCCAAGCATGATGTTACCGAGCGGCGGACGAAGGCGTCGATTGTGTGAAAAAGGCACTAAAGGCGGGCTGCCCATTATTTTAATGTGGTGCAGCTACAAAAAAAAAAAACCTTCACATGCAAATTAGAATTAGCGTTGAATGATCTAGATAAAACACGACTAACGACGATTGCATGACCCAAGAAAGTACCGAGATAAGTGTGTCGTGTAAGCACGCTTCGAATTATTCACTACGGTCGAAGTCACCGGGGTTGGATTGCTCTGGGTTTCTCCCACAGTGGAGGCCTCGAAAAATCGGCGAGCTACAGAGCCTAAGCTCGCGGCCCAAGAGCACACGTTCAGTGATGCGTGCAATTAGGCAGGCGCCGTGCTCGCGCACTCGATTTGTCTTCATTTCCTTCGGCTGGCACTACTTTAGCCGCTGCGCGATCCTTGTCTTGTGGCTTCTTTTGCGTTGTCGAAGCTAGCGACCTCGCCTCCACAATTACGTCCTTAGACCTATCCTCTCTATTCTCAAAGAAGACGTTTCCTGTGCATTTGAGTGCTTTGTGCGTATTCTTAGTACTGCCATCCGCGCCCAAATATAACAGGATAGTTAAGTTGCGCTGTTGCGGAGGCTTCGTTTCGGAAGCTGTTTGTGGCGTAGATGTTAATCCGTTGCTACGGAGATTCTCTCAAACTGTCAAAGCCAAATAAAGGTTATCCTAGAGCACGCGATACCTAAGCGAGAAAAAAAAATAAGAACAGTTTTGAAGAATATTTTCCGCGTGTTCTCAAGAGTACTTATAATTAAGAGAGGTAGTTTCAGTACATCGTGTGCCTTCAGTTATTTCATTTTTCTTTCAGCAAAACGTTTGAGCCACCGTATTTTAGAACGACTTTTTGCTGGAGGTTTGCATAGTGAGGAAAATATTCCATCACTATATAGCAGACAGAGTGACAAATATCGAACATCTCAGGCGACACCGCTGTGCCTTTATGTTAACCTGTGTCACGCTATGGAATCAGAAGTCTAGATTGAACCACACATCAGTGTGCGTGCTTTTGGTCTGTCGCGTATGCTGATAGAATTAGGAAGGGCAAAGTCCCGTAGACAAATGTGGGCTCTGCGATAAACAGTCGCGAGCAAAACTTTGGGCACCATCGCACTGACAAAAATTTTAAGTTGCATCAATAGCTCAGTTCTAGTGTGGAATAGCTTCGCTACACTTCTTTGGTCGAACGTCCGCACTTAGTCCGACCACTCCATATGAATCAACATACTCTGGCAGCCAAGAAAAAGAAGTATTCACTGCCCCCATTGCTCTCCACACTTTCGCTCGTGACTGTACGGGCTTCATTTAGAACAGCGGCGTTACTCGTGTAAATTAATGTGCATGCTCGAAACACTTTATAGAGAACCACTTCCGCCGATGTGTCAGATTAGTCAGGCAAGGAGCGTGTGAATACTCTAGGGCGAACAACTCCAGGATTCTCCTTAGAACAGATGTCATAGAATTATTACCCCATCTTTTATGTCGTGTGCCAACGCTTTAGGCGTGGAAAGATTGCAAAAGCAGTATATATGCCACTGCCATAATGTTGAAAATGTGTAGCTTTGTCTTTCGTATCACATCGAAGTGGGCGTCGATATCTAGTCACTCAGGTTCCTGGCGCATCAGAAAAACTTGGTTCTGCTTAGCACAAGTTGTTGCTTATATACTGGGTGGAACAAAGTATTCTTTAAAAATTTACGAGCGCTAAGCACAAAGCCCCCCCCCCCCGCCTTCCCCCCCCCCCCCCATTCACACACTCACACGCACACTAACACATGAAAAGGAAAATATGGGAAACACGGCGCATTTGGTAGGTTCAACATGCTCGCTAAATGTCATTGTCATTATCAACGATGATAATGAAATGGTATCACTGCCAACAGCTGTGACAATAAATATTTGCTGATCACATTTGCTGATAATCGTATTGTTCAGCTCTAACTAAATACTAAATTGACCAAGTCCATGAACACCACACACTTCTTAAATCACCTTGCGTTACGCTATATGGGAACAACCCTTGCTAACGGATCAGAAACACAACCAGTCTTGCTCAGTCAAAAGTCAAGAACAAATATAGATTCGCACAAGTGCAGCACAAGTGCTGCACACTGAGCTCGTGGGTAAGCGACAGCTTGCGCGTCAGTATTGATAACTCCATACAGACCGCAGGCGCTTGTTTCCTGACAGCTAGCAAACAGGTTCAGCGGGAAGCCGCAGTAAAGAGACAGCGAAGTAAAGTGATGTAGTGCCGCGGTTCCTACTCTCTGACGGCGATCGCGAAAATAACAAAGGGGCGCCAGCGGAAGAAGCCAAAGCTTTCGGACAACACAACACATAGCTCGTCTATATATGTTGCCAGGACTACACACCTCTCCCGGGATTCACAGGTAACAAAGTTAGCCTTCACGTTCAATGTCGTTGGACACGCAGCAGTGTGACGCGTATTAGAGGCAAAAAGACGAAAAATAATATAAAAGGTAGCATCGCCCGCACGAAACACGGAAGGAGACGCACTGTCGCCTATCTGAAGCCAGGCGTCTTCTTTGTGTTTTTGTCCCGGTGTCTCGGTTCGTTCGTTTTCCATCGAAACATTTCTTCGAACCAATCGTCTGCTGCCATGCCCTTTCCTCAATTAAGAATGAGCAGAGGAGCGATCCTTCGCACTGAGCTGCAGTTTACGGGGAATGGAACGAACGTCAACTATAAGACATGCTGCAGGGGACAGTCGGAAAGCGTAGTACATCTACGGAGACATTGTTTACCGGTGACTACGTTGAAAATGGGCAAGTAAATTATACCGAGAACCTGTTAAGAACTTCACCGTTGAACCGAATTGCGTAAATAGATAACTTTCTTTTGCTGCCATCTGAAACACGAAGGACACGACATCCTCAAGAGCTAACAACGTAGAAAAAAGAAGATAAATCATCGAGAAAAATATTGCAACGGGGAGAATAGGAGATGGTGGATGAAGAAGAGGACGTCGAACTGGTTTTTGCGGCGAGTTAGCAAGGGAAAAGACTTAGAAAGCCGAATAAAATTAGCGCGCTGCCGCAGACAAATAGCTGCTCTGGTAACATTAGATATATCAAAAGCCTATGATAGTGTCGAGTATAACATATTATTACACCAACTAAAGAGTTACAATTTCCCGAATTATCTGGCGAGCTGGTTTCATAAGTTTTTAAACGACCGAAAATTTTATTGTTCCTTGAAAGGTCATTCTTCTCCCTCTCATCGACAGTCACGCGGGGTTCCTCAAGGGGCTGTGACTTCCCCTCTACTGTTTAATGTGCTACTTAGTTCCATCCCCAGCCATGAAGGTATATACACCTACGTATATGCAGATGACATCACGTTCTTTGCATCGGACTATGACCGTATACGGAAGCACTCACGCTTTTAATTCTTCAGCGCTACCTCGTGCCATTCGCATGTGGAACGCTCTTCCCGATTTTATAGTAACTGAAAGAAATCCTGATAAATTTCATCAACTTATCATTTCACATTTCACTGAGTAACCTCTGCAGATGCATATGACGTTTTTCTTTTTCTCGTCGATATGTGTGTTTTGTTAGCTACCATGTCTGGGTTATTTCGTTTTACTCATGCTCGTTTAAACTGCCTACACGTGTTCAAAATGTGTTTCTTGATGTTTTTTCAGCCTGTATTTTTGCTTATTGCATTGAATTCTTCTTTTGTTCACTGTGCATATACAATTATTGATGCTTTATACTCAAATATGTTCTTTAAGTCATGTATATGTCCTTAGCCACTTCACCCTGTTTAATATTGTATAACATTTGTGTGACCTTTTCTTTTGCTATGCCCCCCTTACCCAATGCCTCTGACGAGGCCTGTAAGGACATTTTTAAATAAACAAATACATTCTTTGTATGATCGCTTGCAAGCTTATATGTGCGCAATAGAAGCTGGTTAAGAGTAATTCACTTGTCCCTCAATGTTATCAAAAGCTCTATCATAGTATTGCCATTAAATGACTCTGTTAATATAACACTTACTTACAACCTTCAGAATATTCCACAGTTGGACACGGTGAAATATTTAGGAGTAATTTGTGATAGTCATCTACTCTGGCGAGCACACATAGATTACATAGCTAAAAAGGAGTGCGCGCTCTTGGCATCTTGCACAAAATTAGCAACAATCGTTTAGGTATGCGGAGAGACACACTTATGATATATAAGATGTACGTGCGCCCTGTATTAGAATTTGGGTGCGTGCTGTAATCAGGCGCTCCCACTTATAAATTGCATTCACTAATTCTTCTGGAAAGGCAGGCTCTTCGTCTATGCCTTGGATTACCAAAATCAGTTGCCACTAATGCTCTCTACCTAGAAGCTCGGTTGCCTTAGCTCCTGTGCAGATTCTGCTTACTTACCGTTCAGACGTTCTTGATGATCTACGAATACCCTATCAAACTCCAAATAGTTTTCATGCATCAGCCTCAATTATTTTTTCAGTCTTACTGGCCTCGATTTCATTCTTCTGACCAGCAACCAGGCGCCATATCCACTACAACACCGTGGTACTTCCATTAACGTCCTTCAAAACATCTCTGAGTGCCATGTCTTCGACGTGATATTGCCAAACACACCCACACTGACACTGCTGTGATTTCTATTGGTTGTTCCACAAGATGTGTTCGAAAGTCATATACAGAAAATTAGGCATTCACACATTTTGTGCGATTGCTTTGTTCGCAGCTGCACGCAATGTAGTATTGGTAGCAGTAAAAAATTTGGAGTAAATAGCAAAATCAGACTAATAACTTCTAAACTGGAACAGCCAACCACTAAGCTTATAATGGTAAAATGGGGGTTATTACACAGGCAAACCATTATTCTTTGTAAAATTTGCAATAGGGTGATCCTGCTTTGTACAGATGCATGAAATCCGGCTAAATTGACCTAGAAAACCGCAAAGAAATTCCCAAAGGTGCAGTTGCTACGTCCGTCCGTACGCAATGTGACATAGTTGTTCCCTTCGAACTGCCGAGCTACGATGGGGAAGCTTCGTTAATCAAGCCGCGATTCTTCCGGTTTCGTTGCGGCGCCTGATCGCATTTCCCGAGACGGCCACTAGATTAATTAGCTCATGCTACTTCGGCGACGGTATGGGTACCACTATGTCACATCGGGAACTATTGAAAGTCACGGCAGCCGCGCTCTTTGGGAAGTCAGTTCCGATTTATTGCGTGAAATCAGCCGGATTTTTATTATTCCGAAAAAATTTGCTGCTTCGGCTTTTTACAAATCTTACAAAAGACGTGAGCTTTCTGCCCAAATGGCTCTCGTTCTTCCCCTATGGTTGAGCGCCTGGCTGTATTGGTATTAATGATGTAAAGGAAAATTAGCATCCACCCGTTTCACAAACGTTACTCCACCTTGCGGGTTTCCGCAGAACTCATTTGCTGGTATGAAAGATAATCAGCGCGATTTTGTTAATTGATGCTCAAGCTATCACTACTGACCATATTGCGTTACATGCTACTGTGAACATAGGAGACCCCCAAAGCGTGTACAAATGTATGGTTTTCTGTATATGTGCGATCTTTGGACGTGCTACCTCCTGAAACACCCTGTATATTGTAAACACAGCGAAAGAATTCAATGTCCGCGGCAAAAATGCACTCTTTTTAATTGTACGTGACGTTCTGTATATTTGTGAGGCATAGTTTAGTTGCTGGCTCGATCAACAAATGCTTCCACAAAAATATTTTTTTTTTGCGAATTTTACCATCACCACAGTGCGACGAAACTAAATATACCACGTGTATTGCTATTGCGTTCACGAAAATAGTAAAGTTACGGCTACCTTTCCTATCTACACTCTCGTTGGGACTGCGAAACTGCGTTGGACTGCGTTGGGACTGCCAAGAAAAAAGACAGGCAATAAAGAAACTACCTAAAGGAGGAATGGCGCAGTGTGAGTGCAAAAGGACAACGTATTCAATGAAGCATCAAGCCGCGCAGAATCACCTCCTTTTCTTTTGTGTCGTACTGGAGGTCTTCCAGCAAGCGTATTGTATATACCAAAAACAAAAAAAAAAGGACAATTGGGCAACGATCAAACGGCGTACGATGAGGTGGCTACGACTTTTCTTTTCATCGTCGTACAATACTCTTGAACATGGCCCCGAATATGGGTGCATCTATCCATTTCTACCGTTCATGCTGATGTTTTGTTCCATCGGCGCATTCCACGTGAAGGTGCGTTCTTGTTCGACGAAAGTATCTCTATCGCGCACATGCCTTCCTTCGAGACGCGAGCATAAGCGGCAACAGGCGTGTTCCTTTTTTTTTTGCCAGGGATTTCCTCCTGAGGCGCTCAACCACGACACCGCCTCTCTCTCTCTCTCTCTCTCTCTCCCTCTCTCTCTGCGTTCATCACTACTGGCGTACTTGCTCCATATAGACGTACTAGAATCGGCTCGTGTTTCACTGGTTCTCTCATTTTCGTTCTAGTCTCCTGCGGCTCGTTCGTAGTGAACGTAGGCCCCGCTGGAAAGCTAAAATAGGACCATTTCGCAAATGCGCCACCGAAGCACGACTTCCAAGGTCTATGCAGAGCGAGCGCCCCGTAAAACGGCTATATGCATAGTTGATATCGGATATCTCGGGTGCTTTTCCCTGTGAACGAAGCGGAAATTTCGAAATAAAGTTGGCCTTTTCAGTGAGACTTCGTTCAGCTCGGATGGCAATATCGTTCCAACTATGCTTACTACCGAACCTTCGGCATTCTATACCCACCGTAGACTAACTGCGATAGTGAGCAACCAGCAAGTGTCGCTCCCCCTTGCTGTGAATCAAGAGCCTTTTACTTGATTGTTCCGGGAGGGCGCATCAGCAGCTTTGCGGATTTTTACTTTGCCGAACAATAGTCTCTGGAGTATATGAATAGGGCACATTTTTCGTCACCAACGACTGTTCCTTTTTCTTTTCTTGTTTCTCTCGAGACTCCACGTCGTTTTGAGATGGGCTCAGTTCTCTACTTTTCAAGTCGCTGTCTTAAATGAGTGAGTGCTCTTCGCATATGCGAGTACTTTTTACCTAGTTTTGCGTCTAGTCATGACGAAACGCAAAATTTCGCTCGTTCATGCTAGAGAAATAAATGAAGTTGTTTTAAAGCACTCAACTCCAATATCTGAGAGAACATTATTGAATGCATTTGTTAAGTGCTTGAGTACTTAAGGGAAGTTCCAGCCATTTTTTCCTCTTTTCTCGATACAGCACGCGTGGTGATTGAGGTACGTCAGCAAGTGTATATAGCGACGTTCCTGTACGGGGGACTTATTCTTCCTGCGTAAATTACAGTTATTCGCAATTAACAGCCCTGAAACATTTCGTCAGTTCTTTCGTAATTTACCAGCGGTAGCACATGATAAAATATTGATTTATATCACAACGCAAGAGAAATGCAAATAAATAGTGCAGTCAAATACGAGAAGGCGATGGTGTAGTCGTTGAAGAATTATATGCTCTGCGTAGAATATGCCAAACGGAAACCATGAATGCCTTTGCGAGATTTCCGATTTTGCTGACCTTGTTCTACATTAGATGATACGCTTAACATCAAAACGAGGACAGCCTCTTCCTAATTACAGAACGCAAACTCTTATAATATTTCACACATTAAGGAAAAGTTATTTTGTGTTTACAGTTTTTATGCAGGGACACTAGTGTTCATGAAAAAAAAAAGACGCAGCTTGCAATAGTGGTGCGATGCTGGAAGCAACAGCAGCGCTACTGTTTGTCCTAGCTTCTTTTGATCGTCTTACCTTAACCTAGAAGCCGCGCGATTTTGGTGGAAACACGTCACGTGACTAGTTGTTGCGTGATTTTACGTAGTTTTGACGGGGACACGACACGTGACTAGCTGTTACGTGATCTTATGTGCTTTCGATCTCGTGACTAGGTGTTACGTTGTCACGTAAAGCCGAATATAAGCTAGGCGAGTGGCAGTGCAGCTGTGGTAGCTGTTCATTCCTATGCCTTCCTTTCTCTCTCTCTATTTTCTTTCTCTCTTTTGTTCGCCCTCTTTCTCTGCGTTTCGTTCTCTCCGTGTGTGTAAATGCAGCCGAGGCAGGGGGATCAAACACTCACCTTCGAACGGCAGCACCTCACACTGTGCAGTGCCGCATGGATGGGTCTACATTTCTGAAAATGCCTCCCGACGGTTGGCTGAGCTTAAACATCGCCACTTATGAAAGAACACAGAAACGTTGACAGCAATCTCAAACTGAAAAACCTTCTCCTTCTTGCTTGCGAAGATAAATAAAAGGAAAAGCAAGCCACTAGAGATATAGACGGCACGTTCTTTGATCTGTGCCGAAAGCATTAATAAATAAATTGTAGCAGAACGAGTGTTTTCTCAATTCTGTGGCGGTTTCATTGATCATTAGGATATTAAAGGCTCTGATGAACTGTTGTAGAAGATGTGCACAAAAGTGAATATCGATTACGCAGTAAGGGAATCTGCCAAGAAAACATAAAAGTCTTCACAAAGACACAAACAGAAAAGCTACACGAACGCACGTAATTATCCAGTCCGCTGCTACACAAAAGGGAGCGAAGTAATTGGATATTGCGCTATTCTTTCCAATTCAGGTTTGCCCGCAAAGCTTTCCTACGTAAACGCCCTCCTTGAAATGGACTCCAATTGCCACGTGCGTTGGGAAACAATAAGTGGATTGCCTCTCATTCTATTGTCTGCATTGATAGAATTGAAAAACGTCGGCGATAAGAGACAGCTGCCTCGCGGGCCAAGAAAGGCGTATTATGTCGTAAGACTCACAATAAGGATAACGCATTTCAAACGCTTCTTCATTCACTGAGAGCCACGTAGCTAATCTAATTAACATGCCACACTTCAGATGCTGCTCTCCTTCTAGAGGGGAATGCACGTCCGTAACAAGGTTTTCATGGCAAAGCGTTGCTACAAACACTCACAAGAGGCGAATGATCGCAACAAACTAATCAACATAATATGTAGGTATACTCACGATGAAATGTACACAACACAGTCGCGCACGTTGTGTGCGCCCTCCTATCAACCGGTACGTAATTTTCCGCTGCACTTTCCAGCTCAGGAATCTTCTAGCACAATCTTGGGAAAACAGTTTCACTCTCAGAATTCGTTTTATTGAAGGATTTTATGGGCAATACAGCCCCACCACTGTCGTCTATGGTTGTAGCACTGGGCTTTCATCCGAAAGTCGCCGTATCGAACCCCGCCGCGGCAGCTGCATTTCGATGGAGGAGAAACTTGAGGACCGCGTACTATGGGATGAGTGTACGCCACAGAACCACAGGTGGTCTAAATTTCCGGATGCCTCCACTACAGCGTCTCTCATAATCATACCGTGGTTTTGGGACTGAAAAACCCAGAAAATACCTTCGTCGGCAAGTAAGGACATGAACCTACGTGCCACCAATAGTCTAGCTTGAGCCCCAAGCAATAATAAAAGAAGAAAAGAAAGAGTTCCACGATCCCTAAGCATATTCTTATCAGATGAGAACGCGAAGGTCTTTGTTTTGGCTAGTTTGCCCTTGCGGAGGAGTGCAGCAAACTGCAGTGTTGCCAAGTTGTGTTATATAGAATGAGGGAAACCGGATTATGTTTGTTTACATGATTTTATGCCATCAAAGTGTTGTCGAAACTTGACATGTGCCCTTCTATTTCGTCGTGCAGGCAGTAAATACAGATATGCCCAAGAGCGGTCTCGGGCATATCGAAGTAGTACGACTGCCGCAGCGTTTTGGGTGGTGTCATTAGACATTCACCGGCGTCGTCACCTCTTGTTCCGGTGACAGTGTACTTGAGACGGCGTACACAGACACTACCATGGCCTTGTGATCCGAGTAGTAGGTGAAGACATACATCATATCTCGCACGATGTATGGGTCGTTGGTGAATGCGAGATCCATGCACGTACATCTCAACGTCGGGATGGCCTCAGTGGGCGTCTTCAATTCGAGACTAAACTCTGCACGCATAGCGGCGAGGAACGACGTACAGAGAAGTGAGTTGGGATTATGAATTTAAGAAATCTTCAGTAATAAAATGAGAACGCTTTCTGCACGGCAATGTAAATCAGAAACCTTTGGGAGACTCCTTTATCCATTCAGTGACTATAAAATAATCTCATGAAGGGAATGACGGTGCTAGCCATGTTCGTAATAAGAAAAAAACGTGCTCAATCTTGCGTGCCTTATATACTCATCATGGCGGCTACACTGACTTAAGTACCATAAAGGGCTCAAGGATACACAAAATAGACTTAGAAAGTAACAATAACAACAACGACAAAGAGAAGAATCCTGCGAATCCCACGCATTTTGGGAATTGATGTCATGCGAAGCAGTGAGCGAAAGAAATTGCTAATGACAAATTATTTTCGATTTGACCGAATTTTACGCATAAGATGATCATCTGAGCAAAGGGCACCAGTTAGCGTATATGCTTAGCGTGTGACAACCAGGAATATAGACAGCGCTGTGGCGATGGCAAGGCGTAACGTTAGCACTCACGTTAGTGCACAGAAGTTTGTTTTGTCGCTACAATGAGCTGATGCGCGTATCCTAAGCGTCGTACGGTAAAGTATTCCTTCGAAATTGAGCGAAGGTAGACCAAAGCATGCCGAGTGGTGGCAGAACACAAGCATTGTTTTTCAAATTGCTCTGATAGCGCTTAACACGCACTAGAAGCGCTTTGGCTTTACAGAACCATCATAACGACTGCTGGCGGAATACTTATTTTAGTACGTGTACTGTGTGGAAGGAGCCGCCGTAGCCTAGTGGCACCGTGCTTTAATGGCACCTCGGGGACCGGGCTTTGATTCCCCTGCCCATAAAACTTGGTGTAGTTTAGCTTCGGAAATCACAGCGCGTTCTTCGGTATATGTGTGCTTGTATATATTGTTACGGCGCTTCTGGAAAGCAAGGTGGAGTATAGAGAACAAGAGGGAGAAGAAGAGTTCATTGCGTGTCCTCGTCGGAAAGGGCGGCTTTGAATGATGGGGTTCTCTGTAGAAGTCGACGTCCGTAGCGTTCACTGATTGCCATGCAGAAACTGGCCGCGCACAAACGGCGTCTTGCGGAGAACACGCGGTCGCAGCGAAATGTGATGCGGATGATACGATTTCTTAAAGTCGAAGCAGCTCCTCACGGACAGTTTGGCGTATTGTCGACGCCAAGTCCGTCAACGAGACCACATCCGACGACGAGCTCGCATCATCACTTGCTGCCGTCGTGACTTTCGCCGACTTACCAAACGTGCCTGGTTGTTATACGTCGCTTGTTCAACGTCACGAAGGCCCGACAATGTCCAATGACATGAGACACCGAATTCAAGTTGCCCTTGCCGATGAGCAAATAGTGGACGTCTTCGGCGATCCCCTTCAGTAAATGGCCAACCGTTTGACATCCGCGGATTCACCAACTTGGTAAGCCTCAGGATCTCTTCAATATATGCGATGCAAGTTTTACCAGCAAGCTGCCCTTTGGGAGAGAGACAGCTCGGCCCTCTTCTTTTTTGCAGAGGTGTCGCCGCCAAAGCAGTTCCGTAGCTCTTCAGTAAATGTGTCCTGGGTTGTGAAAGTGTGCTCGTGGTTCTCATTCCAGACGATTGCGGTGCCATTTAGCTAAAGAATACAGCATTGGTCAGCCGAGTGTCTAAATCCCATTTGTAGCTTTTGCTCAGGCTTTCGTTATCGGTTAGCCATTCGTCCACGTCTTCGCCAGGTTTTCATTTGTAGGGGTGTGGCCCCTGCGAGGCTGTGACGGGCCAGCAGGCGTCGACGTCGAAGCGTCCGTGGTGGTGGACAAGTCAAGTGGCAACGGCGAAAGACCACCAAGGCGACAGCTGCGGCGGCGGCAAGGGAGCAGGGCTTCCGTGTTCGGACGTCATACCCAGAACATCCACCAAGATGTTACAAGGCCGACGACGTTTTAGAGGCGGCGTTTGTTCAGGAGGCTAAGAGCTGGAAAACTGAATGGAACGAGGCTACGGAATGAATTCTTCTTCCCTTTCTTCTCTGTTCTCCGCCTTTCTTTCCAGAAGCGCCGTGACAATATACATTACAATCGCAAACTACGAAAAATGATATTCTTTTATTGTTTTTGACCGTGTTACAACGATATGTGAAATGTCTGTTTTAGTTGACCTTTGACTGACACAGCCTCTAACACACCTATGGTCCTACCCGCATACCAGGGTCCTAGCACTACGGGTATGAACCACACGTGACTGCAGTGTCGCCAATCGTGAGTTATACGACGTGTATGCCGTGTTAGGGACGTAAAGGTCAGTCCTTCATTTTCGTCATACTTTATACCCAACCACTGAAATTTTGTTGCATACCAGCTGATAATGAGATGACCATGAAAGCAGCTAGACGTAGATAGATAGATAGATAGATAGATAGATAGATAGATAGATAGATAGATAGATAGATAGATAGATAGATAGATAGATAGATAGATAGATAGATAGATAGATAGTGACTAGAAAGAGACTAGAAAGTGACTTAAGTTCGCGAAAAAATGCTTCACATTTGATAGTAAGAATAGTATAAAAATATTAAAATGGGGACGCTAAACCTTCGCCTTTAAGAGCGGAAGACGACGGCGTTATCGCGCCGCGTTCGCATCGCTCTCTCATTCGCTTGACTTTGTTGAGTCACATAACTGCTTAGGCGTCACACATAACATTCCTTTGTTAGTTCACGCTCTACCTCCGCCTTCCGTTGGCTCCCTCGGGCTCGCGTACAAGAGGACGTCGGTACCCCATCAGTACTCGTAAATTGGAAATACGCCCGGCACCAGGACACTGTACCGAATCCATCACACGAGTGTGAATCCATCACACGAATGCGCTGCGGTGCAATTCGCCCTTGCGCTGACGCCATAGCTCCTTCTGTAGGCATCCGCGAACAGTGGAAGCTTTGCACACCTTTGCGAGTGTTACGGACACTTGTGTGCATTCTTACTAAAGTGGAGGGAATTGTCCGAGTTTCGTCGTAACATAATTAAGCGTCCTCGTAAGAGAATTACCGGCTAAGTTATTGTTTGTGTAGGTGCTAGTGAATATATAGTTTATGATTTTTTGACGCATTTTACTTTGCGAAATCGAATTTTTTAGATGCGAAGAAGCTTATGAACGAGGGGGGGGGGGGGGGGAGGATGCCCCTCCCTGCGGCGTTGGCGTAGCCTGCCCCCGTTAGTACTGGGAGCACGCGCACTCCGGCGCTTGCTGTCGAGAGCGTGCCGCTCGGCACGGGGGAGAGCGCGGGGGAGTGCGCGTGCTCCGAGTACTAACGGGGGCAGGCTACGCCATTGCACTCGCTCTCCCCCGGCTAGAGTTTCTAGTACACTCTACCCCGGCGCGCTCTCTTCTACTGCAGCTGCCATGGAGTACGCTTCGAGGAACGAAGATCGCATCGCGGCGGCGCGGGCTCGCAAAGCGCTGCCAAGCGGCTGCCAAGCGCTGCCAAGCGTTGGAAGCGGTCGCTACCTGAGGTTGGTGGCGCCGATGCGCGCTTTAAGCGTGACTTTCTCCACCACATGTTCGGGCACAGATGTAAGGTATGCGACCGCTTGTGGTTCGATAACAATCTGACCACGATGTCGACCATCAAGAACGAGCAGTCCCGTGCCAACGCCATCGCCGTTCTGCAGCGGGAGTTTCCCACCGACGACTATCACAGTGAGACAGTTTGCTCTGTGTGCAAAGATTCGTTGGTGGCAGGCAAACTCCCCGCGATGAGCGTGACGAACGGCTACCGCTACCCGCCGAAACCCGAGCACCTGCCCGAGCTCAACCCGGTGGGGGAACATCAGGGTAACCTCGAATGGAAGGACCGTGAACAGTGGTGAAGAAAAGAAAATATTTGTACAACTTTAAGTCGACTCATGAAGCTTCGTATACTGCTCAGGGTTCCCTTTATGGGGAGATTTCTTTCACTGAGGAACCTGAGACATGTCGGAGGGCTTCCGTAGTATGTTACCGAGGGTTGCTACAAAGGTAGCGGTAGCTCAAGATGGTGCTATCCGACGCACGTTTACGTCGACACCGATGCCGACACTGACGCTGGATTTTCTAAGAGACGATATCTTTGACACTATGATGTTAATTATAATTATTCCTAGCAGTATTCAGCTGTTCCTTCACAAATGTGAGCGAAAGGACCAAAAACTTCGATAGTGGAACCGGAGTCCTAGTTGTAGTAATATTTGGCAGGCAGGCATCCCTTGGATGTAACGTAACAGATACTGTACAGCTTAGGAGGCTGATGGAACGTTTCTCCGATTTTTCTTTCCTTTTTTGCGAATAGTGTAATAGGAATGCTGACCCCCCAAACTATAATATACGTTGCCTCGTTGCACCGGCTCTGTTGATTTACAGTGATAAAAACGCGGTTTCGACTTCCCCAGCGTGCACTCCCCTCAACTCCTCAGCTGACATCATGTTAGTCGCCACCACGGCCTCCAAGATTCGAGCTCTCTCGGAGGCCTTGGCAAAACAAACCATGCCCCAGGCTTGCTACCGTATGGCGGCACCCCACGGGGTCCAACTACTTTCTTACCTTCTAGGTTTCATATAAATCAATTTCAGAAAAATATGAAAGTGAGCGATATGCCGTATAGTTAGAGCCAAGTGCGCGACAACTGCCCGAATAATAGCTTTGGCATACTATAGTACATGCATATCCTTAATTTTGTTCCTTATTTTCGTGCATGTTGTAAAAGCGCACTTTCAGAACATTTTTCGCACACAAAGACCACACGCACAACGTACAGGAACACACAGCGCCAAGTATAACCTTCCTCTAGCTAACCGCTACCGCAATGTAATCATATTTATCTGATAATCACCAATGATCTCAGTACGCATATTGATTTAATATGATTTCATAGTGATGAAGCCTAGCAGATGCCGCTCAACATCCCACAGGGATCCGATGTATTGCTACGGAGGAGCGCATCGAGCGATCAAGCGTGTGACACATCATCGATTGTCAAATTATTTAGTGGGGTCATCTAAGCATGATTGGTTGCTGTTAGCTCAAACTACTTTGCTGATAGTGACGCGCAGCAACATCGACTCCTACTAAGTCATTAAATCTTATGCGTTGGTACATGCGTTTAAGTGGCACGGGTTGACGACATCACCAGGAGGTTACAGGTGTCAGCCTGGGTTATTAACAGCTGAGCTGTTTCACTCGGTAGAAGTCTATGGGCGACCTCCGAAAACTCGGGGGACTTTGCAGGTGTGCGCCGCATAGAGCGACTGTGCGCCAAGTACCTCCTAATATAGCATAGCTATGCATAATATAGTATAGCAAGGGGATGCGCAAGGGAATTGATGGCGAGGAGAAAGAAAAGGAAGAGGTAACAGGGTAAAGCATGGCATAGCCTTGTACGGCATAGTTCATGCGGCACACAAAGTGGGCATATGCCAAAGGGTTCTTAACATAGCATAGTCATGCACAGTATAATACAGGAAGGCGGTCGGAAAGACAAGTGATGGTTAAGGGGAGTGATGCGAAGGAGAGGAGGTGGGAAAGGAGGGGAGTGCAATGTAGACAGTGATAAAGAAATATCATAAAAAGAACATATGGAGATAAAAGAAAAATAATCGTGAAAGAAAGACCAACATGAAAAAAATATGAGAAAAAAGGAAATCTGCCTTCACCTTGTGGTGGCCCCGGCTTGCCTGTCCCGTTGTTTACGCAGATTTCGCTGGCGTGGAACTGATTTTATTTATATTTACCAAAACGTGACCGTCATCCCTTGCTACGCTTTATGCAGATACAGAACTAAAACCTAAATCTGTTCTGTAGTTTATTTGAAACATTTTCCAGTGCGTTACAAAAAATCTGCCTGTTGTATTGCTGTGAAATATAAATTCGTATGAGTTACGCAACGGAATGTTTCACACAACCCTAAATACGCTTAGAATGCATAAGGATAATGCCAAGAATTTCTCTCTTGTTGCTTGCGTTCTTCAAACTGCCTATGGATTTACGTTGATATCTATTTTCAAAAGAAAAATTTTTCGTCTGTGGACAACACCTCGCGAGAAAAGTTCTCGTGGCGTATTCGGTACCCTTCACTCGCACGCGCAGTGTACAGGCGGCGGAAAGCCAACAAAAGTTTGAACTGAGGTAGAGAAATCTACGTATATTTGTGCACCGTCGAGAAAATTCTATTCAGATCACGTATCCTATTTCCGAAGGAATTTCTAGATCGCGAACGACGCAGATGCGTGAGTGTACGAAGCGTCCCTGTGGCCTTTGAGCAATGGTGGCATGAAGAGGATAATTTTTTTCATTTTTTCCCCGAGGAGTTTCCTCCAATAGCTTTCCCTTATTCTGAGGATTGTCAGTGTGCACCATGATTTGTTGTTTCTTGAGGGTGTTGCAGCAACTTTTCGTTTATTCCGCCACGTGGCGAGAATGTGCGTCAAGCAGGTTTCGTGCAACAGTTTCATGTCAAAGGAACGGAATAGTCAACGGTTAAGCTTTATTTCCAACGCGTGTAGACCGGGTTTGCTCAATAATTCTGATATCTATAACGGCGGTGCCGGAACGTGTCGTGCATTCTTTACGGGCAGCCGTATCCATCCGATAGTTCAGGAAGACGTAGTAACCGCGGCCTAAACCACAGTCTACGGCGGATGGTATAGTAGAATGCGTCCATGATGTTCGATAGCTGCAGCAACCTGACTACACACACACACACACACACACACACACACACACACACACACACACACACGCACGCACACGCACACGCACACACACACACACACACACACACACACACACACACACACACACACACACACACACACACACACACAATTGGCAAGTGTTCACGAAATTTCTTCCAAACGCGGTTCCATTGCCTTTTGGTGTTTGCGAAGGCAATTATTTAGTGATTCTTTGACAGTTCACAGAATAAAATTGTTCCAGGAACATTTCGACGTGGAGCCTGCACGCTCAACAGAAACATAGAATTGTCGATTGTGCCCATCAAACAATCAAAGCTAGACGAAGACGCAATGATAGTATTACAAAAACAATGTCCTAGCAAGAGCGCTGCATGGCAACAAACATAGTGTCACACCCTCCAGCGCGAAATTTATGGCGACGTACGCAGTGGCGATCATTGTAGGGGATTGACTTCGTGTTAATAATGGTATAGCGACGCTTCCATGAAGACGTTAACAAGATGGCGCTTGAATGACTTCAAAGAAACGCAAATGACGCAGCAACGCTGGTGATGTGGCAACAACTGCATGAAGGTGCAATTACAGCAATGGAATCACTACCGCCATGAAGTAAGACAACCAGTCTCTGGAAAGAGAATTGAAAACAGACTGCAGACAAGAGCTACGCCACAATTAGGCTACTTGGCAACAATTAGACAGCAGTCAAACTAGGAAAGTGAAACCGCGGCTATTATAATTGGCGGCGTTATGTTGGCAACATCGAGATAACTGCATGCCAACGACACACTCTTTAAAATGCGAAGCGTCCTTGGGCAACTTCGACCGCACTAATCTAGCTACCTGTCTAGCTACCTATCTAGGCAGAGAAGACGTGCGCAGGCTCACAACTGAGTGTTTAATGGGTGAGAACGACAAATATACAGAGGAACGTGAAAATAGCTCATTGGCCATCCAAACAAAGATGTGTTGTCGTCACAATGCAACTTATAAAAGACCCCATCTAAAAATCAGAAAGTGACACCGAGGGCTCGCTTACACACGTGTAGTTGTAATGTGACACGTTTCAAACAGCTCCCGAATGCGTGTCAGTACAAAATCCTTGTTTGATTAAGAAGTGGAAGGCACGTGTTCTTGTTTAGCTTTTTACGATCACTTCAATGTTTAGCCACGTGGGAATGACCATTTGATGAGGCATTTTTAGATGCCTTTGGCTGAAAGATTATCTAAAAACGGCTGATCAAATGGTAATTCACATTCAGGTATAAGATTAGAACTACACGTGAATGTGTAAGCGAACATTCCGTGTCTCTTTCTGATTGAGAGATAGTTTTAGAAATTACTTGTTGACGACAACTTATCTAAGTTTGGACGGCGAATGAGCTGTTTTCATGTTCCTCTGCAATTTTCACCCATTAAACACTCAGTTTCGAGCCTGCGCACTTCCTGTATGCAGAAGAAGAGGCATGCCTCTTGTATGTCCGTGTGTGCTAGGACAGTTAAAAACGGTTTTACGATGTATATTAACCAACTAGCGCGACTTGGTTCTCTACTTCAGTAAAAGGTATGCCTTGTTTATTGCATTGGTATGAAAGCGTTTAACACGGATTAAAGCGCAATTCGCGTTACACAAGCCCCATCACCACAACTACCGGCGTGATAACTATACCTTGTTTCCACAAGGTATACGCCATATGGATACGCCATAGCATAGTGGTAACCTACTTGCTTCGCAGCTCTGAAGCCAGGTTTCGACCCTCTGCATTCTGCTTCACATATGTTGCGTGTGTGTCTGCGTATTTGCTATGTTTACATTTTATTCGCAAGCTACACCTACGGTTCTTTTTTTTTTAAGTGCGTTCTAATGACATCTTAGATGTCTATAGTACGCTCCATGATTTACGTACTCTGTATAAAATTCAAACGCCCGAGATGCTCACCCTTGTTCACCCTTCAATTCGTTGAAGATCATCGATCAGCGAGGCCATGCAACATATCCATTAAACTTTGCGTTCGGTTGCGTGTGTTTACCTGCGTGTGGCTTTAGCATCACTTTGTTGTAAGTACGCCAAGCCCGCAGTGCGCTCTCACGAACCAGTACATTATCCCGCCTAGTCACATAAGAGCTCGCTGTAAAACGCACAGAGCAAAATGGGCCCTTGCAACGTGTTTTGTGGCTGTCGCATGAATCTAGCTGCTGGTATGCACAATATCTCTTAAACTCTTGGGGGACTGAATAGTATGCGGCCTTTCGCATTCAAGTGATAATGCAGCTATTTACGGCGCACTAGTATATCTCGTAACGTGAAAGTGCGCATCTGACGACTCAGTGGTTAACCATCAGAGAAGCATAGGAATGGCGACCCTCCTCTGGCTGAATGGAAACGGAAAATAATAAAATACAGAGAATGAGGAGGCAAGCAAAGAGCAACATTAGAGGCGTGTTCGAAGACGCGTACGGGTTGGCACCACCAGACAAAAGGTTCTTTATATCTAAATAGGCTTACAATACAGATGCATTTCATTGTATTGGGAGGAAATAGGTGGATTTGTGCTGAGACGTGTCCACCGGCGCGAAAAAGTGAATAATTGAAATGCAACAAATTATCCCAAAAATGAATCTCAATACGTTTCACTTAGTGCCAATCCATTTAATATTTGCTTTGGGGGAGAGATTACTTTCCCCATAGCGAAGATCACTGTGCTGCTGTCTTGCAAACGTTCCCTCTTCTATTAGCGTTGTTCCCACTTAGTGTAGCAAGTGAAGCTGTTATATACGCCAGTTTCAGCGAGTACAGGTGTCGTGCCTTATACAACTGTTGAATTAAAATGTAAGTGCGCTTGGCGCGAAGAATGCCAACGGGATTCGCAAATTTAAATGAAGTAGTATTTTTGGAGAAAGAGTGCAAGTCAAAAGAGTTTGCGGGCAGCGCATTTTTATGTGAAAGGCGTTCTGTCAAACAACTGTCGTCATCAAGCAAATTATTCAGAAAATCTTCTTAACATTTTGGCATACAAACGTTCTTGTGAATAACATCCGAAAATGGTTTCTTATTGGCTTGCTTATGGCGACATGGCCTATAGCTTTTGTTTCCACGTACTCACACGCGCTAGTGGAAGACGTAGCAATTTTAACGCTTATTACTATCAGATTTGGGAACATTCGATAAATGTCCGAAAATGGGCACAATTTGGATTAAGTCACCACAACGTATTTGTAGCGCCTTTTTAGAGGAAGAAATAAGTAATCCAATGAAAAAGAGGAGTGTTACAATATGGACGTATGGTCGGCAATTAGAAACATTGTAACAAAAAATTAAAGCCGAAGCTTCTTTGCACCTTCCAGATTTGAGAGTTTAATATGAATGATCCTTTATTAGAGCACTGACCTGCGCTACTATTTCACAGAGCTCTCGCAGTGATCCCTTTGGTTTGGTTACAGTGTATGCTGATGCGCCCATGGAACGGATATTTGTGCGCAATGGAGATATGTTGCTGGAGAAATAGGAAGAACGACACAGTGGTAATGAACATCGCTGCCAGACACACCATCGCAGGTTGTCAAACGAAATTAATGGATCAGACAAAAGAAGGTCCCCGAAATCACCAAGAAAAGATATTCACTGTCGAATGTGATAGACACTGGAGCTGTCACTTACCGCGGCTTATGATGTACTCACTCCCGTAGAACCAGTTCCATAAAAAATAATAATTTCTGCAAGAATTGTTATTTCGCTCTATACTTTCTGAAGGCGCTGTAGGTATATAAAAAGAACTCGTCTTCTGTTAACGGGAATAAGCATTCCTCACTTTAGAGTCAATGAAATTCAGCGTTCCCACATTCCATACGAGACGCACCAATGTTCCAAAAGTGGAACACGCAAAACAACTCTCAGTCATTGTTGATGTCAACGTAATTTTAGCATCAACTCCTACGTGAAATGTGCATGTCATTTTCAACTTTCTCGTCGCTCCTCTATTATCCGGCTAATATACATTTGTTACTGCTGCGACTGGGTTTTGTGTTAACACTTGTCACATTATTGTAATCGTTCCTGAAGGCCCTTTAATACTGTGATTCCTCCGAGGCCTTGAATGCCGAGGTATTAAGAAGCAAGTACGACTCGCATTCGACTTATTTTACCTTACCGGGACATATCCGCCAGAGCAACGTCAAGCCGTGAGAAAGCATCAGCGTGAAAACGTTATCTGAAAAATTGTGAAGCTCAAATCTAGAACTTTCCTACACTTCAAAAGCACTTAAACTTCAAAAAAGAAATACATGAAAAAATTCATACTGCCCCTTTTTGTTGTTCATTTTTGTTGTCCTTTAGGGGCATTTTGGCTCAGTGTGACACGAACGTTCTCCCGGTGCAACTTTCACACGGTTTTCCCCATGGGTGCTTGTTCGATCCAAAGCTTGTGTCGTATGCGGACGTCGCCTTCTTTTGTTTTTTTTAAACCATGCCAGGATGGTTTTCCTTGCGCTTGCTTCTCCCTGCGCAATGATATAACAGATTTTTTTACACAATACCATTCGATATCCAGGCCTTTATTGCTACAAGTGCCTTGTCCAAAAGGAGGGACAAGCGTTTCGAGTACATGCTTGCACCATTGTCCAGCCCTCAATTGAACTACGTGTTCGGAGAGCGGGCACCGATCGCAACAAGAACGATCGAATCTCTCAAGGATCTTAAGCATTATGTGAGGGTCGTACAATTGTGCGCACGGGGTGTCGTATAGAAAGTACTGAAAACGAGAAAAAGTACAAGAACACATCGCGGGTGTCTCAAGCCGCCGCTATATTTTTGTTTCAAACGATGCAGCGGCCGGAGGATTCCGTGTCTGTCATTGGCTTTGGATAGCGAGAAGTAGTACGTTATTTTTTTCTTTGAACAAGGACGGGGCGGGTTAAGTAACGCGAACGTGGAAACTACGATCTAACGACTTCGTATCTTAGGTGGTAATCCTATATTCGCAATTTTATACATATACTAAGAGGAGGCTGCCTGGCCGTTTTTACTTTGGGGCACACACCTGTATTGTGCTTACCTTGCGAAACTATCAATGTGCAATAGTAAAGCTGGCTTATCGATCGATTCGTTGATAGTTCGATTCATTCATTTATTCACTGAACGTACTGTCTGCTCTTTAGAGCACGACGAAAGTTAGTAAAGGCCTTTTTACTAGATGTTTCTCTAGAATACCACGCAACATCCGCTTCACGGGCTTATGAATGAGCAGGTGAAAACATCGTCTGACAAAAAAATTCGATAGCTTCACAACGATGCCCTTCATTACAACCACGCCCTTCGGTAGCCTAAAACACAACTGCCCTTCTTTTAACTCACTCGTATTTCTCTTTTTTTGGATGCCTTCACTCTATACTCTGTCGGCATTGGTAGCTAATATACGGCGAAGTGAATTTATCGACTCCGTTATCTCCATCGCACTAATGTACACATATTACTTTTTTTCGCGTGCCGGAAACACCATCGCGTGTTTAATGTTCATCACATCAATGGAACCTAAGGCTGCCCATCAGCGCCGACAAAGCACGGTCTTGCGACTTCCCCTGCGGTGAAACACTACGCGGTGGTCGTAACTCACTATATTTAGTGGAAGGCATCGACGAACAATGAGAGGCATCTCGAGGGAACCGCATCCCCGTAATTCTGCAAACGTTCCTCTGCCAGGTGGGCGTACGTTACTAGAAGGGAACCAATGATTGATTTGTGGGGTTTAACGTCCCAAAACCAGCTCTAATTATGAGAGACACCGTAGTGGCGGTCTACGGAAATGTTGACTACCAGGGGTTCTTTAACGTGCACTGATATCGCCCAGCACACGGGCCCCAGCATTTCGCCTCCATTGAAATGCAACCGCCACGGCCGGGATTCGATCCCGCGGCCTTCGGGTCCGCAGCCGAGTGCCATAACCACTAGATCACCGTCACAGGACTAGAAGGGAACAAGGAGCGCGTGCTTTGACATTTAGCAGTCACACTAGAGGGAAAGTAACTGCGCTGTGAACACCCATTGTTCCTAGTCAGTGCACTAAAGCGAGCATTTATTTTAATGATGAAGATAAGTCTTCCCTTCATCACCTATACCCAACCAAAACTGGCCATTAATGAAGCTGTGTTTTTCAAGAATTATATTGTTACGAGCGAGGGATGTTTATTTACAAATGACGGTCAGCGGGGATGAGGGATCACCAAGAGGTAGATAGCCACAGAGATGGTGCAATGGCCAAAAAGACCAGTTCTTCGTCCTCTTCTTTTCGTCCACCATCTCCTATTGTCCCCGTTACAATATATATATGCCGCTGCCGCATTCTGTGTGTATGCATAAAAATTGCCAGTCCCCTTAAATTTCCTTGACCGGGTCCAAAGAGTACGTTGGGCGGCCACTGCTCATTCGGTCCTAGACTGTTTACCTGTTTGAATGAGCGACAGATAACGAAGTTGTTCATCAAGGCTAGAGTGCACATCTGTTCCAATATGTGCGTTTCGTGTGGAAAGCATTCGTGTTTGAAAACACACCGTTCTTAAGCTGTTTCCGCTCACTATATGCAACGTGTGAATTGATTTGAGATGTCGTTACGTCGACGAAGTAAATATAAAGGTGAATTTAGGCCAAGTCAAACATGCACTAGCGAGCGCGAAAGAAAATGGTGTTTTGCCAAGATCCCTGACGCCTGGCCGCTTTTGTTTGAATTGGTAAGCGAGAAGGAGTAGCCGGTGCCGTTCTGAAGGCACCAACCTTCTCTGTTCATCATTTCAGTGAAAAAAAAATAGTTAGAAAGCGTGCCTAACTTCAGAGTTTGAGCGCCTGCTGAACAGTAATAGACTTAATCGATGAGGACCAGTAATATTATAGTGAACACGTTGAAATTGTGTATTACACCCGGAGGTCATGACTACAATCTTTCATTACAGGTCATAGGTGTAGGAGACCGTTCTCACCCCTAGGCACTGCCATCGGCGAGCGCATAAAGGAACTTAAAAAATCACAAACAAAGCACAGTCCAGTAACAAGCTTCTGGTGATCCCAATAGAACAATATGAACAAAAAAAAAACAGTGCTCAATTCTGTCTCATTTGTAATGTGCGACCAAACTGCAACAGCCAAATGATTAAGCTTTAGTGATGTTTTTCTTTTGCGTGTTTGTGTGTGTGCGTTCCTTCTTGATGGTGTTAATTCTGCTAAATATTTTCCACATCACCCGTTATAGATTTTGTCATACGTTGGCGAACAAGAAATACATAACTTTATAATATACATATCTTGATATGACTATAGTGTTCGTTTATGCAGGTGCAGACAGCGTAACGTCGCGAAATTTTATTTGCTGTCAAAGATACCTTGAAGTTGAACTTTGCGAATGGACAGTTCACTTGATACATTTCTCCCGAGGCTGTTTTGCGTTAGACCTCGCTTTGAACATGTGTCTAGGGATTTCACTTAAACGCCTACTGCGAAATATAATTTTAATTCTTCTCTCACAAATTTTAACCACACAATTAGCGAAGGAATATTAGGTGCTGTCAATTAGGCCAGGTCCAGAGGGATTCAGGATAGCGAGACTGGCTACGCTAGTTCTGCCTAGCTCAGTAAGCTGGTCATTGAAACTGCAATAATCTGGCCTACTAAGCCGCGAGCCGCAATGACGGAGCACGACTTTCCGAGTTGCAACGCGATTCAACTCATAATCTACCCAGAGGCCATCGCGCTTCGCTTCATTTAACGCTGCTGCGGAACACCGTCTCTTGGGCAAGCGTAATCCGCCGGAGATCGCCGGCGGCACAGGATGGCCTGACAGTTAACGCTAAAAGCAGGCGATGTGACAAGTGACGAAACGAGCTCCAAATTACGTAACCGCGGTCACGCTAGGGCGGCCTTAATGACGTCGATAGCGTACCAGCAAAGAACACGGCCGCTCCTGCTGTTCGGGGGAGGGACGACGCGTTGAAGGTACCATTGGACATTGAGATGGGCCAACGCCGATGACGGCGCGGTCGCCGACTCATCGTTCCGTCGTAAAGCGCAGGGGTCATCACCGCTTCTCGTTGTGAAAGCGCAAATGAACTGCACTGCACCCTGCAAGGTTGTACAGCAGTTAAGCAATCGTGGATGAAGTCAAGTTGACGCGCGATAGCAGTTCGCATGCGTTGTTTGTCCCCTATACCGCAGGATATGGCCCTTTATTCGATAGCAACAATCGTAAATGTTTTCTCGCAATGCTGTGGAAAGCGCTCCGTGTCAGCAATATTGCATGGTGTAGGCGGACGATATCATCCGACCAGGAAAATGGCGCAATTTTGTATGTTAGCACGATTCCAACTGCACACTGCTGATACCCCGATTGGATTGGGAAAAATGTTTTCGTGAACAAAGATGAAAGCACTGGCCGCAATGTCACTGTCACAGTGTATTAACATTTGTTTCAATATCAAAGAGGCTTAAAGGCCACGGGATGTAAACGCGAAAATTAATACAGCCTGCGAATTCTGTCATTCAAGACCAGAAATGGCTATAGACCGATAACACCGTTTAGTGCCTGAAGAAGAAATCATTTTTAACGGCAGCTCTTCATATGCTAACTTTGGGTGCGATCGCAAGATAAGTGGCTGGCTTCCGTAGTGCTTAAAACTATGGCATACATTTCGCAGAAAGGCGGCTCTCCGATTTTCGTACAGTAGAACGTGCAACATATTGGCAGCGAATGTCGAGTAGAGTAACCTTGTTGATCCTTTCAAGCGCAGCGATAAGGGGACACATTTGCAATAAAGCGCATATGGCAGCCGTTGACAAACTCAAGCTGGCTTCACATCATGTCTTTCGAAAGTTTAACGAGTGCACTTATGTGTACCGCAAAACATCTAGGTCAGTCTTTTTTAGTCATTCCATAGATTCAGTAAGAATGTGACTTATACCAGCTGAGCTCCCTCACGAGAAATCTTACAAGCAGTAGCGCTCAAACATACTGTATTCTGGTGTCCCATTGCGGTTAAGCTCACTGCAGATTTAAAAGACGTAAACTGGCCAACGCGATTCTGCGAAGGCGCTAGCATTTATCAATAGTGTGGAACGGAGCATATTTTAAACCTTTTGTGCTTGTATGCTCTTGACGGTCGCGGAATAAGAAAGAGAGGAAAAACAACTTTACTTTGAGGCCGGCAATTTTCGGCGTGGACCACATCCTGCCCTTGGGTCCTGGCGGCGTATTCGGCCTGTCGGACACATCATATAGTTGGTCATCGGGAACCGAACGGACCTGGATGGTCTCCCACCACCCATGGTCCGCGTCTTTGACTAGGCTTGAACGGAAATATTTTCCTGTCGCTGTGTACTCACGGACCTGAAGGTTTTATCAGGCTTTGACAATGTTAATTTTAGCAAGTGACTAAAAACGGATAGCGACCGCCAGCAAAACGTGACAGCAATGCCTCGTTAATATTTATTTAGACTTCAATAAAAACACAAATCAGTTAAAAGTAAGGAGGTCAACAGTACTTTAAACTGGCACAGCACCTCAAGGAGAAAAAATAAAGAAAAAAAAAGAAACATATCCATGGCGTAAAGTAGGAACAGGGCGCTTCCTCAAGACATCTTCAGAAAGCGCAGCTTCCCCGTCTACGTAAACGGGGCTGCTAGTTGACGTCGCCTTCTCGGAGGTGAAAGCATTGGAGTGTAGGAATATATGGACGGCACGGGTACTGCACTCTTCTGCCAATAGAACTAGACAGTTCTTACCGCACTTATTAGCATTACAAACGTCTTCGGTGCACTCTGACTTAAGGCACGAGGTGTTCCGTTAGAAGCCATCCTCGCGTAGCCGCTCAACGCGAAAAATCATGCAGATTCTTACGCCATGTCGAGCAGGCCGCGCGAAGTTCGATAGCAGATATTTGACGTTGAGCGGAAGTAATTTGGCTCAATTGCCGCAAGCAAAAGAACTCGTACAGAGACGGCTATTGATTTCAGAATAAAATGCTTATTTTTCAGGAAAAAAAATGCGAAAGAGCCCGATGTTGAAGAAATGGTGTTAGTGTTCGAGGACTGGGCGAGTTGGTAGGGCCTGTTGACACTGGCACAGCATGTCGTGGGAAAACCACTTATGACCCTTATTTTGGCCGCCTTGGCTGTCTCCTCCTTTTGAAAGAATATCACCTGCTGTAATTAACAAATTGTTTTTTTTTATTGCGGTTCATCGTGGTTAGACCGGTTAAGTATGGCTTTCTGATTTGCAGAGCGCCTTACATGAACAGAAGTTCAGGGGTAGTTGGAGACTTGAGTCGACATATGAGAAAACAGCCACAGTTTCACCGCAAGGGCGAAGCAATGAATGCGATAGCAAGAAACTGCAATGCTATACGAAATGAGGCTCGCAGCTTCAGGAGCAATATTAATTGTAGCAAACATGCACTTGCTAAGTGAGCGCGTCCCGTGGGCAGTGCGTGCTGGTACAAAGGGCTTTATACGTTGTGTGTCACAAAACTACCCATACAAAGCTAGGGGAGGCCGCTAAATGAACAAACAGATGAGCGCGAACTATCAAGTGAAGCACGCACGAAACGAACGCACAGATATACGCCGAACGAGCGCGAATAAGCTGTCACAATGGATACTCTCAGTTTGAACAGCGCTCCTGTTGCAAAGGCGGCCGAAGCAGCGAGGGAAACTAGCGTGCTTCAAGTGTCGAGCTGTGACACTTGATAGTTCGCGCTCATCTTCTGTTTGTTCGTTTAGCGGCGTCCCTTGAGCTCGAGTGACTCTCGTACTCTCCCGTAACATCAGGGCGGACATCACGGTCAAAGCTCGAAACACCCGTCTTCCTCTCACCACGAGGCAACCGCGCGAGCAGACAGCAGAAGGGCAAAGCCCTGCGCAAATATTAGAAGAAGCAAGCGAGCGAGCTGGCCGACGACTTTTAAGTGCGCCCGCTGCGCTCCTCGCGCCATCTCGCTGGTAATGAAGAAACGCTTATAAGCGCCTGCCGTCTCTGAGTCCTGCCAGCGGTAAAGGGGGTGTATATAAGGCCCGCCGTTAGCTCCCTGAAGGATCTGCTCTTTGTGGCGTAGTGGTTAGCGCCACGCGCTGCGGAGCGAGAGGTTCCTCGTTCGATTCCACGCTTCGGAAGCATCTATCTGAATTATATTTCTTTGAGATTTTTATATATATATATATATATATATATATATATATATATATATACGGTTCATGACGCCGGCGACGGGGACGGCAAAAACCAGCCGAGACTGTCCATATAATTGCTATCGCAATAAAAATCTTGTGCAAGGAGTATCGCTGTTGCACATGTTTCGGCGGGGGCTTTGTCTTTCTCAGACGGTTTAGCGGTTGCCACCCTGATTAATACGTACACTTGTTCAAATGTCGGCCCAGTCGACATACCCGGTCCAGCAATTTTTTCCATCGCAATGAATACCTCAAAAGTCAGGGAAACCCCGGATAAGTGAATTTTTCACTCCACTTACTCCTCCTGATTCAGTCTCTTGCCCATTTATGGAGAATATGCCAAGATTTTTTTCGACACAATTGATGTTTCTTAGATGCACGAAACTCGCCCTGCGGTCTCACTTGGTGCGGCCGCATCGTGTTGTAAGTATAGAGAAAAGTGAGTGAAGATATTTGCCCATCATTATCAATTTTGGAATATTTATATGAATGAAATATTGTATGGTAACGCATAGGTATACACATAGCACTGTAAATTCTTATTTTTGTACAAGCTCTGTCTTTACTCTGTCACTGAAAGTTCTAAATGCTTGTACATTGCCACTTTGGCAGAAACGTTCCTTCAGTGAGATTTAAGGTGCAGTCCGTGCTCAGCTGGGAATAATAAAATAGCAGACCTTCCTAATGTACAGCTATATGAGAGCCGAGCATTGTTGCATATGGGTACACTTAATTGACCATCAGTGCCAGCACTGAGCTTCGTAAGTGCTGTAATTTATTCTTACTCATTTGTCCCGAACATAGGTTCCAGCCTCATTAGCAAGCGTTGCATAGGTAGTGATTTCCCCGTTACCGTTCCGCGTAACAGCTATTACACGCCAATCACTGCTAACGACTAATAAGTGCCGTTGTTCAGCCGAACGTTTGCGAGCCGGCAAATGTTCGCTGTGTGCGACAAACCCAGCGATGTAACCAAAACGTGCTTGTCCCCCTCTGCTTCAGACCGGTACGGGAGCGCAGTTGTAGAATTGACTTAGCAGCAATCCAACGAATAAACTGTTCCGCTAGCCACCTAATAAATATGGGGGAACCTATTCTGACACAAGGGAACGGCGTTGTAAACTGATCTCACTACAAATAATGCCTTTTGATGATCGCATCGTGAAACGTCACCCAACGTGTAGGAGATTCCCATTAAATTCTGCCTCCTTATCGGGACGGCCAAGGCATTCAATTTGTGCTTTCAAATGTCTCCGGTTAGAAGAAGCCAGTATTTCTCTTATGGTCAGCTTTACTTTAAAAATAAGGAGGCGAGGATCGTAGATGAAATTGTAAACCTCTGCATTTCGCGTGCGCCCGCTCTCAACTTCTTCTTCTTCTGTCTACTGCTGGACCGCACAGCGTTCCGTATCGATTTGAACTGTCAGCGGCTTCGCTACGATAACTGTGTGTAATAATAAATGGGACGAGAATTCGCAGCAACAGATTTATTTTTACTCAAAACCAGAAAACGCGACAATTTCGTGTCCTGGAAGAGCATGGTGCATTATTTCTGTTATTTACGATAAAAAGAGCCAGAAATAACTTAGAGAGACTAAGCGGCGAAGACAACTAATGCCTCGGCCGTTAATTTTTTATTAGCGTAAGATGAGGTCGTAATGGTTTATGGCTAGCTCATCGAATACTGTGGGCTTACGGCGGGTGTTATCGTTTATGTAAATGGAACCTACTTCGCTTATGCTTAACAACGCGGTAATAATAAGGACACGCGCAGAAATCACAACAACAAAGACGACAATACTTAGGAGATGTTCGAAGGTGTACATAAAGCTGATAGTACGCAGAAATAACACGGAGCAATTTGCGAGGAGGTATCAGGGATAGCTGGAGTTCACTGCGACAGTTACGCCGACGCGCGAACCGAAATGCGCGGGATAGTTGCTCATGCATGACATCATTAGCGCTTGGTATGCTTGAGGAAAACCTAGATACAAGAAAAAGTAAACTTGCTTGACTGTCACTGCTTATAATGACAGTTGCGTGTGGAAGGGCACTAAGCGCACCTCATACGGATGCTGGAACGACTCCCTTGACGCGCTGTATATCGCCACATAACTGTTCATAACCTGCAGAAAAAAGTGAGGCCTCAGTTGCACAATCATAATTTGCGCTAGCCGGAAAGAGGCACGGTCTGAAACACCTATATCAGTGCTTACCGGTAAGAACACACACACACACACACAAATAAACAGGTCCCGCTTACTTGGGTAATTGGTCTCACGCCATACATATTGCGGGCGAATTGCTACTTTGCATAATCTGGGGTTTGGTGTGAAGCGTTCGTATGAGGGATTGAGCATGTTTTCGAGGGGTGAGATACGTCAGCCTTCATGTGCACGACAGAATTATCTAGAAGATAGGAGGACGACACCACGGTGATGGAGTGATGGCTGATTTCTTCCTCTGAGGAAACAAGCGGTGTCGTATTCTGTCATAACGTTGTGGGCTTGTTGTGACGTGTGTTTTGCTAAAATGCGTAGGATGAACCAGAGGTGGGAGGGGGGGGGTGCACATTGCAATGGGCGACGCGGAGCCCTTATGAAGAAAAACATAATAGCTGGTCTTGATGTCATAGAAGTACAGGAAACAAATAAGACATTGTGCTTGACATGCGAAATATTTTTACCAGCTATGATGTGATGCGTGTGCTCAGTCCCGAGCACACGCATCAATTTCGTGCTCGAAAAGCAAGCATTTTTTAGACGCTACATACACTTTGCCTAAATCGATAGACATGGGAGGACAAACAGGAAGTGGTGGATATGGTTGGTAAGAAGACAATACCAAACCTTAATGTATAAGTGCGCAGTCGGCATCCCTAGACCGATATTTTTCTACAGCATCGTCGAGTCGAGCCAACGCTTCGCACGAGGCTTAAGAGGCCCACACTCCTTTCTGCTATCTTCACTCGGTTGTGATCCCTGAAACGCTGTTTTAATATTAAACGCCAAGTGAAGAAATGAAGGAAAAGTTTATTAGACAACAGCATTGTCCTTTTACTCTCCATGTTAGCAGCGCTCCCTACAAAGAAAGAAAGAATACTTCCAAAAAAATCTTGGTAAAGCAGCGAGAGCTGCTCTACCAAGATTCTATTGAAGCACTCGCGAAACCAAGTGCCGAAAGATGATCAGGAATACCGCCGCATGCCTAGATATAGCAAAGCCCAGGTCGTCAGAAATGTTATCACATTTCTACATCTTTGCCGCGACAGGCAATGTATAGCATGCCTTGGGTGTACCGGGGAAAAGGAAAGGCAACAAAGACAGTAAGGAAAAATTACGCAAATAAGAAAAGACGTATATGGAGTGGCCTGCAGGCGTTTTGGAAGAACCTTACGTAATTACGATGCGAGGCAGGCGAAACACACCAAACATCCTACCTTGATCAGCTTGTGGAGCAGCTTCACGTAGAGGCACCACTGACGGAAACTGTGATGCACACACACATATCATATATATATATATATATATATATATATATATATATATATATATATATATATAGAGAGAGAGAGAGAGAGAGAGAGAGATTGTCGGACACGACCAAAAAATGCCACGTGGATAAGAATAACCAGAGGAGTATAGAAATTATATTTACAATACAAGGAAAGAGCAGCCGACAAGATGGCAGAGCATCAGCACGAGCGCTGCTCTGATCGTCGTCTTCATCTTGGTGCATTCGTCCAGGCTCGGCAGGATGCGTCGCTAACAGTGCGGAATAGCGCGTAACAGTGTATATATATATATATATATATATATATATATATATCCGATAAGCTTTTATTTTACCTTCATTTTACTTTCTCTTTTTTCTTCCTGAGCACCTGGGCGCACGTAACTCAAGAGGTAACCGGATAGCACTTGCGCAAAAAATTTCTTCGGTGTCACCGACAATTTTTATGACGCGCTTCAAATGACGAAAGCAGTGGGTAATATTTAAACGGTGAAGTTGGTCACGACAGTTTGCCGTAAGATGAAAAGATCTGTAGGAGCCTGAACGATTCCCTCACACACTTCAAGACGGCAGACGCACGCCAAATTGACAATGTCACTTGAGACAGCGATGATATTGACGTGGCTGGACAGTATATGGACGACACGTTGCAGTAGCAGGAAAAGCGTACAATATAGCATAACGGTGATCCGTAAAAACTGCATTACAAAGGCGAACTGCTTTACTGAACATAGCCGAGTGTTCTTTTGTCAGGGCGCTTATAAAAAAATGTGTGGCTGATCTCTCTGTCAAAGGAATCATATTAACACGAGAGTAAAATGCATCTTTGCATAAGCAGTTGAATGTCAATATTGTTACATCGAGGTGAACTTGCCCATTGCTATCGGCATTTCGCTGGTACCGCATCGTTTGACGTGGATGAACGCACGTTCACGTATTACCTCCATGACACCAACGGACAACCCTTTGTGGTAACTGGAATAGGTTAGGTAATAACTGCGCAGAGTCTATAGTAAATGCCGTGCGACAAAGGTATATTTATATGCGCCACATTGACCCGTCAACGTCGTTGCCGTGCTCTGGTGCCTAACACATCAGTTTTTCGTGTTTCCATCACGCTCGAAGAGCGGTTGTCGGGGAAACGCCACCCACGAAGAAAAGTGACCGGTGCCGTACCACTGCGCTATCGGCGCACATACGCTCGAAGCTGTACGAACGTGCCTATGCGCGTGGCTTTGCCCGCTTTCATCGAGGCGGACTGTGCAGCGCGCCTGGAATGGTGCCGCCATTCGGGAGGGAGGAGGAAGGAAACAGAAAGCGAGACGAAGCTGCCCTTATTCACTTTGCCTCTCCCGGATGGCGGCCCCGTTCCAGGTTGGTTGGCTGGTCCTTGGGTATCTTGGCGCAACCCACTCTGGGGGATCGGCCATGAACCGGAAAAGAAATTTGTGTCATTGTGCGCCTGGGTGCGCGCGGGCTGAGCCGGGCGAGACAAGAGGGCGCGTTCGTGCAGCATCGAGCATGTGCCGCGTTAGTACAGCGTTAGCGCAGTGGTAGAGCACCGGGTACCTTCCTTCACGGCGCGGGGGGCTGCGAGTTCGATTTCCAGCGCATCAACAGAAGTTTTTCTGGGTGTTTTTCCATATTGTTCTTCCATGCTTACTTTACTGCATGATATCCATTACGGTAGTGACGTATGGTGTCGTGGTGGATACCGGCATAAAACGCCTTCGTGTTAAAAACATGTTTCAGCGTTTGAACTGGTGGCACATTCTCACTACCTTTTAATAAGCTTTTGCAGGTGCCTGTTGAACGATATGATCAAGTATACGTAAGGTGTCAACACATTAAATGAGCCAACGCCACAAATGTGGGCATCTCACAGGAATCTGCCCGAATGAAAGAAAAGAAATTAGCGCAGTTTGCGATAGGGGCCGGAATATGCCAGGTGACTAGTTGCTGCGTGATTTTGCATGGTTTTAAGCGGTAACACGTAACTTGACTAGCTTTTCACGAGGTTTTGGCGGGATATGTATCATAACTAGCTGTTAAGCAGTTTTACGTAGTTTCGATCACCTGACCAGCTGTTACGTAATTTTACCTGGTTTCGGTCACGCCGGTAGCTATTGCGTGATATTTGGTGCGTTTGATTGCGCGACGAGCTGTCACAATGTCATGATAAACAGTACCCATGCTGAGCGAGAAGCGGTGGCAGGTGTTTCTATATTTTCTTACGTCTGTCTATATTTCTCCCTTTCTCTCCTTCCTGTTTTCTCTCTGTCTTTATGCGAATGCAGCCGCGGCTTCAGTGATGGAACCCGCAACTTAAGCGAATTCTAATGTTTTCTGCTCCTGGCATCGTGCATTGCCACCTGGAGGGAGCGGCCCACATTACTACGAACGCCCCCCGCTGGTATGACGAGGCTATAATAGCTGCGCTGTTTAAAAACATATTGAAAGAAGAGGTGCCCCACCCGAAGTACGCCTAGAAAAAAAAAGACAGTTGCTCGTGCATTCACGGCCATCATGCCGAAAGGCGTAAAGAACAAAAACTTGTTAAATTTAATCTGATCGGTTCAATCTCTTAGAGGGAAAGCTGTATAAACGGTACTTAATCTAACAAAAAATTAACCGCAGTATGATCAGAACAGAGCAGCGTTAGGGCCGACACGACGAAGAAAAATTTTCACCACCGCAGTATAAAAGAAACGAGGAACAATGAAACAAGAAAGAAAAAAAAAAACGGCCATTTCACACGGGCTACACTATGTAAACATAGCCTTGTAAAGTCATTTCATTAAGAAATATAAAGTCCGCTAGGGTCAAGGCAATACCATGCCTTCCATGGTACCTTTCTGGCATAAGAGCAATAACGACTGACGCAGCCGCGTCCTTCTACTCAGCCCGCCATACCAATCTCAATGCTTACTTCGTGTCTGCTGATGGCACATCGTCAGACACCAAATGAAGTGCAGTCGCTCCTGCTTTCACATCACGGACGCTGCCTATAAGCGCTGTCATTGCCTCTTCGCGCTGTTACATAATAAGATAGACGGACTTCGTAGCCAGTTGCAGTAGATATTTCTTGTGAGGGCAAGTTCTCTTGCAGGGCCTTTCCTACCTGCATGAGCGCCCTGAACACTGACGCATGACCACACCGTAAGATACAAAAAGGCTTTTGTCCTGAGAGTACTGTCAGCATTTCATTGAGAAAGTCTTGCCAAGGTGCACGCTACTGTACCATCTACAGGTGGTCAGTTTCGTAACGTTACCGATTCCTTTTCCGTCACTCTCACTGTGCGTGTTACGTATCATACAACGCTTCGTAATGCCGTTGACATCATTTTTTTTTTCCTTGGACCTTTTCCTGCAGCCACGAGTGGTCAATAACCTCATCAGTAAGATGCCCGTGCACGGAAACACAATCCATTCTCATAAGCGAAAAAGCTATAACCTGTCATTATGTCCTTTCGGAGGTAGGATTAGTGTGCTGTGTCACCTCGATGGTTTCTTCGATTGTGCGCAAAATAAATATTTGTTTTTTTTTCACGCATTCATTGCGTGCGGCGATGTCGTTGCCCTTTCACAAAAAAAAAAAAAGAAACGACAGCATGACACCTTCTCATAGAATTTGGAAGTCGGCACAGTTTTCAGGTTTTTAATTAGCGAACTTCGGCGAGTTTGAGCGTATCTATCTATCTATCTATCTATCTATCTATCTATCTATCTATCTATCTATCTATCTATCTATCTATCTATCTATCTATCTATCTATCTATCTATCTATCTATCTTCAGCCAATTCGTCATAGGCAATGTCCTAGATTACTGCTTCTCATGACAGCGATTCCCACAATGCGTGGGATTTGCAGGAATTTTTCATGAATGTTTTTGTCTGTTATGTGGTTTGTTTGTGTAGCTGAGAGGCTGCTGGGCGTTCGAAATTTTATCCATACGACCACTTTGCTTTGCCGGTACTAGTGTACGAAACTTGGAGATTAAAAAACAAAACAAAAGGGAAACTCGAGGACTAGATAGATACTATGCACAGTGTGCTAATGAACTAAGATTGGTGAACGTGGCACATAAGAGATAGGAAGACGGCAGATGAACAGATCGCTAAAAACAACTTAGGACAGGGAATGTAGCAGGAGCCAGCGTTTTGACAAGTGTACTTGTCTTCGTCCGGACAGTGACTGCCTTCTCCAGCATCCGTTTATGCACGCCATTGCACGCTCTCCCCCGACCGCAGAAGGAGAGGAGAAGAGAGACACGTGCAGACAACAACAACAACAAAAGAAAGAGAAAAAAAAAGGGGGGGGGGAGGTGTAGGGGAAGTTGGGTGACAGGTGTTAGCGGACTAATATGCATAGCGAGAACGAAAGCTTCCAAAGAAGCCGCTCATGTTACTCCCTCTAAAGAATCTGCGATTAAAGTAACCAAATCCGTTATAAACAAAATTTTACTCATGTGAGCTGAGAGTAAATAATAGCACCAGTTGTAGAATCAGAGTGTGAAGCGTGCTAGAATAGTTGAATTCTCAGCGCATGTGGCATTTTTAAACCTCAGGAAACTAATGGCATGACATGGCAAAAAAGAACAAAAAAAAAAGGAAGCTATGGTTTTAAAAGAAAAAGAAAAGCCACTTTACCGTTCCTGAGCTCCAAGTAACCCCTAATAAGCCGAACAAGAGCACAAGAAATACGGTTGGCAACTAGGTTTCAGAAATTGGGGCGAAGATGCTTTAATTTTAAAGCAATCTACACACAAAGAACGACCATCATGCCAAGGAAAGCTGCAGGGACCCACGCACAGGTGGGAATCCGTAGAACCGGCTCTCCCACTTTATGGGTTCGGCTCACCATTGTCGATTAAAGAAAACAAAAACAAAAACGACATGTCATTTGGCTGGTTCCAAATTATGCAGCAAAAGTTAGCTGTTTATGGAGGGAACTTGATAAGTTAACTACGCTGTGAGTGATAGAACGAAAATTGGTTGCTGTATTCGTGAGCGAAAATATTGTGCCAGAGGTGTTCTTAATTCACGAGAGGGGTAAATCATAAGCTGAGAAATTCAGATGATATGAACGAAAGATGCGTTCCATTTACGTTAAGGCACAGCTGCCAAATGAAGGAAAATGCAGTCGAGAACGGCAGATAACTGCGCGGTGTGCTGAAATTGTGAGGTTATCATGAGCTAGTAGAATACAGTTGTAATACAATGTTGATGGGTGGAGCTGTCGCCCTGCAGTAGCTTTTAAAAATGTTACCGCTCCTGTTTACGATTTAAGCAATGACAGCGAAAGAAAACATATGGAAGCACTAGATCGAAGGACGGTAGTGAAATGCATGTATACTTTAAAAAATAAAACCATACATAACCCCCCCCCCCCCTCCCTCGCTTTCTAACCGTTAAACACCCAATGGCGGATGCACACCGTTAAAAGAAAAGGAAACAAAAGAAAAACAATATCAGCAGCAGCGGCGTTATTGCCGCCATCATTATCATTGCTAGGTGATACTCAAATATTACGTACGTGGTGGTTAAAGCTTTGTTAAGAAGTAGGTCGTCCGATACTCTGTCCCTTAACACCTCTGTGCAACATCTCTTACAAACGCTAACGATCATTCTTATACTTTCAATCAGCCGAACTCGACGCCGTCGTAACTATGCCAGCGAAACCAAAACGCGCTTGTGGGACATTGAATCTGCCCGCATTGTTAGCAAGGATGAACTTATTAAAGCGGAAGCAGCTTAAGCACGCCCCAACTTGTGCGAGTGAAGCGCTTCGCCGTTCTCGGACGAGTGACAACTAATTGGGCAGTACGTGATCCTCGCGGAACTGGATCATCGCGAGCCTGCCTTATTATATACTTGCATACGACAGGCGCGCGCGATGCCATAAATGCCGACCGGTTTTAACGAACCTAATGACGCGTCGCTCGAGCGCAGACCAAAGAGCGAGTTGTTGGCTCAGAGAGGGGCTAGAAGGGCATGGAATGCGAAAGTTATAGGCGACTTTAATGTTAAAGTAGGGAGAAAGCAGGAGCACGAGCAACTATGGTGTCTGCTCTGGAAAGATCGTAGTAGAGATATTAGAGCAATTCGCAGAAATTGGCTCTGTGTTATAGACGCCTTTCTTTTTTCAGAAGCATTAGAAATAGAAAATTTATGCAGAAAAGAAGAAACCGAGCAATAAAAGACGGATTAGATTTCTGAATGCGCCGTTATCCAATGGGGCTAGGAAAAAAAAAAAAGGAACCTTGCGAATGCATCAACATTTGATGAAATATACTGGGGCAACAAGCATTTGAGTTTGAGATGCAATACACTGGCACGATTTTCGCATCCGATTCCTTCCATTCGTGTGATAATACATTCGCACTTTTTTCTTGTTTCGTACATAACTATGTGAAGTATAGCAGCGAATGTCATGTGCACAAAGATCTGTGTTTAGAACGTTCTCAAACTTGACCAACCTTGATTATGCTGAGTGAACTGTATGTGTCTAAATTTTTGTTTTTGCTTATCAAAACATGTTTTCATTCCGAAACTATTTATGTGGCTTTTGCTTGGTATAAAAGGCTATTAACCCTTACTTTAATTGTGAAAGCTCTTAAATCGCAAAAAAATGATGTCCGCAGGTTAAGTGAAAAGTCAAAACTTTAAATCATTTTCTTTTTAAAAAACTGATGTACAAGAACGACGTGCGTCGACTTCTGGTGATTTGGGTGAAGCTTCTCCTAGAGTTGGAGGACGCTTCTCTATAGAACGCTACAATTATTTGAGTGCCCTCGTAACAGAATTGTTTACTCGGACAGTCAGCCCCGCCATGCTGATCTAGTGGCTATGGCGCTCAGTTACTGATCAGAAAGTCAAGGCATGGAATCCCAGCTGCGACGGCTGCATTTTGGTGGAGGCGAAATGTTGAGGCCCGTGTACTGCGCGCTGTCAGTGTTTGGGTAAAGGACCGAGGTAGTCGAAATTTGCGGGGCCCTCCAATACGGCGTCTTTCATAATCAATCATATAGTGGTTTAGGGATGTTAAACCCCAGAAATCAAAAGAATCAGTTCTCGTACAGTCGTATTGCGGTTGGAGCTATCATATAGGTAGTTATGGTTAAGTCATCGTTTACAATTTTTGTAAACAGATTTCAGTTTGCCAAATTCAATTTTACACTGAAATTCCAGTGCCATGTCGGATGGCTTGCGTAGCCGGAGGCGCTGGGTTGCTGTGGCGGCTGGTTGAAATCATTATTTCCCCTTGAACGCCGACGCCGACGCCGGACTTTCTGCGATACGAGCTTCTAAACGCTATTTGTTGGTCGGTTGGTAACAACTTTATTGCTTCTAAACACTATCGCGTAAAAATAACTGCACCAAGAACAACACAATTGAAAGAATACGCATCATGCCTTTGGCACATATGGACAAGAAATTACTTTCAGTTAGGCAACTTCTACAAACCTCATTCATAAAAGCTCACTGCTAAGTACTTAGTTCAAAAAAGCAAACATACAATGGCTTATGTGGCTGAAGCGGCTGCAGGGTTGATTGATTGATTGATTGATTGATTGATTGATTGATTGATTGATTGATTGTGGCTTGGTTAGGAAAGGACGCTAATTTCCGCAGCCCATGTAGGGAGCACGGCTAAGCGTCCGTGGGGGTGAGGGAAAGGGAGTGAAAGAGATAGAGAGGAGAGAAAGGCCGTAGTGGAGGGCTCCGGAAATTTAGACCACCTGGGGCTCTTTAACGTGCACTGACAACGCACAGTACACGGGCCTCTGCAGGACCACAACGCCGTATCACTATCTCACTTTGCGTATTTGATGATTGATTGTGGTTTCTTTTAGGAAAGGACGCTAATTTCTGCAGCCCATGTAGGGAGCACGGCTAAGCGTCCGTGGGGGTGAGGGAAAGGGAGTGAAAGAGATAGAGAGGAGAGAAAGGCCGTAGTGGAGGGCTCCGGAAATTTGGACCACCTGGGGTTCTTTAACGAGCACTGACAACGCACAGTACACGGGTCTCTGCAGGACCACAACGCCGTATCACTATCTCACTTTGCGTATTTGATGATTGATTGTTGTTTCTTTTAGGAAAGGACGCTAATTTCTGCAGCCCATGTAGGGAGCACGGCTAAGCGTCCGTGGGGATGGGGGAAAGGGAGTGAAAGAGATAGAGAGGAGAGAAAGGCCGTAGTGGAGGGCTCCGGAAATTTGGACCACCTGGGGTTCTTTAACGAGCACTGACAACGCACAGTACACGGGCCTCTGGCATTTTCGCCTCCATCGAAAATGCGACCGCCGCGGCCGCATTTGAGGTGGGGAGGGCACTCAGAGACGTTAGACCAGTTAAGCGTCGTCCTCACATTTAACTGCGCTCACGTTGTGGGTCCCGCAGCCTGTGCGGCCACCCAAGACACTGTTCGTTTACTTTTTTGATCGAGAGTACATAGGTACGGGCAAATAATCTTTGTATCGGCACAGCTCTAGGTGAGTGGCAAACAAGGGAGGAGAAAGCCACCGCCTACGTTAGCCGCACTTTCCCGAAAGGAGAAATAAATTATTCTACTGCAGAAAAGGAGGGCTTATGCGTCATATAGGATATCTGCAAATACAGGCCATACACCTACGGTAGGCGGCTTCCTGGAGTCGGCGAGCATCATACGTCGCTGGCTGCTTGCATGTCTCAAAAATCTATCGACATGACTGGTGGGGTGCACCTGCACAGGCCAAAGAATACGACATCACCGTTTTTTGGCGAGGTTGGGAAAAATAAATGTACTTGATCCCTCTGTCATAGGAATCGGTATAACACGAAAGTGAAACCTGCCTTCGCGAAGTTGTGGAATGCACAAGCGGAAATCTGGCGAATCGAGGGGCGGGAGATGGCTTGGGTACTGAGAACATGTGAACGCGTTACATGTAAACATCAGCGGCACCTCAACACGACACAGGTGTCCTCGGCAGTTGTAGACGACGGAAAGTTCTCGAACGACTCACTTTGCTCCCGAGAAACTGAATTGCGTGCGCCAGAGTCCTGCAAAAGATCTGCAATAAACGAGAAGCGTCCGCAAACGGTGACACCTTGCAAGCGGATCGTCTTGTGAACACAGCAGCCCATGCAGCAGAAGGCCAATCATTTGTTTGCCGACGGCCGTCCTTGCGTTCCTGGAGCAGTGCGCGTCGTAGCTCAACACTCCTCGCTACGAAATACAAATTTTGTAGCTGCCGCGTTCGTAGTACATAGCCCGAGGAACGCACCTTCATGACGGCCCCACGCCCGTAACTTCCGCGGCGGTCGAGGCGCGGAGACTACCAAAGTGCTGACTGCCGGCGCTAACTAGGACATTAGCCTAAGCGAACCAAGAGTGCAGCATAAGGGAGGTGATGCTAATTTAAGAGTAATGGTACTTGTTAAACACTATAGTTCACTGAACTAAACGAATTTACTTTAACCGGACGGCAATTAGATGCTGCTTGTAAAGCGCTGTAGTAAAGATATAAAGCCCATCTGTTCGCTATATAAGGAATGTTGCGGTGGCGTGCCGGTGAAGCTTCCAGCTCTTCTCGTCGGATCCTGGTTGACTGTTGGTTCGCGTCCGAGCGAGCGGAACTTTTTCATTGTGAATTTATAATAGTTCTTTAGAGATCTACTTCCAATATGGAAGTGCGTCGCTGGTTTCTAGGTGGACCCCGGCATAAACTCGGTGAACCCCGACATAACGGCTGAGTTCTACACTTATATAGGAGGGGATTATCCATATTCTACTCCCGAGGTGCTGCACTATACAAAAGGAACTTTGAACGCAACAAGCAGATTAGTCGTTGTATATTCAGCCACGCTGCCAGAAATCTTAAAAGCTTTCCATTAATAACCACGGTGGGTGACTTCGGCGTAACCCTCACATTCCCATTATTCATGTAACGTATTACAGGCCCAATTACACATAAGTTGATGGCGTAAGTGCCGCAATCTAATGAATTCTCCCCGCCTTGATAGTCTAGTAATTATATAAACTTTTCAAGACCTTCATCTACAAAGCGGGACCAAGCCCTTAACATTGCAACTTTCTTTACCCGCACTGAGATGTTCAAGCATTGTTTTTTTCCCCTTAACAGTGGAGGACTGGAATTTGCTGCCAGGAAGTATACGTTTCTTGAAGCCGAATTATGAATGCTTATTTTTGTTGTCTTTCCCACTCCTGCATTAGCCTCACTGACGCTGTAGTATGTCTAAATAAATAAAATAAAGTAAATAATATGAAGTAAATAATATAGAGTAAATAAATAGGTGGAGACATATTGCGAATGCCAAAGGTGCAAAACTCCAACTGAAAGTCCGGCGGCCTTCTGAACCCCACATGTCCATACAGGGCTCAATCGATTCTATATGGTTCTTTTCAATAGTGTACACTGCGAGCATCAAAAAAAAATGACGAAAAGTTGGTAGAGGGGATCATAACAGTTTTGGCGATACTCAGCGATGAGTAAGGAAGCATACCGCTGTATTTACTTGCTCCTCTCAAGCCTCTGCAACGCCTTCTCCGACATGTATGCATATCTGATGATAAGGCACCCCAGCGAAGGATGCAAAATTTTCTTATCGCTACGGCTTTTCCGAAGCTTTCGTACGGAATCCCACGTTATCACAATCTGAAGCTTCAACAGTGGCGTGTATTTGCTGCTGAGGCACGGGGACCCATATTTCCTCACTTTTATTTCTTTTATTCTGCTTGCCCTTTGTGATCGGCTTAGACTGGATTCTCGTGCCACCTCGCATTGTTGATCGTTGCGAACCTCCCCTCGTTGTATCAAGTGGTCAGTAAAGTATTGAAACATAGAGTGTAACTTTACAAACCAAGGGCTTATTGGAGTATATCGAACGACCATAAGCTTTCCGGCATGGATGGCTTCTATCAGTTCCAATGCTTCGTTTTCAAAATTGTTTTCTGGAGCTTACGCCTCCGTTTTCACGCAATGGTAGGTTTTTCCCGGATGAAGGATAAACACGGTGGTGGACGTTCGAAACATCTCGAGATAAGTGGGCGGCCGCAATTCCATGTAAATCCTTTGATGGATTACAATTGATTAAATGTATTCAGGCAACAAAGGATGGCACTGTAAATATATTTTTAGCGTTTCATTAAGTATTCACCCGCTTTCGAGCGTGAACGACTCTTAGACCCCGATGATCATGCAGAACGTGGCCTTTAAGTCCCGCGTGAACTCGATGGAGAATAAAGGAAACGTGCAGACCCGTAACAAGATTGATTGATTGTGGTTAGGTTAGGAAAGGACGCTAATTCCTGCAGCCCATGTAGGGAGCACGGCTAAGCGTCCGTGGGGTGAGGGGGAAAGGGAGTGAAAGAGATAGGAGAGAAAGGCCGTAGTGGAGGGCTCCGGAAATTTAGACCACCTGGGGTTCTTTAACGTGCACTGACAACGTACAGTACACGGGCCTCTGGCATTTTCGCCTCCATCGAAAATGCGACCGCCGCGGCCGGGATCGAACCCGAGTTTTTTGGGTGACAGCCGAGTACCGTAACCACTACACCACCGCGGCGAACAAGAGGGAATGCAAAAAGCTGCTATAAAGAACAGACACATCCTGGCATCCTGGGCTGTCCTTTGAACTTTGACATAACATGTATCTGGCCCTTTGCGTAAGCGTTGGTCTCGACCACTGCGTTCGCCTTGCTGCATAAAAAAAAAACCGAATTTGCCAAAAAACATTAGACCATCTCCCGCTAAAGGGGACCATGAGGCGTTGCGAAGCAGCGCGGGGGGTGCACACCGCGTTTGCACTGGTTGGTGTCGCGTTTGCATCGGTTTGGTGCTAGCAAACGCTGCCTGCATCAGCGTTGTCTCTCGCGGGCGAGGGCGCGTTCTCGTTCCTTGCGACGTCGTAAAGCGTTCATCGAAGAAAGAGCGTTTCCATAGTCAACACGCCGTTCGGACAGGAGAAGTGTAATGCCGACAGGAGAGGAGATGGGACAAGAAGAGGAGGGGAGGAGGATGCGCATGCGCAGTGGGGGTGTGGACGCCACACGGCGGATAGATAGATGGAGGGAGGGAGCAACATAGCCCCGACCATGAGCTCTTTCGCATCTAAAACAAACAAACACAAAAACTTGGTGCCCTTTATGCGCGCTGAAGTGACGTTTCGGTGATAGGTTGTGATACTTTAGGTTACGTCTGAACAAAAGATCTACTTGAATCCCAAACGTCACTTTTCTATCACGATTTAAAGCGGAACTGCGGCCACTCAAATAGGGACCCCCTACAATTTCCGAAGGCCGCTGGCACGAATACAAGCGGCTATGGGTGTAAAAGTCCAGACTGCGTAGGATCAACCTGCTTGTGAAATGGCATCTTGGGAGCTCTTTTTACCGAGAAGCGAGAGCCACTTTCCTAGGAGTCCTTTATCACTTAAACGATGTAAAGGGTAAAACCAATACTCTTGGTAGTCGAACGCGGAACCTAAGCTTTCGAAACTACAACTTCTGGCCTTCGAAAGTCCCTTGAATGGAATTTGGCGTAGCCTTTAAAGCTTAACATTCTATCCCCGTGTAGCTCCTACCTACTTTTCCAAACCGGTAGTTTTCAATCATGACATAATTGACGAGCATGTCATGCTGTTCGACCTATCAGTCATGCTAGTCCGCGACATTCCCTGTTCTCCATCGTTTTTAGCACTCTGTTCATTGATTCATGCATTCGTAGTCGTCTATGCCGATTTTGGTATGCACCAAGTGAACAAGACAAGGATTCAGTGAAGCGGATTCAGCCGCTTCACTGAATTTGATTTGGAGTATTGGTAAGGAAAACTTGCGTTCAACCCATAGCTCTTCAGTCATACCCGTTTCCAAACTGCGTTCCGAAATCCCGGCATGCCATTGACCAAAATACGCGGAGCTAAGCAGATTTTTGCCCCATCCGGGAGCTGTAACTGGACACAGTACCATGACTGAATCTCGCAGGCAATGTTTACTGAATCAAAGTGGCAGTCACAGATGTTGACGCGCAGTGACATTTGCCATTAGCTATATTTTCACGTGGCTTAATAAAAAAAAAAATGTGAAGCCTTCTACATTGCAATTGGCCTGCACGTGATGGGTGACTTATGCTACACGCTTTTTCGCTCGCAAGCGACACGCTCTGCGCTAGAGGCCTTCTGCTACATTGACATGTCGAACCTCTAGTCATGTGAACTGAATGCCATTAGTGCCCTCTTTGTGCTGAGTTCCCAATGACACATCGGCATTCACAGCCTAAAAAGAAATTGAATAAATGTTGATCGAATGTCGTCCACTGTTCGAATGGCTTTCCCTCGTTCTTTCACCAACGGCCTCGGCAACCCAATAGGCAATTCCCTGCTTCCCTCGTGTTAGCATTGAGTACGGACAAAACTATTTCGCGAATTCTCAGTCTTCGTATAGATGCAAAAGCGGCGATGTAACAAGGTTACTGAATATCTTTATCATGCAGAAGACGCCAGAACCGCACTGGAATTGACGGATGTCGTCTGCGGCCGCAGCATCGATCGTTTCCAAACACACACACGCACACATTCGTTCTTTTTTTTTCTTTTTACTGAGTTCTTTTCGTCAATTTCATGACATTAGGATTGCCAGCTCGAACGTATCCTAACTCACCATCTTTTTCACATCTAAATAAAGAATAAAACACACGTGCATGCAAGCGCACACATGCGAACTCGCAAGTCCATATACATAATCGAGCACTTTCACACACACACAGCCAAGCAATAAAATAATCTCTCTCTCTTTCTCTCTGAGCTTGCAAAGAGAAATCGCAGAAAAGGCGACTGAGCCGAGGAAATACGCATCTGCCATCATCGCTTGACATACAGATATCACAATATTGCAGAAAATAAAAAAAATAATTTCATTGCTTTTCATGAACGGATGAAATTGGCTTTTAGGTTACTCAATACTGATATGCACTTTTTTCATGTTTACCACCTCGAAGAGCAATTTTATTGTGGCAGCTACTTCCGTATTTCCTGAGATATGTTTATTGCATGTGTCGCGCCTCCGGAGGTTAGCACACTGCATCCAAGTAGCTCGCGCCCTGTGCCTCAGTTTGTGTTAAGGAACGTGGGCGTTCAGCAATGCTTGAGAAATTGAGAGCCTTCTGTCGTCTTCCCCCAATGTCGAAGACAAACGCGTGTCGACAGCCCTGTCAAAGCAGGACGTCGAGTAAAACACAATGGAGCAGAAGAATCGCGCTTGTTTCCAATGAGATTTTTCTTTACTCTCTGTAAAGTAAGTGCAGCTGCTGGTAAAAGCTTTCTTTGTATTGGATTTGCTGCTTTTATTGGCATTAATAAAACATGACTTCGGGGAATCAAAGAGGAGAATAATAAAATAGGAACCAATGTGGTGCCACTTTCCAGGGGGTGACTTTAGCAGAAAGCGACCTCCCTATCGCTAGAAAACAAAGGAAACTTGAGTTAATGACAAATATTTCTCACTTGGAGAGGAACTCCATGACTAAACTGTTTACGCTACGGACTACAGGGATAGTGACATCTGTAACTCAATTGTGCCAGATCAAAATGACACACCCAACTATATGTAGTTGACGCCTTAATGGCAGTCATTGTTATGATAAAATGGTGTTTCTTATGGGAAGAAGGGGCAAGGTTTATGACTGTCTGTGCACTCTTTATATCAGCATGAAAAAAACATTTCTAGTGAAAATGTGAGACGGTCTAGTTGGAAGCAATCCATTTTCAGAACTTTTTCAAACCACGAAGAATAGGAGACACGCAATAACTAGCCCTATCTGACAACTGATTTTATTTCCTTAGAAACAGTCGCTTAGAAATCCTTAGAACTGCCCAGTACAGTCAAACAGAACACACCAGTGACGCATATATCAAGAAATGCCACGGAATGGAAATGCCATAATATGGAAATGTGCATTCACCAAACCTTAAACCGAATGTTGTTAAATATATGAGGACATGAGCGAAATTTTCGTGGTTGTGTGTTTGTGCGCTAAAATGTTCTGAAAAGTAACCATTTTTAGATGTTAGACTGCTCGTTCCGTGGAAAAAAGAAATCTGTGATATTTTAATTTCTAGAGTATTACATGGCAAAACCGAGATATGATTACGATTCATGACGTTGTAGAGAGCTCCGAAAATGTCGAGCACGTGGGCACCTTCAATGTGCAACTAAATAGAGGTACACGGACCTCTACCTTTTGCCTCAATCGAAACGCAACCGCCGTGGCCATGTTAGACAAAAACATTTACGGGGCAATTTCTCTATGAGATGCGAAGACTGTGCAAACAGCAAAGGTGGTGGTCCCGCCTCTAGCTTTATGTGCGCTGCTCTGGGTTTTCACGGGGCTTTTGCGTGGCATCACCGGGGACCGCCAAGAACACCGAGCCATTAAAGCATGTAGTACATAGAGTGCTGATTATTTTTTCATTGTTAGTGATCATCTTCCTAGTCACGCGGTGGTGTTCTCGTAGGCCAGGATCGCTCTGGCGATGCCTCTGCGTACACAAACGATTTTGCTCATTGTCACGGGCTCGCTTCGCCGCTGCTTCAGCGGCGCGTTACTCGGGGTCGGGCCGATATCCTCCCACACGCTCTCAAGTAGCGGCGCAGCAGAAACTTCTCCTTCTTACTCTGCTCTGTAGGCTGGAACATACCCAAAGCAGGGGATCGGCCCAGACTGATCCCCTGCTTTACAGCGGTGATTTTACGAAGCATGCATGATAAAAACTGAGATAAAATGCTTCTGTTTGGAAATTTCATTATTGCAGAACGGGCATCCTTGTGGCTGTATCCCATTGTGGACCCCCAAACGACAGAATTGCCGATTCAGTAAGCTCCAAACCGAGGGGAAGAGTAGTTGGTTGGAGAGGATTTCTTTCGCTGAATTTTGAAGCGGCGAGAAGATATGTAAAATGGCGAATTGTTTCCTCCTCATCAAAGAAAATGCATAGTGGAGAAGCAACCAGACCGAAACTGTGCAAATAATAATTAAGAGAGGGAATTCGTCAACGTGGGTCTGTGGTGGTAAGCTCCGTCGTCCTTGTGCTGCATAATCTGCTACGCCGTGTGAATAAAAGATGTTTGTAATCTGGGAAAGCCGTCAATATCGGCTCTGACAGTACTTATGCGAGTGATAAACGTGCGCAATCTAGCCGCCGTTAAGTGTGCTGTTGGTAGTAGGACCCGTATTACAGGCGCATGAAGCGACGCCTTTGCTAACGAATCGGCACTTTCATTCGAAAGCAAACATTTGTGGCCAGGTACACAGATTATGCGAATACATCTTAGGTGAACGGGGGCTAGCAAACTGAAGAGCTTTGATAACGGCGACTTCCCATGCGCCGACAAAGAGGTGCGCAAAGATAAAGAATGAGTAACAATAGCAACCACTATAATCATAAGATTTAATTTGAGTAAAGCTAATATTATGGCAAATAATTCGACGAGAAAGATAGGAAAGAAATCAGGTATCCGTAATGAGAAAAGCCCGCCGAGTTCTCGGCATAAGGTTCCGCCTCCAGTGCGTTCCTTGCTTTGCGATGTATCTGTTGCAATAACCAGTTTTGTCCGTAGAGTACTTACGTAATCTTGTAACTGTTCGTTTAGGATACAGTGCAGTAATATTTTAGCATAACTTGGAAAGATATGAACATACCCAATTTTTGGATATTGGCTCTGCGTGGTCACGGGAAGTACATCGCCAATTTGTACCTTTAATGGTTCAACAAAATTGTGAACAAATATAATTTGCGGAGTGTGAAACCTCGGCCAGTGCCCGAAAAAAAAAATGAATCTGGATTAGCGATGAAAATTACTTGACCTCGGTTTGAGGGAGAGTAATGAGATCTCAAGAACGTCTGCACCGTCAGAACTTTAATCGGCTTAAAAGGGGTAACTTTCACATCGCCCTTCGTATTCATCGAGAGTGTTAAACTTTGTCAAAGGGCCCGTCTTCACGATGATGTGCTCGGCGCGGAGAACTCGGGCATTCTGTCGCCGCGCGGTCGTCACACAGTTTTAAAGCCAAAGCTTTACTGGCCTAGTGAATTTCGCCGACTATCTCCGCTTGGCCTTGAAGCGACGAACAGATACCGTTTGACTGAGGACGCCTCGCGGCCGTGCGTATTCGCGCGCGCGCACATGTATGTGTTGTGTTGATGCAAAATCCGGCAAAACAGCTTCGAAGTCAAAAGGAAGATTTGTGGATGTAAGGTAGCACGTGCAATATTTGCAATAACGATAACCTTGTGCATGTTATAAAAATTATTTCATTACATGTATGCAGTATACCTTGCCTGAGAGAGAGCGAGAGAGAGAGAGAGAACACTTTATTGATGAATCCGGAGATGTTAGCCTGGCGTAATACATATAATACATATTGCAATTTCAGTTTCAGTTTTTCTTAGCAGGCCTTTTTCCAAGAAAAAGGACATTGCCTATGGTGTGGTCCTTTGAGAAAGGAAACACACGGGCGCGTTGCCTGCGCTTGCTCTGCGGCGACTGCTCAGAGCGCCAGCGGCAAAAGAAATCATGCCGGGTTATGCAGGCATCTACTCGCGGGCAGAATAACTAAATATCACCGATAGCCATGCATCTCATATAGATAAATACAACTGAAGGCTTCAGTGAGTCCGTTCCTACGACTGGATAACCGCCAGCGGCTGTTCACTGCAAATAGTTCACACTTGAGACTTTTCATGTGAGGAATATAAAGCGCTAAATGCAGAAATAAAATTATTATTGAACGTATTTATGTTCTCATTGGTTTGTCAAGACGGAACATGAAAAACCTGGCAAGCCAAAATCATCCCCAACGACACGTTGCAATGGTTGCGTAAAGTTAAATGGTCCAGAGCAGTCCGTCTGTCTTGTTGCCAACTGCTCTTTGCCAAATTTATTATCCCACTATAGAACTTCTCTCGCTAGATAGTTTTTCTGACTGCTAATAGATGACGCGGTATACGGACGTTTTCCTCTCAGCCGTACCACATGTTTCCGTTTCGTTTTTGACGTGTATGTATTACTGTGTCATCGATAATAACGTGTTTCTTCAGTCCTTATCTCGTGCTGGTCGCAGCAGTACTTCAGTTATAGCAATCGCGACAAGTTGAACTGAAGGCCAATGCACTTTGAACTCGTTCCTAAGCCTTGACCAATTGTTTTCTCTTGCCGGCGTGACTGGGATCTACGTATCACGAGTTGCTCTTGGTTGGCATCACCGCCGAATTTCCTGCTGATACGTGGTGGTTGTTCAGTTATGCCACGCAGGCGACGACATTATTTGTTTGAAACATGTTCCTGCTTGTGGACTGGTTTCGGACAATAACGACGTAACGCGACCTCGTGCACTCCCTGGGGACGGAAGGATAGCTCATTTTCCACGCTCTACGAGGCACCGACATCGGCACTGTACCTGCCCACAAGCTCGATGTGGCCGCTACGCCCACTGCATTCAATTAGTACGATGCAGCCGTCCCTGCACAAAGGCAGTCGTTCGCTACAAGGAGCGATGTCGTCGTAAAACTTCACCGCTTTTATCATTGCCGTAACAAAGTACAGGTGAGTGTGTTGCTGTCTTGATCGCCGCGTTACAAAAGCTCGCGTTGCCATTTTCATTTTTTCTCAAGATGATGCTCTCAGAGATTAGTTAGAGGCCGTTGTTTCGTCGAATTGTGTACGCGAGCACCCTTTGCTGGAGGCAAGCAGCGTCTTTTGTTTAGAAAGGCAGTTGTCGACACACTTCAGTTGGAGCTGGCGGCTTAGGAACTGAGCGCGCTTTCTGAATCTGTGCAGTCTGTTTCGATGCGTCATTGCACGGATACTAATGCATTTTCCCAGGAAGCGAAGTTCACGTTCAAAACATGAATCTATTCCCAATAGTTTGTCAAAAGCAGGCAAGCAGCGCACACGCCCTCAACATTCGCACTGTTTTTTTTTTTTTTGTCCGTGGCCCTCGGGGAAATTACGCTTCGTCGTAATCGAAACCCTGCTGAGTGCCAGTTGTCGTTATTCTGTAGTCGTAAGAGCCAGTTTTAACGAGTTGTATAGGAAACTATCCACGCAAGAACAAGTCTGTGAGTTTGAGTTATATGGGCGGACATCGTCACCCGAAAGTTCCGAGCAGGTTATGGCGGCGTGTTCCCCTGCACGTGATGCGGTGCACTTCATTGTGCAAGCTACTGATACCAAGTAAGCTCTTCTAGCTGACCCGGGCTCTCAGTTTCTATTCTGTCCGAGATTGTGCCTGCTCAGCGTGGTGTACACCTCGATTATTAAAAGCGTGCAAACTGATCCCGGGCCAGTTTTTCACGGCGGCATTATCACGCGAGTGCTATAGCCTCGGAGAACGGTCTGCATCTCACTCTTCGAGAGTTTACCGAATTTCTTAAGCGGGCCACCCATTTCTGCAGCTCATCATTCTGTTACTTATAGGCCAATGGTCAACTACAGCGCATTAGTCGCACACTTAAGAACTAGATGAGTCTCCCTGGGCATACTACCACTTCGTCAAATAGTCGCGGAAGACTTGAGCACTTAAAGATGCGCTGCACAGGCCAAGGATGGAGGAGCTCAGTACTTCTATTTCAAGGCAGAAAGCCCCTAAACATACTTGAAAATCGAGGTCTTCTTGTCATAATCAACCATTAACAAAGGTGAAGCTAGTCGGCTCTTCCAATTGCACCAAACCGCCAAGCAACAATGTCAGAGCAGCCAACACTACAGGTCGAAGAACAGCTTCCAAGATGAAAAGACCAGTAAGTGGATTCGTTATGCGTCATGGAGCCGCCTGTTCTCTGCAAGTGACTTTTCGGATTCTCAACAGAAACGAAATTCGCATACCGATTAGAACAAGCAGACCAACACGGACATAGCGGAAAAGCAGCGAGTCTCTGCGGCAAAAGTGCGTGCGACTGCGGAAACGCCGCAATTATGCCACGGGTGCCGGCGCCCAGACACCAGCTGTGTAAAAAGCAGCGCGAGCTGCTGCGATGGAGGCCAGGAAGGCCTCTGAGGGTGGAGCAGATGGAGTGAGTTTTGCTCGAAAGAAAGACTGAGTTGTGCTTGAATGAGTGAGCTAATTGTGCTTGAATGAAACAATGCTGCCAAGGCAGCGAGGTGGACGGCCGAGCAGTGGACGGCAAATGCGAACATGCCCAAAGAGCCCGTGCACATCTCTTGGACAAAAGGTCTGGCCAGCACCTCTCAAGCAACCAACCTCAAGGCATTGTTCAGTGGGTACAGCGAGGTAGCTTTCGCCAAAACCATCGCCGAAAGAAAGAAGTCTGCCACCAACGGTTGCTACTTAAGGACTGGTACGAATATCTCGGACAGGTACACGGAGCGCGAGCCAATCGAGCCCAGCACGAAGCCCGGGCCATGACAGGAGCTCCCGCGGCGTTAGTCACGAAGACCGCGGCCGCTGGGATGCAAAGCAAATAGTCCGTCACCAAGGCAATGGCTGTGGCTTGCAAGGCGACTTCAAGGGCGGCGACATGAAAGGCTTCCTCGCCGAGCACGGCAGTGGCAACGAGAACGGCGTCGTCGGGAACAACATCATCGGTAAGCACGGACGATGATGGTAAAGCCAGAGCTGTCGACACAGACGACGCTGACGGTCAGGACCAAGAATGACGCCGCGGAAGGTTACAAGGATCGTCATTTGTATCGAACCCTTTTTTCACAGGGGCAAACTGTCTGGGAACCGTCCAAGCGGTCACACTGGTGCGTTGCGAACTGGTGGTGCACGCGACCGAAAAGCAATAATGTAAAAGCGGTGGCCGATATAATGTGTGGTCATTGGGCACCGAACTGCCCGAGTGCGCAGAGCGCGGCATGAGGACGACGACGGTGTTCCCCTGATAGCGGAGTGCGGCGGTGCCCTTCCGAGTTTTGCGCGGCAAGTGTTTTTCGCTTTTCATTCATTGAATGTTGTCTTCGAGTTTTTGAACCAGCTGCTGCCTCACATAAGCGGATGGCCCCAACCGCTACAACCGCTGTAACAGTGTTATCGAACAACATTTGCTACCACGCCTCTGTCTTGTAATGAAAGGCTCTGTGCACTGCCAGTTATTCTTGGAAATAAGTTTCTCATGTGGCGTCTCTTCTTGGCCCTTATTTCACAAAATCACATGAATACTCTTCAAAGATGAGTTCCTTTTTCGTCTCCAAAGGACTAACAAGGTTATAACTGGAGCGTATCATCAGAATAAAGTGATGGACATACATCTTGGATACTCGAATTGGCAGTTTAGCTTCTCTGCCATTTAAGGAGGGAAGCAGAAATTTACTTTTTCGGGGCAGATTGGAGTGTCCTTTTGATAGAGGCTTTGTTAAACGGAAGCCTGCCGGGAGCTCCTGCAGAAAGCAAAAACAGCCTAAACAATGGGACCGTTTTCACTTTCCATGGAGACTATGTAAAAAATTCACTAAGCCGGCTGCACCGGCAGTGGGCCTCACACAAGTTAGTTCTTTTGCTCTGGCGGCAGACTAGACTGCACGTACACTTGCAGGACATCTGCCGCGTTTCCTTGGAAAAAGTTTATTTTCTCAGTCGCCATTTTCCGATATCGAATCCCGGCAGCGGCGGCTGCATTTCGATTGACGCGAAATGTTGAGGCCCGTGTGCTGTACGATGTTAGTGCACGTTAAATAAGTCCAGGTGACCGAAATTTCTGGAGCCCTCCACTACGGCGTCTCTCTTAATCAAACCATGGTTTTGGAACGTTAAACCCCACAAAGCACTCACTCACTCACTCACTCACTCACTCACTCACTCACTCACTCACTCACTCACTCACTCACTCAATCACTCAATCACTCAATCAATCAATCAATCAATCAATCAATCAATCAATCAGTAATCACTTTCGGACGGCTCACTAAAAAGCACGTTAAGAAATTGGATGAAGGTGTGCGAAATGATTGCATAACTTAAGGTGCATTTGTTGTGCGTGGCGCCCTGCTGAGAAGAGCGAGGAATCCTGTTCTCACCGCTAAGCTGCGGAATTAAAAAGTTTGTAGAACAGCATGCTCAGTTTTCAAATGCCTCTTGATGTTAGCGCACGTGTTATGTCCCATCCCCTCATCCCTATCTAACGCTATAGCCGTGATTCTGCGTTAGCAGCAATGTGGAATGCCTACGCTTGTAAAGTTAATTTCCGGTACGAACAGCCAGTCTCCGTAACAGCGTCAGGACCGTTCTTCGTTGCGAAGCTGATTGGGGCGGCTATATGCTTTGTATTTAAATGCGCTCTTGCGCGTGAGAGTATATCGTACCTCGAAAATCTCGAGGAGATAATGTGCTAAGCCGGCGATGGGAATGAGCCCTCGCGTGGTACCGGTACGAAATAAGAGGGCGCTAGCGAAGGAGAGAAAAATGAGTCGCGGGAAGGTGGCCTCTCCTTTCCACTCCTCTTTTTCAGTTTCCCTCGTCTGGCTCTCGCAACGCTCACTGTAGTTTCGATGAAAATGCCAGAGGCCCATGGAAGTACTGTGCGTTGTCAGTGCACGTTAAAGAACCCCAGGTGGCCAAATTTCGGGAGCCCTCCACTACGCCGTTCCTCTTCTATCTCTTCCAGTCCCATTCCTCTCCTCTCACGGACACTTAGCCGTGCTCCCGACATGGACTGCAGAAATTAGCGTCATTTCCTTTATCGAACCACAATCATCATCACTGTTGATAGCAACTTCTTCTCCCCTCATCCACATCACTCTCTCTCTCGAACGCGAACCGCCAAAGCCGGCACGCTGCGCTGACATGGAGGATAAGTGTTCGTATATGTCTCACCAGCTCATCGGACGCTGTAACGACTTCCCGTAAAAGGTGACTTGACCGCATGTTACATCCAGATGCAAAAGTGGAGGCATTTGTTATGCTTGAATGCTCAAAACTACTATACTGGCCATGTGAGTTGCATGAGCACGCTCAAGGAACCAATCGGTTGGACACAGGAGCGGTACATTACGTCAAAACGACACCCTTTCCAGTCTTGCAATATATCCATGGATTGGATAACGAATATTGTGCTGAACAAATCATACTTGAATTCGGGCATTTCATGCGCAATGCACAAAAAAGTGGTAGCATCCACGAAACCCCGCGCATCGCGCGTTCGCTGAGTGAAACTTCAATGTGATGTTTTATGCTCGCAATCGAATTCTTCGGTTGCTATTCCGTGGCTTCAGTCATCCCTTGGGACTTGGAATTAGGATGACAGGAACTGTTAAGTTCGCAAATCTAAATGTACGCCAGAGATAATCCACAGCTGGTGGGATTCGCGCTCTTCGGGAATACAAGTTAAACTCAAGGAAGTAGCAGTATTGGGTAATTAAAATCCATCATATTCCATTCCATTTCGTTAATCTGGCCCACTAGATAGGACATTGCGACTACACATTCTCTAAAAGCCACCTGGTGCCCAAAACGCAGTTCGCGCGTTTGAATTTCGGGACCACGCAGCTACGTTACCTAGGCGCCGCCCTTAGTTCCCACATTGCCGTCGAGCCCAGGCAATCGGCACCTGCGTTTCCTTGCTTTGTGTGATGCGTTAACGTCCGCCACTCGAAAAGTACTGAAGTGCTGCATCTCCCAGGACATCAAGTTTTCATAAGATGAAAAGCAAGGTCCATCCAAACTGACACTGAAACGTGTAGCTGCCTACTCAAGAGAACGTTCATTGTGCGCGCTGCTGGCCGATAAGGATAGAGAATTTGCTATGCCCACTGGCGAGCTGTTCAAGCGGAAAGCCCGTGACACAATTTCCCCAGTTTTCAAATATCCTGTTTACGCTAGCGCATCCGTCGTGTCCCTTCTTCGAAGGCGCTCCATAAAGCCTTTTCACGTTCGTCCTTTTCCTTTATCACTCCTTAATTACGTAGCGAGAAGTTCGCATTGCCATAACGAAATAAATTAAGTAGACATGGGTTGGAAAACATCTTCAGAAATAGAGTAAATAAATATGTACCGCAGAGTAACGTTTTAAATATCCGGCCTTCTACCTCTCCTATTTGCTTTCGAGACATGCATTGCCCTCAGATCTTTGAAAAAGGCATTTCATTCTTTAGCGGTCTCTACTCATTCAATGCTCTCGTTTGCCAGTTTTTTTAAGATTTGTCTCTGTAGAAAGTTTACCGAGATTTTATTTGTCACATTGCCATTCTACGACGCAAAGAGGAAACTAATGCTACCATTTCTACGAGGTCCAGCACAACCAAGCTCATTACAAAGCGCAGCAACAACGCTAGTCCAGCTGTAGAGATTGCAGTATTCGTCCTTGTTTCACGTAGACTATAAGAAATTTCTTCGGAAAAAGCCAACGGAAGAAGGTATCATGTATATACAGGTTCCGACAAGTAAAGCCTCCGCGGACGAGCATTTCACAACTTCGACAACTTTTCTTCGTACTGCGATAGATAGGTCGTATTGAACCTTGCGGTACTGAATATATTCGAATCTACTTCTTTAGGCATGCGTGCTTGCTTATTTTTGTGGCGTGCCGCGTGAAATTGAAACCTGCGCAACATACACTTCGGCGCAGTTTGACCCGCTGTCGAAACGGAGAAGGGACCTCAGAAAGTTGTATAACCTCGAAAGATACCGAAATTTGTAAAATCTGGAGAGCAGCAGATTGTTTAATCTTCTTCCCTATCCGAGGGAGCCAACGCATGATGACTTCTCGAATCCTCTCAGGTGGCGCGATGCCATTGATCGCTGGAGCGGACGGCGCAGTGAGCGTCAAAATCCAGGCGGCTTATTACACAACCAAGAGTGTATGTGTGTGTGTGCTGTAGAAACTCAGAAAATGCGAACAGATCTCTCGATGCACAGCCTCGAAAAAAAAATACTGAAATCTGCAGAAAACCACGAGATTCTTTCGATCTCCGAGAAGAATAGTGAGTGGCTCAAGGCATCGTATATACCGTCGTTTCGCGCTGGTGATTCCTTTTCTCCCGTTCTGATGCTTTTGTTTTCTCAAATTGTAAGAAGTAGGAATTGTGGAGTTCCGTCTCCACTGAAGCATTCTCTTACTCTTAGTTTTTTTTGTTTTTTTTTGTTGCCATGCTCTTTAGATCAAGTCGCCTTGTCGAGCAAAATTGATTTCAACCTTTACTCAGAAAACAAAGGTCGGGCTTTCGTTGTTAACTTTTTTTATCGGCAACGTTGCTGCTCTGTCATCGCAATTTTATGTACATACAAGATATGTATTGTAGCGGACGTCTTATATGAAGAGAGCTTTGAAAGTAATTGAAATTTTTTATGTGTATGAAACCCACTGCCCGTTGTAAGCAACTTTATCGACAATAGCATATTTTTTTCACTATCACAAACTATTTTGCGCTAAATAATAAACGGAGTTATCGAATTATAAATATTGCGAGGAAATTTCGTAGAACACGTAAAAAAAAACGCATCAAATAGTCCATACAGAGTTTATAGGGTAGCGTTAGTTTGTGAATTTAAAAGAAAGACGACCCTGATGTTCAAGGTTGGGGCCGCGGTGAGTTTTTCAGAACAACTCACGTTTCATGCCAAATGTGAACAAATGAACTTACCGACGGACCTCCGTTACAAACTGAGAAAGTAATGTATTCTACCGAAATACAGAAACAAATATTCGCTGCATATATTTGTAGAGTGGTTGAAAATTATGCCATAGCACGAGGGATAAACAAACACGTTCACCGACTCACTTAAAAGAAAGGAGCTGCGGGCAGAGTAACGTGTGCTCTGTATTGAACTAAACGTAAATTCCCGCTAGGCAATGCGCATTCAAATTATCCGCGCAACTTCACCGACAAATTTAGGGAAAGCTGTATGAACTCTCAAAACTAGCTACGTGATTGAAAGGTGCGAAATCCCTTTTTCCCATGTTACGGAGCCAGTGATTTCGCCTTAAGACATCCTGTCCTCTTCGGTGGATAGAAAATCCAAGCGCTTTCTTTGATTTGCAGCTACATTATACCGCGTAGCAGGAAGGCATTCGTACGGAGAATGAATCACAGATACCCATGTAAAGGCGAGAACACTTATATAGAGCACGCTAGTTTCGTCAGGGCTACCGCCATGGTCAAAAGGTAAAAGCAAGACGCCGACCAAATAAAACTTTTAAAAATAACACGACGTTTCGGCTCCCGTACGGGGGCCTTGTTCACAAATGGAGCAATGAAGGAACGGGGATTGATTAAGTACGTGCAAAAAGGTGGCGCAAGCAGCGTGCGTAAACAGAGGGAAGGGTGCCGTCATTGCGATTTAGCGTGGTATCGGTGGTTTGGATTAGTAGTGATTCGAGATGAAGTCGCGAGGTTAGATTTCTTTCAGTGGCGAGCACATGCGCACTGGCCCAGTCAATATCATGTCCCTTGGAAATGGAATGCTCAGCGAGTGCATTTGAAGACACCTTTTCTTTTTTCACATCGTAGCAGTGTTCCTTTAGGCGCCTTTGAAAATCGCCTGTCTCGCCGATGTACACATCATCACAGTCGGTACAGGGGATGCTGTACACGACACCAGGAAACTTTTCTTTTGGAAGCTTGTCCTTCACGTTTGTCAGCACACTTTTCAGTTTTTTCACCGGCACATGTGACACGTGTACATCAAAGGAGCGGAGCACGCGCGCCAGGGCCTTACTGGTTCCAGGAGCATACGGTATCGCGGCACGTTTACAGGGGGCAGGCACGGAGGAGGCACTAATAGGCGGACGAGATAATTGTTTATGCACTGAATTCACAAACGAAGCCGGGTATCCGTTGCCTGAAAGTTCAGCATGCACCACTTTCAGGTCTCTTTGCAGGTCCTCTGAAGCAGACAGAAGCAACAACTAGCGCACGAAAGCACGTGTCAAGCCGTGTCCCTGACGTCAGGGTCTCCTGACAATAACGGCCACTGAGCGTGGCGGATGCGCTAGCTGTACGGAAGAGGGGAAAAAAATTGCCGCATATCTCTGCCTTTTCGCAAATGACATCGAAAGAAGGTAGTCTTCTGCCGCCGCTGATGAGCAACAGCCTGTGAGCTATAGTTATGTGAACTGTAGAGGTAAAACAAATTGATATCATGTATCACAGCTAGATTACCAGCGCACATGCCTCGTCAATGTTATTCGTGCTGCAGAGAGCGACTATATTGCTACACGCATGCCGCATTTGAGGAGCTCGGCCGATGCGCGTGGCCACCATCGACAGAGAGAAGAGGAAGCTCGCACTTGGCTCGGACTCTGAGCGGGAACGGTCTGCTTTGCAACCGCTGCTGATAGCCTGCATATAGCTGCTAATCGCGGTGCCTGGTCACTCGACGTTCCTGTAACATTGTGGTGGAGGTGGAACGTTCCCCGTCCTCGCCACGGAGCTTCGTAGCGGCCGCACCGTCCAGTTTTCAGCCATGGCTCCCGAGGAGAACCCCTCGTCGCCACCTACAACTGCGGCGTCCACGACAACCTATGTCACGGTTTCCAATCTGCGGGATCCAGGAACATTCTCCGCCCAAGAAGGCGTCGACGTCGACGAATGGCTGAACATGTATGAACGTGTCAGCCGAAGCCACGGTTGGGACCCTACCGTAATGCTCGCGAACGTCATCTTCTACTTGGGGGGAACACCACGTGTCTGGTTTGACACAAACGAAGCCGAGATCTCCTGCTGGGAAGCTTTCAAGGCAAAGATTCGCGACCTCTTTGGAAATCCATCAGGTCAGAAACAGATTGCGCGTAAAGAGCTTGCCGCCCGTGTCCAATCGGCAACCGAATCCTATGTTGCGTACATCCAGGAAGTCCTTGCGCTTTGCCGAAAAGCAGATGAAACGATGACCGAGGCTGACAAGGTGGGCCACATCCTCAAAGGGATCGCGGACGATGCGTTTAATTTGCTCGTCTACAACAATGTATCTTCTATTGATGCCATTGTTAAAGAATGCCGCCGGTTTGAGTTGGCCAAAAGCCGCCGCGTCGTGCAACAGTTTTCCCGTCTGCCTAACACGGCTGCTACATCCTCTTGCGCAGACGTCGCTCCCGCGCCCCCTTTCCATGACAGCGTGACGCGCATTGTTCGTCGGGAACTTGAAGCTGCCACTCCAGCGCCATATCACCCTCGCCCGCTAGACGGAACCCTTGACCAAGTAGCTCCCTCCGTTTCAGTCATTCAAGCCGTAGTGCGACAAGAAATTGCCAACCTCGGTTTGCCGTCCGCCTACTCCGTCTCCCGACCTGACTTCCGACCACCAGTCTCGATGGCGACGCCCCGCATCGACACCTACCTTCCACGAAGATCCCGCAATCCGGATGAATGGAGAACCCCAGACGACAAGCCGATTTGCTTCCGCTGCCACAGAGCTGGTCATATATCCCGCTACTGCCGCACATCCTGGACGCCGCCCAATTGGAGCTCGAGTTCGTCCCCTCGCCGATATGTAGACCCACTTGCTTTTCGCCCCGTCGTGTGTACACCCCATCTGACGCACCTGACACCCGCTCTTATGCTCGTTCGCCTTCACCTCAGCGCCGTCGTTCCCCGTCGCCCCAACCACGCCGCCATTCCTCGCCGACCACCTTTGGAGCCCCCCGGACGGAAAACTAGACCATGCAGCGCCTGGAGGTAGTGCTGCATCATTTTCATTGTGCCCAAATCCTCCGCTGACGCTAATTACGAACATGAACTTAGTTGAAGTGCACATAGACGACATTCCTTTGACCGCATTAATTGATACTGGAGCCCAGATGTCCATAATGAACGCTGACCTTTGCCGTCGACTCAGAAAAGTTCTCACGCCTCCCAATACTAGGGCCGTACGTGTCGCCGATGGCAGCACTGTTGCCGTCGCTGGAATGTGTACTGCTCGAGTAGGCATTGCCGGCCATCACGTTCCAGTACTTTTTACAGTTCTCACCACATGCCCTCACGACCTAATCTTGGGGATGGACTTTCTTTCAACGCATTCTGCCCTGATCGACTGTTCTGCCGGTACTCTTTGCCTCGAACTTCCTTCTCTTCCGGGTACTCGCCCAGAATTCCCCAATGCCCTCTGTTCTACATCCTTTGTTCGCCTACCCCCTAAAGCCCTCACGTTTGTCGACCTGGCCTCAACACCACCGTTGCCCGATGGCGACTACGTCATCACACCTCTTATCGATGTCCTCCTGGCACGCGACATCACTGTGCCGCACTCAGTTATAACCCTGGCCGGTGGACGCGTGTGCCTCCCTCTTCTCAATTTTTGGTTGGCAAAGCAAGTTCTGCCACGATGCATATCTGTGGCCACCATTCGTTTGTTAACAGACGACGATGTAACTGCCTTTGCTGCCGACGTCTGCACAGATCCTTCAGCGCGCCTAAAGGACGCCATCTGCACCGATAAAACGTTTCGTTCCATGATAGCGCCGGACCTCACACCTGAACAAGCAGCCGCCCTTTACAGCCTTTTGGTGTCCTACCGCGACATATTCGACACTGATAATCGACCACTGGCTCAGACATCTCTTGTTAAGCACCGCATAAACACTGGTGATGCTGTCCCCATTCACCGCCGACCGTATCGGGTGTCCACAGCAGAGCGTCAAGTGATACAGCAGGAGGTAAACAAGATGCTTGCCAAAGGTATTGTAGAGCACTCATCAAGCCCTTGGGCGTCGCCCGTCGTGCTTGTTAAAAAAAAAGACGGCACGTGGCGTTTCTGCTTTGATTACCGCCATTTAAACCGGATCACTAAAAAAGACGTTTACCCTTTACCACGGATCGATGACGCTCTTGACTGCCTCCACGGTGCCCAGTACTTTTCATCAATAGACCTTCGATCCGGTTATTGGCAGATTTCCGTCGATGAGCAAGACCAAGAAAAGACCGCATTCGTCACTCCAGATGGGCTCTACCAATTCAAGGTTATGCCGTTTGGTTTGTGCAATGCTCCCGCCACGTTTGAACGCATGATGGACTCCCTGCTCCAAGGATTCAAGTGGTCCACATGCCTTTGTTACCTCGACGACGTCCTTGTGTTTTCGCCTACATTTGATACGCATCTTGAGCGCTTAGCTGCAGTTCTTAAAATATTCCGCAAAGCTGGACTCCAGTTAAACTCCTCGAAGTGTCACTTCGGACGCCGACAGATTACAGTACTGGGGCACCTTGTTGATGCTACCGGTGTGCGACCAGACCCGGAGAAAATTCGTGCAGTAACGGCTTTTCCTGTTCCTCAGTCTGTAAAAGACGTGCGGAGTTTTGTGGGGCTCTGTTCCTATTTCAGACGCTTCGTGAAAAATTTTGCAGCAATCGCCCAACCACTTACTGAACTCCTCAAGAAAGACGTCCCTTTTACGTGGGGACCCACGCAATCGGCTGCGTTCTCCCACCTTATAGCGCTCCTAACGACTCCACCTGTATTGGCCCACTTTGACCCGTCCGCCCCTACAGAAGTCCGAACCGATGCCAGTGGTCACGGAATCGGTGCCGTCTTAGCCCAACGTCAACACGGGCACGACCGCGTTATAGCCTACGCAAGCCGGCTCCTAACAAGTGCAGAGCGCAACTATTCGATTACAGAGCGCGAATGCCTCGCTCTTGTCTGGGCAGTTTCTAAGTTCCGCCCATATTTATATGGCAAGCCATTTTCTGTAATCACAGACTCTTGTGGTCTCCGACACGTCACGTGGGCCTGTCGGAAAAACTGCTCTCGCGGTACACAGGCCCTTACCGAGTGATTCGTGAGGTCACTCCCGTGACCTACGAAATCGCCCCTATCGCCCAAGCTGCTTCGCCTACTTCACAGGCACGTGATATCGTGCACGTCACACGGTTGAAGGCATATCAACCTCCAGCTGATGACATTTAGACGCTCCGAGACGTCGCTTCTGCCGCCGGGGGATCATGCTACACGCATGCCGCATTTGAGGAGCTCGGCCGATGCGCGTGGCCACCATCGACAGAGAGAAGAAGAGGAAGCTCGCACTTGGCTCGGACTCTGAGCGGGAACGGTCTGCTTTGCAACCGCTGCTGATAGCCTGCATATAGCTGCTAATCGCGGTGCCTGGTCACTCGACGTTCCTGTAACAATATGACAGCAAACCAGCTTTGTCGATATAGAAAAAAGGAGTAACGGTCGTGGAATGTGATGTGCCGCAAAAGGAATAGAGTAATCAGCTTCCTTTGGCCCAGTGCATGCTTCGGTTTGTATAGGAGGAGCTTTCCTTGCAGCGCATGCACGCTAGGAGTGGCGCCTGCTGAAAGGGCTGTGAGTATTAAGGTCTGAATGAAGATGCTGTCGCTAGGTGTACAGTGTAGATTGTAAAGCTCAGCTTTGCCCTGAGATTACGGAGATGGGATGGGTGAGTGGGACGTCGCCCAGTTAAGCTCGGGAACAGAACACGACATGAAGTCGAAGGATTGCCCTCCGACAGCTCTCATCTATAAGCCCGTCTCGGCGTTGCGTGATCGATGGGCAGCCGATGGCGTCCGGTGCGGCCGATTCCATCCATTTAACCTCGCCGCAGCGGCGAACTGGACAGACACAGCCCAGTGGAGAGAAGTGACCGAGTACATTGATAAAGTGTTTCTTGGATCGGTGGATCTGACGTTCCTTTTTTCGCTGTGTCTTCCATGAATCATACTTACACATACGCCGTGCAATGCGGGCGTACAATAAAGATCTATCGGCAAGTTGGGCCCCGTTGTTACATTGCTGAGCAAGACCAAGCGGGCTGTATAGATTCCCGGCTACGGCGGGCGCATTTCGATGGGCGCGTAATGAAAACACATCTGCGTACTTAGGTGCAGTATAAGGAGTCCTATGTGGCCGCCACTAATTCCGCGCATTTCACCACTGCGGTCTTCATAATCACATGGTGGTTTAGACATCCAAAACCCCTCAGTGTTCTACCAGTTAATTATGGCCGTTGTTTCTCAAGCGGGGGTCCGCAGATGCCATTGGCTGCACGAAGCTATTATGGTGGGTCCCGCGAGGTCCACGACCACAATTTTTTTTCTTTCTTTTTTTTTTGCTGTTTACGCTCCGCCGCATGGCACTGCTATGCCTCAACGAAGCCATCTTCGCCGCATGACTATGTATTCATGCAAAGCCAGCTTTGTTGTAGTACGCTATTGTCATGCAGAGAAGCATACTAGAACTAGGAAGGAGCCACACGCTGTCGCAGGCCACAGCACACCAGCGGCAAGCCAAAACACATCGGCACTAGTGTGTCGAGTGAGCGGCGGTTTTCCGTGTCTGGAGGAGTTGTTACACTCACGCCGGTGCGGCGGCTCCCCTAACATATAGGGCAGCTATCTTTGCTCTATAACACGTAACTCCAGTTGCGGCACTGTCAAGGAAAAGTGTTGTTGCAAGGTAGAACTTTCCTGATAAGGATCTGCTGAAGTTGTTTTCATGTCGTTGTCGTCTGTGCGGACCTTTTTCTGAGCTCGTAAGAAAAATCTTCAACATGTGTGGGAAAAAAGTCGCAGTATGTAACTTGTGCATTGGATCATTGACATCATCCTACCTCCGTGAGCAAGGTCTGCAGCTAGCCTGTGAAAAGTGTGCTGTGGTGGCATTTACCAGGAAACTAATGTCGCCATACGTCATAACCCTCGACGGGCAGGTGATCCCCTATAGCAAAAGTCACCGATTTTTGGGAGTGATTGTTGACAGAAATCTGTCCTGGACACCCCATGTGAACTATGTGAGGAAACGGTTGACAGGAATCTGTCACATGTTTAGATTCCTAGCAGGAAAGACCTGGGGAGTGTCAATTACATCTATGCTACAGCTGTACCGAGTCCTTTTCATTGGATTCCTGCGGTACAGCCTACCAGTGATCGCGAACACCTGCAAAACTAACTTGAATACACTCCAAGGCATCCAAGCCCAAGCCCTGAAAATATGCCTTGGTCTGCCAAAGAGCGCGTCGTCGACAGACGTTATAGCAATCGCTCGCGATCACAATGTCAAAACGCATGTAACCATTGAAACAATGCGTGTGCACATAAGACACTGTGCCCGGACCCCTAATCACCACCTCGCAGGTCTTCCAGTGGAACGACCCCGCACAACGTTCAGTTCAAAGGTCCTCGCCCACCGTGCGTCTCTTTCGTCAGGGTATGCACCTACAACAAAGGCTTCAATTCCTTCATGGTGTGTGAACCATCCTCAAGTTTGCCTCAACATCCCTGGTATTCTGAGAAAGTCGGACTTACCACCATGTGCACTCAAACAACTAAGCATGTTACACATGTATGCGAAGTACAGGGGCTGCACAGAAGTTTATACCGATGGCTCAACCACATCAACCAGTTCCGGTGGTGCTATAGTTATCCCAAGAATGGGAGTCACCCAGCACTTCAAAACTTCCCACGTCACCACATCTACAGCTGCAGAGCTCGCGGCTCTCCGCGGAGCGCTTCATATTATACACGCTGAGAGTCCTGCAAAGTGGGCAATCTTCTGTGATTCAAGATCAGCTCTACAAAGTATACAGTCGTTTCTTCGACACGTGGAGCAAAACCACCTTACATACGAAATCGCGGTACTTGTGCAAAATTTACAAGAAAAAGGACATGAGATATATTTTCAATGGATACCAGGCCATTGCGGTATCAGTGGAAATGACTCCGCAGATAAGGCAGCTCGGACATCAGGCGATGAAGACCGCTGTGTTCCCATTCCGCTCTCAAGGACCGACGCTGCAAGACAACTTCACACTCTTGCGCGAACCATGTCCTTAACTGAGTGGAATACCCCATACACGAGGCGCACCAGACTGCACCGGCTAAACCCATCGCTGCAACTCGGACCTCCGGCTGGTTTGCACCGACGTGAGGCTTCGCTTCTTTGCCGATTGTGGTTGGGAGTGGCCTTTACGAACGCTTACTCTGCGCTGATTGGAATGGCTGATAGTCCTGCGTGTGCTGTCTGCGGATGCGCAGAGACCATAGATCACTTGTTGTGCCACTGCCCACAATTTGAGGAACATCGACTGCCTATGACCGAGTCCTTCACAAAGCTCGACGATCGTCCACTTCGTGAACAGACAATCTTAGAATACCGTCCGCACGGTCCAACGGCTCAGAAAGCAATGAAAGCGCTTTTGGCCTTTCTAAAAGCATCTGGCCTAGCCGAGCGCCTATGATATTGTATAGGACTGCCCTGTAGGCATTCCCCCTCTCTCCTTCTCTTTACTTTTATTCCCCTTTTCCCATCCCCCAGTGTAGGGTAGCAAACCGGACTCATGACTGGTTAACATCCCTGCCTTCCCTTCCTTATTTCTCTCTCTCTCTCGGTGTATTGGATCGCCTTCTAGCAAATTACTGAAGACTACCGCGTTCTCAATTGCGGCCCGGAGTTTCATGGGCATGAGTTGCGACGTTCTTTGTGTGTGCGAGAGAGAGGCTAATACAGAGAAGGCAAAATTCAGAATACGTACATGAAGTTACGAGGTTGAAAACTACATCGACTGCTTGGGTACTCTATAAACACAGGAAAGAAGAACCGAGGGATGAGAGGGGAAAATTAGTGCTTGGTACCAGTAAGTCAAAGACGCTCACGCAGACCTGTTGCCGTCAAAGACAAAAGCGCGTTCACTTTATCTGTGGGCCTTCCATCGAAGGCACCGGTGTTCGAGTAGCATAGCATGGACTACGGCCAAAAGTCGAGTCTTGATAAGTGAGCTCTCGGGCAGCAACCTGAAGGCAATCGTGCAGCAGGGAGTAGATGGCCTGGTCATGTAAGGTGACTTGTGGATATATATGTGCGCGCTCGAAGACCGCTAAGCCGGCCACTGAACCATAATACATCACCCCCTCCCCCCCCCCCCAACACACACACACACACACACTCACTCTGGATTATAATAGACAAAACCGTTTCTTACGTAAGCCACATCCAGGATCTTGACCGGAAGAGAAGCAGTCTGTTCGAGTCGCCTACAGAGTTCCTTTTTATCGGCGTTGCGTCTGCACAGCTTTAGCCGTAGTTTCTGTGAGAATATATACGAAGAATGGAAAACGATGTCTAGAAAAGTTTGTGTGGCGGTGCAGTCCCGGTGTCCACCTTAGGTGTCTCTTCTCCAGCACGTGAACCACGGCATTTCAGAAGCGGGAGGCCGTGTCCGCCGCTGTAGCTTCGTACGCCGCAGGAGCTCATCGGGCAACACCTCGGCGTGGCGATGGCCGTAGCCATAGTTGCCCTGCAATAGCGGCTTCGCTAGCAGTAACTAGACCCGCAATGAATGGCAACACAGCGGCGTGGCAATGGCCATAGCCATAGCTGCCCTGTAACAGCGTGAAGAGTACGGCTACTGAGCCAACATTAATAAATGTTGACTCTAATTTTATCTCTTTACCATCGGCTCGGTGCCTTTGAGAGTGATTTCTGTTGTCACTGAAATAGACTACTGTGAGCCTTAATAGGGTGAAATGCGCAGCAATACCATCAGGGAGGGATATGCAACTTCGATAAACTGGGTATGTTGGCCCACTTTGGGAAGGCTCCACTAGAACATATTGACAAAGGAGCTAATGAAAAAGAATGTCGGACGAACTGGAAGGTTTTCATATTCAAACAACAACAACAACAACAACAACAACAACAACAACAACAACAACAACAACAACAACAACAACAACAACAACAACAACAACGACGACGACGACGACGACGACGACGAGGACGAGGACGACGACGACGACGACGACGACGCCGACGACATTAGGGCAATACAGAAAGGACGACGACTGGCAGTATTTTTTCCCGTTTACGGAGCAATATTTCGGCTTCCTGTGCAGTCTTGTTTGTGTGTGCGGATAAGTCATAGCTAATCGGTGTTTTCACTGCAGAACACTGTCTGCAGGTTCCTGCTATCACGCCGCCCTGTATGCACAGGCCAAACCGATAGCAGTACGAATGTATATCATTAAAAAAGCGAACGTTATTTCGAAACTTTTTTCTAGCTACAGCACTTTCCTGCGGGTAGTGTGTGGTGCAGGTTCCAGCATATAGGAGAGAGGACGGCAACTTTGTGTTGTTACAATACCGGTGGACGAGGAGGGGTACTTGAAGCTTGACATATAGATCGCCAAGAGAAATATGCAGGTAAAACTCGGTCTGTTGCCCAATAAAAACAAGTGATCACTATAATCAATGGAGACCGCCTCGCCTTACTTTATGTTCTGGCGTAGGAAGAAACGTTTTTCATTTATAGGTTCCGTTTGTGTCATTTGTTTCGTACCTTTAGTGTGTTAAAAGCGTGCTTGCCCCGCGTTTCATTAGTTTTGTTTGTACAGAGCAATGGCAACCGAACGTAGAAATGCATCGCTGCAACCACGTTGTACTTCAGGTCTAGAAACAGCGTTCTCAAAGATGGCTCCGCATCGTAGCTCCGAACAAACTAAAGTGCTGAACTCAAGGACCCTAAATCAATAAATTTCGCCTCCCAGAAGTGTTCAATTTCTACAGCCAAAAATAAGCAAATAAAAAAGAAACTGGAACGAACAAAGGACGAAACCTATATTGATGTTGCGGTTTGTTCACAATTTTTCTCCGCCGATAGATCGGAACGGCAATGTCTTTATACGACCTCGGCCCCAGCAAACGTTTCTCCTGGCTTCCATGTGGGAAAGCTAAGGTCCTGGGAAATTTATGGCCACGACTCAGAGTACAAGGCCTCACGGACCACTGCATCCGCCCACTTTGTCTTTGATGTCTAACGCGAGTGAGAGGCACTCCCCGCCATGGCAAATCTTCGGTTCAATAAAGCCACGCACAAGTCGAGTAAACATGGTTGGATAACGTAATGCAAAGGAAGCAGCACACTTCTGGACAATGTAAAACAATGCACTGCTGAATTCAATAGAACGAGGTGCGTAGCGCGGAATAAGGTGTTCTCTTCAGAGAAGTTTGCGCTATTGCGCAGTTCATAAAGCGCACCAAGTAGATGATGATGATAGGTGATCAAAGGTATGCACGCTAAGGCATAATTATCCTGGAATTTACTCCATTATACTGCCCACGCCTGGCTGTCGTCCTCCATGTTAATGTGCATTATTACTCGAGGGTTACCTTCATAAACCAATAATTAAAACCTAAGCAAGGGCGGAATTACTGAAGTGTGTGAAGACTATTGCATTTATAAAAAATACTTCATTTTTTTTTTTTGCTCAAGCCACTCCTTTGGGGAGGGACAGGCCAGAGTGGGTATTTTTTCTAGTGCTTCCGAGTAGCCGTTCAAAGAACCTAGGCTTCACTTTAAAAATGTGATGCTCCTCGTTCATTGTAGAGCTCTCGTTTTCTTTCCAGACGTTCCTTCGTATTTACGTGAATTTACTTAACGCTTCATCCAAGATGGATCACATAATGCGCAGGTTACACCGATAAAAAATAGGCGCACCCTTACCCTTTTGCTGTGAAGATGAGTACTTTGCTTATCAAGAAATGTGACAAAAATCCGGCTATCCATGGGAGTTTGTTGTTCTCGCTACCACTTTTATTCAGTGCCGTTCGCAAATTTGCTTAGTACTTTCGCTTGGTAACCGTTTTTCTGCTACGAAAAATAACAATGGAGTTTTCCCGATGTCTTCAGTGCATCGCGCATGAACGATCACGAATGTATTTTTCAAGCATTGAACTTTATTCTCTTTGTGTAAGACAGGTGTCTACGCAATAGTAGTTCGTGATAAACCAGAGCTGAACATCGTAAATCGCAATCATGAATTGCATTAGTATGCTACGTACGTGCAATGGGCAGACTTAAATTAAAAAAAAAAGAAAGAAAGAACTCGTGGGGATCTATCTCTACAAGGGGCGCAAGGCTAGGTAACTGCGGAGCTGATGGCCTTCCCTTTCACCTTTGCCCATCCTCACCTATCCCATCGTTCCTCGCCGCCATGCGTGCCGAGTTCAGTATCGAATTGAAGACGCCCACTGAGGCCATCACGACGTCGATACGTACGTGCATCGTTCTTGCATTCACCAACGACCCATACAACGTCCGAGGTGTGGTGTATGTCTCCACCTACTACTCGGACCACAAGGCTATGGTAGTGTCTATGTACCCCGGCCCATGTACGCCGTCACCGGTACGATAAGAAGGTGACGACACCGGTGACTGTCTAGTGAACCCACTCACGACGCCGCGGCGGTGGTACTACTTCGACATGCCCGAGACCTGGTTCAAGCATATCTGCGTACACTGTCTGGACGACAAAATACAAGAGGACATGTGTGAAGTGTCGACAACACTTAGATGGCATCAAATCATGTAGAAAATTGGCCGCGTATCTCCGTGCTTCGCTGCGAATGTCGTCGAAAGACGATAGTCTTCTACCGGCCGTACTACATGAGTCCCGGTTCATCTGCGGTTCGGCACGAGCTTCGGGCGTCTGTTCAGCCGCCGGGTACGCTTGCTTAGCCTCTCGGTCAGTGACAATTCGCGCATCGCGCACCTCGTCTGTTTTCTGTTGCTTCCGGGCGCGCCTCGATTCAAGATCTTTCGCTTGCCGCTGGGCTCGTTGCTCTGACGTTTCCTGGGCACGCTTGAGACGACGGGCATCGGCACGCCGGCGCTTCTCCGCTGCAATCTGCTCATCGGTCTTTTCCCTGTGTTGTCTGGGCATGTCTTGTAGAGTGTGTTCTATATCATCAAACGGCCATTTATGTTTTGCCTTGCTTCAGACAGCGCCCCGTCTATGCTGAATCGGCCGCATGTGGCTGGCATTGATGAAATGGAGGCAGCGCTGCGTGAGATATGGACGCCTCTGGCCATGATATCGGGAAACGCAAGAAGCTTGCGTAGTACGCAGAGCTATTGGTAGGTGGCAGCACCGTGTCGTTTTACGGAAGCGTAGGAAACGTCCGCTTTTTCGTGCATAGCGTGGCATTTTTAGCGCATCCTAACAAGCAGTAGGGTGTTTATAATTATGCATCTATGTATTTTCTACTAAAGGAACACACCATCTAATACTTACGTATTGATGTTGCGCCTCAGATATGCGTAATATTTGCTTTTTGGTCGACTGTGTTCACAAGTATGAACGCAGGAACCAGATCAAGATGGGTGGTCGTTGAGGAAGGGGTTAAGCTTTTGCCATTTCGCCAGAGAAGCAGGACAGACACACACACAGACAGACAGACCAAAATTTCTGCGTTGAAGTATCCCGAGAAAGACTATCGTCTTTAATAAACACAATCCGGCTTCCCACATTGCCTCATTCTTTATAACGGAACTCCGCAACACCAGTTTGCAGCACCCCTCCGCAACATCAATCTATAGATTGATGTTGCGGAGGGGTGCTGCAAACCTAAAAGAAACGCTTTCGCGTTCTCATCTCATAAGAACTCCTTATTGAGAAGACTGGAGGGAAGTTCATTACGTGAACTCATAGCTTTTAATTAGGGCAGGTGCTGTAGTGCAACACGGATGTACTATGCGCAACTCAAAAGAAAGTAAAAACAAATGGAATACTGTTTGGAGCACTGCGCTGCTTCATTCTCTCGTGATTTTTACTAAAACCCCTAAGGGATTAGTGTCCAGCTTTGCAACTACCGCGGCACTTTTGATTGCTCCCGTGTCTAGGAGGTCATTTAAATGTCCACTCTTTGGTTCTTTCGCATTTTAGACTGTGTTCATTCATTTCGCTGAAACTAAAGTCTGTTCCTTTGCGTTTTCTGCTTTGTTGCATGCGATGTGGCTTCATTCACTAGCTTCCTTTCATGCTTTTTTTTCCCTTATCGTTATCCTATTTAGAAACAGATATACAAAGAAACAAATTACTTGTTTTGGTAGTCAGTAGTTCCGCCGGTCAAGGCTTCAGTGGAGCATGAGAAAAGAAGAAAACACCTTTTGTTATTGGGACAATCTATATACATAAACAGTACATCATACGAAGTCCTTACTAGCTGTTGATGTATATGATGCAACCAATCAATGTGAATTATGAAGTGAATAAAAAGCAAGGACACCGACCACAAGAGAAAAGCAATGTAGGCACGTTTAGGCACACGTTCTGGACGCTGAAAGGTCAACGTCACGAGAAGACCGAGATGTAGGCGGATAGACGGATGGATGGATGGATGGATGGAAGGATGGATGGACGGACGGACGGACGGACGGATAAAGTGCTGTCAAATTTAGCTCCCTTCCCAAATCGCATAACAGGAAAGGTCGCTGTAGCCAATCTTTTGAAGAAATTTGCCGAAAGGGTGGATCCACCGAATTACCCACTTCTGAGATTTTTTATATTACTCACGACTCCATCCTTCCCTGAACTCCTCTCATTTCTCGTGCAGCGTTATGGGTCTGACAAGTGGCAACGGCTTGATTGCAGAACTTTTTTTATTGGACAGTTGATGCCCGCACGAACATCCATGTCCTTGCCCTCTAACATGCTTTATTATATTGCCACTTCTTTTTTTTTATCAGATCACCCTTCATTTTTAAACGCCAGAGCACCTAAGCAGGAATTGTTTGTGATTGCCATTTCGTTGCGTATTTGTTTCGTTGCTCACCTCGCCCTCTTTTATGCATTGCATCTTTTTGTACTGCGGCTACTTTATTAACGTAGCTGTGGACGAACAAAGTCTGGCAAATCGCTGGCAAATGCAATTTTGCATAATAATAATTAGACATGACAAAACTAATAAGATGATGAGAGGTGATGGCAATATCACGTTCCTAAGTTAGTGTTCACGATTAACAACGGTTAACATCAAGTGTTTTTGGGGTTTCTTATTTCGCTGTAGCGGCTCCCCTGTGAGAAGAACGTTTTGATCACTGAGATATCTTGCAGAGAGAACGCTTCGCGGTGAATCGAATGCTTCAGTGACAAACAGGAATGCTGTCTATCCAGTAAATTCCATAAAGCTCAACGCAACATGAGATTTAGCACGTGGTGGGCATTCGGAGGTGAATCACCATATTTGGCTTTTTTACAGCTAATTTCATCGGAGGAGAGGGATAACGTTACCTATGAATTCATGACTAACCAGGTATCTCACCAGCTACGGACATCGTGATAATATTGAGCGATCTAAGGCCACCAATTCGCTAAGCGGGGTGGAATGTCCCTGTATCGCAGCCCCTCCATATCTTCCACGGAGCATTGCTCTGAAGTCAGCGATGCGTTTCTCATCTTCGGTTGGCCACCGTGATCTTCCGGATCCGATCGGATCAAATCCGGAGCCACTATAAATCCGCGTTAAAGATATCGTGCACCAAGTGAACAGATGGCTGCCTTTCCCTGGAGTGGAAGTGAATGATGGAAAAGCTAGAGGGGACTATTCGAGCTCTGGGAGGTTCACTTTCGACCACATTATCGTTTTCACTGATGTAAAATTTCGCTCCCTCAATGACTGAAGGTGGCTACTTGCTCGCTTTTGCTCAACGAGCCAATCAGTGTGCAGTGAACGATATTTTAACGCGACAGCGTTAAAGAGCTTGTTACGCAGAAATTACGGCATCGGTGTCAATGTCGGCGCCGGCGTCGTCGGTTGTGAGCGAAAAATCAGCGTTGTCCGTGAGGAAAATTTGAGAGATGCGTCACTCGCGTGATGGTTGAAAGGACCATGGCGACGTGTTTTGTCGCGCCGCATGCATGAATACCTAGCCGGAGGGTACTCGCACTTTGGCTTACGGGCGTGGTCACCTGTGTTCGCGCCTGTGCTCGCAAGCGTGTAGAGGTCCCCTCACGCCACCGACACGTTTGTTATGAATTCTGTGCTGTGATTGATTCGGCGAGTTTAGATGGCGCATCCATGTCAAATGGCACAAGACGATGGGAAGGCTGCGCAAGACGGAGGCAGGGAAGGCAGACACCAAAGCTCGGCATTCTCGAGCTATGCGGCGAAAGCGGCATGGGGATGCTGGAGCAGGGGCACAAGAGTCTCAGGCGGAACGACAGCGCAGACTGTGGGCCCTGACTTTAGAGCAATTGAGGCCAAGACGATGCGCCGGAAACGTACGCAATATGAAAGGCGAGGGGGTAGCCAAAAGTAACTCGCACATTCTACTAAGTGGTGTCATGACAATTACGTGGCTAGGCAACTGAAGAACATGACAAGCGAAAGAGAAGGCGATGAGATGGGGCCAGGCATCGCTATCGCGCTCAAATCTTAAGGCGAAGCTTAAAGTTTCCACAACTTATTGTCATTAACTTTAACTCAGAATACGGACCCTGGTAACACGCTCGCGAGCGCCTCGTCGTGGATCACGGCCAATAATATTCTGCGCCGCGGTGAATGGAGCCAGATTGTCCATTACCAGCCGATCGATGAGGAGCGCTGTACTACGACACGAGGCATCGGCTTGTATTCTAGATGCGCTTACAATATTAGGAAACCTCTCGATTCACTAATCATAGGCCTAGTAAGCGCAAATAAGCATCGAAATCTAGCCGGACTATGTCATTGCGATCATACTGAAAGAAAGGCCAACTTTTTAGGGGCGTTCTGGAAGGAGTATCATAAAGTACAATTGCTATTGCGATAGCAATTGCATCGACACATCAATTGGATTTTCGATGTCGTCGTCCGTCGTCGTCGCCGTCATGCTCCGTATACATATATGATTATGCTATACAACTCAAATTGTCGGGCGCTGAGACTCGGAATCATAAGTGTGACCTTTTGGCCTCTAGACGCCCGCCTCAAACGACTTGACGCTTATCATAATGCATGGGGAGACACCGCTCTTGTTGCAGAGTTAGCGGAGAAGTGCTGATACGCAGCGTTTTGAGCAGGCAACTTGCCAGAACTTGGAGCTGCTTTCAGCCCAGGAGGCCCAATGTTTGCACGTGAGTGCAGAGATTAATGCAGCTTAGGTATGGAATTAAGTAAGTAATGTAGCTTAGGTATGGAGATGTCTTGTTATTTTTTTCCGTGGTTGGTATATAGAGGATCGCGGAACCTTCGACACCATGTTTGCCGAGTTTATTATTCTTTTAATGTGGAACAAGGAACAATAAGTGGCCTTCATAAAGCACCTGCAGGATATGTGCCTTTCGGCGAATTTTTTTCTAACATTGGAAAATGCCTTTTGGCCGGGCGCAGCCTCCGCCCGACCTTTCACGATATATGTGTATCGCGTGGGCTGCCTTACGATGATGCCAGATTAAGTCAAGGGCCTGATTTCTCTAAGGGTATCGCGACAGGGGCAAGAAATTATATGTGATGCACCACAGATTCTTGACTGCTCATAAACAACATGGAACTGAATAACTTACGCTTTGCTGTGGAAGCTATCTCTTTTACATACGACGTAGATAGCTCATTAAGCATTATTTAATATTATGCGAACAAGCTAGCGCGATATGCTGGTTATTGCTCTTAGGATTTGCTTGACGACAATGTGAAATACGCGTGCGAACAGTTCGATCAGTTCACGTATGCTGCAGCTCCTTCAGATTTAAATGTCCGCGCTGCAGGACAGTAAGAATTTCTAGTCCCTCCGATGTAGTCCAGCAGCCGATATTTGTCATTTGACCTGGAACTTGAAACTCAGCCTGGAAAGTAAAGTGTGCGCAGCTTGACTTCAATAAGTTATGTTGGCAGATGAGTTTTTGGCTACGTACGTGATAACAAAGGTAGAGTAAGCACGCTGAGCTCTTGAATGAGAGCGTAAAGACCAATCAGGCTGATGGTCTGGTGAAGTAGATCAGGAAATTAAAACACCCAGGTGTCGCTGAGCGAGAAGATAGAGAGGAAATTTAAGGAAATAACGAGGGAGGAAAATGATATAAAAAAAGGTATTCAGGTTTACCGGAACAAATATGTAGTATGGTCTCCTGTACAGGGTAGCTGTTTAGGAGGCTATAGATAGGTAAAAGGAATGGTTAATAACTTATAAAACGGAGCTCGTGAACGCAATAGTTGCTATTCTTAGTACAGTATAATGCTACTTGAGTTGTTGGTGCTGAGTACGCACCTGTCGAAACTGCAATAACACATTCGTGGCTTTCTACTGGTGTACATTTGCAGCTTCTCAGGTAGGAGTAGAGCAGTCACGAGCACTTCTTTGTTCATCAGTCACAGTCACAATAAACATGGTTTTGTTCATCTGTGAGTTATTATGCTAAACGCCACATCGTGCATATTTATTATTTCTAGTGCACTTGGTCCAATTCTCGTTCTCTTAAGCTGATTAAACTTTCTGAAGTAAGAAAATCCTGCAACATAGCTGCACTCGCCTCGAGCTATTGACATCCTCCTGATCCCCCGTATGCACGAGGAGAAAAGTTTGGTGATCTATCTTCATGTATGTCACGTTTGCTTTAGCCACTTTTCTGAAGATTCCCTAGAGACTATTTGTCTTAACTGCAAACTATGCTATCCATAGCACGTAAAACTCACCGTTAGAGGCACTTGTGAGGAGGTAAGTTCGGAGTAGTGCATCTTCTAGTTCTCTTGGAATTCTGTAAAAATAGTAAAGCGATAGTGTGTGTGTGTGTGTGTGTGTGTGTGTGTGTGTGTGTGTGTGTGTGTGTGTGTGTGTGTGTGTGTGTGTGTGTGTGTGACAACTCTTAAAGATACGGCATCATGACTTACATGATTGCCCTTTCTTAGCGCCAGTGAGAGCAAAAAAAATCATCCGTACTGTGGGCTGCGAGGAAACATTCTATTCCAGCAGCATCAATAGCCTAAAAGCGCGGCTATCAATACCATTCAACAGCAGCTCTTCCTCTGACGCCTACATATGCGGGCTCTAGGAGTGTAGTTTACTTGGATAAGCATGTAGGCGGTGGAAGTGTGCGGGATTTTCAAAGGTCCGGAGTTCGCAAAGTTTTAACTGCGAACTTCCATGCAATGAGGTCATATACAGCTGCCTGGCTGAAAAAGAAAAATGGAGAAGGGTAGCAGACTACATAATACAGACAGCGCGCAATCATACGCATGGTTCTACATGCACGGCCTTAAGTGGTATTTTAGGATTTATTACGCTGTGGAACTATTACCATCACTTTAATATATCGCCGTTGGGTAGCGGAGTAATGTCTCGCATGGCACTTCAGCTGGAAATTCATACTAGTGGTAGGACATTCAATGGACCATGCGTAGTTAAAATCTCTTAAATTAAAAGGGCAGGGTTCACCAAATTGGAGCGACACCCTTCAGAACGGCGACTGGCCCCACATATCGTCTCATTAAAGTAGCGCGACTTGAAAGTATACCCTTTCAATGACGACGATAGAGCTAGGCTATTAGTTTAGGAGCAAGCGTTGTGAAAAGGGTGTAAATTGCGCTGGTGACGATGCAGCGAGTGTTGGAAAGGATAATCGTAGGTGTAGCGTCAAGGGACCAGAACGGAGGGGAGTGGGCCACGGAACAAGTGCGTGTTAATGGCACCTAACCGAGATCAAGGAGAACATATGTACTTTTGCTAGGCAGGTAATCAAAAGGCAAGATCATCGATGGTCATTAAGGGTTACAGAGTGGATTCCATCAGGTGTGTGGCGGGGGCGGCAGCAAGTTTGATGGAAGACGAAATTACGAAGTGTGCGGGAATTACAGCCTTAGCTAGCACAGAACTTGGTTAAATACGGAAGAAACGTTTACCCTGCAGAGAATGCAGTAACGATTATTACACTTACTATGGTGACGCTACCGCATAATCTATCGGAGGCCGATGGTCGGTAGAACCTCGTTACGTTAGCCCAGAACAACTTACGAAGTCAAAACGGAAGAAACAAATTGACAGAAGAAAGCGCTGTCTTGTCGTTTCGTTTCTCTTCTTGCGTTTTCTTATTTTGCGTTATGCTATTACATATATGCAGGAGAAGGGGTGGTAATATTTTCTAAGAAATGGTCTTGCGCAGTGTTGAAAGTAATGTAGGATTGAAATAAATTATGATTATATGTAATTGATGTGTTGAATTATTGCAACCGTGAGAGGTGTGTGTTTAATGGCAAGCGTGTAACCAATGCTCTAAACTGACCTGCGCAAAACACGTATTTTGATTTGTACGCTCATTCGTTTCACTTTCATCATGACAAATCTGAGCAAGCGTTGGAGTTTTGAGAAGAAATAACGATGTAATCGGCAAAATTATGATCGCACTGATAGGAGGAACAGGAAACGAAACAATATTGCTGATTCCACGCATTGCGGGAATCGGTGTGATGCGAAGCATTCAGCCAGGAAATTACCTATACGGGAACGCTTGGCACACAGCCAAGTATTACGAGTAGTATCAAAGTAGTTGTCCATATTAAGTATTCGTGCGCGTAAGGTGGTCTTCTCAGGCACGTCGAAGCCGCTGTTGCGGCTAAAAGGGAGCGCTTAGACGACGTAACGTCGACACTCACGTCAGTGCACAGATATATATTTGGTCCAAGACATCAGAGTTGGCTACGGTGCGCTAACAGGTACATCATCGTAAGCGTCGTTTGTTGGAGAATTCCTAGGGGTTGAGCAAAACTGGACGGACGGTGCGCTGACAGGTATACTATAAGTTTCGTTTGTTAGAGTATTCCTAGCGGTTGAACAAAGCTGGACAGTCATGCTAAGTGATAGCAGCACATGCGTATTCTTTCATATATCGGAGTGATTGATCGACAAACACTTTAGTCGCAGTTGGTGTTAGGGAAGCGCAATCACCGCTGCAGTTGATTCAATAGGCCTACTTATGATATGCACCGCATGAAAAGAGCCGCCTTGGATGAGTCGTAGAGTGCTTGCTTCGCACCTGGGGGACCCGGGTTCGATCCCTACGTGGTCGGTAGCCTTCGATCATTACAGCACGTTTGTCTATGTCTGTCTGCTTGCTATGCCTTCATATTACTGTTTTCGTCTTCCCTTATGTTTACTATGTCTTCGCTTCAGACAGATAGACAGAGAGATAGATATTTCTTTCTTTCTATCTTTAGTTATTTATTTCCTTATTTGTATTATTTAACTATAATATTTATTATTGCACCTGACGGACACTGCCTGGGCCACTGTGAAGGGAAGATGGGTAGATGCACCGAATGCGCATGAGGGTAACAAAGCAAAGCGTTGATTCCTAAAGAATAATGTGAATTAAACTGTTAAACTGACCAGATAAACTACCTAAGGAATTATAAATGCCATTCATAGCTTAAAGAACGGAAATATAAACGCAACAAAGAAAGATAAGTGCAAATTTTGGGGTTCTACTTTCCAAAAATAGAATGTTATTACAAGAGGGCACCGGAAATCACTACCACCTAGGGTTCTTTAACAATACACCGGCCTCAACGTTTCGCTTCCATCGGAACCCGTTCGCCGCGGCCGGGATTTGATCACGCGACATTCGGATTAGCAGCCGAGTACCACATCCCCTAGACCGCCTTGGTGAGCGATCAAAGAACAAATAAAGAAAGCGCCTTTAACTAAAAGGCAAAGGTCTACGTACAATAAAATGAAGAAATTGCTTTTGCTTAATGCAGCACCATATGTGAGACATCACGCAATATTCAGCTATTACCATGACACTCAATATATAGACGGGGAAGTCCTTACGTTACCAGATTACCGCATTCAAAACGTGAGATTTAGGAGGACCCATGCATAGAATGGAAGATTATTGTAAAACTTTGCCTGGTCTCACTTTGCTTCATAATTATCCCGCAGGTAAATCTAGTTTAGTGGCCCACCGCACACGCAATCAAGTCTGCAAAATGTTCAATGCGCAGCATTATTGGACCTAAGGTAGTGATTTTGAAACCATGATAGTAGCTCGGCGTTTCAGAGTTTGTCGTGTGGAAGGATGGTGGATATTGTTTTCGGATCAAAGTGCTCAGAAATCGGCCACTAGGGGGCCAGAGAGTGCGGACGCGCTTCACTTCGGCGCCGCAGTTTTTCGATGTTTGTGGCAGAAATTCAGATCCACGATCAACGACACACATCTCAGAAGATTCGCCAAGGTGCGGGGGGCCGGCTGGTTTCAAGTTTTTTGAGGTGAGCCAATTTTCTGGTCACTGCAGCGACGTTTTTTTGGAACCACGTCGGCTAGCGGAGTAAGCCTACCGCAGAAATGGTCGGCGTCCGCCGCGAACGCGGCCGGCGTCCCGGCCTAACGCGGGAAGTGTGCGGCCCCCTCGCGACTCGTTCTACGGCCTAACTTACGACCATGATGGGCGTCGTAGTCGTGGAAGGTAAAGACACATCGCCGAAGGAGATCCAAAATGACAAGGGGTGGCTTGGAGTACGATCCAAGCATAAGAAAAACACGACCCCCGTCGAGGAGACAAATCCAGCTGCGTAGGAAGCGGCCACGTTGAACAAGGAAGAAACCTATATAAGAAGAGCAGCCAGAAATTTGAGAAGACTCGGCATGGCGAGCGAAAAACCGAACATGCCAGTGGACGATATCAAGGTCATCGTACGCCCCAAAGACGGCTTTAGTACCGCGACACATCGTGCGGCTCGAATCGGCGACGGCATACGCAATGCGGCCGGACTGAGACAAGAGGAAACAAGAGGCCACATCTTTCGTGTGAACGAAAGACAGAACATGATAGTTGTCAGCACTTCATCGGAAGAGAGGGCCAGAAGATACTGCGCAATCTCCAAGCTACGCATGGGAGATAGAGTACGAAGCGAGCGCATACACAGCAGCGCCCGAAAACACAAGCACAGGTATCATCCGCGGGATACCCGACGAGGACACCCCTGAAGACATAGAGAGACATCTCATCAATGAGCACAACCCAACGCTGTTGCAAGCGAAGCGAATGGGCCAAACGGCAAATGCCATCGTCGTATTTGAAGAAAGTGTAGTGCCACACTGCATCTACTACAATGGAACTGAGCACAGTTGCGTGCTATACAAGAAACAGTACGAGACGTGCTGCGCATGTGGCACGCTCGGACACAGATCCGACGTTTGCCCCAACCCAGAAAGCAAAAGATGTAGAGGCTGTGGCTGTGAGGGTCCACTGGAAGAACACCAGTGCGAACCGAGATGTCGACTTTGCGGCAAAGGCCACCAGACCGGAGACAGAAAATGTCACGCGAAGCACAGGACTCCTTACCTTGTCAAGAAACACCAGTGGGAACGGAGGAAACAAGAGGAGGAAGAAACACTCAAGGCGCAAAGTCACTATAGGCAAAGACAGGACTTTTCGTTGCCAGAGGGAGAGGCACGAGGGCGACCCAGGTCCCGCTCCCGTTCTCGCGCCCGCTCTCGGTCGAGGCACACTGATCCGCAGTCCGCGCCTGGAGCCAGAGAAAACACCAGACCTAGGTCCCGGAGCAGGTCTATCGCGAGGACGGCCCCCGCAACGATGCGAGCTCCCGGAAACGGAGACACCAATGGGCGACCCAAAGCTTCCCAGGTGAGCTGGGCGGAAACCGCCTCTGGGGCGCGCGCGCGCGGGTCGGGACTGCCACTGTTGACAGGGAGGAGGGCAACGAAATTTTGATGCAAATTCAAAAAAGGCTCGAGCAACTGGAAAACAATAACGCTAGATACATGCATGTTATCAAGGAACTCAGGCAATAAAACGCTAAACTAAAGGAAGAGGCAGCTAGGAAGGACGTCACCATTCAGTACGCGGAGAATAAAGAGGAAGTCCAAGTTGGGGAGGAAACGGTATCCATACCCGCGAAACGCAGGGCAATAGAAGTGGATCCGGCTCAAGCCGAAAGTATAACACACAAGAGTGAGGACAAGATCCGCAAAAGACAGGATAGATTAGAAGCTTACGTAGAAGAAGGCAAAGACGTTGCGGAAGGAAATGAAGGAGGAAAAGAACACGCGTAAGAACGAAATGGAGGGTATGCTGAGCCAAGTCACCAACGCGCTGCAGCAGATAACGTCTACAGTGCAGCAAATTCAGCAGCAGCTCACGGCCCTCCAGATGCGAGTCGAAAATGTAGAGAGGAGGTTACCAGCCAGCAACTGCGGACCCCTCAAACACACAGGAAAACCGTACAACAGACCAGCGGAGACGGTGGCAAAGGGTAACACTGAAAAACACTAATATTGGTAGGCACCATGCCTAGACATGTCCATAACACTTTTAAAATCTGACAGTGGAATTGCACAGGATACTCAAGAAAACGCGGGAATCTGCGACAGTACCTTATTAAAAACGAGCAACCAGACGTGATACTACTGCAATAGACTAACACTAAGGCTAAATTATCGGGTTATAGGTCATTTAACGAGACTGCTCCTAGGGACAAACCGGCCGTTGCGGCATTAGTCAAACGCAACCTTACTGTAACGCCACACGAGATTAAGCACGCCACGATACCGCACTTGCTACTGGAGGTAGTGCCAACGAAGAAACGGGACGACAGTCTTTTCATACTTAACGTGTACAGTAGTCCTCGACGTAATCACCGATTCCGAGCGTTACTCAAGAAAGTGGTTAGCATTGCGCGTAACCGGGCTGTGCTCGTGGCGGGCGACTTCAACGCTCATCATGCAGCGTGGGGATACAAATACGAAACTTCAAAGGGCAGGAATTTGTGGGTGGACTCGCGACACGAAGGCTTAACTCTCGTTACCGATCCCTCTGCACCTACGCGAAGAGGGAACAGCGTATGTACTGATACACCACCCGACCTCGCATTTGTTAAAAACATTGGAAACGTTCGGTGGATTAACACACAAGAGGACTTAGGCAGCGATTATACCATTATAGAGATCCAAATCGAAGCGGGACCGTGCAAGCCGAAAGCCAAACGACTTACTATGGTGGAGTGGCACAAGTTCTGACAGATGAGGAACGAGAGGAGTAACTCCGTGGAAAACATTGACGACATCGAAAGATGGACAGAAACTTTGAGGTGGGACGTCGCGGCAGCTACGCACGAAGTCCCGCCCGGCGTGAACCTTGAGGTCTTGGACAGTAAGCTATTACACATGTGGGAGGCTAAGCGTAGTCTACAAGCAAAACGGAAGGTTCAACGACACAATAGGACCCTGCGTAGGCGGATAGCCAAACTAAACCGAGATATCGAGGAATACGCTTTACAGCCTTGCCAGTCGCAGTGGGAGGAAACTTGTAACAGCATGGAAAGTCAGCGGGGAATTTTCGCTAAGACGTAGAATTTCCTCAGGTTCCTATTGGACCCAGGGGAAACGAAAACGGCAAAATAGGCAAAAAGTCCATAAATTAATACACGAGTTCAATGGCACCAACGAAGAACTGTTGAACGAGCTCAGGGCGAGGTACACAAACCAAGACAGACCCCTAACTCACTCCGAGTACGAAGGTACGGCGAACGATGACTTAGATGACTTAGACGTTCAGCGTGGCTGAAATTCGCGCGGCGTTGCATAGACTCAACACCAAGTCTGCACACGGACCGGACGGGGTTACTAACAAAACCCTTAGAAATTTATATTACGCCTCCATAGAGCAGCTCACTAATTTCATTAACGGATTCCTCGGCAGTGGAAAACTGCCCACATAGTAATGATACCGAAATCCGGAAAGCGCCTACAGCTGGAAAATCTAAGACGGATCTCGCTGACATCCTGCGTGGGTAAGCTCATGGAGCTCGCCGTCCTCGCGAGGCTGACGAACTATCTCCAGGACCAGGACCTGTTCCCTCACACCATGCTAGGTTTCAGGAGGAACCTTTCCACGCAGGACGCCATGTTACAAATTAAGCACCAAGTAATGGATAGCACGACTAGATCCGCCAAAGCGGTCTTAGGCTTGGACCTCAAGAAGGCGTTTGACAGTGACAAACACTCTACAATACTGACGCAAATAATTGAATTGGGACTCGGTAAGCGGACGTACGACTACGTGCGCGATTTTCTCACGGGCAGGACAGCAAGGATCACGCTGGGAGAGCTCGAGTCCGGGGATATTGAGATGGGCAGCGCCAGCACTCCTCAGGGCTCGGTGATCTCGCCTATGCTCCTTAACCTCGCACTCATAGGGTTGCCAGCTAAATTGGAGGAGATTGACGGGCCACGTCATCCCCGCCGTAGAAAGCATACGAGTATTAGGCTTGCACCTCGCAGCCAACGGGCACAATGGTGAAACCATTCGTAAGTTGGAAAACGGGGTAGACCATACCATCAGAATGCTAAAACGCATTACTAACAGGGACAGCGGCATGAAAGAAGGCAATACGATTCGTCTCGTGCACGCCTTTGTCCTCAGTAAAATCACGTACGTTGCTCCTTACTTGAAGTGGCAGGTTGGCGAGAAAGAAAAATTAGAACGCTTAATCAGGAAAGTTTATAAGCAAGCCTTAGGATTACCAAAAAACACGAGCACGGCGAAATTGTTGGAACTAGGATTGCCCAATACGCTGGACGAATTGGTAGATGTTGTTATGTTGTTGTTATGTGGGGTTTAACGTCCCAAAACCAGCGCTGATTATGAGAGACGCCGTAGTGGAGGACTCCGGAAATTTCGACCACCTGGGGTTCTTTAACGTGCACTGACATTGCACAGCACACGGGCCTCAACATTTCGCCTCCATCGAAATGCAGCCGCCACAGCCGGGATTCGATCCCGTGACCCTCGGATCAGCAGCTGAGTACCATAGCCACTAGACCACCGTGGCGGGGCCGAATTGGTAGAAGCGCACAACATAGCACAATGCGAACGACTTTCAAAAACGAAAACGGGCAGGTACATCCTCGAACAAATAGGCAGAGCTTATCATACGCAACACGGAGAAAAGGCAGACGTACCCGTGAGGGTGAGAGACAGAATAGTGGTCCCTCCGTTACCGAAAAATATGCTTCCTGAGTATCACGCTGCTAGGAGAAACAAACGGGCGCAAGATTTGCAGAGGAAATTCGGCAAGTGCAAAGAAGCGGTCTTCGTTGACGCGGCCCGTTACGCGCGAAGGCGCGGCTAGGTAGCCGCGGTTGTCGACCACGAAGGCAAATGCAAGACGAGCGTTACGGTTAGAACCCAGCACGCAGAGACGGCCGAGGGGGTGGCCATCGCCCTTGCGGTGGCCATCACCGAGGCCGAAGTAGTGATCAGCGACTCGCAGGTGGCGATACGAAACTATGCTAACGGCCGGGTGTCCCGGGAGGCGCTGCGAATATTGGTGATCAACGAGGACAGAATCCGAAGCAAAAATGATACATTTGTGATATGGACCCCCGCACACACACACTGCCCGCTGGCCGGCAATGAGGCTGCAGACGCGGCTGCTCGAGAGTTCACGAACCGAGCCGTTGCGCATGCCGTTGCCGCCTCTACCGAGGCCACACGCGGGGAAGTGTGGGAGTGGGGGGAACGTATGACAGCTACAGTGAGATTACGCAGCACTACAAGCTAGGTAGGTGTAAATACCCAACACCACATAGCAAATTTACTAAGAAGCAGGCAGTTGCATGGAGACAACTTATCCAAATCCAGTGATCTTTCGCTTCTGTTACCCTGACCTGTATACGACAGGTAAATGCAAAGCGTGCGATTCCCGGGCAACCTTGGGGCATATGTTATGGGAGTGCTCGAGTCTCAAAGACGCAGTCAACAGTACAATCGAGGAGGCAGTGTCGAACCGCCGGGCGCGCTGGGAGGAGGCTCTGCTCAGCTCCACCTTAGAACAACAGCTATGGGCCGTCCAGCGAGCCGAGGAAGCCGCCCGAGCCCAAGGGCTCGTGGCCGATTCCTAGGCCGGAGTTCAAGTCCGCCCCGATCTATCATCGCCGGACTTCTTAATAAAGTTGTTCATTCATTCATTCATTCATTCATTCATTGAAAGTGCTCACCGGGGCAGTGCATAGTTGGTTTGTCCCAATATATCTCAGATGCAGCTAGTATGCTTAACAAGAGGAGAAAAATAAAAAAAGGAAGTCGATATATCTAAAAATAAAGTCCTGTGTTCCAGCGCGTTTGTTCGCGAACGGGGACAACATTTTTGCATTAGTTCATTCTTCACACGAGACAAATGTGTACGCTTCATAGATAGATTTGATAACCTTCTGTGTAGGAAAGCACGTGGCTCCAGATTTATCGTTTTACTCGTCCATTTTTCTTGCTTATATGCCTGATTATACGACACTCTCCGTTAGGTTATGCGGCTTCGTCTGAACATCGCAGGACGCGACGATCGTTATGAAACATCCAACAGCCTAAGTTGGAGCGGATACACGACCAGAGCCGAAATGCATCGTGATAGGAAGACACGCACGACAGCATATCTGTACATGGAGTTGACAGCTAAAGCCTTGTCCAAATGCGATAGGTAGACATGTTTCTACTTGCCTCGTAAACAGACGAAGTGGTGATAGCATGGCAGACAACGTGTTCCTCTCCTGGATAATTGGAGCGGCCCTCGCGGCGACCGTTCTGCAAAGAGAGAGAGAAAGAAAGCAACTGTCACTCGCCTATCTGGCTTTCTCGCTCTCATAAGCCCATTCTGTGACCTGCCAGACGCATTCGACGCCGTCATGAGCGCCCAAACTTGTTTCGTAATCAGTTCCGATTCCCGCGTCTGCGTGGATGCTAGACACGGCTTATGTCAATACGTCTGCGCACGCCATACGGTTTCTATGCACGCACGTCGACTGTTTTGTGTGGGCCCTTTTCCAGCGCTGATTGAGCGCCCACTGACGCAAGAGCCGCCTCATTCGCACCAGGGTTTTCACCGTTGACGTGAGCGGTTGAGGCAGCCCCTCGTCCGCACGGAGATAACTAAACGCAAGATTGCGGGAAATTCGTTTACCTAGCAAAGTGCTGCGTGGCGTTGTTTAGCACGACCTACATTCGTTCGGCCCAAATCTGTGATTAGGCGGTGTCTGTATTCTGTGATGAAGTTTCCATTCGCAGAAATAAAGCGTCCGCCTCTGCGCATCAAATGCCAACGTGTAGTTATGTACCTAACTTTCACCTCAACGAACAGAGATGTGTGTTTCGGGGAACCAGAGATGGTAGATTGAGGAAAGAGCGCCAGTCTTGAGCAGTTTGTTGCCAACAATATATTACCGGGCCAACAGTCGTGGTGTGATTGTGTAATGCGAAAATGTGACAGGCTATGGGAAAGAAGCAGCTAGCTCGGCACAGAACTTTACGTCTGGCAAATAACTACACCCGCCGAGTTTGTCTGCGAATCCGAAACCGCATTTGAATGATTACTTTGATACGCCTCCGTGGAGCAGCTCATTCACAGTGTGTCTGCAGGTGACGGTTACGTTGTCGGAAAAGTGATTAAATGTGGAACGATAAATGAAGAGACCAGCCATATATCGTGCCTTCGCGCTGCTTCGGCACCCGTGCTGCAGTGAGCGACTTATCAAGTGTCCTTAAGGAAACTCAGACGTCCTGCTTCTCGTTTCTTTAAAAGATAGGCCGTGGACTCTGACATCTACTTCGCCATTGCGGAAAACATCGAATTCAAGAGGAGACAGATGTTCTTGATTCTTTTTCTACGTGTACGATTGCCTGAGTTTCGCTCAACACCTGACATGGCCATGATGTGTGCATGCGAACACACAGGCTCTCCCTGTTTACCTAAATATGCGGCCGCTTCCGTGATAAAGTCTCGATAAGTACGATAAGTACGTTCTTATCAGACTCGATAAGTCTGATAAGTACGTAAGAGCACAGAACCTTAGTAATGGGTGCAGCTTGGTAATCCTTATATAAAAAAAAAACTGATAACCATGGACTTTTCCAGGCATGTGCGAGTTTGTGTTTTATGTTTGTGGTTTGTTTGTCGGAGCGGTATATCTTTCTTTTTCTGCTTCTTTACGGACTACTTGCACATCGTTCACAGCATTGCACCTGATGCATGGAACGTAGTATAGTATGAAGCTAGCGGAGGTTTGAGTACCGACCGACATAATTAGCTAAAGTTCGAAATGACCATGGCAATTCATATTCCCCGAGCTTACTCCCTAGTAAAGTGGGTCACCTGCACTGGTCATTTGTCCAAAATGCAATGCCCTATCCTTTACGTCAGTACATTGAGCAGAGGGCCCTTCATTCCGTATGGCAGTGTACTTGAATAGAAAGACAGTAACAAGCAAACGATGCTACAGATGTTTGTCTGTCCGTATATACATAATAACTGGAGCAAGCGGGAGGCATAAACGAGTTCACCGTCTCCATTCCGCCAGTCGCCCACGGGGTGTTCCAACTAATCCGTCCACAACGGGGTCAGGAAATTGGATTAGCATCGATTCGAGAGCTGAGAGCCACAGACTCCCACGCGACCTAATGGTTTCACCACAACGACGGAAAACTGTGCGTGAGCCACGAAAGTACTAGTCACGGGCTGTGCAGGATAACAGGATTTCTCTCTCGGCATAATGATAAGCGAGCGGCTGCAAGGATCCCTAATGGCGTTATCCTGGAGTGCTGGATACGCGAGTGAAGCTCTTTTATTTTTCTTTTCTTTTCCAGATCACATTTGAAAGAGTGAGGCGCAGAGATGCCGGTTTATGCGGCACTTTTGCGAAGCTAAAAGCTGCAGTATTCTAGCACGCGCGAGCCACCTAGACATCGCGAAAAATGTGATTTCTCTGAACAGTGAACATAAGTTCACTGTTTGATTTAGTATTTCATCTACTGGTAAAAAAATATCGTCCTAATCATGCCCATTTAGTGCGGAAAACGCGGACTATTGAACTTAACAGTGGCAGTAAGTAAACAACTTTCTCAGAGCTAAATGGTTTCTCGTATTATCCTCAGCGTCGTTCTCCCGTAGCCAACAGCCACTTACTTTGTGCTATCCACTAAACTTTGGGAAAAACGCATTTGTAGCTATACACGAGTCGATATTTTCAGAAAGCTGTGGAATGTTTGCGCAAGGCCAAACAATTTTCATGTGACACCTTGTTTCTGTGGTGCACGTATATGGTACATATAGTGTGCACGGCATGCAGCGTCACTTCTTTAGTAAATACGTTCAGGTTCGAAAAGAGCGACGGTCTCATAATTGCGTGTGATTACTTTTAATCACGATTGTTTAAGTCTTCCTGGTTTCAATATTTGCTTAAGTATGTGCTTGCCAAGCTGTTTCTATAGAAAAGCCCGGAGCGTGTTCTGATGTTGTCTCAGCAAAATATTGCACTGAACTTTCGAAATAAAATGGGTAAGATGTGCGGTTCCTCTGCTTGTTCTGCCGAAGTGTGGTTAAGGTGGTTGAGTTAGCAAGCACTGATGCTACCAGTGCGTCGTATAAGATGACACTTGCTCTGCGCTTCTGTCATGGATAGACCAACCATTATACTGCTATTCTGAAATGTGCCTGCTCTGAAAGGCACGTTTTACTCCAGTATGCAAACAAGTTTCGTGTGTGGTTGCGTCCATGCATAATTGCGCTAATTATTTATTACTTTTTTTTACAAACAGGTAAGACAAGTACAGCTCTGGTTGGCATATGCAAAGGTTTAACATTGGCCACCCGGTTCAGACAGTGCCATGCAAGCAATTTTTTACAATTTTTGACGTCAATCATCCCAAAGTATACCGAATACAGACCCAAACTCACAAGCTTCAAAGTCACAAAATGTGTGTTTCTGCTCATACAGCCCGCAGAATTGCCAGACATCCTTGTTCGGCAGCGATATTTATGGACTTACGATTCGAATCATTAGTCTGTGGTGGCGAACACGTCTAACACCATATGTATGATTTGCATACGAAAGTCTGCGCGTTCTCTATCTGAACATCATCAAAGGGCATTTTGGAAATCGTGATACAGCCTGCGCGGTTACGCCTTCTTTCGTGATATATTGCTGTAATTAGAACCAACAAAGTGGACAGCGCCGAATAAACGCCAGAGTACGGTTCATTCAGGCGCAATTTTTCCCTTATTCACAGGTGCACTGCAGTTAGTTCAGATGAACGATCCTTCTTTTTGTCTCGGAACACTATTAAATACGCTTCTGTCGCTTTTTATAGAGATCTCCGTACCTAAAAATCGGCAGATGCTCGCTGTGAGCTATCGTGCGCCAGCTTCATACGAATAAGGTGTATTTAAAGTCCTGGTCATATACATCTACACCTTGTTTCATAAGTTCGGTGCAGCGCTGTTAAAGCTACAGGCCTCTTCGACCAATCGGGAGGACGAACACATGTTAAATGTATCCTTCCGCGCCATGTCGTCTGCCACTGGTGAGCGCTGCCGTGGCAGCAGCAGCCTTGGAATGAATGGATGAGCGCTCCGTGGACACTAGTGTATGCAGGTGCGTCTCCGAGCATTGGCACTACATTTCGCTTCGCAAGAATTTGTGATCGATCTCCTCGTAGCCTTGACTCTTCTGCTTGGAAATGGTGAAACAGAGTGTAGTGCGCCCCTACGCTTTTTTTTTTGTATTAAGCTAGTAAGGCAGCTGTAACAGCAAGGAACTTGCACTCAACTCCGTACGCCGAATATTGGGAGAACCCACATAAGCATAAAAATTGTGGGACCCTTAAGCTTCGCTTTAAGGGTTGCAAGCGATAACCATGCCTGGCTCCTTTCTCATCGCGCTCTCTTTCTCACACCATGCTGTTCACTCCCGTAGCCATGTAATTGTCATGATACCACTTGGTAGAAAGTGCATGTTACTTGTTATTGTATCTTTCAACTCATGAACTTTAGATTGCGAACTACTGCGCTGTGATGGGTAAAGTACAAAGTGGTGATGCGCCATCAAAACTCGCTGATGAAGAAAGCACCGCAGTTCGCCTGGCGCTTGTACACAGCACAGAATCCATCACGAGCGTGTCGACAGCTCTGTGGCTTGAGGGATCGTCTACACGCGCGCGAGCACGGGCGACCACGCCCGGAAGCCAAAGTGCCAGAGCCCTACGACGAAATAGCCATGCATGCGGCGCGACGAAACAAGGCGCCGTGGGCCCTTAATTTGCGCCATCTCACGGGTGACAGTCAAACTTTTCCCATGGTTTATTTGTGCGGTTTAACGTCGCAAAACCAGCTCTGATTATGAGAGACGCCACAGTGGAGGTCTCTGGAAATTTCGACTACACGTGCACTGACATCGCACAGTACAAGGGCCTCAACATTTCGCCTCCATCGAAATGCAGCTGCTACGGCCGCGATTCAATCCCGCGACCTTCTGATCAGCAGCCGAGTGCCATAACCACTAGACCACCGTGGCGAGGCGCTTGTCCCATGCTGAAGCACCTCCGAGATGCACCTCCGAGATGAGCATATCAACAACGGTAAATGGAACCAAAGCTTTCATCTTATTACTTTATTTGCATCTAGCGCGTGATCGGCCAAGGTGCTCGCTATTCTGAACGCTCGCTTTTTTTTTATGACAGGAGCGAGACGCGTACAGACATAGTGGTTGCGCCCTGAGCATGGAGGAAGGAAAAAATTGACGGAAGATCCACGAGGTGAATGATGATGATATTGGGGCGAAGCTCCTGGAAGTAATCATCGGTTAAACCGTGAAATTTCTTCCGTTAATTCGCCCGATAAAATTGACGTGACACGATTGACAAACCTGTATCGCGATATGGTTTTGAATATAAAACCATTGCTTTAGAAAACACCTGGCGTCTTTCGTTAAGCAGCTGGCGTCTTTTCGTTTTGCTTTAGAAACATCTGGCGTCTTTTCGTTTTGCTTTTAGAAAACATCAGGCGTCTTTCGTCGGTTTATTTCATCAATCAACGGCGTTTTGAACAAAATTTTTATTGTTTAATCACGCACAGGAGAAATCTCACCAGGCACTACCTTGGAGGTAAACAATGGCTGCTAGTGGGAATGATTTTTTAGCTAACACTTACACTTCTACTTCTACTAACGTTTCCTACTGGAACTTGCCAATGGCTGCTAATGGGGAATGAGAGACAGAAGAATTCGGCTTTTAGTTAACGCGCACGCTGCGAATTTTTTATTGTTCAACAACGCACAGGAGAAATCTCCCACCGGCACCACCTTGGAGGTCAAAGCGTAAGACTGGTTACGCACTACGACTACGACGAGGGACGAACGGGTGCCGCTTTAAGGAGCTTCACCCCTAAAAACTTCCTCCATGGCCCTGAGCAACGGCAGCCGCTGATGACAACGTGGACGCCAACAAATTAGGAGACGCCAAAGGAAGCTTTCAGAAATTGAGCTGCTTGCCCGATCGCGTGCATATACCTGGAATTTTCTGGCAACACTGGTTTTTCGCTCACAACCAATGAAGCCGACACCGTAATTACAGCGAAACGAGCTCTTTAACGCTGTCGTCTTAATAGTGTTTTAGCAGTGGTGGTTTACCGTGCTTTTCATGCGGTAGCACACTGGCGTCATGGTCGACTCGCGGCTATTTCAGTCGGATAACCCTGAGCTGGTAGCGCAAATGTTTCCGACTGAAATTTCCGCCAGGAAGACGTCGTGCAGGACAGCAGCTCGGCCCCCTGTTAACGCTACGATAACACAGACACTGTTTTCTACGCCTTCTAATCACCACTGTGCCCCTTTCCCACCAAGAAGAACCCGCTAAAACCAGAAAAAAAAAAGCCGTCTTCATGCCGTCTTCATTGAACCAACGTGTTCCTTGTCATGCATTCTCACGGAGTGGTCGCTGCGAAATAACTCAATCCTTTTTTTTTTTCGTGCAGGAAGGTAGCTCGCTGTGCACTACTTATTATTGTCACTTTTCAGAAATATGTTTCTTGACAAAGATAATCTTATCAACTTCCCCAATGACTGAAACTTCAATGCAAGTTGTCACACTCCTAAGCCATCTCGTTCTCCAATTACCTGCGGCGTTAAATGAGTGGAGACCTTTTCCGGGAACCTTTAACTACTGAGAACGGAGGACAAGCCAGAGAGCTCCGAATGTGGATAGCGAACATATTCCGCTGGAAATGGGAGCTCACTTTGCGACACAGCTCTGGAGGTAAATTAGCAGTTTACTGAGGGCGTGTGCTTAATTCTCGTCTTCATTAGTCAGTGTATTTGAAGCGTGGAATTTTCAAACTGGTTGCGATGCCGTTACCATAGTGCTGCGACAGCTGCAACTCACATCTACTTTTCGATGAGGGCTCCATTTGCGTGACTCAGTACAGCGGAACTCGTGCACAATTATGAATTGTCGTCAATGAGCAGGTGTTGCTACGAAAAAAAGAAGAGCGTGAATTTATTTTAGAAAAAAGAAATTTAAGCAGCTTCGCAGACTTAATGTCGTGAGGACGGGTTGGAAACAAGCTCAGCTGGTGCGAAGTTGCCAAGTTCATTATCTCTATTACGTAGCAATGGGTTGAAGGCAAAGATTTGGACAAGGGCCAGTTCATCTTTGCATTCTGCGCAACCGGAGATATATCTTTCTATCTTTCCTTCTTTCTTTTTATATGGCCCTTCGCATAATCACTCATATTGATAGGAATGTATACGTAGGGGCTGAAAGGGAAGAGCTTTTTCCTTCAGGATGAGAGCCCCACTGTTATCTGTCAACGCTTCGTACGTATTTACCTCAACCCTGAACCGCTCAGCTGTTAAACATCGTGTCAATAAGACCATTCCGATCTGTTTTTATTTCCCAACATATGCATTAAGACGTTAAGAATGACTGACACATCTCGCGGCTCAGTGAACGCCTGTGCTTACACATGTCATAACTGATCCCTTCCTGAGCGTTGGTCTCTTCTACAGTGTTCTTGCGTTGGATCGTATTGTGTGAGCGTCAACTGCTGTGTTCTTTCTGATTATCAAGAGTTACTTCGCAAGTTGACTTGATATTGCAAGATATTGTGTCATTTTCGCTTCATTATTAGCCACCGCAGGTCGCAATGAGTGGGAGGTTGTGTCATTTTTTAAAGATATGCAAACCACGCATACATCCTCTAACGTGCGCGAAAGCTCACTTGCTCAGCAAATCAAAATAATTTCATTCTCTTCTTTGAGCAGTCAACGAAGGCTACATGCAGAAAAAAGTCACAAGAAGAAAATCTTCAGTACACACAGGGCCGAATATTTTGAATCACGGGAGACAACTTCAAAGTAAAATATAAAAGATGTACATTCTTCGATACAGCTCGAATTAATGCTGATGTTGTAGTGGTGGCGTTGTAGAAGACAGCGGCAAATTTCAGCGATTAAGGGTCACCAGCAGACGACTACTAGCATGGATCAGAAGTGTCTTCCTAGTAACCCACATGCTCTTCTGAGAACCCACGTATCGGTAGATCCTTCGAAGAACCAATACGAATTCTTTTCTTTCGTTTTCATTGACTGCACAGACTCCTATTATTTTGTGATTTACTACGAGTTCTGGCGAACAAGTATTGCACAACACTTTCACGCCACAAACCTTCAAAGTCCCATCGCTGAAGCAGACTAGGACTTGTAATGGAGCCGTTTCGTTACGCGAACATTTTGACGGTGCAGAAAAGATGTGCACATCAGCGACGCTATAATAGGTCTACCCCTTCACGTTAAGGGGCAGCGCAACGCTTTTTGGAGATAATCAGGAACCAATAACGATAACTCGTGGAAGCTCTCGCGAACATGTGAGCCAAATATTAATGTACTGCTTGCACCGATGAATTATCAGTTTCGTTTCGAACACGGCTGGAAACCGTATCCTGTTCTTTCAACAAATCAAGTTACTAGAGGAATCGACCACGTCGCTTGAGGCAGAAGTAGCATTGCTTCATCTCATGATCATGGGTGGCATGCTCTGCAATGCTTCATTTGTTGGTTTTGAGCTTCACATATGAATGAAATGTATGTAGCTATGATTAGAAGGACCGAGAAAAGTCAGTGCTGCAAACGTCTCGGTGCTACCAATGGCGTCATATGTGGAAACATGAGCGGATGCTTTCCAGCTGTTTTAGAAACCGAACTGCAAATTCCCTGGTGTGCGCAGGGCAATAAGATTTGGTTCGCACGTTCACTGGCACCTCTACTACTGAGCGGCACGACTTCTATGTTCGAGAAGTATTGCAGGAACGCTTTAACTATACGTGATGTGCAGTGCTGAGTGAAATCGCAGAAAGAGGTAAATACGTGAACGTGGGGAGAATTTAAAGAGCGCTTTTTAGCTTGGTTACATTGGTCGGCCTCGTCTCAAGAAAGAAAGAAAGAAAGAAAGAAAGAAAGAAAGAAAGAAAGAAAGAAAGAAAGAAAGAAAGAAAGAAAGAAAGAAAGAAAGAAAGAAAGAAAGAAAGAAAGAAAGAAAGAAAGAAAGAAAGAAAGAAAGAAAGAAAGAAAGAAAGGCGGTTGATGTTAAAACGACAGCTGCCATAAAGCCCGTATTGTTTTCTTTGCATATCGCGAACGTAATGGGCCTGGTTGGGTTGCCTCGTTCTTCATAACCAAATGAAGCGAATAAATGATGTAGGCAGGGAAATAATGAAGGGCTTTATTCAAAGTTTTCGACATAAGTGTTGCCGTTATGAGATTGCCACACTTCAATACCAAACTCAATTCAATAAAAGAAAGAAAAACACCATCTCCACAATGGAAGAAAGCAAGGCGTGCAGAAGGGCACACAAGAGAAGTAAGCAAGACTTCTCTTGTTCCGGTGGTCTGCACACCTTATCTTTCTGCACTGCGAAGCCTCACCGTCTAGCTAAACTTTCTGTTGTTCTAAACACCATGTCCATGTGTGTGCTCCCCTTTAAAAAGCCGATGTTTAAAATGTTCATTAAAGCAGGTCAAGCAAACAATGTCGTTATGGCGTACATTACTTGCAGTCCAGAATATTATTCCTGTACCATTAGCTTTGCTATTTACAAAACAGCATCTGTTGTGCGTATACAACATGATTAATAAGGAAATCTTCTTGCAGTATGGGCTGGTAGTGTCGTTTGTAATGTTTTAAACAAAACCACCGAAAGTCCGATTCTGTGGGTGATGAAATGCCCGACAAATTACACTCGGCTGGTTCGACCTTCCTGAATTAAATAAATTCTGGTGTTTTGTGGGCGAATGACACTATACAGTTTTGAGGCAAGGCAAATGTATCCTGATGGACTTACGCACCTGAATTCCATTATATATACCGCACAGTAAGTATGAGCACACAAACTATTTTACGTTTTGTTTCCGTCGAAATGCGATCGCCGTTCGCAAGAATCGTACCCGCGCCCTGGTGTTTACAGATGCTACCCTTTAACCGTGGTCTGGTTTCCGAGAATTCATTTTGTGCCGCAGAAGCAAATGATTATCTGCGCTACCGAACAATTATTGACGGAGGACGCACCTGAGGAGGAGTTACGGATACGTGCTTCGCAAACAAACACACGCACAAAAGCCAGCACTGGGAGGCCAACAAAAACAATCCGAAGTAACCGAGGTGCATTCGAGGCTGCCAAACCTGCGGCCGCTGATTGCTCTCGGGGCCTGGAAACATGCTCACGTTTTCGCGGCTAATTGTTTACGCGCGAGCGAACGCCACGGCACAGAAGAAATTACCTTTCCGCACGATTTACACGGCCGAGATGTTCAACCCCTCCGACGGAGGGTGAGCGCAACAAAGGCCTATCCCGCCCCTGCGTTTGCCGCCCACAGATATTAGTTGCCCCCTCCCCGCCTGCCTTTTTCGTCGACAACCCGTGAAAGACCGCTACCGTAAACAAGCGAGCGCGTGTGGTCTTGGCACCGGTTCACTCGCAAACAATACACCCATGGGCGGGATCGCAGTCCAGTTATGTCCATTTGTTAAGCCACCAGAGAAAAGAAGCCTGCGCAAGGCAGGCGGCCGTACTAAAGCTTAGGGTCTGTGCAGCTTGCGGCTATGGCGGCACAAGAGAAGAGAGTTTCGAAATGAACTGTAACAGCCGAGACCGGCAGAAGCAGGCCCTTTATGGCTCTCCTCAAGAAAACAAAATATGAAGAAGAAGAAGAGAGTGGGGGCAGACTGCTTGCGGGCTTTTCATCGCCGTTCTCAGGATTCTGCCGCGTTCGCGACGTTCTTTTCCGGAAGGACCACGACAGCGTGCTCCACGCACAAAGCCGAAGCACTTTGCTTCCGGCGTAGAAACACCAAAGGCAAGGATGGGTACCTCCCACAGTACTTGTCGCGTCAGCGGTTGCGCAATGTTCCCGAGTGCAGCAGCGCGACAGCTGGCTCCTTCAAAGAAAGCATGCAGGTGATCTTTACCAGAGAAAGAGCTGCTGCGTTATCGAAACAACAACAATAATAACAACAACAACAAAGTTCCACGTGATCTCTCGACTGCGGTGAACAGTGTCCGGGCAATGAAAGGCTGCCAGTTGCATTAAAATTATAACAGCATAACTCCTTACCGCATTCTTCTTATTTGATTGGGAACTGAGCGAGCGAGTTCCAGTTTGCTAATTCAATCAATCAATCAATCAATCAATCAATCAATCAATCAATCAATCACTTCTTTCTTTTACCATAAAAATATGGACAGTTCTCCAGGGCTAACAGCTGCTCTAAGCTGCTTAACTTGTCCTTGAAGAGAGAGAGAGAGAGAGAGAATATTTTAATAATGAATCCGGAGATGTTACTCTGATTTGAAGATTGTTACATTCGCAGCATTTGCCTTTTCAAGCAGATTTATTCGTGGGCTACTAGTTACAGCGCATATGAAAGCAGTTGCGAGATGGGTTTTAACAAAGCAGACGTGCGATTGACAACGGACACCGCAGAATACAGTGCGATTCACTATAATATGGCATACACGCAGCCCCATGAATACCACGAAAAAAAAAACCGCTTTTTTAAACCTCAGCCAGAGGTATTTGTCACTCCATACAGGATATAAAATATTCGTCTTTATACCCACGAATGAACACATGCGCCTGCAATGCTCGCCTTCTGCCTTTTTTTCTCTTTCTAGGCCCCACTCCCTTACCCCTAGTGCGGGCTAGCAAACCGAACCCACCGCATACTCACCTCCCTGATTTCTTCTCCGCGATTTCTCTCTGTCTCTATCAGACTTTACATTGCACGATATGCTTTGGTCCGCTACTCTGAAGTGGGAAAAGGGGGATAGGGAATAGAAAGAGTCGTGCGTCTAGTCCAGTGGCTTCAAGGGCGCCTATCGCCGCTATTATAATCACAGCTCCACAATTGACGTCAGGCCAATCCGACGTCACTTCCTTTCTCTAATTAAGTTATCCTGTATTTCATTACATCGTTTCTTTCAAAGGAGACTACACGTAGAGACGCGATCCGCTTCAAAGGAATCTGGCTTTCGATTCACAAAAGCCATTAGCGCTGAAATTGACAGTAAAAGAAAAGATCAGACTAGGACCATCTCATTAATCAAGGCAAAGAACATTAGTAACGGAGGACTTCGTGAATTTGATTTCCGACTATTTCATAAAAATCAAGCGTCGTTGCAGGAATATGACATTAAAACTATGCTCGCCTTTACTAGGCGTGGTGCGCGAGATTGTCTAAAGTGCACCCTTAAGGTAAGCGTGCGAGAAGTTAATGACATGCATCTTAATCATTTCAACCTCCATGGTGACGTGAACGAAGCGTGTTGTCCATGCGCGACAAATCATTATCTGTCTCTCAAACAGAAAGAAATGTCCATGACTTATTTAGTTAGCGTGAGTATTTGATTAGCGTATTTAATTAGTGTGAGTTAGCCCGATATTTGCTCTTGCTGAGTTGGGCTCGTGGTCGGCATTTTCTTTCGCTGTGTTTCGCCTTGGGCTGTCCTGTGCTTGGGAAACAAGCAGACCCATCTTTATGCCCTGCTTCAGTAACTACACGTACATCAGTGAGAGAAAACGGCACCACATCACGCTTCAATGTTCCTAAAGTACAGTGACCTTAAGCTGATAAAACTGATGGAAGAGCTTTAGGAGCGAGCACACATTAGTCGGTATCATTCTCATTGTAGGATAGAGACTCCCACGCATCTCGCGTGGCGCACACGAAGGCTTTTTGAAACAATCGATTGTAACACCTGGACTCTTCACATTACCTGTGCGAGTCACCTGGAATTCGTTAAGTGACGATATACCCTAATTTATCAACTATGGCTAGCAGGTAGCCTTTAAAACATTGTTTGACTTACGCTACGAAATGGCCGACAGCGCTTCCCTTGACATCTTTTGAGTTGAGGGTACAACTGAACATGTTTGCGTGATTTGTTGTCATTTGAAGGCACACAGGCACTTGCAACCCTGACGAATCATATAGGAATAATGGCATTGTGAGAAATAGGTTATGTTACAATACCGATCTGACAAGCCATCGCAACAGAGGAATGCGCAGGCAGATCTGAAGCACAGAAAACGGCCTCGTCGTGAACGATGGCAACCACAATTTACGCATGAAGTTTCTGGGATGTTCCTTGCCCAACAGTTAGGAGGCATACAGGCTCTAGCAGGTGACTACGAATTAAGTTTGGTCACCATGGGTAATGTAACGTGCGCTAAAGCCTAGGTGTACGAATGCTCCTGCATCATCGTGACTCTTATCCAGTTATCAGAATACGGCCATCGTTGGCGTGAATCATACCCCCCCCCCCCCCTCCACCCTTCAGTTTATATGCGCTGCAGCTTACCTGCTAAGCTGCTAAAGCTGGCAAAACAAAACCTAAAGCACTACATTCTACCTATTCTAATAACCAAACACACTTGATCATCGGCGTAGGTGGCGCCGAAGCACAAGGCATCTTGCTTCGTATGTTTTGCTAAAAAAAAATAACAGATGATAGCCATCCGATTCAAGTGTTAGCTACGAAAATTGCCCCTAATTATAACTCCTTGTCCCATTTTCTATGCAAAAGTGAGACGTTCGGCGCGAGGCTGAACATGTTAACATGGCATGGAACATGTTAACATGACATGTTAACATAGCATCGAACCGGCGACATGGCAGTGGCCTTAATCTCTTTCTTGCTGCTCACGCAGGCTCGTGTCGTGATCAAACCCTTCAGCAAAGATGCTCCAGCTGATTCCACCGACGGCAATGCGTGCGGGCTTCGCGTCACGGAAACAGTTTTGCGGCGATTACTTCCAGCAGCGATGGATTCACAGAAATGCCCGGCACTGACGGAATCGGACTTTTCATCGCTGCTCAGTTGCCAACAATGGACGCTGGGCGGTGCCGGCATGGCTGGTGACATACGGCTACAAATAAACTGCAGCGGCCCATCTTCGACGGAGCATGGAACCGGCGACATGGCAGTGGCCTTAATCTCTTTCTTGCTGCTCACGCAGGTTGGTTTTTCGCACCATACTTGTGGTTTGTGTCATTTTGTTGCGCCGGTTCCGCCCCAGTGTTCAGTCTTTTTGCCATTGAAGTGCTCACATCGTGAGATGTCGCGCAGAGTGATTCGCAGACGGCAGTTCTTGATGTTCCGGAGCGCTGCCTTTTATTCGTTAATTTTGTTATTGTGCGGGGGTGACGTTGAGCGAAACCCAGGGCCTTCTAATGCACAGATGGAGCGCTTGCTCGAAGGACAATCTGAAATTATTTCCAAATTGTCAGCACTTGAGGAAAACCAAAAACAAACCAATGCTGATATAACTGAACTGAAAACACGCCTGGCTTCGTTAGAAAAAAATGTCCCGAACCTAGACGAATTGCGAATAGCAATAGATAACATAAAGGAAAAACAGAAAGAAGACCAAGGTTCGATGTCCCTTGTTCTCCGGAAATGAGATGACCTTGAAAATCGGCAAAGGCGTGCGAATTTGGTCTTCTACGGGTTAGAGGACTCAGTGGCAGGCGAGACTAATGCTGAGGCTGAGGAGCTAATCCTTAATCTGTGCCGCACGAAACTTGGGCTAACTTCTGTGAACATAGAGCGTGCCCATAGAATAGGGTCATACAATGCCAAGAAAACACGGCCAATAATCGTTAGATTCGCTTCCTTTAAAACGCGTCAGCAAGTCTTGACGAAAGCGTATAACCTAAGGGGGACTGCATACGGCATATCTGAAGATTTTTCACGTACAGTTCGAGAAAAAAGAAAGAAGCTTTGGGCATTCGCAAAAGATAATAGGAACGAAGGCGTGAAACCCGTTTTAAGATTAGATACCCTATATCTGGGTGATAAACGATATCGAATTGAAAGCACTACAGGTGACATAATTCAAATGTGGCCATCGTCGCAATCTTCTGTGACGCATCAACTAAGACTACTTATCGTCAATTGCAGAAGCCTTAGAAATAAGGTTGATGACTTTCATTTGCTGTTAAGTTCTGTTCAGCCTGCAATAGTGTCAGGCACTGAATCATGGCTCGATGCCACGATCCTTGATAGAGAATTGTTTCCCCTTGGTTATCACTGCTTTAGGCGGGACCGTGAGTCTAGGGGTGGTGGTGTATTTATTCTTGTAAGATCAGACTTGCCATGTGTTCGAGTGGTTTGTGATTTGGAATGTGAATCTGTATTTTGCAAGTTGCGGGCTGATAATGGTGAATGTTTTCTCATTGGTTCTTATTATCGACCACCTGGTGCCTCTTGTCAGCAGTTTGCCCAATTGACTACTTTTCTTGAGACGGTCCAGTGTGATCACATTATACTGGGAGGAGATTTTAACCTTCCCGGTTTAGACTAGGGGTCGAGTAATTTTCTGGCAGGTGGTGCAACAGGTGGTTTATACACAGCCTTCTTTGAATTTATGCATGAAAATAGTCTGCATCAGTTGGTAAGAGATCCTTCGCGTAATGATGACACTGGTAACGTGCTTGATTTGTTGCTTTGTGATGCACCGAACATTATTTCAAACATATGCGCTTTGCCCGGCATAAGTGATCATAACGTTATTATAGCGGACGCTACATTTCGAAATGTGTGTGTATCGAAAAAAGCTCCTAGAAAAGTGTATGCATATAACTGGGCTAACTACGCTGCACTAAATTTAGCTCTTGAATCTTACTTTCCGACTTTTGACACATTGGCAGATGAGTTAAACGGGGGAGAGTTATGGGGTGTACTTAAAAAAAAGCTTTTTCAACTGCGAGCTAAATTTGTTCCCCTTCGAACACTCTCTTCCAAAAGTTCAAAAGATAAACCGTGGTTTAACAGGCAACTCAGTTCTTTATTACGAAAAATCAGAAGAATCTATCGGCTTAGCAAGACTCAGAAATCGGATAGTCGCTACATACAGTTAGTGGAGTTAAAACGTAGCTTTAGAGAGCTCGCTAGATCAGCCAAACAAACATACTTCGCTAAATTAGGCCAGAGGCTGGTAGACGATCCGAAGGAATTTTGGAAATACGTTAAAAGAAACGGTAAGGATGACACTTCTGTTCCACCATTGCACTGGTCCGACAGAATTATTAATGATGATCCGAGTAAGGTCGAAATATTTGTTAATTACTTTTCATCGGTGTTTCAGTCTAATTTTTCAGATACTAGTGCAGTTAGAACCGTTGATTTTTCTGTCGAAGTCGACAAAATGTCTGAGGTTGCGTTTAGTGCGACGGGAGTCGAGAGATTATTGCAAGGCTTGAAACACACGAAAGCGAGTGGTCGGGACGATATCCCGGCATAATTTCTTATTAACTGCTCGGGCACTCTGTGTTTATATTTATGCCGTTTATTTCGAAATTCCTTAAATGACGGCATTGTTCCTGGGGACTGGAAGTTGGCCCGCGTGGTACCAATTCATAAAAGTGGACAGAGGGACAGAGTTGAGAATTATAGGCCAGTGTCTTTAACTAGCATTGTATGCAAAGTTATGGAACATGTGATTTATAGCAGCATCATGTCTCACCTTGTTTCCAATAACCTTCTTCATCCTAGTCAGCATGGGTTCCGGCACGGTTTTTCTTGTACGACGCAACTGGTAGAATTTACTCATGACCTTGCGTCAGCTGTCGACAAGCAGCAAAGTGTTGACTGTATATTTCTGGATTTCAGTAAAGCTTTCGACGTCGTTACTCATAGTCTCCTGATCAGTAAACTTCGACATTACAAATTGGATGATAGGGTTATTGCTTGGATAGGAATATCTTCGCTCAAGGCAGATGTCTGTGGCTCTCAACGGTTGTTCCTCTACATATGTTTCTGTGACCTCTGGTGTACCACAGGGATCAGTCTTAGGTCCGCTTTTATTCTTGTTATTCATAAATGACGTCACTTTGGGTATCACATCATCATTTAGAATGTTTGCAGATGACTGCATAGTATATAGGGCCATCAATAGCGATCTTGACAAACAAGCACTGCAAAACGATTTAGATTTAATTGCCGCATGGTGTGAAAAATGGAAAATGTCGTTGAATGTGAAAAAAAAGTGTCCACGTCACCTTTACCAGGAAACTCTTGCACTGCACAAATCATTACACGATTAATAACGCTTATCTTCAACAAGTCACGGAATATAAATATCTAGGTGTATTTTTCACTGCTGATTTGAGGTGGAATAAACATGTCACTTATGTTAGGAACAAGGCTGTAGGAACATTGGGTTTTCTGAAACGTAACTTCAGTAGTTTACCACAGAAACTTAGGGAGCAGCTCTATTTTACACATGTACGCAGTATACTGGAGTATGCGTGCGTCTGCTGGGACCCATATACTAAGGAACTTGTAGATAAACTTGAAAAAGTGCAGAATAGAGCAATTCGATTTGTCCTTGGAAATTATGACAGGATGCTTAGTGTAACAGAGAGCAAAAAAACATCAAACTGGGATCTTCTTGAAAACCGTCGTCGAAACCTCAGATTGAAATTCTTTCATAGCATTTATCATTCGAGAACAGGGATCATCAGGCAATTATATCTTCAACCACCTAACTATGTTTCTCAAAGACGTGATCATCATTTAAAAATACGTGAGATTCCTTTTAGGGGTGACGCTTTTCGATACTCTTTCTTTGTCCGCACTGTAAGCGAGTGGAACACTCTGCCACCGGAAATAGTCTGTATTAATTCAAGTGATGATTTTTTCCATGCTTTATGAATATGCTTTTTTGTGTGTGTTTGATGATATGTACTGTACCCTCCCTGCTGTAATGCCTTATGGCGAAGCAGGTACTCAATAAAAAAAATAGCGGTTAGGCTAAGTGAAGGTTAGACGTGGGATCAGCTTTTCTCAGAAGGGGTTTAACCAGAATCGCTCCTCGCACTAATTGGAAAGAAACAGTATGACAAAAGACATCTTAAAGGCTTATAGTCGCGGTGACACCGCGTAGGCTTTTAAAGCTACCTGTCCTCTCTACCAACAACAAAATAAGCTGAATTGGTTAATCCACCCACTGCATAGGCTTAACTTAACCAGCGCTCCATGTACTGAAAATAACACGAAGACCATGTTTTTTATTCTTGCTTTACAGCAATACGCAGTAAGGAAGGAGTACTGCTCATGGTTTTTCAGTCACATGCCGTAGCTGATACCATGACTGAGAAAAGAAATATATAATGAAAGCAGAGGTGACAGAAAGCACATTCAGTTGTTGACATGCGCAAATAGACACCAAAGCAAAGAAAACATGCAAGAATTTCACAGTACACAAATATGAAGCTTGCTTAACCGCAACGCTTCGCCGTTCACGAAGGTGCTGCATGTGCGCGCGCGGGAGACTGGGCAAGGGGGGGGGGGGGGGGGTGTTAGAGACAGGGACGGACAGTCTGCCCAATCTGCCCCATTCCTTTATGCTGCATGGAAACAATGCGTGGAAAAGGCTCGACGATGTAGCGGGTTCAATCCCAGGAGCCGTGGAGACACCGCTTGGCACCCGGCCACTTGAAAACCTTGCCACTTATGTCACGATCGACGATGAAAGGACAGCTCGGCTGTTCAGACGGTTTTCATGGAGCAGAACGGGTTTTTCACACCATATTTTTCTGACACACATTCTCAAGGGCCACATTCGCATGAGATGTATTAGGCTATAGCTTAAAAAATTGAAAAAAAGAAGAAGCAGGACTGTGTGAATGCCGCGTACTCTTTCAAATGGCGTGTTATTTTCCCCTTCGTTCTTACAGAAAGCACGTTCGATATGGACTCCCGTAAAAGTTTCCCTAGATGCACTTTCTGTCATTCCCGCAGTAGCGACTTTCAAGAAGTTTTGAAGTCCTTCGCTGTACTGCTTTCCGACTATTGCTTCGGCGCCTTGCTTTTTTTTTTTTAAACCATTGCGTATAGAACCATTCTCACATCATTGCAAAGCAGCGTGGTTCAAGCCCGTACCAGAGCGATATGAACAAATCTCAGGTGTGGCGTGAAAAAATAGCGTGCGAACTGAGATGGTGAACGTTTAGCTGTGCTAGCGGTATTTTATCTTTGCTCATACATATTCTGCGGCCGCACGCACCTTCATGAAGGAACGCGGAGTTGTGTTAGCGCAATGACTAACTATAGGCACTCTCTCAGCAGTCACAGCTGCTTCCGGCTGTCTTGTTTCCCACGTAATGGCTTTCCCCTTTTTAATCCTTCGTAGTTACTTGTTTTCTGAGAACTTCATATGGTGGAAGTTTTAAGACAAAGCTAGACCTCGAACGAGCAGCTCACTCCTAACTAGCCATGCGAGTCCAGGCTCCCTCTAATGCTTTTATTGAATGCGATAACTACACGGTTTAAAAACTTAACGCTTAGCGTTCCCAGCTGCAGGCTAATTCCTAACAGATGAAGCATTCTAATCAATCCTCCATTCTAAGAACGCTTCCGGCTGCAGCTTCTTTTTAATTTTTGCATTGGAAATAGCGCTCTCGGTGGGAAGATAATGACAACCCATGTTCAAAGACATTATCGCTTGCGCACAGGCAGCTTAAGTGCAAGCTGAACTCACATTGTTTCGACTAATAAGTCGTTACGTACGCAGCTTAAGTGTGCTCCAAAGCTACGGTTTGTAGAGACATTCACTCGGACACCCCAGGCTGCACAGTTTTATTATTAATAGCAGTACTTATGAGTAACAAGCAAATAGTGGTGAGTGGGGCTTTATCACAGCGTCCAGTTGTTTCCCATATTTGCGTTCTGCTACTTCAGCGAAGTGATCAAGGCACACGCAGCATGAGTTAAAGCGCGGGTAATTTGCTATCTCATCGATGTAAATGCCAAAAAATGCTGAACCGATAGCGAAATACTGTAATGCCGAAATATTGCTACGCTTCAACATATTCAATCTTAGGGGCTAGCGTACCTTATCGTTCCAGTTTGTGCACGTATGATATGCTGCATGCATTTGTGGAGTTTTAGCTTATTCTATATTCATTTGTTAATTTCGAAATAAACAAAATTTTGAGCTTGCGTCTCTGAAGGGGACACTCAATTGATAATAACTGGATTCCGGCGTCATCTGAGGTGATGTCCGAGTGTGTGCATCTGTTGCACAGGAAATAATGCTGTGTACGAAGATTTTAAACGATAGCAATAATTCTTTGCAACTTACATCGCTGTATCAATTAAAGCACGAAAGATGAAGTCCTCTCTGAATTGAGAATTGCCGCGATACACTACTAAATGATGCGTGATAGTCACGTGTCCATTCGGTGAATGCACTGTGCCTACATACGCGAGTATAGAACTATGATGTCGTACACAGCGCTCAATCTTAGTGTCTTTTTTTATTTTTTCAAACCGGGGTGCTAATTTAGCCAAAGCGTGCAGGAAGTGGCGTAAACTGTGCGCGTGGTCACCGACAGTTAAAAGATCCAAAAGCGTAATTTTGAACGGCCTAGAATAATTGAGGCCACTTAATTGATAGACTGATTTGTGGGGTTTAATGTCCCAAAACCATCTCCGAATATGAGAGATGCCGTAGTGGAAGTCTCCGGAAATTTCGACCATCTGGGGCTCTTTAACGTGCACTGACTTGAGGCCACTTAAGCTTCTATATCACGTACTATGTAGGTAAACGCACATAAGGTGCCAATATCAGCGTTGAGAAAACTGAAGGCCGCCTTTAATAAGAAACTATTATGGCAGGCGTTCCTCTGTGCCTTCTCTACTCATTAAAATATATACTGATGAACCCGACTCAGTACACTTATCGAGAGCATACAAAGCACAACGCCACAATGGCAGACCTTTCCGGTCTTTCTGGCGCATTGGAACATCCACTTAAGGTACGGACTACTATCATACTCGCAGGCTCTGAGTCAAAGAGCCTAGCCCGTTTACACGTCATTTACGTAGTACCTAAACAAGCTTGTATTGACACATCTATTCGCATTATTCGGGCCAACTGGGCAAGTCTCGTCCACGATTTCACTTATTCGCAAGCCAAGCCATTCGGATAATCCTCATGCTTATCGATGTCATTGCAAGAGTACATCAAAAGGCAGTTGTTTTCTGAAATATGCAAGTTCATAGTATAGACAGATTGCTTATTTGCATTGTACTTGCAAAAGTATGCACAAGTTTTTCGCAACACTGCCTTCGTGCTCACTATCAATGCTTTTGCTTTCAGCGCCCGCCTGGCACTATGGCAACAACAACACATCGGCGACTGCAGTAGATTAGGCTAAAATTGTAGTTTTCGATGTGAGCAATGCATATAGTACCAAAAAAGCAAGACAAGCTTATATATGAGCAGCAGCCAAGAATGCGTATGAAATTCACGTGAGATGAATCCCTTACATTGAATGAGAAAATTGCATCACGTAGAATGGAGCTACTGAAAGAAAAAAAAAATGCGACTGATGTCACAGTCAACAGCTCCTGAATGCGTTGTAAATTCACCGGGCAGAGTGCCAACTTGCCAACTTTCAAAGATAAAGCCTGACGTAGTGGAACTGCGGGGTTCTTGATGTTGAAATTCGTTGGGTTGACAGAACGTGGAATCTAAACTGGAAAGGTGTACGGTCCACAACGCCTGCCATGAGCATGACTGCTATATTGACGCTCGTCTGAGCGAACACTGCGCCCGGTGGGGCGTAGTCACCAATCAGCTTGCAATGAAATTCTCAGTAATAGAGAATCTTGGGCCGTCCTGACGCTGCGAATATTATTAGCCAAGGCGGATGGCCAGTAGCTAGGGTCAACAAAGGACAAAATAAAATGAAGCGTTGGAAAATCCACTCCTACAGATCTCTTGCTTCTCGTTCAAATGAAGCGCGGGCACGTGTTAGTGGAGGACTTCAAGCCGCTTTTAGTCGAGGCATGTGCGAGAGTCTGATCGATCGTTCCTCCATCCAAAACGCTAATGCACCGCGGTCTCGGTGTAAGCTGCGCCACCAAGGATGGTTATAATTAACCCGGAGACCTCCCTTGAAAACCTCTCTGATCTCTTGGGAGGCTAAACTGTAAGCTCTAATTACGTTTCCCAGACGTTATACAGCTCTGCACTAAAGACAAAACTGTGACGTCACACAGACAACTGGTCTTACTTATACAGCCACCTCACGCGTCCTCGTTGTCGCGAGAACGTTTGTAGGAATTTATGAAGACATAATGCACGTTGCAGTAAGCTTAAGATTTGGTCGAAATCTACGTGTAACAGTGCGTAAGTTACACTCGTCGATTCCGGCTCACGCCTCCTTAAGCGGAGTCCCGAATGGTAGAGCTGTGGTGTCCGCCCGCGAACGAGAACTCTGGGCCGACCCCGGACGTGTTACAAAAACGTGTGACTCTAGAGATCTTAAGGCCCTCTGAATAACGTGTGTGTGTATGTGAGGGGGGGGGGGTGGAGTGTTCGTCGTTCGTAAATCAACAACCTTTTCCCTATTGAGCAAATGGCACCTTGGGGTGTGCGTGGATGGCCTGCTACTTTTCTTTTGTTCATTCATTCGTTTTGCCTTTCCTCCGGGTGATGTTTCCTTGTTGCTCTTCCAAAGTCCTAAGCACGGTGATACCAAATAATACAATTCATATGGTACAGACATGTTTACATCTACAAGTGTGGGTGTGTTGTCCATTGGTTAACATAACTGGACTACGGGTGGCGGGAGTCCGTGTTCAAGCCCCAGTACCGGTGACAAATTTTCCCTGTTCCGATGCACCAGATTTTTTTCTCCACTTCTTAGAAGGCGCCAGAGATCTGACGCCTTTCGGAGAAGCTGGTTTGTACGTGCGCAAATACCGGCGCAAAAGGCGAAACAATCGCGTCTGCACTCTTTCGTGATGATGTTCGTTTTGGCGTGACGCCGATTACTTCTATGCCGGCACAGGCCAGGCAATGCAAGCTTCGCTTGAAGAAGTGTGGGCTTATCCCGTAAGTTGTACGAAACCGCTCGAAGTACAGAAACTTTCAAGTATCAAACATCGCAGAGTAGAATGGCTCATAATAAAAGCCTCAGTCAGGCCACATGCCCTTTAGCATCTGCTTCCTTTCTGTTGTAAACAGGAGAAATAAACTCAATTCAACACAATTCAATACTCCTCGCCGGAATTCTGAAATCGGAACACACGAAAACTCATCTTTTATTTCTTTTCTTCAGCATGGTTTACAGTATTTGTTCTTGCGCATTCACCTACACTAATAGAAGACGTACCAATTTTTCATATGAGCACGCTTAAAAACATACAATAATCTTTTTGCACCCACGTATCTTTTTCGGTCACTAATTGGCATTTACTTGCTGCGTCGATTTACAAGGAAAAGAAAGTTGCAATATATAAAGCAGAACAGAAATACGGGAAAATGTTCAACAATGTTATGAGAGAACTAAAGCCTCAATACCTTATCGTTGCGATAGCTTTATACGAATTACGCTTCTTTTTTTCTTTTTTCTTTCGTACAATGGCGTTTCACAATTGCTGGAATACGCCTCACCGGCGCGAGATTGTGTTAATTTTGGAGCTAGCCTAACGCTCGGACTAAAATATGTGCATGATGCGCTTACTAAATAGGTATTCAAGCGTGATGGAAATAAGTTCCCAGAGAAATAAAATGACAAGATTATAAGGACGATTATTCGCTTGCCCGCTGTTGCCGGAGCTCGAACGCAAAGATCGCTTGTAGTAATAAAGGAAGCCCTCCAAATCCCCAGTACGATGTATTCGCTGCCGGGTCTGAACGACCCTGCAGGTAGTAGGCACGCCGCCAGTGCTCCAGCGCTGGCGGCATCATGACAGCACGCCGATAAGGGGCAAGTACGCCAAAATAAAAATAAACGCAAATAAGCGTCAGCTGTCCCAAAAAGCGAATGCAAGCGAAATGCGTTGCAGCTTACCGCTGCTTCTGAAGCGTCCACTGCCGTATAGTGCGAGCACGATGAGAGAATACATTTTCGCGAAAATCATTATTTTGCTTTATACTTTCCTAAGGCAATGCTGATAGAAAGAGCTCACCACGAGTTAACATGGAATACATAGTCATATATGGAATACACGATGACCAGCCTTACGACTTTCTCTTGATTAGCCCAGGGTTTCTGATGTATAGACTTATCACGACTGCTATGGCAGTGGTAGGGTCACTAGAGGCGAATTTCCCGCAACGAGCCAGGCTTCTCGCGGTGGCTCGCGCCATATACTCTGGGAAAGTGAGCCAATTTTTGAAAGCCCAGAACTGCGCACCGTGACATTTTGCCTTAACTATCACGCACCCGAGGCCTAATTTAAAAAATATCTATTTAGTAAGCGTCATTCTAGAGCATTCTGCCATTGGTGGAGCAGCATTTCTAATGACATGACACGTATCTCGATTAGCTGAAATGCTCTCTTGCAAACATTGCTAGCGGGAGATACTTGCGTGAAGAAGGACCGTACTCCAAAATAAGCGCGCATTTGTACACTTTCCTCTAGCACTGAAATGAAAACTTGCCACTTTCTCTGCTACAACCAGGCGACGAATCAGTCAGACTATACCGCACAGAAGGAAGGTTGATATTTGTTCAGATGATGAGAGCTTCTGAAAAAAGAAAAAAAAAAGCGATAACATGTTATGCCTTACACCATAAAGAGGTCAGTGCAATTGTGAAAAAGACGCCAATATTGAGAGCCTGCTTAAAGTGCAAGGACCTCCCACTTGATTACATATACTTGGCAATAACACTCGTTCTTTGTTTCTCATTTTGACGCAGCCGTGGTGAAGCATCGGCGTAGAAGAAAATAAGAATCGGAGAGGGGTATGATTGCAGAACTTGGAGCGTCAAGACGGCAATTTGCTGGGGAAATAACTTTACTTGCTATGGCACGCTTATGGAGGAGTAGGGTAGAGGGAAACAGATAGCATACCCCTGCGGGCAGGTCAATGCCTTCTTACTTGCAGGTTTCAGCAGCCCCTAAATTTATGGGGTACAGTGCACCGGTTTACGCTGTACGTCTCTATTGAAAGAATTTGCGAAAGCCCTGCCATTAAAATGCACGATTGCAGTCCCCACCATGCCGGTAGCAAGCTACCTTTTTTTTTTCCCGTGTCTGTCTCCCCGTTGCATGAAAGCACACGCCGCTATGACCATTGCCTTCAAGGCCAAAATGAAGAAAGAAAGTATTCGATTCTCTTCGTCGGTCGAGACCAAACGGGGTTTTGTTTACTTGCGTACTTGACCACTGACATACTTAGACATGAGAAATAGCTGACAAAGTTTCGCCTACTGCTTGGGCTCCTCAGCAAAGAAATGATTGAGGCAGCATGTGTACGTACATATTATATATATGATCAATGTCCCAGGTGGGCGGGCTCAAAATTGCATATTGCTGTAGTTGTGAATGCTCCGCCATTGAACGAATTACCATTTTCTCTTACATTGGTCCACTACATTTATGCAAATGATTACTGGCTAACCCAACCAAAGTGTGCATGCCTTGAATATAACGGCCCCGCTAGGCTCAGAAGGAAATCGTAGCGTCACTTAAACGCTTTTGACCAGTGCTCCAATAAAACGGATTTGGTTATAGGTAGTATCTCGCATTGTAAAATGCGCCCGTGGTCGCATTGAAACCTTTAGGAAAGTATGCTTGAAGTGTTCCTTTTTTTTTTTTAAAGAAGAATATACCATGAGAACATTCTCAAAATTTGATGTCCCTGAGACGGTGTAGACGAGCGAAAAACTTGGCTTTCCATGATATAGGAGAGAACAACCAGGGACAGCAACCAAGCTCGCAGCGGTCTGCCAATAAAAAAAAGCACTCTCCATTTAATTCTGCGCTTTCAAAAGTGTACGCTGCGCCCCACAATAACGGCAGATTTGACGGGCACCAAAACAAACAAACAAACAAACAAGTCTACTGAACAGCTTTTCCTAAGGAAGGCACTGCGCTTAGTATTGTCCTTGTAAACAATGGGGGAAGAACGGAATCAGCCGATGGCTCTCTGTTGAGCAATCAGGAGAAATGCGCATTCTGCTATATCTGAAAGGGCTTCGGCCATGCATTCGCGTTTCATCATTCTTGGAAAGATGAGAAAGGGCCCAGCGCTAGCAGAGTCTGACAGGAATGAAGAGCCAATGTATTTGCGTTATATAACTCCGCTCTAAACAATTGTGAATGGTTTTGCTGGGCTCCAATAAAGGCGTCACATGCTTGCGCAAGCCAAGTTTACGTGTTCTAATGCAGGGCACGAACGTGCTGGATGCGTAGAAATCCTGGAATTTTTGTATCTGCAATTGGCTGTGAAGAATTCGTAAAGAAGGACGAGAACGGGGCGGAAAGAGGTGAGAGAGCGTTTTGTTGTCTGTCTCGTATTACTCTTCAATGCAGCTAGAAACGGCGAGCATCTAAGGGGAAGGGTGAAACCATAGAGATATGGCGCGCTGCTGTACGGGCGGACGCCTCAAGGCCGAACATGCCCGTCGAATTGACTATATAGAGGCTTCCGGTGCTGAAGTTCATGTCTATGTATGTTGGTCTCTGCTTCGCACAAAGAAGGAACACTGCAGGAAAGCGCGAACAGGACAGGGGCGGAGTCAATGAGATTGGAAGCTGAACGTCCTTTCCCGCTAGCACATCTGCTCAGGCGGAGTGAAGCAGAAAAAAATTTTACCTTAAATTTTGTCGGTACGACGTGCGCAGCATTTATCACGTCCGTACCATGCGCATGTGTAAATACCACTATGCAGATGAAAAAAACGCGCCGGGGTAATCGGGACCACTTTCATTATCATTTGCTACAGTTTTAATCACGCGTTATCTCCTAGAACTGACATCTTCGGCGTGGGATCTGCAGGGCTTTTTAGCATTGACAAATCATGCAAGTACTAGATGTTACGATTTATTTATTTATTTATTTATTTAGATATACTACCAGGTCTTACACCGGACTAATGAAGCAATTGAAAAGAAACACGTAACAGTGATAATTCTGGAAACATTGCAAATATTTTGAACTATAAAAAGTGACAAAAAAAGGAAACAAAAACACCATGACAGCTCCAAGATGTGAAACTAAAAGCAGCATAAACGCAGCAGATTGCATAGCTGCGAATACACTATTTACACAGAGTATGTCACCATTCATGAGGATGAAACAGCTCTTTCCAAGAGGGAACCTCATTCGCTGATAGCTCTTGGAAAAAGAAGACAGTGGTTTATCCCTCTGTCATAAAAATTGGTAAACACCACAGTCATACCTGCCTTCGCGAACCTGTGGGAGGCATAAGCGGCACTGACGAATGGAGCTACTTTGGCCAAGTGAACACGTTACATGGAGACATGAGCGCCACCTCGACACTGCACAGGGATTCTCGACAATTGTACATACGCGCAAGTTCGCGAACGACTGACATTGCTTCGGAGACAAGCGCCAGAGCCCCGCGCTAACCTTGCATAAACCAGGAGCGTCCGCAAACGGTGACAACTTGCAAGCGTAACCGAAAGGGTTGTCAGCCGATCGTTTTTTGGACATACAGCCCACTGTAGCGAAAGGCGCATAATTTGCTTGTCGACGGCCATCTTTGCGTCCCTGAAGCCGTGCACGTCGCAACTCAACACACCTGGCCACGCAGGAAGAATTTTGTAGCGGCCGCGTTCGTACTTTGCCCCTCGAACGCGCCATCACGACGCCGCCACGGCCCTAACTTCCGCTTCGATCGAGGCCCGAAGACTACCGAAGCTCTCACTGGCGGCGCGCATTAGCACGACAATCTTCTTCGCTCTATTGTTCCTAGATGGTGGTACAACCGCAGCAGACCTAAGCGAACCAAGAGTACAATGGAATGGAAGCATGTTCATTTTGCTTCCTTAACAAAGTAATTTCGCTTGCTAAACACCTTTAGTTTAATCGGACGTCAGTTAGATGCAACTTGTAAAGCGCGGTAGTGAAGATATAAGGCCCGTCTGTATCCTATTGACCAACGTTTGCGGTGGTGCATCGGTAGAGCTTGCAGCTCCTATCGTTACATCCCGGCTTAATGTGGATTTGAATTAGACGGGATTGTACTTTTTCATTGTAAATATGTGTTCATCTTTTCACAACATCCACTTCCGTTGCGGAAACTACGTCACCTGATTTCTTAATGGACCCCAGCATTAATACTTTCGAGTTAAAGAACTAACCCATCTTGCACTAATGTTGCTAGGCTGGAGCGAATAGCGGAGCTTGTGTTCGGCCAACCTTTTTCTGATGGGCTTATGTTAGCCTAGAGAACGTGTTGTTTTGGCTGGATCACGTCACGTGGCTACTTACGTATTTTACGTTGTTTGGGCGGGAATACTTGACACTACTAGTTGTTGCGTGATTATCCGTGGCTATGTCGCTTACGTGGTTACGCGGGTGGAGTGTTGTGGTGTGAGGCGTGGTGTGAGCCTGAGGAAGACGATAACTATGAGAAGAGAGGGTAAAGCGAAGCATGCTTACGTATAGTGCGGTATAGGAAAAAGGTGGGAAACTGAAGAGAAAGTCAGGATGGAGAAAGGAGGAGGGAAATGCCATTAGATCCTCTTGGATCTAGCCTCACGCTGGTGGTTCAAGCTGCGCACAATATTTATAAAGGACATGCGGACGTTTCTCTGGCACATTTGTTGAAGCATCTCATTGCTATTCAGAATAACTCGTAGAACATAACACTGAACATAAAATGAAGAAAAAAACGCTATTTCAATTCGAGACAACATTATTATGTGTCCTGTGCAATACGCTTCCCTCATGAAGGTAAGGAAATGGTTACTTGAATATGAATTAAGGCGCTCTGTAAAGGTGATCCACAATATCCACACACTGTTGGGGACAAGTGCGCCACATTTAGCTACGCATCCTTTCAGTCCAAGAGAAAACACGACCGACAACGACCAGTCACGAAAAACTGCGACAATGTCAAGGGAAAGTATTCGATTAAGAGCTACCATTGTACTAAGGGGGGGGGGGGGGGGGGCATAAACGCACGGATGCGAGATCGAACATTGTGCGCTGAGCGAAAAAGCAATGCCTGCATATAGAAGTGCAACTGATTGGCTACACAAAGAGCTCAATACAGGTTCACATCTACAAGTGCGTTACTGCGAGGCCATCCAGCAGGAAATGTCCGCTATGAAAGCATGTAATAAATAACTCTTGGTACGTCGTTGCAAATATTATAAAAGCAACTCGCGTAGCGCATTTTTAAGTAGCAATGAATCGATACTGTTTTAGTGAAGGTTCGTGTGACGTAAAGCCAAAGTTGTGCGATACGTTTTCCATTTTTATTCTACCGCAGCCCACCCGGTGAAAAAACATGACGCTTAACGCATTTTAAAAGAAGTCATAGCTTATAAGATTAGAAAAATAAACAATGAGTAGATGCCGCATTTTTTTATTGGTGAAAGTATGCGGTGACTCGGGCTGCCGATGTCATTTCAAGAAGCGTCGCCATGTAGACGTGGCGTGGGACCGTTCGGGGTCCAGGTACCCCGGGGTCCATACAAACAAGCCAATAAAGTTTTTCTCTCTCTCTCTCTCTCATTCAGGGTTCTACATAAGCGAGGCTTCTTGCAGCATGAGTAGCCTATTCTTAATAATAATAATAATAATAATAATAATAATAATAATAATAATAATAATAATCACGGATGGCGAGAGAGGGACACTGTAAAGTGAAGGCAACAACAAAACGCACGTCCCGGTCCCTTACTAACATAAACAAGAAGAACACCTCATGGGAAGCCTCTAAAGCTGTACTCGAGCGACACACCTACCTGATACCTACACCTGTATTGCAGTGAACGTGAGCTTGGCATTGGCACTGGATGCATACGAGGAACGCAAATCTTCTTAGTAGCTTTTTCCCTGCCGTCTAACATTCAACGAACGTTCCCGGGGAATTAGAACACACCATTTCCTGGATAAATAGCACTTATTTCTTGCAGTGTGATGACGCTCGCAATAGCCTCATTGCCTAATTCTAATGCCAGCTCTCTTGTAAGGCCTCTTTAATATCCCGATGGCAGCATAGCCATTCTTCTAATGGGAACGCCGCTCGCTTGCCTGATGAGATGGAACATGAAGACGTGATTGGAGTGATGAAACCACGTGACCAATATACAACCCCTATAATCAGCAACGAGTAATTGGTCTTCACTTCTTGCACCATCCGCAGTGTAGCGTCATCAGTTGGACACGTATGCCATGCAGAGAAAGCACTCGCAAATTGGTAAAGCGACTGTCATACTGGCAAATTGGCAAAGCGACTGTCAGTAAACTGGATTATTGCAGAAATAATGTATAAAGCACACGAGCTATAATCTTACCAAAGTATTAGGGAATCAGTTGACGTTTCCTATTATGCCAACTTTTTTGGAGAAAGAAAAAACAGCAATGCGTGAGAAGGAAAATAGAGACAGTTATGATTACTCACATCAAGCAATGTTCCTGAAAACCTTGACGGCGCCTAGTTTTCGAACATTGGAAGGTAAGAATGGCGATATGAAATATGAATGGAAACAGTACACGACTCGCCATTTTCAGAGTTCTAAAGAAAGTGCAAATATTATTTGCTTTATTTTATACGTTCGTTACATTCCTGCGTCTACGTTGAGTGTACTTTTGATAAAACAAAGTATACGCCAAATATCTCGAAAGCCCTTCATCTATGTGCTCCTTCTCCGTATTTTAAACTTTAAGTCGGATTTAGTGGCGTAAAGGTTACCTAGGCTATGCCTTGCCAGCGGCCATTTTAACCTTCACCAAAACAAAAAAGAAAATCATCCGTAAGCCAGTGGCCGTAGCGGCGATGGAAATTACTATTTAAAGACCCATGACCGGGAACAACGGGCGCATATCTCAGCTATTCTTGTTTAGCTAACTAATGCAAGATATTTAAATCATGCAGCAAACTGTACATCAACGAACTCGGGTACACAAATGATAGAAGTATCAGCTTTATGTTGAAGGGCACGCATTTGGGCTGGTTGGTTCATGATTGCAAGACGAAAACCTGTGTCCTGTGTCCTACGCTGTTTTCGTCTTCTTGCAAGCTTTATGTTGTTTTAAACGTATATTTCTTCTTTAATTTTAGTTCGTAAGCGGCCGCCATTCGAGAACAGCTAAATGACGTAGGTAAAACTTTCAACATGCCTATAACAATAATGTTAATGCAAGCTACATCACGAATAAAAAATAGGTGTTTGTTAGTAAATGAATAATTGCTACATCTGTCGCTGTACCGCATTAACACCGTACCTAACAGTACTACTATTTCCTGCCGTTTTACGCCAGAATTCGGCACGCCGTAATTGGTGGCACCTAAACAATTTGACCCCATGCGTTACTTCAACCTCCAGTCAAGGTACTCGGATGCAGTTACATTTCACATCCATCGAAATTCAGCTTTAGTGACATGCGTCTTAGAAATGTTCCGTGTAAGATATATTTCTTGCAATATAGAAAGGCTGATGTTAAAATTGAAATTTTCGGCAGACTAGTACGGAAATCTACAACATCTTCTAAATAATGGCGGACGAATTTAACGTCCACAATTTTTTTTTTGAGCGCTTGATCCGGTAGAAAAGGAGAACTTGAACATGCGGTCGCTGTGTAATCGCAGAAATGGTGCACTTTCGTAGCCTTCCGAAGGCGGTGTTATAAGTGCATTGCACAGCGTCTCGCAAAACCAGCCGACGGCTTTCTAGAAAAGAATAGTGCATTCTTTCGTCGGATCTCCCAGAAACTGCGAGAAGCGGAAGAGAAAGAAAGAACAATAGTTTCTTTCTTCTGAAAATCTCTTTCGAATATTGAAAAAAAAAAAAGCACAGCATCGGTAACTAGAAATGACACTGTGTTATTGAAAAAGAGAGTCATGTTCCTACGCTGCACTATGTTTCCATGTCTCCGAGTGCTGGAAGTTTTCAAAGTGCGAGAACAGGCGGATATACGGAAAACATAAATAGACACAATGCATAAGCGGAAAGCTCTGCAAGCTGCTTCCGTCAGCGATATGCACTGGCAGAACCTTAATTTTCTCCGAGAAACTACCGAAGGAACTTTCGCTCTTCCCCTTATTGCTCTCTTGAGCGAACCTTGAAGTCCTCAGCTCATTTCGACACTAGCGTTTGTAACGAACTAAGCGGGTTATAGCGACGTAGCTAAGAGAAGATCGCAATCGGCGCACAGACCGGCCTGGGAGGTGTAGTGCCGCTGTTACATTTCAGGCAGGTCATATGAAGACATTCCTGCTTTATTTTTCTGTGTGCGAGGAAAAGTGACATCCATTTCGGCGCTCAGTGTTTTTATTCCGCCTGTAGAAAGGAAAAAGAAACAGCTGAACGACGTTAATACTTTCGAGACAAAGTGGCATGAGCGGCGACGTCTTTGTGCATGTTTTTATGTAGTGTCTGACTGTGCATCCGAATATCACAACAAAATCAAGAAGTGCGGCGCTTGAAGCGACTCGAAGTCATTGAGGCGTGTATGTATACGTGAATTAGACGATCGAAATAAAAAGCGAAAATAAACCAGCTTTCGTGAGTTGCTCCCCGTTGACCTCATTTAGCAACAGCAGCTACCGCTTTACGGTGAAACCATCTTCTTTTATACACTTTTTCTCTTCTCACGGTAGAGATTACTCGGGGCGATGAAGTGCCCTCATGCAAGCCAAATATCAGCAGCATCGTTTCAAGGGAGCGCAGATGGCTAGTCGAATAATATTCATAAAACATGTGACACGTGCTCTCCGGATAAAAATTATTAATTCCGTGAAAACATGGGAGCCTTTAGGCGGATAATTTGGGGCACCTTGTTTGCGTTGTGCGATACTGCGTTGCCGCCTGTATCGTTGTAATGCGAAGTAAATTTCATGCACAAATGGCATTCACACGCAGGTTTCTTATATTAGGGGCGAAGCTCCTTATGGCGTCACCCGTTCGTCCCCATTATCGTTTGTTTGTAACCACCGGCGCGTGCCTGCCGGGAGGCACGCACGCGCCGGCGCTCGCCGAGGGCGAGCGCGTGCCTCTCTCTTCTCTCACTCTTCCATCTGCTGTCTTGTGAGAGAGAGACAGAGAGAGAGAGAGCGAAACGCGCGCGTTGTCTATGGAAACGCTCTTTCTTAGATGAACGCTGTACCAGCTCGCAAAGAAGGAGAACGCGCCCTCACCCACGAGAGAAAACGTTGGCGCAGGCCGCGTCTCCTAGCGAGTTTCTTGATTGAGAAATGCCGGCTGCTTGCGTTGGAGAAGCGTTCACCGGCCACCCATATATACATATATAGGCACTGGAACTTCACTTGCAATGAAGTGCCGGTGGGAGATTTCACTTGTGCGTAGTGGAACCATAAGGATTCGTAGCGTGCACGTTAACTAAATTAATCCGGAACTCGACACGATCTACGATGAACATCCCGAGCTTCGCCCACTCACCATCATTCACTCCGTGGATATGCTGTAATTTTTTTAATTAGGTTTCTTTACTTGTAGAACGTGGGCTCACTTCTTAACGCTTTCTTTAGAAATATTTTTAAGGCGCACCTCGCTATTCGTCGCAGTTTGACGTCGGGGTTGTATTCGCGAACACTATCGTCATCCTGTGTGCACTGAGCATGCAGATCTTTCTTTTCCAACGCTTCCAGTCTTCTGCGTATACTTGAGCAATCTTAATTTCTCGAATTTTCTAGCAAGGAAAGAATAAATAAATAAATAAATAAATAAATAAATAAATAAATAAATAAATAAATAAATAAAGCGAGAGCCACGCACACGCCAAGCCTTACTCACTCAATTTTCCCAATCAAGGAGGGCCCGTCTGTTATTTCGTCCTTAGGTCGTGTTTATGATTCCGGCAATGTAAGCCCCATTTTGTTGGAGTAGACTGCAAAGAGGTATGACCAGATGTAGAAAAATGATAAAGTGCCATCTGTTATGACCGGGTGCGTTTCATGGTGTGAAAACCGTCGGACTTTCTTTCTTTCTTTCTTTCTTTCTTTCTTTCTTTCTTTCTTTCTTTCTTTCTTTCTTTCTTTCTTTCTTTCTTTGCATTTCTCTTTAAATCGGAAATAAGAAATAATATAAGTAACCTCGGGAAATTAGCGGAACTAAGGAACAAATCAGTGGGCTACCTACAAGACATGGTGAAGAATGGTTCGTGCCGACGCCTCGACTTAACCTTGGAAAAGAACGCCTTCATTATACTCTTCCGTCTCTGCTGAATAGTTATGCTCTTACTGATTTCGATTTGTTTACCTGTACTCGCAAAGAACTTCACGCTAAGTATTTAGATAACATGGCTTCAGTTTCGGTTTAAGTTTATTTATATGTACATAGTGTTGATTCGCGTATTATCTGGTGATCCTTGTATAATTATGTAATCCTTACGTTTTGAATTGTATAATTTCTACAACTGCCTCCCTGCTGTACTTTAGGTTGGTAGGCTTGTCAAGCTGCCTTTAAGCAGCTTTTACCTGCAACCCCCTCCATCTGTATTTGTAAGATGGGAAATGAAATTGAAATTGAAATTGAATACAGCCGTGGCTGCGTGGAGCGTACGCGCCCCTTTGCTGGTTGGTAATAATTTTCATAATTGTTCGGCAGTGTATAGCTTGACCGGGCCTATAGGTTTACCATGTGGGGACGTCGAGGCCTTGTCACGTCGCCGTTTCGAGGGGCCTGCTGGACTGCCCAGTATTGGTTGTCGAGGCTGGATCTGCGCAGGGCGCCGGGTCACTTTGACAAGAGGGTATCGGGATTATCACCGGTTAATTGTGCCTTTGACTCCCAGAGAGTGTGCCTAAGGGTGGCTACGCCTGCTTTGCAGTCGTTAGTTGTGTTGGTGCTGTAGATATATTTCAGTGTAGATCCTGGCATGTTACAGCGGGTTCGGGTACCTGTCCGTTTTTAGTTGCCTGCAGTGCATTGTTTGTTGCTATAGGCGGAGGAGAGGTCTGCCCGGCCAGGTAGGAGGCTTCCATAAGTTGTTGAAGCTCTTCATCCGGGTTCTGCCTCCGTATTCATCGTGGTTCACTCTGGCATGGCTTGCGACACCTCGTGAGACGGAGTGATCAGTGACCTCGTTGAGGTAGGTGAGATGTGGGGATACGTTCACTGTGTGCGATGGCATTCATACATTTACCTTGTCTTGCGTTCAGCGCTTTAGGTTCTTCATTATTTGGTAGACTTCCACGGGTATTCTCCCACTGGCGTAATTCCTTATGGCCGTGCGCGTGTTATTGACAACGATCTGACATGGCGAGTGGCTACTCCCTCGGCCAAGCCTACAGTCACTTGGAGCTAAACTTTTTCTAGAGTTTATTTTGCATTAGCCTTCGCAAATCACTACAGTGTGACGGTTGTCTGAGGGCAAGGGTGCGTCAAGCGCAGCAATGGGTAGTGAGTCGAGGGCAAAAGTGTGTCCACTGTTCTCTCCAGCGTGACAACGAGATCATGAGATGTATGGCGCAGCCTCGGCTTTACACCCATGAGCAGGCACAAATGACTGATTGGTGTGAAAAACTAGGACCCCATCTGATGAATGTGATAAGGGGCGAGATGAGCTTCCGTACCAAATGTGTCCGCAGACTTACCTTTAATGAGCGCCATTCAGAGTGTGTATTCGCAGAGGCAACGTAAAAAAGCTGAGGGGGGGGGGGGGGGTGATCTGCCCCAGGATGCCGGAAGGGGGAGCCATGTCTGTCCTACATCTCGGGATATGATGAATGATGGGAATAGATTCACAGAAGTAAAAGAAAAAGCTATGATAGCTAAAGGAAAGAGGAACTCCGCAATAATGAAGCCTAGAGCGCTGTGGGGTTACAACAGGTACGAGGTAATTCGAGGTCTGTGGAAAGGTGTAATGGTGCCAGCACTTACATTCGGAAACTCAGTGGTGTGCATGAGGTCAGAGGTACAATCAGGGCTGGACGTGAATCAGAGGACGGTCGGACGTCTCGCACTGGGCGCCCATGGGAAGACCACAAATGAGGCTGTTAAGGGGGATATGGGATGGTCTGACTTTGAGGGAAGGGAAGCTCAGAGTAAAATTAGGTATGAACAGAGATTAAGGAATATGAAAGAAAGTAGATGGGCAGCGAAAGTATTCAGGTATTTGTATAGGAAGAACGTTGACTCACAATGGAGGAAGAGAACTAGGAGGCTTACCAGTAAGTATACAGCCAGTAACGAAACGGATGGGACGAAAAAGAGCGTTAGGAGCATGGTCAGAGCGGCGGAGAAGTCTGATTGGATAGCAGGAATGGAGAAGAAGCCAACACTGAACAACTACAGAAAAGGGAAAGACGAAATCAAGAGAGAAAAATTTTACGAAGGGGAAGTGCTTTACTGTTTGAAGCAAGGTCCGGTTGCCTGAGAACCCGAAGTTACAGAGCGAAATTAAATAAAGAAGGGGACACATGTACGTGCTGTGAGAAAGCTAGGGAGACGACAGATCATATTTTTATTGAATGTACAGATGTCCAACCAAGTGTAGCTGTGAACACTACACTACAAGAGGCCATGGGTTTCAGGAGTAGCACGGGAAAGCTGAACATGTCGGCGATAGAGATAAGAAAAAGGCGCTTAGAGTATTGGTGGCGCAAAAGTATGGAGCAAACAGAAGCACAAGGTAGTTAGCGTAAGATTGTTACATCACAGCGTAACGACAATAGATAAAATAGGTAGACGAGGAGAAAAATTAGTTGTGAAAATATGTGTGATTCGGTAAAAGAAATGTTTGTAGAGGAAAAAGAAATAAAGCTAGAGCTTGGTGGCCCGGCTACTGCCCCGTTATAAAGGGGACGCTCCTAATATCCATCCATCCAAGCATTATATTGCACTGTATTTCACCCGAAGTAGTCTCAGTGGGTGGGGGCTGGAAGGAGGAAGGTGGCACTGCAGCAAACCTGCCCCCCCCCCCCCCCCCCTTGCGCTCTTTCATACAAAACCATCTGCATGCCTATGCGCACTGTGCCACATCGCACAAGTGCCACTATGACGCCACTCGCCAGTGGAATTCAGTTACTTAAATTTTCCCTTTTACTTTGGGAACTTGTATGACGTTAACTATATTTTTCTGCGAATAAGATGTGGCACTTTTCACAAGCTTTGGAAGTATTTGAAAAGTGTGAGACGAACATGACAATTTCTGCGCTAACGCATCTACATACAGCACGCAAGTGTACCGGTTTGCGAAAAAAAAGTTTGCCTTGATGTTGTGCATATTCTTATCCAACCTATATATGTGTTAGCAAACTGCTGTCATTGTATATAGTCGTGACAACTACATACAGCTCCCCCCTGCGGCGAATAAATACTATTCTGAGGCCACCATCCCATCCCGACCCCTTTTATTTCTAAACGCAAGCACCTTCCCAACCCAATGTTTGTATCGCCTGACGTTGCAATAACTTCCGTTAGGATAAGCCTTCAAAAATGGCGAGAAAATCTTTTATACAGTAGAACGTTCTGGCGGCCTAGTTGGTTCATAGCTTCCTAGAAGATTTTTAAAACTGCGCGATAACACGGGAACAGTAGAAGAAACACACTGCGCTCATTGTGTCTTGTGTGTTTCTTTCTACTGTCCCCGTCTTCTCTCGCAGTTTTAAAAATCCTCAAAAATGTCTTTTACGCGCAATAACCTCTTATGCCTTCATAGAGCTCGACATTTCAATGCTTTGAAGGGACAGGTTCAATAAAACAGCCGCAGGAACGTGGAAAAATCTAAGCTCTTTATAGCACTTATGTGTATTTTCCTTAGTTTTGCCAACTGCTCAGACGCTTCAGAATCTTACATTTCGAGAACGTGTTGTCTATATACTGTGTCTATATAGTGCGCTCGCTTTAAAAATACGCGTTTCCAAGTAATAGTTCTTGTAACCCTGAAGAACTAGGTTACCTGTCTCCGCCCTGTGAGCTTGTTGCGCAACTCTACGTCAATCAAGCTCCACGTGTGTCGTAACAGAGCATAACAGTCCACATCCACATGAGTGCAAGCCGGTGTGCGCCTATATAGGCAAGAAATTCGTTCAACGCCTGTGAATCGAATGTGCCACTTTTGCCTCAATAACCTGTCCCGGAAACGCGCCTGGTTAGAGCAAAACGTACTGTTTTCCTTTAGTTATTTCGATAAAGGAATACGCTACCAGACAACTCCGATTACAAATTTAAGCACCGGTGCATTGGAGCGGAGAACGCCGCACGCTCCGCCTGGCTGATGTTAGGCGCACCGAATAGCGGGCTCAGGGAGAAGCACGACAGAGTGGCGATTGTGATCTACGTATACATTTTCTTTTCTACTCCTGTTAATTATGCAATGGATGCCTTTTCTTTTTGGTGCTTCTATCACCAGCCTACCTTTGTCACTCGAGATCCCGGAAGCGGGACAACTCGGGAAAAGCTCGCTTCGTGGAGGGCTTGAGTCGAGCACCAGGCACTCTGGCGATAATAAGACAGGCTTAACTGAGCAGACAGAGAGAGATGACTTAATTAGGGAGCTAATTAGGCAGAAAGATAAGGGTGACACTCATTCAACTACCGGCGGTGCTAGGGAATTTCGTTTTGTTTTTTATGCTCTGAGGATGGCGCAACAATCATTGCGCAGACGATAATTCGCTGAGTGTCTTCGCAGACGTCGGAAGTGCACCTATCACCCAGTCTCTAATGAGCTTGTAGACTTGTTACGAGATAGCGCAGAAGTTTTGCAAACAATTAGAACCATGGAAGATGCAGTCTGAAGCTCACAGAACCTCTCTGCCGTAGGCGATGCTCACTTGTAGGTCTCGTTTATCATAGATACACACAAAATAGGGTATTGCAAGGAGGGTAACAAGAATTGAATCCTCTGGTTTGTTACTTTACGCCGTGCTGAACAGAAGGGCGGAAAGAAAAAAGAATGAGATTGGAGAAAGCAAGAAACAGGTGTATAAAACGAAGTAAGGAACCAGAAAATTATTGCTTCCGTGATAGGGTACTGTCACGTAAGAAGTAAAAAAAGCCCTGACCTGCTTCTGGTGCGGTGATAGCTTAGCCCCGCATGTTCCAATATTGCAGGTCTTCAGGTCGTGCCGGGCTATACGGCCGCTAGAGATGCGATCGGCAGCCGTTACGAGGGCGTGCAATACCATAGATAGTTATTTTGCAGCAGCAATGATTCGCAACCTCACAACCAGGGGAGCGGAATACCTGGGGTCCAGGAAAAAAATTCACGCATCTCCACGAAGTGAATCATGACGATTGGGCGAAGCACTGGGGATCGTTCTTAACGTAAATATACGAGACGTCACAAGCCAGTCGTTGTCAGTGATGTCTACGTTGAATTCTCCGAAAAGTACGAAGGGGTTGGTCTTGCACTTCGTTTCGTAATCGCGCATGGCTAGATCGATGTACTTTTCTACTTGAAACCTAAAGGCACTGGCGCAACCAGACGACACAGGAAGAGAGACAAGGACGTCTGGTTGTCGTCTGTTTGCGCCGGTGCCTTTAGGTTTCAAGAATGTACCAACTCGCCCAACAAGAGGTTTTGATGAAGTACTTTTCTACGTTGCCTCGGGAGAGATTCGGGGCCAAGTACACTGTCATGACGACGGTTCCGTCGGATAGTTTTATTGCAGCGTGTTCGCCGTTGAGAGATTGGCTCGTTATTGTTATATTCACCGCGGTCTGTGTGATTCACCTCTTGTGTATTTTCACTGCAGCGTACATTGTGCCGTCATATCGCTTAAATGTCGGTTTCGGTTTCGATTTTACACGATGCTGTACCTGGGTGCCGTACTGGCTACTGGGCTGGGTGCACTGCCTCCCGGAGCGGCCCGCACAAGCACACACACCGTTGGCCTGCACTGACTTCAGTATGGGCCCACACCCACACACTCATGTTGTTCTGTATTGCGGTATTGCTGATGACCCAGGTGCCGTGACGGACGGACAATGTGGACGGACAAGCCTCGCCCCTAAAAAAAATCAATGCTATGGACGTGGAAAGAGTGATAAGTTGCTAATAATTATGCGTTTATTCGAATGCCCACCTAAAAGCTTCTACAAGAGTGAGAAGCCTAAAAGCGCAGTGCCCACCTAAAAGCGCAGATACAAGAGTGAGAAGGAAGCGAAGGCAAGCAGGTTAACCAGAGGCCTCCGGCTGGTATCCTACACCGCGGTATTGGGAAGGGGACTAAAATGGAGGAGGATGAAGTGAACAGAAAGGCAGGGAGGTTAACGAGAGGGCATCCGGTTTGCTACCCTTCTCTAGGGCGTGGAAAAATAGAATAGAACAATAAAAGAGAGAATAGCGAAAGAAAAAAATGGTAGGTAATGGGCTGGCTGTAGGGCACTGCACTGTTTCACAGTCAAAGACGTTCACACAAGCCCATCGTCCTAAAGAAACAAAACAGTGCTTTCAATACCTCGAAGGCCGACAAGCGATGGGGACGGTGTTGCGGTATATTATCTGTAAGTAAGCAGCCGATTGTCCAGTCGTTGTAGTTCTTTAGTCAGTGTTCGCCGTTCTGCGTCAAATCGAGGGCGTTGGCATAGCAAGTGCACAATGGTTCTTCGGTCCCACAGACGCCGTGCACCACACTGCCGATGATTCCAATTAACACAGAATATGCCTCCGTGAAGGGAATCACCTAACTAGAGCCGACAAAGAGAATCCTCATCTAGGATTGGGTTGCAGGTATGGGTTTTTTTATTGCAGTCTCTCATGTCTTATGCACGGTGAGCTCCACCTCATCAGAGAAACTGCGTACCAAGTGTCGAAGCTCCTTTATGACGTCAGTTCTAGACAGCGGAATCGGCACGCTGTGGGCTTCTTGGTGCGCTGTGCGGGCAGCGATATCAGCAGAATCGTTGCAGCTGATTCCGCAAGGTCTAGGAAGCCAGGGAAAGTGAACCTCGTGGCCTTCTCATTCAGGCTGTGGTGAAGCGCCACGATGTCGCACGTAGGTTGTTCGTGACATCCACGCCGAGAACTCACATCATGGACTGCAATGCCAGTTTTTAGTGAGAAAACACAGCCTTTTTCGTTGCTGTCTCAGGATCGATTAATTGTAATTAAGGGCAGGAGTTATAGCCATTCGAGTTCTGCCTACGGGGATGTCTTGACACAGGATGTTTTGAGTCGCGATATTATTCGACATCAGCATGGCCACACAACTGGACGGCGTAGTCGAGCCAACAGAGTACATGTACACGCGGTAAAATATAGCAGTAGTCTAGAGAGAGAGAGAGAGAGAAAAGAGGAGAAAGGCAGGGAGGTTAACCAGATATTAGATTCCGGTTTGCTACCCTGCACTGGGGAGAAGGGGAGGGGGTTAGAAAGATGACAGCCGAGAGAGGGTACAAGATTCAAGACAAGCACAACAAAAAACACGCGCACACACATACACACACACAAAGAACGTTCCACTTATAGACGTTCACGAAGGCCGGTAGATGTCAAGAAGCGCCGTAGCGCTTGCATGGCCTTCTTCTGCGACGTGATGTCTAGTCGATGGCGTAGGATGCCTTCTTCCGACAGTGGTTGGTCGTCCAGTTTGTTGAGTGCAAGGCGAAGAGGTTGCCTCTCTACGATGTATCGTGGGCAGTCACATAAAATGTGCTCAATGGTCTCTTCGTGACCGCAGTGGTCACAGGCTGCGGTGTCGGCCATCCCTATGCGGAACGCATATGCTTTTGTGAAAGCGACGCCCAACCATAGTCGGTATAAGAGTGTGGCTTCTCCTCGGCAAGTCTTGGGTGGGACTCGAAGGCTTAAGGTCGGATCGAGAGAGTGAAGTCGGGAATGCGTGAAATGTGTGCCACCCCATTGCGATACAGTACACTTGCGAGCAAGCAGATGGAGCATCCGTGCCGCGTCCGTCCTTGACAATGGTATGGGTACTTGTTGTTCCATATTATGTGCAGAACGGGCGGCTTGATCGGCCCGTTCATTGCCTATAATCCCGCAGTGACTTGGAAGCCACTGAAAAGATATTTTGTGGCCTGCCTTCCCTGTATGTTGCAGCATCTCTGTAACCTGGAACACCAGCTGTTCATGTGGTCCGCGGCGTAGAGGAGACAACAGGGACTGCAATGCTGGCTTGGAGTCGCAGAAAAGCGTCCATTTGTGTGGCGCTTCATCTCTGATGAAATGAAGGGCAGTAAGGATCGCTGCGAGCTCTGCTGCCGTCGATGTTGTCGGATGAGTCGTCTTAAAATTTTAAGGTTTTACCTTTCGCGGGTATCACGACTGCTACAGTGGAGCTGTCTGGAAGCACTGATCCGTCCGTGTAGATATGCGTAGAGTCCCGGTACTTCTCGTACAATAGAAGTAACGTGAGCTGTTTAAGCGCTGGTGATGATAAAGCGGCTTTTTTCTCAATTCCAGGAATTGTCAGGTTGATTTCCGGCTGAGCGAGACACCATGGAGGAATTGAAGGTCTCGCAGAAGGGGTGAAAGAAGTTGGTAACGAGTCACCATGTGCTGCTATCGCTTTGCAGAAAGAGGTGCGTGGTCTGTCCACTGGCAAAGAAGAGAGGTGGTGCCGAGGGGTCCTGGCGAGGTGCCTGATATGTGTCCTCAGCGCTTCCATGTCAATTTGGGTCGTGATAAGGTGGTCTCTAGCGATTGCTATTGTCGCCACTGTCGATGCACTCCGTGGTAGGCCTAGGCAGATCCGGAGCGCCTGAGCCTGCACACTCTGTATTGTACGTAGATTTGTTTTGCCCGTGTTCGTTATAGCTGGCAAGCTGTATCGCAGAAAGCCGAGAAAAAGCGCCCTGTATAGCTGCAGCATAGCACGTGTCGACATTCCCCATGCTTTTCCACAGAAGAACTTGAACAAGTGACAGATGCCCGTCAACCGCTTTTTCATGTACGATACATGAGGGCTCCATGACAAATCTCTGTCAATTATGACACCGAGAAATTTGTATGTTCGAACGTAGGGTATGATTTGGCCACTTATCATTACGGTGTAGTGAGTCATAGATTTGCGCGTAAAAGGCATCAGTGCACATTTCTCGGAGGAAATTTCTAGGCCTCGACTACGGAGGTAGATAGCAGCTTCATTGGCAGCTCTTTGAATTCTTGCTCGCAATTGTAACCGCGTCACTGCTGACGTCCATACGCAGATGTCATCAGCGTACATTGACAGCCTGACCGTGCTTGGAATGTGCTGAAGCAAAGCAATTAGTGTGATATTAAATAGCACAGGGCTAAGTACACCACCCTGGGGAACACCGCGGCAGCTATAATGTAGAGAAGCGCGGCCATCTTCGGTGCTTACGAAAAAGGAACGCATAGAGAGATAGCTCCGTATCCAGCGAAACGTCCGACCACCCACTCCTACCTCTTCGAGAGCAGAGAGGATTGCTTCATGTGTAACATTGTCATATGCTCCTTTGACGTCGAGGAATAAGGAAGCGCAGAGACGCTTACGGCTTTTCTCATGCTGAACGTATGTGACCAGATCGACGACGTTATCTATCGACGATCGGCCTCGACGAAAACCCGCCATGGCATCTGGGTAGCAGTTGTTGTACTCCAAGTTGTTTTAGTGCATTGTCTGGTGGATAAGACTTCTTCCTCAGACCTGTAGTACTTTTGGTTCTATCCGTGGAAGGCTCTATTAAACACCATGGTGGTAGCAGTGGCTAGGCCGCACGCACGTGTTATAAAGTGAAGAGCAAATGTCGCGCTCTGATAGTATTGTTGATTGATTAATGGGGTTTAACGTCCCAAAACCACTATCTGATTATGAGACGCCGTAGTGGAGGGCTCCGGAAATTTCGACCACCTGGGGTTCTTTAACGTGCACTGACATCGCACAGTACACGGGCTTCAACATTTCGCCTCCATCGAGAGAGAGAGAGAGCAAACATTTATTTTAACGAAATGAGGGATCTTCCTCGTAGGGTGGAGCCCTTATTTCAGGGCCCCATTGGCTCGCGCCACTCCACGTGCTCGCTGGATCAGCCGACGCTGCTCCTGCGGCGCTGAGCTGGTCAGCGCAGTCTCCCAGGAGGAATGTGATGGTGATGGGATAGGGGAACAGCCCGGTGGACATGGGCATTCCCAAGTGCAGTGATAAACTGTGGGCTGCGCTCCACAGTAGGGGCAGTATGAGGGATACTGTGTGGGATGAAAGAGGTGTAGGGTGAAGAGACATGGGAAGGAATTAGTCTGTAGTTGCCGCCACGCGACAGCTTCCTCCCGGGTAAGGGAATGGTGTGGTGGGGGGAAATAACGTCGGCTTTGTCTGTAATGTTCTAGAGTGTCAGCGTAGTTCAATGGTTCTGTTGGTGCGTCGTCTGGATTGGACAGCTCTTCCGATGGCGCCCGGTTTGTGAGCTCTCGAGCTACCGCATTAGCGCGTTCGTTGCCATGGAGAGAGGCGTGTCCAGGTGTACAAACGATATGCACCCTGTGTAATAATAGTGGGGTGTAAGGATGTCAGAATATGGTGTGTGTACGGTGTCACCATTCCTTGTGCTATGTTCCTGCAGGCAGTTTGCGAGTCAGTGACCACTGTCGTAGGTCCGTCCCGTGCTGGTAGGAGAGAAGCATGTACAATAGCCAGGGCGACAGCCGCCTCTTCCGCCATGGCACTGTCGTTAGTGTTAAGCGTGGCCGAAACGCTTAGAGTGTCGGTGTTGTCTACAACGACAAGACACATGGCCTGTCTTTGTGGGTACCGTGCCACGTCAGTATAGAGGACCGGCGTATCAGATGTACCATCACCTAGAACGCGCATTAAAGCCTGAACCCTTGCACGTCTCCGGCCTTTATGACGGTCAGGATGCATATTTCGTGGAATCGGGGCCACCTGAATTTTGCTTCGAATCTCAAGTCCAAGGTTCTTGCGTTTTTGTAGCGCTTTGTTCGGCAGGGTGTATCCCAACCGCGAGAGAATATCAGTACCTTGCCGTGTTCGTTGGAGGCGTTGAATTTGACTGTTCAGGTGGCCTTCCACCAGTTCTCGGATGGTGTTGTGGACCCCAAGTCGCAGTAGGAGCTGCGTTGACGCGTATTGGGGTAGTCCCAGAGCCGCCTTTAGTGCCGTGCGAAGGAGGGCGTCCATCCTTCATCCTCCATCGAAATGCAGCCGCCGCGGCCGGGATTCGATCCCGCGACCTTCGGATCCGCAGCCGAGTACCATAACCACTAGACCACCGTGGCGGGGCCTGGTAGTATCGATGAATATCGTATGGGGTCCTTCTTCAGCGAGGCTTAACAAGTGATGAGACGGTTTCCCAGCAGAGTGCCTAGGTGTGCGCGCCTCGCGTCTATGGTAATGTACTGTAGGTCCTTAGTGAGCACTCCTGCGCAATGGCGATTATTTCAGGCATTGACACACAGTATGGTAAACCAAGTCATATTTTGTGCGCTTGGGCTTCAATACTCTGGGTGGTACGTGCGATAACCTTATAGGGGTGGGATATTGCACATACGCTGTACACCAGAAATACACCATATAACACCCTGAATAGCTGTGGTATGGCGTTTGTGATATTCCCCAATTTTTGCATATAAGGCGCGCACGCGCGATGACATGCGCGAACTTTAGAAAGTCGTTGTGTGGCTAAAAATAGATTGTTATTTGCATATCCAGTATTTATTCTTTCAGAGAACAGATGCGGCTCATTTCGAAAGCCGTACTCGGATCAAATATAAATGCAAAAGGTTTAGTTTGAGTTCCTCAGAGGAAATTGAAACCCGTACATCATAACGCGAAGGAGCTCCACGTTTAAAAACTGTTTCCCAGTATTAGAAACATACTAGCTTTCTATGGGATGACCTTTACCGGGCACACCACTCATGCATTCAAAATATAAATACCCAAAGTTTTTTTTTTCTTTTTTACCTTGGTAGAATCACATGCACCAAAAGGCACAAAAGGCTTCTTGCGTCTCCTTCAGTTCTTTTGTCCGAACAAAGAATCGCCTGCCATCTCACGCAATCTCTCTCAATAAAAAAAAAAAGGGGAGGGGGGGGACATGATCAGGCGGGACTTTGTGCAGATATATTAGACCACCAGCTTATGTTGTGTCTACAAGAGATCGATTTCATTCAATATTACCCTATGTACTCCCGTAATAGATTTCTAGCTTTTTTCACCCCCATACTATTGCAGAATGCCCATTGAAAATGAGTTCAGGTGTAGCTGCGTACCCGAAGCATTGTCAAAAGAAGCTCTGTTTGATGAAAGTCTGCCAACTGAAATAATTCTGTAATAGTGCCGGGACCATTGTGAACGAATAATAAGGAGTGCGATGTACAGCTTTCCTAACATTTAGGATGCGTTTTTCTTTCTCTACCAAGGCAAATGGCGCAGGGATATCTCAATATAGTAACATGAACTCCTTTGTCGCACCAACTTCCCGTGTAAGCTTCGAAGGAAGGCGCACGCACACGTGATAACGAGTTGCTGTCATGTTCATGCAATAACTTTTGTCTTTTCTGTGGTACTACTCGGCAGGCACCTTTACGCTTTCTGAGTAGAATGTCTGCACTGCAGCGGTTGCTCGTCGTCTTAATGTAGGCTCAACGGTGGCTAGATAATTAGATTGACTCTCGTATTTACCGCAACCTTCATTCAAGAAGACGTTGGGAACTGAATATTAGATAGGCAAAAGCAAAGGACATAAAGGTACAATAGTTGAACTATGATTAAGTGCAATGTAGTCGAAAAGGCGTGTTGTACGCGAATCTTAATTAGTTCATTGACGCATGAGATTTGGTTGCCTTTTCTGATCTAAGATTTATTAACTTCTATGCTTTATTCCTTATTATATGTGTTTTGTGCGGGAAGTGATAAGAGCTGATTTGTGGGAAAGGTAGAACACATTATCCTGTTAAGCATTTCTGGACATCACACCAGCGTCTGGGCCTCTGTGGACTCTGACGGTAAATCTGTGTCGAGGTCCACAGTGTAACATCATTATGATATGATGTTACGGGGATTGCCGGCAGTCCTGCGGCAATCCTCGCCGCACACACCCGCCGTTGCAGCTTAGCAGGTAGGCGCCGCGCTGTTAAACTTGCGTGTACGGGTTCGATTGCGGGCTTTCGAGGTAACATAGAGATGAGGGCGAGAAGCAAAGGAAACCCGTGTACTGGGGATTCAGGCACACGTTAAGGGACTCCGGGTGATCAACGTTCAACAACCTCAAGTCGTGAAGTGGACATCGACCAAAATGCTTTAAAGAAGGAATGCATTGACGTTTCGGCTCCCCCACGGGAACCTTGTTCACAATCGTTTCATCCTGGCCAGACGGGCTTCCGTCATACTCTCAATTTCATCAAGTCGTGAAGGTTAAGCCAGGGTCCACCTCTACGGCGTGCATCATAAGCATACCGAAATTGTGGCATCTGAGGCACTAGAATCCTCACGTGAACCTCATGTCCCTCAAAAGGTCTCTCTTGAATGAGTGGTTTCAAATTCCCAACGGTAATTTCCAAGTCGAAGGGAACGCTTTCTCTAACAACCTAAGTCTTATCTGTAAGGTCGCTGAGGGAACACTGTTCGAAATGTGGCGGGCTCATATCACTCCTTTGTGCGTCTCCAGATCTGACATACACTCTCTAATCTGTTAATTCACCTATAATACATTTAAATTAAACGGAGCATAATCATTGTACTGCCACACGCTACAGAAAGGGGTGGGAGCTAGGGACTGCAACTTAAAAAGTCAGAAAGATAGGGACAGGCATGTAGCACAAAACACAACGTCGCAGTCAGTCATACCTGTGTGGAGTGTGAGGAGTGCGGATTGTCTGTTTGATTTGAAAATTGTTAGAATAACATCACTTGCCTTTGTTTCGTTCTTCAAATCGCATGTGCGAATAAAGTCATTGATCGTTTTCCTTTGTTATTTTTCTGTTTTGTGCATCTATATGTGTACCACGCTGCCAAGATCTTGTATAAGATCGCAGTATATATCAATAAAAAAGTTTGACAATCCCTAAGCATATTCTTATGCGATGAGAACGCGGTAGCATTTCTTTTGGCTAGATGTTGCGCAGGGGTGCTGCAAACTGGTGTTGCCGGGGTGTGTTATAAATAATGAGGCACTTTGGGAGGGCGGATTGTGTTTATTTAGATGATTTGATGCCATCTAAGTGTTGTCGACACCTCACATGTCCTCTTGTATTTTGTTGTACAGGCAGTGTACGCAGATATGCCCGAGCCACGCCTCGGGCATGTCGACGTAGTACCACCGCCGCGGCGTTGTGAGTGGCGTCATTAGACAGTAACCGGTGTCATCACCCTGTTATCGTTCCGGTGACGGCGTAATTGGGCCGGTGTACGAGGCACTACCATAGCCTTGTGATCCGAGTAGTAGCTTGATACATACATCACATCTCGCACAATGTATGGGTGGGTGGTGAATGCGAGATCGATGGACGTACATGTCGACGTCGTGATGGCCTCAGTGGGCGTCTTCAATTCGAGATTGAAGTCGGCACGCATGGCGGCGAGGAACGATGGGATAGGTGGCGCGTTCGTGCGCCTAGTGCTGCTACGGCGACGACACACTGCTGGGAGCGCGCTTTCGCCAACCCAGCGAAGAAACGTGGCGACGCGGTCGCACGCCGCTGCAGGTAGCTGCAACAGAGCGGAGCGCGAGCCGACTGCCGCGGCGGCGTCACTTCCGGAGGGAGAGGTCACGAGCTTTCCGGGCACGGCTTTTGCGGACGTTTTTGAAGGCGGAAGCTGGGCGCGCTGTCGCCAACCTAGCCAAGAAACGCTTTCGCGTTAAAATAATAAAATCACTACAGCCACCGATTGTGACAGCCTGTTCTTAAAAACTTCATCAGTGCCTTCATCACTCTCAGCTGTCATGACTTCTCTTACGTCATTTCAAAATGTTTCCTATTGACATTGGTCTGCAGTGAAGGCTGACTACAGCGGTTGTCATTGATTTACTCTGCACATTCAAGGCGGCTGCGAGGCGCATTATATGGAGGACGGTAGCATAGTATGTTTGGTAGTGGCTCCTCGATACGACAGGCATCATGTAGAGCGTTGTGGGCTATTATAGTTCGACATTATAAATGCTCGTAAAAAGCACTTTTAGCCGTAAACGATAAATCAGTGTTCTCTCTTTGGTGGAGCTCAGTCGGCATACGAAAACATAGCGCAGAGGACAGCTGGCACTGCCGATTGGTTTGGCTACTTAGTGTGCTCCATATATGGAAAGCGCGATCTCTTCTCCCTTTCCTCTTTCTAGTCCTCGGCTACCGGTACCCAGCCCAGGGTAGCCGACCGGACGATCTCTGGTTAGCCTCCTTGCCTTTCTCTTCCTGTTTCCTTCCTTCCTTTCTTGTGTGAGCACTCGGAAGTTTGCTAGGAGCATCGTACCTTCAAAGCAGTATGGACTTTTACTCTGTACCTTGCAGAGCTCTTCGTTTCTCGCGTGTTCGTTTCGTCTGACGTCACACACACTTGGCAGGCACCGCTACTTCGTGTAGTGTGTTTTCTCGTATGTCATGTGGATGAGGATGTCTAGTCTCGGACAACATTTGCTGGTATGGTGCTCGCCGCAAAGCCGATAGCATGGCTGGCTTTGAATCGCTAAATGATGACCGCTGTGGAGATGCGTGTTTCCTGCCTCTCTAAGCAAAGTGAACCTCATTTAGCCTGAAGTTCAAGAGTCGTTCCGACTCTTGAACTTCCTCAACATGATGTCTCGCTTCTTTGTCGACTTTGGCTGGGCATTGCCTTCACAAAGGCATACTCCGCATTAATTGGAGCAATCGACAGTGCAGCATGTGAGGTGCGCGACACCGATGAAACCCTCGACCATTTGCTGTACCACTGTCCGCGATTCGACGAGGAAAGGAAAACAATTGTTCATACGCTAGGCCAACTCGACGATCGGCCACTTTCTGTGCAGATGCTGCTTGAACACCGCCCTCATCGCTCGTCGGCCCACAAGGCACTGAGAGCACTTTTGCGCTTTTTGAAGACGACGGGTTTGCGCGAACGTCTTTGACTGTTGGACTTTTCCTACAACGTCTTTTTCATTATTCCCATTCTTCCTCTCTCTCCCATCTTTCTATCCCCCGTCCCATTCCCCCAGTGTGGGGTAGCCACCCGGACGCCTTTTGGTTAACCTCCCTGCCTTCCTGGTTTTCCCCTTCCTTCCTTCCTTCCTTCCTAATGTTCAGTGTTGCGGGACTGTACAGTATTGCTTCAGTGAACGTTGCTTATGAAATGTTCATCAGTGCGACCGCAGCGTGCACCCTCCCTTGATCATAGGCGAGAGAGAGAGTAAGCATTTATTAAAGACAGAATGAAGGATTTTCTCGTAGGGTGGAGTACTTAGTTCAGGGCCCCATTGGCTCGCACCACTCCACGTGCCCGCTGGATCAGCCGACGCTGCTGCTGCGGTAGTGAGCTGGTCAGCGCAGTCTCCCAGGAGGAATGTGAGGGTGAAGGAATGGGGGAATAGCTCGGTGGATATGGACATTCCAATGCGCAGTGATATAACGTGGGCTGCGCTCCATAGTAGGGACCGCATGAGGGATATTTTGTGGGATGGAAGAGGTGTAGGGTGAAAAGACAGGGGAAAGAATAAGTCTCTAGCTGCCGCCACGCGACAGCTTTCTCCCGGTTAAAGGGACTGTGTACCGCTCGGAAAACTTTTTAGATGGTGGCAAAAATAGGCAGATCATGCGTCATATTTACGGGAACAAGCACGCTTTTAACCCACAAAAAAGGAATTGTGTTTTTGATTTTGCTCTGAAAGTGGTGCAAACAACGCCCCTTGCGACGCTCAACAGCGTGTTTGTCAATTTCCAAGTGTACAAGAACATACCGACGCAGGTACACATATTCTGCTGAAAAACAATTATGTATGTCTTACAATTAAGGGTACCTCACCCTATTAGACACCTGTTTATAGCGTGCAAAAGCAACTAGTTCTTTTCGCTGCTTTCGGAGTGACGCAGGTGGCGCTGCCTTCGAATCCGTCTGCCTGTACAGGCGCGTTGTACTGCGCTTGTCAAGTATGCCGCGCTGCATGTCCGAGGCGCATAAAGCCCCTCTACTATTTAGAGGCACACCCCAGAGCGCCGACCTTCCCTCGTCTCTCCTCCTCGTCCTCTGCAATGTCGTCTTTGGAACCGGTTCCTGTTGAGAAGAAGCCTCCCGCGCCCGAAGGGTTGGCATGGAGACGTCAATGCAAAGTGCGCAGTAACCAATGTTGCCGCCGTCTGTACACGTAGGAAAGGAGCGACATCGTAGATAAAAAAACATTGTCTTTTAATAATTTCTACTCAGTTTCTGGAGAAACCACTGCACGCTGGGACACTTCGAAAGGTACGCTTTCCATTGAGCCAAAAAACGGGAGAACGATGAAGGACGGTAGAGTCACTTTAAGGGAATGCTGTGGTGGGGGAAAGTACCGTCGGCTTTGTCTGTAATGTTCTACCATGTCAGCGTAGTTCAATGGTTCTGTGGGGAGACCTGCGATCCCACGTGAATGTCGACGTTACGTCGCACGATAACTTTAGGTGTCACAGAGCAGTCGACATGCCTATAGCAAGCCCGTGTGACGCACGGAGTTATTTAGATTACAAAAGTAAAATACGTTGACTGGCCTCGTAACACTTGGATGAAGCAATGCCGCATAGGCTCGCTTAGTTATTCTCATATCATCGATACCTCCAGTGTATGGCACCTGCCAGAATACTTTCATCGGCAGTATGTTTCTGACTGATCAATAAACCTATAGCAACACTTTTTACGTGCGTGGTAAAAACTTCTTTGAAATTATGGACGTAGGCTATATGCCTACTTCCAATGTACCTCACATATCAAGCAGCTTAGTAGGCCTCACCTGGACATTTCGGACCACCTTCGTTTAACACGTTCGTGAGCGACATTGTAAATAGACGCAGCGGTCGATACACGGCATCGCGAGAACCGAACGCCCATCGATCCCTGTCTACGTGCCTGCTAAACCACGAATGCTTCCTTTGCCTGCACCCCGGACTTTGAGAACAAAGGGGTTTGAAGCTCAAGAAGGAAAACCATGGTGTCTACGAAACAGGAAAATTTTGATGGCTTGCTGTCACGTTTGAGGCAAGAGCTATGAAGCATATCATAATGAGAGCTTCGTTTCGCGAAACAAAGTTACCATTTCGTATGATGAAGCCTGTTAGCCGTGTGTCATAAAAAAAGCTTAACCATAGATTAAGCAAGGTAGAGTGGTTAAATATGAATAGTACCTTTCGTTATGAGCTTCGATGTATGCAGTTTTGAGCTGATGTGGTGAAATACACTATTTTCTTGTGGTAAGCCTGTGGCGCATATGCAGTCAATCAACAGCAAATAATATTAAGTACTGTTGAGCATACTGTCAGAACACACCGATTCCTGGGCACTAGATGGGCTTCTGCTATACTACGGCTGAACACGGCTTTAGTTAACTCAATCTATCATGCACAGACATTCCTGGCACGTCCCATTTTGTGAAGGAAAGGCCTGCCATTCAGAAAGCTGTGTTTCGTGATTCCATACAGTGGAACAAAGCAGGGTTCCGCCATCTGTACACGCATCGCGCGTCATGCAACAATCACTTGCTTACGCAGGCAGGTAGTCGGGCGCATTGGATATCCGGAACCGAAATGAAAATTTTTCTAAGCTCCTGGAAACGAGAGTTCACCGATGGAATCGGTGGCGCAAATTGAGATTCCGTTCACTTAATCAACAACAGTGCGATGTATACAGACTCTATATGTAATATGTCCTGGCATCAACTCCAAATAGGTGCGGTTGCAGCGATTAAACTCGCTGAGAGCGAGATATACACGGATATATAACTGCGTGTAATAGATGCCGCATTTGAACGGGTGCAATTTGGAGGGAAACCCAATCCAGATAGGGAATATCGCTGAAGTCGTCGCATCTGCTCATAGATCATTACCGAAGACAGGATTCTAGCCCGCTCAGCGTCCGTGCCGGTGAAAGCAAATTGCGTGAAGCCGAACTGACAATCGCCGTCGGCAAACGACGACACCCAGACAGACGACGAGAGGGATGCGCGCGCTTGAAATTTACATAATCATAGGCGACTCTGGTTCTCTCCATGCCGGGCCTCGTTGAAATGTCAGCGAGAGATGGCATCCTTTAGAAATAGAGCAGCGAGACACGGATTTGATGCGGGCTGGCGGAGGGGTGCTTTGTGCGTCAGCGCTGATTGCACGACTATGCCGCCTGCCCTGGAACTCTGCGTTCATTTTTTGTTTGTATTTTCTCGTGGAGTGGGTGAGAACGCGTGGTAGTGCATGGATGCGTGTCTCTTCATACATTTTACCATGTGCGTGTCGGCGGGGTAGAGTGGATCAAGTGCTGTCTGGCTCCAGGCGACGGGGTGTTATAATGGTGTTATGTGTGTGCGTGTATTTGTATGTCGGTGTCCACGTGCTTTGGAGTGGGTGAGTACTTGACTCCGTGTGCGTGCGCCTACAGTATGGTATCTGTAGGCATGTCCCTGCGCATGACTATGTTAAAAAAAGCCCCAGGCCATGTCCACGCAGCGCTCTGACAGTATGCGAGTGTACAACTGTGACAAGGTTGCGCGAGCCTGTATGAAATTTTTGTGTGTCTGTTTTCTTTCTTGCCCTTAATATACTATAATTTATCGTACTGCGTTACCTAAGTGTTTTGATACTGGAACAGTCACCTATGCCTAGAGGCATCTGTAAGCGGAGGAATGCTTTAAATAGTTGTTGTATCATCAGCGTCAGGTGCACACATAATAAGGGCGTCTTAAATGTTTCTGACAACCTAAGTCACCCGCCGTGAGCTTGAATAGAACGCCGTCTTTTGCTGTCCATTCTATGGAAAAACACCGCTTGTGGCCCCGCATGCGAACACTTAATTGAGAGACAAACCATGTTCTGGTGATATTTCAGGCGTCAAATTTCATCGAAAACCCACAACCAAAACATTAGACCTGTCTATGCTTAATATTGAGTAAGATTACAGAGTTTATTGATTTGCATGTCTTAAGTTAGTTCGTCAATAAGTGAGATAAGTGGTCGATTAAAAATGAGCTCTCTGTGGGAACTTACTTGCCATAACGACGACATGGCTAAGGGGTAGGCCAGCGGTGAACAACTATATATAAATACATGGCAATATCTCGCATTTAGTCCCCATCGAAATGGCCTGTTATGTCCGGGAATAAAAACCGCGTTCCTAAACATAGGAGCACAGTAATCCAACCGCTAAGTTCGCAGCAGGCACAAAAATAGCTCAGATGCCCACTGCGATTTGTTTATACTAAATTAGCTGAAGTCCAAGGGAATTGTGCCGTATCGCTGTATTACTTGTGCCCGTTCCAGTAATTCATCAGCAAATCTATGCGACAGCACTTACTCGCGACGGACCAAAGAAGCCACCTCGTCCGCGATGAGATTCTACACTGCACTCAAAGAAGCATGATCAGAATTATCGCCGCTCTAGCGCATGTACTACGTACGCAGAGCGCATGATGCATGTAGAGGAGGAGGAATAAACGTTTATTTTCGAAATGGCGCTCCGAGCGATGCCCGGTGCCACCCGAAGGTGGGGGGACTCCTTAGTCCAGGAACCCTCTGGTTTCAACTGCCCTCTTGGCCCTGCGACGAGTTGTCGCTGGTCTTCCAGGCCCATGAGAGAGAGCTTGGCATCCCACGTTTCGAATAAGTGGTCTTCTCGTGTTTGTGGTGCTTGGTCCGCGCGTGTTTCCGTTGCATTTCGCAGTCAACATGGCAACGACACTCCAAGAGCAGATGCGCCAGGGTGTCGGGTACACTGCAAAGTGGACAGAGGTAGCTGTAAAGCGTCGGGTATAAGCGGTGCATTAGCGTGCCATGAGTGAAAGTGTTCCGTTTGCAGGCGTCTGAATAAAGTCCTTTCTTCTCTTGACAGTTTTGGGTGAGGCGGAGCATACATAAGGCGCTCGAGTCGGTAGTGCTGTAAAATATCTAGTATGCCTGCTTGTAAAATGTCTAGTATTCCGGCCACTACAAGAGACAAATAAAGGTAACATATGGGGAGGTTTTTGTCCGCGTGCTCAAGGCGGTAGGAATGCCCGTCATATCTGCGCCTTGAAAGATTTTCCGCTCACCTTTACATCTCCGCTCAAGTAAACACGGTGAACTCGGCACTTCAAACGAGTAAACAAACACAAGATCAGTGCAATATCCAGTGCTCGCTCCCCGTCGCAAGTGGGTAAAGGTATTTTCGTTTGGTACGTGTTGAGGTAAAATGAATGACTTTTGAAATACTGACACGTGCGGTTGGTCACAACCACGTGACATTACAGTTGAAAATCCATTGTTTTAACCGATCTCATATTCTTTTTGAACATTAACTCAGGGGTCATTTTCCCAATGGGTGGCTGCCATTTATTTCTTCTCAAAATTCCGATCTGACGCATTGCGGGAATCGCAGTGTGTCATGCGAAGCAGTCAGCGAGGATATTGCATATGGCGAGTCTTGTGCAATTCTGCGAAGTATTACGAAGACGGGGAACGTCTTTGTGTGAAGCACACAATTAAGCGTACGCTTAACATGGGCTAACAAGGAAACTTTATAGCACCGTCGCTACAAGGTAGGGCCTTGTAGCGACGGTGTTGTGATAACGTGCTGTAGTGATAACGTGCTGATAACGTGCTAATGTAGTGATAACGTGCTTGCTTGCAATTCGGGGACCCGGGTTCGATACCCACCTGCCGCTTGATAGATTGTTTGCCTTCAGAGAACAGAGCGTTGCTGTGTGTGTACATTGGCCTCCTACGCATTTGTTGCTTTTGGGTGTGTTCTGATATGTTAAATGTCTAGTTTAGTTGGCCCGAGATTAACATGGGCTCTTGGCGAATATCCGCATACCGCAGGCGGAGCACATCTGGTATGTGCCACGTATGATTGCAGCATCGTTTATCGTGACGTGCATGACCGGTATATCTTGTTAGTGGTGTGAAGATCAGTCATCCACGTTCGTCATGTATTTGTACCCTACCTTGCGACTATTCGGGTATATCAGGCGAATGCGGTGTTGTTGTTGTTATGTGGGGTTTAACGTCCCAAAACCAGCTCTGAGTATGAGTGACGCCGTAGTGGAGGGCTCCGGAAATTTTGACCACCTGAGGATCTTTAACGTGCACTGACATGGCACAGCACACGGGCCTCAACATTTCGCCTCCACCGAAATGCAGCCGCCGCAGCCGGGATTCGATCCCGCGACCCTCAGATCAGCAGCCGAGTACCATAGCCACTAGACCACAGTGGCGGGGCGCGAATGCGATGAGCAGGAGAGCACCGAGACGTAGATAGATAGATAGATAGATAGATAGATAGATAGATAGATAGATAGATAGATAGATAGATAGATAGATAGATAGATAGATAGATAGATAGATAGATAGATAGATAGATACCAAAGTCACTCAAGTTCACCAAGAAATGTCCCTATCTAAAAAGTAAACGAAATGCATCGAGTTTTGTGCTTATAGAGGGTAATTTGAAAGGCTTTAGGGTTGTATCTTACCCTAAAATACTTACGCGTAACGAGAAACGTCAGAACTGCACTCGAAGGTTATCGTTCACGTGGAGCGATTCCCTGTCAAGTAGCACTCTCACGAAGCGGCAGTGTAAATATAGTCATCAACGGAAAAGTTATAACGGAAAAGTGTAGGCCGAATCACCGACTCCAGGGAAGTGGCTGTAACGGAATGGCGCGACAGGTCGAATGTCACCGGCGTTATAAAGGAAGCGTTGTTTCGGTACAGTGGCTCTTGCATCAAGAAAGCGTTTGTTCTCTCGGACGTACATCACTGTTGTATCAGTCGGGATGACCCACACTGCCTGTATATGAAGCCGTCCTTGGATGTGCTAATGCGCCCCGATCGATAAGAAGATCAAAGCGACGCCACCGTTTCTCTTTGAGCTTGTCATCGACTTGCTTCCGGACAAGCTTTTGTGTCGAGTAGTCACGGTGTCCAAAGAGCGAGCCATACTTTCGGAACGTCACTTTCCCTTTCGTTGGTCGCCGAAACAAGCCAGTCGACTAGACGCGGCTGCCAGCATTAGGCTTAAATTTGCTTATGTCGCCCGCCCTTTCACGAAGATGGGAAGCTGGCATCCGACACGACGTCGAACATTGTTATCGCCCGGCCAGTTCCTCTTTGCGAGAAAGAGTGCGCCCGCATGACCTGTTTTCGCTTAGTTGGTTGTCGTTTGGCGTAGGACAGTTATGTGGCACTATCATTTCTTTTTGCAAAATAACATTGTTGAAGCACAGACAGAAGCACTGTACGTAAAGCAAAATATTATTGTTCAAATGCGACTAGTCATCATTTTTCAGTAGGCAGCTGTGTCGTGCGCGCGCAGAGGAACAAAAGAAGCATGTACACAACACTGCAGGTTGGAATTTGTTTTTCTCTCACTTTTTTAAAAAAGCAACTTCTTGTTTACATTGTAAATTATTAACCAGCTCTTTTGTTTGCCTTCTCGTATTTAGCCCACGAGGAGGCCGCTAGGATATGTTCTGCAGCCGGATCTAGCGATACTACTTTCGTAATCACTCACTCACTCACTCACTCACTCACTCACTCACTCCATATTTTTGCTGTAGCGGAACACGCGTTTTGTCGCGTTTTGGGCCCAACCGGTTCACTTGTATTCTACCTTAGTGTTGCGACCGCCGTGCGCTTGAAATTTGTGTTACATTCGAAAAAAAAAATATCTGCAGTTTCGTCAGCATGGCCAAGCAGTTAATGGTACAGCAGCTCACTGGAATACTCTACAGAGTAATGCGAGGTCTATTTTAGGGCTGATTTGCTTCGGCTTTGTTCTCCCGAACCACCGCACTCTGTCAGATGCTGACCTGTAGAGTGGCTCATGCACAGCTTCACGTTCTGCGTACCTGTCGAGATGCATGGTAGCGTCCCTTTTCTTTTTCTTTTTTTTTTCAGCTTGACTAACGTTTGGCGAAGCTCGATGAAACGCGGACACGTGTGAAGCGATGATCATATCGCGCTGCTAGCTCGAAGAGACGCCGTCGCTGACTCATGCAACAGAGCCCTTCGTCTAGAGCTAGGGGCGCGTTCTGCGCGAGAGCTAGGCGGCTAGAACTTTGCGCCGTCTGGTGACGGAAGCCAAAGTGAGCTTCCGTCACAGAGGATAGTTCAAAGATCACTACCATATTGCCAGGCCAAATCGGATGTACAAAATGCACGCTGATTGCGCACTCATCTCATCTGGCTCATCTGGCTCATCTCATAGGCTCATCCGTGCCCTAATTGTCTCAGGCGCTCTCCCAGGGAGCGCGAGGTCGTGGTTCGGAATCCCCGCTCAGGTGCCTCGTAAATTTTTTTAAAGCTTGCTTTGGTTTGGAGCTTGATTTACATATGCACATATATACACATACGGAGCACAACGGCAACCTACGACTGCGACGGGCGCCACCATTGGCGAAAACGCCGTTAGGTGTCCATGTAATTGCCATCGCAATAAAAGCTGCGGCGCGTAGGAACATTTGCAACACGAATAAGCGTCGATGGTCATGCGCGGACGATAGCCTAGTCTCGTTTGCGCCAAGGTAATTGGGCGTACGCCTCGAGATTAGAGGACTTATGTAGCATCTATAGCATCTGTCAGTGGTTTTGTTCGGGTAGCTTTTCGCGCTGCTCATATCAACCCTTACAATGCATGCAAGCCTACAGTGTATGCACTAATTTAAAGTGCCTTAAAAGTGCTGACTTGAGGTGGCAGAACACTTTAGCATGTTTTCAAATGGGACGTTTCTATATGTAACAAAAAGTTATGGCTCCAATCCACGATTTGAGGCTGGTTGTACTGCGAAGCTCTAAACGAAGCCCGGAAGTATTGCCCATAACGACGTCGCTTGAATTTGATGTGCACTTCAACGACCTGTAACTTGGCTTGCGCCGCTACTTCGTAGACCTACAAAGAGCGAACCAGAAACAAGCAAAATGCACTAAACCATACCCTTTCTCCAATAAAGGAACGCGCCCACACACCGAGTGTGTTTTGCTTTTTTGCCTTTTCGTAACATTTGAGTTGCGCATCAGGTTGTCCTCGAAGCACAGTCGATCAGAGACGGTAGAACTCAATCCAAGTTCTGCGCCGAGAAATCTCTTGTTAAATTTAGAATCTGCACCTTTGAAACGGTTCCTAGCAATGCACCTTCATTCCTTGCGCTGAGCGTCCTGGACACCATATTTATCCGTGTCCTGAGCAATACGTTGTTGTTCACATCATAGACTATTCTACGATGGGAATACAGGTGGTCTTTCCATAGCCCCGTCATAACAGATGATGATGATCGTGGTTCGGTTAAGGAAAGGAGGCTAATTTCTGCAGCCCATGTCGGGCGCACGGCTAAGCGTCCGTGGGGATACGGTAGAGGGTCTGAAAGAGATAGAGGAGAGAAAAGCTGCAGTGGAGGGCTGCGGAAATTTTGACCACCTGGGGTTATTTAACACGCACTGACAACGCACAGTACACGAGCCTCTGGCATTTTCGCCTCCATCGAAAATGCGACCGCCGCGGCCGGGATGGAACCCGCATTTTTCGGGCGACAGTCGAGCACTGTAACCACTGCACCACCGCGGTGCGACTAACAGAAATGCAATGCCTTACTACGAGGGCCCTTTATATATATATATGCAATGTAGTGAGTGTTTCAAACAGCGTTCCAAACTGTGCTGTACCAAACCTGCGCTTTTGTTTAGATTTTATATGAATATTGACGTCACGCCGTATGTTACAGGCACCTTATCATCCACCATGCGGCCTTGATGCTTGTTTTGTGGTTTTTACTGAAAGGAATACTGAACTAAGGAGAGTTTAGAAATTGTTCGCGAACACGGGCGGTTTTGTTCGCTTTTCACTGCATGTCATCGGCAATGGTCGTGCTCACCTCGTAAGAAGCGGGGCGCGACCGCGTTGTTTACGTTTTCGCCCTTCCACCTTTCTCTGCACCTTACGCGTTTAAGTTCACGAAAAAAAAATTCTTCGTTTTTTTTATAAAGCAGCCTTGTTTATTTGGAGACAAAAACATTTAATTTTGTGGTATGTTGTACAAAAGAAGACAACAAAACTTGCTCGTCAATTTTTGAGATGTTCACCGCTTGCTCATTGGTTGCTCTCGCCTTCCCGTTTTCGTATATATTATTGGCCACCGTATCACAAAACTGTTCTCGCTCAAACAAATGAGCGTCCAGTCCTGGAAGCCTGCGCCGCACTCAGTTGCGTGAAACCCGCAGCACGCCCAACGAGAGCTGCGCGCCCACTTCGTGACGCTGCGCCGAGCAAACGCGTCGCATTCTCAACAAAGATGTGGGATCGCTCACCTGTATGCTGTTATGCCTGATTTCAAAGTAGATGTGCACTTCTCGCTTAAGTTTTAGCCTGCGTTTTATTTATTTATTTATTTATTTATTTATTTATTTATTTATTTATTTATTTATTTATTTATTGCCCATGGAGGCAGAACCGTTGTGGGGTAGGGTTATACATCCTCGCTGTAAAGCAGCAGCTTTGAGTGTTATGCATGATTGCGAGGCTCCTGCGGGCACCTACGTGCCTCGAATTTACCAAGCGCATCCGATTGTTGAGCTGTAAAAACAGCACGTCTGTGGCTTGTCCAACCGTTCATTTAGGCTGCGCTTTGACGATGCGAAGCGCGTCATGGCATCGTGGTTTTAAACTACCTCACTCTGCTGAATGTTTTGCTGCAAGTGTACCTTTCCCTTGTACCTTGTAAGGGTACCTTTCCCTTGTACCCTTGTACCTTTCCTTGCACTGTAGCTAGGCAAAAATGATGCTGCAAAGCCGGGCCTCAGATTACGGCGGTCGATTGCAAGCAATCTCTGTACGTCGCGTTCACGAGGTCCACGCTATATGGCACGACCGCTTTCTCTATGGCGGAATCGCTCTGGAGTCCTGGCCACGGGCACGTAGCTTGTTTTCCTCATTACCGGACCTGTGAGCGCACGTGAGATTTACGCTAGAGCGTTGCGAACACGCACATACACAAAAGAAGGCGGGCTTACGGGGCATTCTTTCCATCGAAGAGCGTACGTGGGAACCCGAGATGGTAATGACGGTATTACGTTGCCTTTCCAACACTCTTGCTTCGCTTTTGTTTATACATACGACGCTGTTCAATCATGCCTTGGGTGTACCTCAGGTCAGGCAAAAATCGATAATGCCGACGGTGCGGAATGACTTGTTTCGGGAAATTTGGGAAAATATGTGTACACTAATAGCACGGAGCTGCAAATTGGGACTGGTTGCCACAATTCAGACTCGCAACTGCGTCTTGCAATAGGTTTATTGCACCTCGACACAGCGCACCAGATAGCGCTCGCGCTTGCATCAAGAGTTGGCTTCGGAAATAAATGAAGGGCGTATCGTCACTACTGCCCACCACGATCATCAAACGGTGTTATTTTAAAATGGATTGTTAAGTAGAACTTGCGGAAGAACTTCATTCCCTTAATATGGGAAAGGATTCTAGTTGTATCACATTTGTCCCGGCGTAGGATTCGATGTACTAGCCGCCGGGGTGGTAAATTAGTCATGGTCTCAGGCACGGCAAAGCTAAAGTGACAGGACTACATGTTTCGTTAATAAGACTAATATAGACACACAGCGGCTTCTTTTGGGAGAGACGTAAATATGACAGTCTATGTATGAGCGTCTCGGCATAGTGAAACTATAATTTAGTCGACGGTCATTATCGTTAATAGGTAAAATTAGGCTCAAGGTTGACTGACAACACACCGATGCATAGGCAATGGAGAAATCAGAGATATCATAAAGGTTAGCAATCGAACTTACGCCTTTTAACATATTTACCTTTCTTAGCATTCTCCTCCGTTGTCGAATTGCTTTGCTTACCTTTGAAACAGCATTCATTCTTATTTATGTGTGTTCCTGTGTTTTCGTGATCCAACGGCTGTTCTTGGAATCTGGTACTTAACACAGGCTTGAAGAGAATTTAAAGGTGCGCTTTATTAGCATCGATACGTTTGCTCTAGAGGCAACAATGAGAACCTTCATGAACGAGGAAAAAAAAATAAAACAGACATATTCTGCTATTCTATAGTGCAATTCGACATAAGCATCCCTTTGAAGTATGTAGCTTATTTGGCGAGATCTAAGCCTATAAAGTAAGTCTAAACGTGTAGGTCTAAAGCCATAAAAATAGAATATAAAACGAATATATAGTGAGTTTCACAGATAGCCACCGTCCCGTATGTTTGTAAACATCTGCGGCGACGCAGTGGTATCCTCTTAAAACAGAAGCCACCGAAATACAGACGCCGCGTTTCCGATACTTTCTGACAGAAGCATTTGAAGAATACCAGCAAGTGCATCGCGTTAGGTGTACTGTGTAGGGTATTGCTTGCCTTTAGTGCCGCAGGCGAACTGCTCGCTCCTTTGGGAACGAACTGCTTCGACAAGTGGGTCATGTATTTGCCGCTCCTAGCTTGTTTGCCAGTGCTGAACAGCACTTCAGGAGCATAAAATTTGCCGAACGGTTGTGTTCCCCCAAGAGTTGCAACGGTATATAACGTACGTGAACAAGCGAAGGGTTAAGTGAGATGCGTGAATCGCGCCAGGGTACCCAGAAAGACCTGTTTCGTGCGCGGTGTTGCAAAGAAAGTAGAAACACCAAAAAGAAAAACAAGAAAAAACACTTCTGCAGATGCTTTCTTTGCACTGACTCGGCTGTTATTTAAGAGCAAAACGAAATGATGCACATAAATTTACAATTTTTGGGTGCCCCCCCCCCCCTTTCTTTTTTTATATTCAAGCTGGGCATCTTCCTCCTTTCTAAAAACTAACTTGTACAGGGAAGGAAACTCAAGGTTAACTCAGCAAGCTAAGACGCTATGGAAAAATGTTTCTGCTTACTCACATAGATCAGTCAAGGCGAAGGTAGCGTACGCATTTATCCTGATCTCCTTGCTCGGTTTATTGACTGTACATTTTCACCTATAAACAACAACAGACAACTACTGAGTCGTACCTAGCCTACACGGCAATTCTACAAGATGAACAGTGCACTCGCATGTCACACTATGTGACCTGACAAAAAATGTTCAGAAGAGGCTATGCTTGTAAAAGTGCTAGGAAATGATTGCAATCTTCCGAAATTCCTTTTTTCCCCTCGACTGAAGCTTAATGTTAAGATTGAAGGGCTTAAGCTTGGCCTCGCGTTGTATTCTGCGTGGGGAACGAAATGGGATCGGCACCGGTCCTGCGGCCGTTTAAGCGAAAAAGTGGTAGTGCGAACAATGTCGACAATTCTTCACAATCCAGTAGAACACAAAAATATGATGCCATTACGTTACCAGTACGATCACCAAAGCACCAACAAATGCTACCATTAGGCGCAAAGATAGGCTATTTGGTACGGTTTCATAAGTCAAACACAGTCCAACGGCAACAAGACCAAAACAGGGAGCCAACAGGTTGCTACACAGGAGCCGTCCGTATTAACATGTATGTACCCTGGGTACAGCAAAAATAGATAATATAGCGCCAGTTGTTGAGCAGCCCGAATTTTCGTCGATGTGGCCTTTGTGAGACTAAAAATTATCTTATTCAGTTTTTCTGCAATAATGCGCCGATTCCGTAATCCATCGTACCTTTTCTTTTTTTTCAATATATGTGCATGGAAATTAGGCGTAGTGTATACATAGATGAAGTAAACGGTTGCCGAATTTGGCTGAGGGGGGCGAAACGTCAGAATAATTTCAGTTCTCTGTGTATGCTCACGGAAATATTCAAATTGGAAGCCCTCCGTGCTACCTTTGCTCTGCATTGTTAAACGCCATTTCATGCAGTTTCAGTATATTTCACCGCCTTCAATAACGCAGTGTACGCCATGTGAAAACTGCCCCTGAACAGGGCAAACCGAGGTAAGGGCTCGTGAATATTTCAATGCGGCCGCTTAATAATTAGCACCAAGAGACAGGGGTAACTATTTATGGTTAAACACTCTAATATAGCATGTCATAGACGGGATGAACACCAATATAACAAGGCAGTTCCTCACTCCTATGAGGGTTTTGTCAATTCAAGAACGACGACTGTGAGTGATGCATACCTTTTAATACGCTGCACGTGTGTTGAAGGCTACCTGAATGACAGATCGGTAATCGTAGGTAGTACTGAACATTAAAGAATTCTTTTAAATAGACGGATTTTATTGATTTTGATTTGTGCTTTCACTAGCTCACGGTTGTATTTTCTTAGTTCTATGCAACATTGTCGGTTTTGTTAGCATGTACGTTTTAGTAAACAGCTTAGCTCTTTCAAAGAAACACGCAGGTGTTTTCCTCCGTCTTTTTTTTTGTATCAGCCTCAAGAACTAGTAGAGCAAAGGCTAAAAAAAGGAAGACAATACAAATAGTGTAAACCACGAGAAGAGAGAACTCGGAGCATATATATATATATATATATATATATATATATATAGGTCAACAAGATTTTCTTCTGGCTACCGTGAAAGAATCATAAGAATTTTGAAGTAAACTGCAATGTTAACAGATAAAAATTTTCTTTATTCCTAACGTTCCGGCTGGAGGACCAGCCTTCTTCGGAGGTTTAAGTCGAATGAGCACAACGGCCATCCGAATACAAGTGCAAAGGCAGAGTTACAAGTGAAAGGAGGAGGCAAACCAACAAACAAATATATAAATAAATAAACACATAAGCGAACAACGACCAGCATGGGTGGCTCAAAGGGAAGGAGACAGACGTCATGAGGAGAGGGCAGAAACGATCTAGATAAGGAAGACACCGGAGGTGCAACGGCTGGTTCTTTAATCGTTGCCACGTGTGAACAATCGAGTCACGTGAACGGGATAAGGGCTTGAGTGGCAAGGCAGGAATGAGAAACAGGCTGAGTGCAGGCTTTGTGTGGGGAACGCGAAGGAGCGAAAAAAAGGTGAAAAAGGAGAGAAAGAAAGGAGTAGGTGGGCCAGCCAGACTAATGAGCCTGCGGTAAGAGTCGAGTGAGCAAAGCGCGGCGGCATGCTTTAACAGGGCGACGCGCTCCAGCTCCATGTAGTTTCTGGCCTTTTTGAACAACAGATAAGGTCGGGCGCGACACGAACGAGGGAAAAGAAAGAGAGAGAGAGAGAGAAAAAAAGAAAAAAGAAGGGGGGGGGTAAGAAATATTGGAGGAAGTACGGGTTAAGCACACTGGGAGTGATATCTTTCTTTATGTGCTGTCGACACCAGTTTAGCTATAGCTAAATAATAAATATCGTTTTTTGACTGTTACAATTGCTTGCGTAGGAAAGCGAGCCGCCCTGGGCTCTCGTTAATTCCATGCGAGAACGATCTGAATTTATTTATAAAGAAGGATTCGCGCTGTTCGCGCTCTCGTGTGTGCTGAAAGCCGGATTGTAGAAGCACAACACTGATGCGCTCAAGAGAGTGACCGGGCAAGTTTATGTGTTTGGAAAATGGCAAATTTGGGAGGCCGGTAACATGTGCCCTGTGATTGTTGAAACGCAGGCGGAACGCAGTTTCTGTTTGGCCAATATATTCCTTTTTGCAAACTTCACATCGGATTTTGTATATGACGTTGCTCGAGTCACAATTAAGATCATCCTTAATATCATAAACAAAGTCAGAATGAGAGGCTTCGGCCCTACTTGTGGTCACCATGTGTGGGCACACTTTGCATCGAGGTTTCCCGCATGGTCTGCACCCTTTGTGGCGCTCAGACCTCTGTGTTTTTGCCCTAACGAGTAGGTCTCCTAGGTTTTTATTTCTGCGGTAAACCACCTTAGGTGCGGTTTGAAAGACAGAGGACAGTCGACTGCTCTGCCTAAGTATATTAAAGTGGCGGCTTAAGATAGAGTTTACACGAGGGGCAGCAGCGGAGTAGGTGAGAACTAAATTTGGACATAACGTTTCGTCTCTGTTGCTCTGCCCTGCCTGCATTGTGACTTCCCTGTCCAAGGACTGAGCACGCTGTATTGCATTATCGAGAATTTTTTCGGGATACTTTTGGCGCAAAGGAGCTGATTTAAATTCTTGAGAATGGAGATCAAATTGTGAAATTTCCGAACAAATCCGCCTGTATATATGGGCTTGGCAGTAGGGCACGCTTGTTTTACAGTGATGGGGGTGGCTACTGCTGAAATGGAGATATTGCTGGCGGTCACTTGGTTTCTTGTATAGAGAGGTGGAAAAAAGGCCGGGCTCCGACCGAAACGTTGACTTAATAAACCGTCGTTCTCTAAGAGGCGCATCGTCAATTCTGTTATATATATATATATATATATATATATATATATATATATATATATATATATATACCACACGTCCAGCGTCTGCTGTCAGATAAATATCGCACGCACAAGTTCAACGAAAACTGCAGTGATAAAACAAGATTCGTACGCCCTGTATCAACTTCCTGGCAGTGTTTTACGAAAACATCTTTTTTCTTATTTATACGACATTCTTCTGCGCAGGGTTCATGCGAGCTGCGTGGTGTACGCAATACTACAAATGGCAGCAACATTGGTCAGAAATATGCTCGAGAGAAAGTATCTATTCCAGGTGCCCGCAATAGTGGTACAGTGTTTGTGACGCTCAGCGGCTGACGCGAAGGGCACGGGTTCGATACCGGCTACGGAGGGATCGATATAGGCGGAAATGCCAGAGGCCCATGTACTGGACGCTTTCAGCTTACGTTATACGACACAAGGTCGTCAGCCTTTCAGGGGAACACGACTATGGCCGGCCTCATTTCGTGGTTTTGGCACATGAAACCCCGCAAGTTATTATTACTGACTGTCCCAGGTCAAAAGAATCAATAATTCCAATTAATTATGGAGATGAGAACACACCGGTCAGTGGCATGAGCAATATCGTTTGTCGCTTCGCCTTTCCTTTTTTCTTTGTATTCTCATCCCCTACCGGAAAGGCTTAACAACAGTGTCTTTCTAGTCGCTTCTGTTCAGTGACCGGCGTTGTGAGAGCGCGAAGAATAATTGGATTTACTGGTTCGTTGCAAGAGCTAATGTGATTATAAAAGAAGTACGGTCAAGGCATGCAGCGGGCAGCGTACGGTTCATTACCTTTAGCCCGAGGTAAGGAAACATGAAAGGAACAGTTTACCTTCTTTTGTCATCATGGGATATTACATGTGTCGCTATTATAGATAATTTTTGTTATCTTTCATTTGTACATATTCAAATAATAATTTTTGCCAAGAAATGACAAAAAATTTCTGCCCATGATAGCTGTGAGCTAGCATAGAATGGAGCAGAGTACCACTGTGCGTAAAATTTCATAAAATTACAACAGTAATCAGCGGGTTCGGGTTACACTCATAAAGACTATTCCAACCGTATGTGTCGCACTCGCTGTGTCTACGCTTTGACATCATTTCTTTTAGTTGCTATTTTTGCCTTTGGCCATCTTGATTGTTGAGGTAGACCAAAAGCAGCTTATTCGACTCGGCGAGAACCATGAGGAGGTAGAGATTTTGTGGTAAGAGTGTCGACTGAACAAAACGCCGAGCAACGTGCTTATAACGCAAAACGCCCTCAGCGGTACCAATATGACTTTGTTCTCCTTGTTCCACTGTCAGGCGAACTGTATAGAATTTTCTATAATGATTTGTCCTGGCCTGCGTTACTTCTTGTGGACACTACGCCGACACATTATGCTTCGTAGAAAGTGAAGGCCTCAGTTGAAAATGCTAAATAATGAACAAGGTGCTACGGTCTCCACCCCAAATTTGTTCTCTGTATACAGGCACCATTGAGCACCCACGCGGCTCGTAAAAAGATTGAGAAAGTTTTCGTTTTCGATGCAGACCTTGTTTGCTCGTCCTGCTTTTTACCTGCCGGCAAATATCTATGAAGTTCTCTTTTGTACGCCGCCGAGTGTTGGATCTGCGCAGTGTCGTCTTTGATCATGCACGGCTAACACAGGAATAAGCAAACTCTGCCAAAACTCTCGTTTGCAGAGCACACGAGGGCGCTCGCATATACGCAGTGCCGTTTGAGAACAACAGGAAGTATGCTACCAGCCGTGTTAGCAAAGCTAACGTAGTCTACACTCGCACAAAAAGAAATACGTGTTCGGATCTTGCGCGTTTGTTCAGCTACCATCGGAGGCGGGAGAGATTATCGTTCCAATGCGCGAATTTCAACTGGCGCATAAGTGGCTTCCTATACGGTGTCCTGTGTTTGTCGAAGAAATTGGAGAAGGTGCTTGTGTATACGAACGACGAAGATAGGAGAGAAGGAAAGAGTATTCTTATAGAAGGAAAATTTACGACTCAACGAAGAGATATATGCCGTTCTGTAGATGAATATGTACGAGGCACAAGGAAGGCGTAGGCGAGAGTTCACGAGTGAGAAACTTGGAGATCCTGGTCCTCAAACTTTACTCTTAGCTGAAGTAGAAAAAAAAAAAAACGAGGCATGGCGGCATTGCAGAAAGAATGGGTGGTATTTGCTCACAAGTAGTTCAGTCTTCTTTCTTTTCTTTTTCCTCACGTAGCCTCTGTCTTTACCAGAGTGGGTGTACGTGTACGCAGAGCATCACCTACTATCACCTCAGTGCGGGCTTCTCGTAAGCAATGAAGTACGACATAGAGCTTGTCTCTATATTACTTAGTGATGTGTATGAGCTCATTTGTTAAGACGAGAAAAAGTGGCGAACCCCCCCCTCCCCCCACATCTTCAAGTAGTTAACAAATGAACTGATCAAGTATAAGCAAAGGAAATTAATCCAGGGTAGATTCGGCTGCATAAGGTTTGCGTTCCTGAGACTTTTCTTTTTCAGTGTTATAGTGTCAACTTGGAACCAACTCGCCCACGATAGGGTGGATTGGAGATCGTTGGGAGAGGCCTTCGTCCTGGAGTGAACCTAAAATAGGTTGATGATGATAATGATAATGATGATTGTCAACATGTACGTGGTTAACAAACATTATTGTCTTAGATGCTACCCAATATTTTACACCATTCTCTTTTTTTCTTGTGGCATGAAATTCTTACTCTGCGCGAGGGCTTCAACTTCATGCCGCTTGTCCCAGCTCATTTCTAGGTCAAAGGCTATCTGGCACAGTATATGCGCACGACCCCGTTTTTCAATGACATTTACAAAAATAAAATGTGTGCCCACGCCTAGAACACTTACCACCATTTACCACCCATTAATCCAACAAATTTAAAGGACATGAAAACGAACATTGTACTTCCGCGTGAATAAGTAAAAGAATGCTTAATAAAAAACATCCTGTGAATTACGCTTGCACAATTGAATTAGTATCAATGGTATAAGCGCTGCATAGTCTGGATTCTGCCGGCAGATACATAAAGCCGTCTTCCAGGAAGGAGCATGTCCTTGAAATAACGAACGTTTGGGCATGAAAATATTCTACTTCGGCGCTCTCTAGCGCATAACGCACGCAAGTACAGAATAAAAGCTTTTATATAGACACATTTTTTTTAAATACAAGTTTGTTTGTTTGCTTCCTGTATGTTCAGAGAACGAGTCAAGCGAAAAAAGGGGCTCTTAACCAACGACATACAGCCACGTAAGCAAAAATGAACTTCGCATAAATATCTAAAGTCCCTTCGTTGAAACTGTCAAGCAAATGAGTCACCTATTCGTCTTGGACGCTAAAATGAGACGGTCCTAAAAGTGTCTCGCTTCCTTTCTTCATAAGTTTCTTGAACGACGCAGTTTCTAGCGCGCTTCTGCATTAAGTGCGAGCTACGTGACGTGGTTCTTTCATTCCCAGCGTCCTGCCTCCACACCGACTCCTAAAATATCTTCGCACATCATAAGGCGCTGGGTTCCGTACGGACGTGGACGTCCTTTTCTTCATTTGCATCCCGCTGACCAGAGAACAAAGATGAGGAGAAACTTTGCGGCTAGACACCGTAGGAAGTCTCCGAGGATTGCGGCTGGTTGCGCGTGCTCGGAGCGTTTCCAACCAATTTAGCAGCGCAGCCTTGACACGTCCATTCAAGAGTCCTTTCTGCAACTTCCGCACTAGCGGGTAGGCGAACGTGCTCATATTGAGCGCACACTGCGGGCTGGTTTCTTTTTTTATTTTTTGTAGGCAGCACTTTAGGAACGGCTAAGTAAAGATCAGCTGTGAGAGTTGGTGAACCCGCGAGCGCTGTCATAAATAATGGGGCCGTTTCGCTTCATTTAGGATGCATAAAAGAATGATATTGCTCACACTATCTGACGTGTTTTTTGAAAACTCCGCGACATACACGGCTAGGATTAAGCTGCCCAGAAATTATGTGCCCATTCTTTTACATTTAGTGATAAACGGCAGAAGCACGCACATTTGTTTTGGTTATTTCACTTCGTGAACAGAAACAGTGCAAAGAGATACACGGAGGCGTTCAATCTGTCGCTCTCTTAAGACCCGTCCCTCTGACATCTCTAACGTCCCTCTGACATCTCATTGCAACAATGCTCAACCTGCCTCAGTATGACGTCAGCATTTCTAAAGAACGTATGGTAGCATGCAACGGCGTTTGTCGGGACCGGTTGCGTACAGCCACCAAAGGGAATGAATCACTGTGGACCATGTTAGTGTATTAGGGGCAAAAGCTTCGCAGAAAACCTGACTATATCAGCAATATTACGCCTGTATTTCGAGAGTGCATTGTTTAGTCATTTTCCCGCGCTGTCGAAGACGACCGCGTCTTTGACACAGGGACAGGTGTTACTTTAGATCAGATGCCGCAGTGCCGAAACGAAAAAAAAAAAAAATCCCCAAACCTCCATGAAATGAATAATGACGAGTGGGCGAAGCACAGGAGATCGTTCGGTGTTACCGTAAATCCTCCGTGACATTGCCCACTCACGCATCTAAATGAGCGACAACGCGTGTGTATATTTATCTGCTCAAACAGAGGGAGTTTAGACTGATTCTCGCGCGAAAATGGGACTACTTGATTTTTTAAGTGTCGCCTATTTTTCCCCACGCAGTTCCTCATTTCTTTTCACAGATATCGAAAAAAATGACAAATTTTGAGTCGTGCTTAATGTTTTATCGTTTTCCTAAACTTCTGAGTGATAAAAAAAAAAAGAACGTTCCCATGTTTATGCACAGCATACCACGCGTATCAAAAGATAAGTCAGCTTACAGTGAGCTATGGGACCGAACGACACTGAGTAAGATAATCACCAACGGCAACTTTGACTGTCGGCCTTATATGATAACGTTTTACAAACACCCATTACACATCTAAATCATTAAACGGGGGTTTAGCGATTTAAAGCAGCAGAATTATGAGTATACGATATAATGCACAGAAGTAGCATTCAGGGTGTCGATGATGCTGTTATCCGAGAATATAAGCGGGAATTATAATGCATTTTCTAGCACGAACACAGGTCATACTTCTATAATAGCAAAGAATATCTTAAACCACCGTTAGGAGAGGTGACGCTGAAGCCAGTTGCATACCGTCCATTTTTTTATTTTTTATAAGGCGCTGGATGCACTGAATTTGCTTCGTGAACACCTTCGTACGGCATAAGCCCTAGCTGTTCCGACGCTCAGCGAACCCCCCCCCCCCCCCCCCCCAAAAAAAAAAAAGAAAAGAAGAAAATGTGTCCCATCTAACGTTCTTCCCAGGCGATCCGCCGCTGCGAACCGAGACTGAATGTGAACGCGCCTGTTCTTCAAATTTCCATAATCACCACGCGTCGCGCCAGTACACTGGGGAGACCATTTGGCGTCCATGAAAGACGCCTAACGACGAGGACACGTCGCCATAAATAATGTGGCGACAGGCGCGCTGACAGGAGGGGCGGTGCCTTTAGTACCGCGCAGCTTCGTTAGTGCTGCTACGGTGGCTCTAAAGACCGCGTCTCCTTCATTCGACGCAGACGTCGGGACTGACGTGTTTTGTCCAAGCAGGGGGGAAGCAACGAACCTGTCATACCGGCTTTCAATGACAGTCACGTGTACACGAACCAAATCGTAAGCGCAGCGGATTCGCTCAGCACCGCGACAGGCAGGCCCACAAAAACTGTTAAAAACTGCCAAGTAATAACAACTGAGGAAATACGCCAGACATTTTCCTACAACCTTAAAAAAAAAGAGTTCTCGCCATGGCATTGTCGTGTTAAAGCGTTTTCAATTGCTAAGCTAGAAGACCCAGGGGAAATTCTGGTCAGGGAGGCTGTATCTTGATGGGAGTAAAATGCAGAAAGACTAGTAAACTTAAATTTAGGCTTAAGTTACGTGCCCCAAGGTAGTCAAGATGAACTAAAAGCCTCCCTCTTCCACCCCTATTGTGTACCTCATAATTATGTGGTAATTATGTCGAACTCGCACGACAATATTCCTGTCGCATTTATGTAGTGGCACACAGCGAAGGAGACCTTATCATGATTACAACCTAATTAAACGGCGGTAAATGACAAAAGTTCAAAAGATCATTTGTATAGGTCACCTAACTGAATGGATGTACATTACAAAACTTCAAAAGATCATTTATATAAGTCACTTGTTAAACCAGATGCTCACGTGTCACGTACAAGGTTGAGTAGAGATCATGGCTTGAATCAAATATGACGTAGCAGATGAGTGTACCATTTCTGTCACATATGAGCTGCTGTGGCTTGGCACCTAGTATGAACAACCTTTTGAGATCGCGGGTATTCCGTGCAAAAGATATTCAGGAATGTCTAAACGATTAGCGTGAACCATGTCGAACATAGCAAGAAACAGTCCGAATATTACCCACTAACGATCCATGTATAAGAAGATTTCTGCTAAAACGATTACCAATAGCTTTGCTACATGAATTTATTGAGTATACTCCAAAAGTCGAAACAAGAAAGACAATTCAAGAGAAGGAACAATGCTGACACCAGCCTTTTATTTAAAGCGACAGCGTTAATGTGTGTTGCATAACTTCTTTCCGGAAGAGGAAAGGAATTGTTTTCTCTAAAGATTTAAATGCTCAAGCAATTGTTTAGCATTCCGAGAGGAAATGTCAGATTGCATATCATCATCATCATCATCATCATCAGCAGCAGCAGCAGCAGCAGCAGCAGCTTGTTTAGGTCCACTGCAGGACGAAGGCCTCTCCCAAAGATTTCCAATCCACCCTATCCTGAGCGAGTTGGTTCCACTTTATGCCCGCAAACTTTTTATTTTCATCGCTCCATCTAACCTTTTGCCTACCTCTGTTGCGTTTTCCCTCTCTTGGTATCCATTCCGTCGCTCTTACTATCCATCTGTTATCTTTCCTCCTCATGACATGTCCTGCCCAGGTCCACTTCTTTCTTTTAATTGATATAATAATATCGTCTACTCCTGTCTGTTCTGTGATCAATTCCGCTCGTTTTTTATCTCTTAGCGTTACCCCTATCATTTTTCTTTCCATTGCACGTTGCGTGCTCCTTAGTTTCACGGTGCTAAAACGATTACCAATAGCTTTTTTATAAAAATTTATTGAGTATATAATAGATGGCATATAGGTGCTTGAAATTAGTTTAATGGTTTAGCCATTATATGTACATTGGACATTCACTGACTGTAGCGCTGCTTGTAAGAAAACAATCGTTCAACCAGGTGCATTCTTATGTGCGCCTTTTTTTTAAGGGCTCGCCCACATCTAAGTACACATCAACCCTTATTGTTTTAAAGACGGTAGTCTTTCTTCGGATACTTGAGCTCAGAAATTTTGGTCACAAAGGGAAGTTTATTTGACACAACTCTTTTAACACAAAACAGTCACATGGGATCCGCGAATACGAAAATACTGGGAGTCTCGCGTCGCTATGTAGTACGAGGAGAGTCCGATACAAAAAAAGGAAAGAAAAGACCATTATACAGTTTTTAATAGCCGCTTGGCTGAACTATGGGGCGCAGACGCACGCGCACGGAATCTAAAACGTGTATTCTAGCGGGCCACGTGTGCTGGGGTGAGCGGCTGGTTCATGTGCCGCTTAAACACAGGAGAGGCGTACACATATGCAGGGGAGTAGTCCAAGACTTTATACAATAGAAAACCCCTGTTTCAATGAGTAAAAAAACAGTAAAGAAACACACTAATCGTGTCTGTCTTTCCGTTTGTTTATCTGCCACACGATTCAGCCACCCGGTCAACGTTTAGGCACTTGCCTAGCGCCCAGCCATCTTGAACTGGTAGCTGCGTCCATACTTGTGAACATTGTCGATCAAAAAGCAAATACTATTACGCATATCTGCGGCGCAATACCAATACGTAAGTATTAGGTGGTATGTTCCTTTTCTAGAAAATACATAGATACGTAATTCTAAAGACTCTTGTGTTTCTTAGGCTTCGCTGAAAATGCGACGCTGTGCCCGAAAAAGGCCTCTGCCGACGATTTGGTGCTGGAACCTGGCAGTTGCCCAGAGATTCTGCACAAGCTCATGTTGCCCGACGGCGCTGCCAGATGGCGTCCATATCTCACGCAGCATATATAGTACGGCCGGCAGAAGACTATCGTCTTTCGACGACATTTGCAGCGAAGCACGCAGATACGCGGCCATTTTTTTCCCTAAGGGATATCACTTTTCACGTGCGCAGAATACGAGTACAGCGGTTTGAAAGTTATTAGCACTGCGCGCCATATGCTTTCCATGCTGTATGTTCAATGAATGCCACAAGAGCAAACTGAAAACTCTCGCACCTATATTTTCATTCTACAAAGAGCTCTAGCACCCGGAATGATCATCAAATGTTCTGAAGCGCGATGCACAAGTTCAGCCCGCAGTGTTCACAACAAACAAGCAATCGTCGCCACACGCTCTACACTCGCCATTCCACCGCACTAATTTTTGCTTTGCAAGCATAAAGAAGCGAGCGACATGACAAAAGGATTCGTTGCTAATACACGCTGAAGGCCAGGCTGAACATACGTACGATGCCATTAAACCTGCATTGAAGACACTAAAATGCAACACTGAAGTGATTACGACTGGCAGGTTCTTATTGGGGAGCTCCAAAGTCCTTAATTTCGCCAACTAATGTTCAGTATTAGAGCAGAAAATCGAGCTCAATGTTTCGTCTCAGTTTCGTCCTTCAACTCCATGCCAACACTACGAGATGGCGTAACTAACCCCCTTTTTGTAAAGCTTTCTCGCTGCAATAGCTGAGGCAAGTTGTCTGAAACACGCCGTGTTAGGTTTCTGGCAATTAAATGCAATGCATCTGTTTTTAACTCGTAGAGAGTTAATATCTATGACTCAGTAGACGCCGTCAAAAAAACACGCATGCTAGTGCAGGAACGCCCGAATATGTCGCCACTTGTATTTTATTTTTACAGCGTAAGCTGTTATGAGATCACAACGACCGTTTTTGGCGCCGAAGTTGTCTGTCGCCGCCGCCGCCGGTGTCCGTAACCGGCGGCAGCGTGGACCATCATCATTACTACGAAGCGCTGCCCCGTGAAGTGGTTTTGTCGTATCGCGTCACGCGACAGGCGACGTGCGCGGCCCCAACAGCAACCAGACTTGGCTCTTCGATATACCTGACAACGCCTCCTCGCAAGGTGCGGACCGCTGCTGAAGAAGTGAATCGCAGAGCTTAGCGCGCGGCAGCAGCAAGGCATGGTCGGGCACAACAGACCCCTGTGTAGAGAGAAGCCCATACCACAGAGTTACAGCGCTGGGGATACTTACCACTTGTACTTTCTCTAGTTTCCCCAAGCGTTTACAATGGCTGACTGCATTCCTTATCGCCCCTGTGACATTAAGACTCATTGAAGGGCAACTTCGGCGATTTTTCAGTGTCCACAGATCTCAATGAAATTTTCACTATGTATTCTCCTCGGCTGTGTAATAATATACGCCAGACCAGGTGGTTGCAAGTTATTTAGTTTTTCTGGAAACGAATTTCAAAATTTTTTAGCGGATTCCCCTGCGGGCCACCCTGTGTTTTTGACGTCCTCGCCTTCAACGCTGCCTACCCGAGCATGCGGGACTTCAAAAGCAAAACGGCGGCACTTCAGCGTTCAAATCGTCGCTGTCAAGTTCAGAAAAGCCAGCATAACTCAATACACTGTCGGATGGCCTCGCCACTGTCACTTTTCTCCATATTTATGATAGCGGGGAGGCTGTGACATCATTGCATACGCTGCAAGAAGCGTCTACCCGTTTCGGTTTTGGCTTGAAGAGGCCTTTCGGTCGGTTATTTAAAATTATTGGTGCGTTTCTGAGCAAATTAAACCAACTTGGCTGCTACAGGACTATCAGTACCATTCTAAAACATCGATATCAGAACATGGTGAAAAAACCGCCGGAGTTGCCCTTTAAGGGGTCTAAAATGGCAACCAGTGCTAAAGACTACCATATGGCTTGTTTGTAGAGACTGGACTAATTTGTTCAACAAGCATGATAAGGACACAGGGAAGATAAGGAAAACGAGAGATAAGGATGAGGTAGGTTTATGAACACGGGCCCTGTCCTCCCCAAGTTTAGTAAATGGGCGTGAGCATATAGACTTTCGAATAATGGCTCGGAAGCGCTATGCCTTATAGTAACGCAATATGGGGGCCGGAAGACATATGTTTGGCAAGCGACGCGATTCGTAGAGAGAAGCGGGGGAAAGGGGGAGGGGATCAAATCGAAAAAGTAGAGAAAAGAGCGCTTCAAGGACCACTCCGGCGGTTTTTCCACCATGTTCTGATAACGCTGTTTTCCGATAGTACTAAGAGCCCGGAAGCAGCCAGGTTCATTCAGTTTGCTCAGAAACTCACCAATAATATCAAATAACCGAATGAACGATGTGTTCAAACCAAAACCGAAACGGATAGACGCTTCATGTAGCGTGTGCGATGACGTCATAGCCTCCCCGCCATCGGAAATATGGAGCTGGTGCCATGAAAAGGAAAGTGCTGATGTCATCCAACGATGCATTGACCTCTTCTCAACTGACAGCGGCGATTTGAGCACTGAAGTATTGCCGTTTTGCTTTAGATGGCCCGTATGATTGGGTATATAGGCAGCGTTGCAGGTAATGACATCAAAAACACAGGGTGGCTCTCGAGGGAATCCGCTAAAGAATTTCAAAATTCATTTTCAGGAAAACTAAATGACCTGCAACCGCCTAGCTTGGCATAAATTAATGCAGCACCGAGGAGAACATATACTGCAAATTTGACTGAGATCAGAGCAAAAAGAAAAATAGCCGGAGTTGCCCTTTAAAGTACTTCGTTTTGCTGGACAGCGGTTGACGTTTGCTTTTCTTCTTGACAATAATTATTGCGCATGCTGCGTTCTGACCGTGTTGCGTGTCCATCCGAATAATTAAATCTGTCATATTTATGTGAACTATAGCGCATCAACATTCTTGCTTACCTTTATAATTTTTGCTGAACATCTCGTAGTTATCACTTTCTGCAAGTGTTGAATATTGGGCGAGTTGGTTCGTCGTACTTGAACTGGCGTAGCGCGTTATGTAAAAAGCAACGCCCGAGCAGACCCACACAGGAGGACAGAGCGCTCTGTCCTCCTGTGTCGATCTGCTCGGCCTTTGTTTTTCCGTAATGCGCTATACCAGTTCAAGTATCACTTCTGAATACCTACCAGCCTCTCATGCCTGTTGTGGTGATACCGTGAAATTCACTTAGTGAGTGAGAAAAGTGGATGTTGTAACAGCCCCGCAAATATAAGCATTCCGCTTGATGGCGGCAAGCACCGACTACTAACACTGTGAGAGAAAGGCAGGAGAGATGGGGAAAGGGTGCGTAAAAGACGCTTTTTTTCCCTCAAACACTGGTGCGATACGAACCCCTGTATTTGGTGTGTGTGTGTGTGTGTGTGTGTGTGTGTGTGTGTGTGTGTGTGTGTGTGTGTGTGTGTGTGTGTGTGTGTGTGTGTGTGTGTGTGTGTGTGTGTGTGTGTTGGAAGGGGGATATTTGCGTATAGACGCATGTCGAAGAGTTAATGTGTGAAACTGTGCATATCGTAAGATGTGTTTTGGCAGATCAGCGCACCGTTATCGCTCGATGTAAATCTGCCATTAGTGGACGGGAGTGCTTGTGGCGGTCGAGCGAAAGAGTTCGTGACCGGGCGAAGATTGATTCAAATGAATCTTGAACGGGTCACTTCATGAGGCACACTGCTTAATCCCTCAGCGGCGGGCTCCTAATCCTCGCAATAAACGTCCATCTCACGAGCACTGCGCTATAGATTCTCACCAGCAACGCTATCGATTCCCTAATGGCTGATGTCCCATGAATAGACCATGCCCACGTCTACCCGCACACCAACTGAGTGGACTCGTAGGTCAACAACCTGCACAGCGCGGTATCGCTTATGCTTAAAAGCTTTGAAGCTCTTAGCCATCGCAGGCGACGCCTATTCATCCACATGAGGAAAATAGAAATTCCTTTTTGCGGCCAAGTCTCATGCGGCATTATTGGCGAATGGGGCAGAATTGCGAAGAGAATGTCCAATGGCATAATCTAAAGCTAGCTGCACATTCCTAGGTTGTAGCACAAGCCCCTCACCACGGGGTCATCAGACTACGACGGGTGTTTACGAAACTCTTTCTTTCGCTGACGCCTCCTCTAATTTTGTTCCGTGGTGACACGACAGCTCCTACCGAGGTGTGTGCGCTGTTGACCACGGCAGCGTTCGTGCACAGTGCAGAGAATGGCTCTCTTAGTACGTTGTTGCTCAAGCAACTGGCGCGCTCACGTAGCTGACGTTACTGTGTCAGGAAAAAGTGCGTCCCGGCCATCCTCTAGGTTCCCGACTTATATCCGGCCTGGGCCGTCCATTTTATGTCACGGCCCTCCATGTTCTTTGTGGGCTATCATCATTGAAAGGCTCCCACGTGAGACACATTGCCGTAGGGGATGCTGGGTTTCTGACGCCGACGCCCTCGCATGGTTTTGCATGACGATGATGCCTGCAGCACGCTATCCCAGCTTATGTTTCTAACACTGACATGAAATATTATTGCCTTTGAGCTGCGAAGCTCCATTTGCTTGCCTCGATGACAGACTCACTCTTTCAACCGCCGGCAAAAGCAATCATTATCACTGTTTCGTCGTTAGCCTAACTAGTTCGCCACTTGGGACAATTTCCCTTACTGTGACGCAATTGTACGCCGCGACAGCCACCAGTATTTCTTATCAGTGTGTCCCGCAGCCATAGCGTAAAGAAGGAAAAATTTTGTTGAGCAGGTAATTGGTTCTACGGCTGCTCTGGGTCAAGCCGGATATTACTTTTTCTTCCAGCTTCTTCTGTGCATCCTTACGCCATGTTTCGTCCCAGGAGCTGCTCAGTGATTGCGTACGTCTCTTTTTGTCTTAAGTAGTTGAAGCTCTTCTCAAGGAGCGCCACGTTGCTCATGGTACAACACGGTTTAGAAAGCTGTGGGCTCACTGAACGCTCCTACCGAATGCTCGGCGATCTGCATGCAATGTATCGCACCTCCGACAATTCAAACTGGAACGTCATTCTGTCCTTAGTAACCAAGGCGTGGAACGTTACTGTGATTACCACTGACTTTTGGCCCTTTTTCTTTGTAAGCGAGAGCATTAAATGTCTTATGGAGTGGTCCCCGTGAGCGAAACACGCAGACGTATAGGCGAGGCAACAAACAGAATGGTACAGGTAATGCCTGTGCCCGATTACGTGTAGCGCGTACACAGATAGAGGGGTGACCTTTAGGAGGCGGATATGCATGTCCCTCATCACGTGTGGTGCGTACCTACTTACGCAGACCTGAGTATGTGGATGTGTGCCACACACGACCTAACATTTCTGTTTTCGTCACATAATTATGCTATAACCGCGGTTACAGTAGAGTCCTCTCTCTGTAGTTGCTCAATACTTAATCTATTCTTAAAGGTATGTAAAGTAGTCAAATTTAGGTAGTGCAGAACGTGAGTGTAAGGAATTTTGCCACCCTTACGCGTGCGCTGGCTATTTAGACAGCAGCAAATTTTCTATACATAAATTAAAAATGTGGCAGTGCTATGTCAGTCAACAAACGCAAACCGGCCTTCACCGGCGGAGTTCACCGGCGTCATTCACCCGAGAGCGAGAAAACTGCTGAGAGGTACACAAGTCGGCTTTCTACAAAGGGATGGATTGTCCTACTACTCGTACATAATTATTTACTCATATGCATAACCTTTCTTTTTTGCACGTACTGCTAAAGGGATGCGACACTGGATGCCACAGGTTCCACGCTTTGAATATAACGTCCCAAAATACCAACGTTTTCAAACCTAACGAATAAGTAAGCCAGGGAACGAATGGGGCGAGTCAAATTTTTGCGAGTGCCGAACGTTCAACTGCAGCACTCGGAATGTTCTGCCGCCGAACGCGTGCTATTCAGATCACCCTTTGCGTCGCATCGAGCAAAGAATTTGAAGCGCGCTGGTAATTTCCATCAGGGAGTGATTCTTTCTTTTGGTGCCTGGCGAACTCACTTCGCTTCCAACCGCTATATGAAATTTTCAGCGCTTTTACTTTTTCTAAACAAAAAAAGTTGTTTACGACAGCAGCCCGTGCAACTAGAGTTTTTGCCTCGTGGCCTGCTGTGTGTTTTGAAAGGACTCTCAGTTACACAATTAGTCAGAGGATTTTGTTTCCCAATTTCCCGTATACCAGCGCTTGCCCTATCACGCATTCGCCGCGCACTTTGCGCTCCTCGTTTAATTGGAAAGCTCCGCTCATATATTTCTCTTGCGTAGTCGGAATTTAATCATCCAACCCTTTTCCTGCCTGTAGGCATTTGCCCTGTTCCTATTCTCCCCTTCAAATGAGATAGAAAGGACGAACCAGACAGGGATACACCGGACGCGGGTGTTCAAGCAAATGCATTTCGGGAGAAAGATATCGAGCGGCTTTCGAATGAATTAGGATTGACACAGCCTTTGCGTTCCGTTTTACTGAAGGACGAATCGATCTCCATTCTTAATAAAGTTTGTCAGTGAATTGTCCTTAAATGAATTCAACCTTGCGCTTACGTAGTGTGCGCAACCGGTTAGGGTAGTGAAGCCCTGCTGAAACGTTCAGTTCCATATTCCCGTAACTCCATATCCTTCCATACGACCTCCGTACATATTCCGTATATATCTTGTATATTTCCTCTATATTTCAATATCATGCAGTCATACGAAAACATATGAACTTACTGAACGGCCATACGGGACGTTTCAGCAGGAAGTCTGCGGTTTTTTAAGCTAACGAGCTGATGGCGTAAGAAGGCGTAAAATTTGTGGCTGGCTGAGCAGTCTAGGAAATGAAGGAAATGCGTGCGTGCATTTTTTAAGCCATGGGCAAAATAAAAATTCAGGTGCAGTGGCGCTCCGGTGTTCATCAGCCGGAGCGACAGTCGCATACAGACAATGTAAAAGCGATCCCTTGTTAGGTACAAAGTTGTGGTTCTGCTTTCTTCTTATTAGAACTGGAAGCATTTAAAACGCTTTTGACATGGACATCCTCGACACACCACTAGCAAACGTACACGCACCTAGGAAATACTATTTAGGTGGTTGTGTAGAACTCCTGCAACTGAACGATTGATTGATTGTTTGATTTGTGGGATTTAACATTCCAAACCTAGCTCTGATTATGAGAGACGCCGCAGCGGAGGTCTTCGGAAATTTCGACCACCTGGGGTTCTTTAACGTGCACTAACATCGCACAGCACACGGGCCTCAACATTTCGCCTCCATCGAAATGCAGCCGCCGCGGCCGGGATCCGATCCCGCGACCTTCGGATCAGCAGCTGAGTGCCATAACCGCTAGACCACCGTGGCGGGGCGAGGCGCCATTTTCAACCCACACATAGCCCGCCTAAAACACTTCCAGTGCAATTAATGTTTGTACGAGTGGACCGGACCGTTCTTAATGAAACCTTCACCTTAGTAAGCTATACTTCGTGTGAGTGTATCACTTTGTATTGCAAGATTGACCAGTATAAAAGGATATTCTCTTTCAGCACAGTGGAAAGTGCGTTCCCTTAATCTCTCAAAATGGAACCTATAATAGCACAGCAGTAGAGACGGCCGCATACTCCGGGTAATCGTCCGTTTTACGCAAAACCCGTAAAAGCTACACCCCGGAGCAATTAACCCTGTGTACGGGTAAGACAAAGGATACAATCAACATGTTCCTAAATGTAGCGACCTTGCAACTAAACAATGGAAAAGTCCTTCAACAGAGAATGTCGCTACAGCCGAAGTTCCGGCGAATGGTTTTTCACAAACTAGATTCCTTCAGATTCAGCGTTCCGGTGAGCGAACTTGCCTGGGCGAGTCCACTTGCCGAAACGTTGGCTCTATTGACGTTCTTTCTTCAGCAATTTTTTTCGTAACCACGAGGATCCTTTTTCTCCTGAACTACTCTTATTGAAAGAAAATGAGACATTCAGCATACCCATAGCCCTGGCATGCTCAATATACCAGCAACCGACGCCAATGCCCCGCCACGGTGGTCTAGTGGTTATATGGCACTCGGCTGCAGATCCGAAGGTCGAGGGATCGAATCCCAGCTGCGGCGGCTGCATTTTTGATGGAGGCGAAATGTTGAGGCCCGTGTGCTGTGCTATGTCAGTGCACGTTAAAGAACCCCGGGTGTTCGAAATTTCCGGAGATCTCCACTACGGCGTCTCTCATAATCAGAGCTGGTTCTGGTTTTGGGACGTTAAACCCTATAAATCAATCAATGAACCGACGTCAATCCACGCTCACACTCTTATGGTAGCCCTTGGTTTTAGCAGATGAGCCGTCACGGAGACAACCGCACGAAATTAAGGCGCACACACACAGTACTAAGCGATACGCCTCTTCGGGGCGGCTTTTGTGGCTGCATACAACTGATTCGCCTCGCCGGCTCTCTATTGAAATGCGCCGTGAAAAAATGGTCTGAGAAAACAAAAATTTGGCAACGGATAAGGACAATGTCTGAGCGCTCCAGGCGTCTGCTAAGATCTTGACAATAAGGCATTGAATGGCCTTAAGCCTATGTTATTGAGTACTAACTGTTGAACTCGTCTTGCTAAAGATACAATCTATATTGATATCTTTGATGCACTCGATATTCTATGCCAACATGCACTTTTTTTTTCCAGTCCTTACATCAATATTCAACAGACACTATACTCTGCTTGTGCCCATAAGTGCAGGCAAAACAACCTTTAAAAAAGCGATAGGAAGGAACTGAAGTATTGCAGAAGGACACGTCTCAGCCTACTGTACAGAGTATCAGCGTTTCTGTTCTTGATATCAGTTACCTTCGGCAAGTTCAATTTCGTTTATTTGTCTCCTCTTAACGAGAGAAGAATGTGCATAATGGCTTAGAACCGCTGTGTCGGGCCCTTTTCACGGAAAAGAAAGGCTCTCGTCTCGAATTCTCTCGCTGTGTTTCTCACATTATATAGCACGAAGCACGAGATGTCAAACTGTCGAGAAACGAGACGTAAAATCGAATGAAGTGATATCAAGACCAAGGGAGAGAGGCGCGGATTAAAGGCGAACAAGAAAGGAAAAAAGCGCGAGGAAGGACACTGTCGGTCTCGTCCAAAAGAAAAAAACTGAGAGAGGTTTTGAAAAGTTGGTGGCATTATCTTTATTCCATTGTATTGAAGCATGTGGAAGAGTTTGGTACTTCGAGTATAAGACCTAGCCATTCTCGTAATCCATACTCCGAAGGTAAAACTTCGAGAATAACGCAGATTAAATCACTTTCCACACGCAATATAGAAAAGAACAAAAAAGCCAGTGAGCAGTACTTTAAAGGACGGTCATACCACTTAACCTGAATGAACCTCTTTGTTTTCAGGACAGTTGCCCATCCAAGCTAAGGAGATTTTGTTTCCTTCCAACGTTGAGCCACGACTGATTTGTGTCCACGGCTCTGCGCGGGGGTATGTGCATGCTTTGCCAACACATTTTAGCACGAAAGTGTTTTATGCCGGGGTCTACCAAGAAATCAGTGACGCACTTTTGTAACTGAAGTGGATCATTGAAAATGTGAACATACATCCACAATGAAAAATTACACCATCTCCCCGAAGGGGACCATGAGGTGATGCGGAGCATCGCTGGGAGTTTCAACGGTGCATTTAACGGCGGTGTTTACAGGTTTGCAGTGTTGTTGCTTCCATCACAAAACACCACCGACTTCTTTCATCGGAGAAGGAGGAGATACTACTGAAGCGAAGCGAAGCGCGCGCTCTACCCGCTTTATTTATTGCAGCAGCTGTTGGAGAGAGGGAAGAGAGAGGAGAGTCGCGCATGCGTAGTGTGAGTGCGGACGGACGCCGCGCGCGCGCGCGCGCTCTCTACCCGCTTTATTTATTGCAGCAGCTGTTGGAGAGAGGGAAGGGAGAGGAGAGTCGCGCATGCGTAGTGTGAGTGCGGACGCCGGTTGACGCGTGACATACCCGCGAGCAAGAGATGCTCCGCATCTAAAAGTTGCACGCAGTTGAACTCGAACCCATATTCACCCGGGATTCGACAAAAGGAGCTGGAAACTGTACCGATGCACCACTGCTACATTGCTGCTAACGGGAACAGATGGACCTTATATGCTCACTAGAGAGCTTCGCATGTTGCATTTAGTTGTCGTGTGGTTAAAGTACGCGTGTTTGGTGTTTGACAAGCAAAATTACTCTTATATTAACATCGCCTCCTTGTATTGCACTCTTGGTTCGCTTAGGTTCAATGCGGTACATGGTACCTACCAACTAGGAACGATAGATAGAGCGAAGCAGATTGTCCTGCTAATTCGCGCCGGTAGAAAGCGCTTCGTTAGTCTTCGCGTCTCGACCGCCGCGGAAGTTAGGGCGCGGCGGCGTCCTGACGGTGCGTTCCTGGGGCGAAGTACGAACGCGGCCGCTACAAAATTTGCCTTGCCTCGCCACGTGTGCTTAGTTGCGACGCGCACTGCTCCTCCAGGACCCCAAGGACGGCCGTCGACAATCAAATGATTAGCCTTTCCCTGCAGTACGCTGTGTTTTCATAAAACGATCCGCTGACAACACGTTCGGTTTTGCTTGAAATGTGTCACCGTTTGCGGACGCTCCTTGTTTATGGCAGGTTTGCGCAGGGCTCTGGCGCGTGCAATTCAGTGTCTCCGAGGCAATCCGAGTCGTTCGAAAACTTTCCCTCGTGTACAACTGTCGAGGATCACCTGTGCCGTGTCGAGGTGCTGCCGATGTCTACATGTAACACGTGTTCACATTTTCACAGTACCGAAGCCATCCCTCGCCCCTCGATTAGCCAGATTGCCGCTTATACATTCCACAACTTCATGAAGATAAGCTTCACTATCGTGTTATATCGATTCCTATGACAGAGGGATCAACCACATTTTTTTCCCTAAATATTTCATAGAACCACTTACCAAAAAGTTATACCTAACCACCTGGCGCAGCTTGAAGGGCAACTCCGGCGATTTTTCATTTTCCACTGATCTCAACGAAATCTTCAGTATATGTTCTCCTCTCTGGCACATTTTGAGGGACTCGAACCTGCATTTTTTGTGTTTGGTTTCATTTTTCATTCATATTTTGCTGCGAGAGTTCCGTAATGAAAGTGTCACTGTGGTGGGGTCGTGATGGACCCCGGTAGAAAACAGCTTGGTGTTAAAAAACATGCAGCACTCTTCTTGCTTCCAGTGTTTTTAGCGTCGACTCTATTCTTGAGAAACACACAGGCATGTTATTACCATGATAGCAGCTGGAATTCTGTTGTAACAAGGCTTGCTAAATCAGCTCTACATCGCTGGTTCCATTCGCGCGAGTGTTATAAGCGCCCGACTTCGATCAAACGAGTAAACTATTCAGCCTTCACAATGTTTCCGACAGGTGAACATTGGTGTGAGTTGAACGCGTACTAGTGTATAGAGGCGTTCCTTGCTCGGAGTTGGTGAATATCAAATAAGCGACTTTCTTCGAGCCCTCCTTTCTCCTAGGTCGTTAGGAGCATAACGACGTCGTTCGCAGGCCTACTAACGACGTGAAAAAGCGCTGAGGCTGCAATGAACGCAAAAGGCGGTGACAAAAGCTACCATCGAAATAAGCGTGCATGACTTACGTTTCATGGGCTCAAACAAAACCTAAATAGCTTATACAAAAGCAGCGAACAAGACAGCCCTGCGATTAACTCCAATCTCAGAATAGACGTAGTGGCGCTCACCCCAGGAAACGTGAGCAGGGCGTTCAATGGAAAAGAAAGTATCCGATAAAAAACAAAAAAAGATTGAAATCCCGGAAACACACTGCACCTGCTGCCATTTTACTAACAATCATTTCACCGGAAGGTCGCGACGTTTCGTGCCTTTTCATTCACTTTACTTCTGTTGTTGAAGTAAGAAAAAGAAGCAGTTCTTTGATTCTTCGGCGCCAGGTCTCTGACAGCTATAGAGCGTCGCAAACTCAAAGGAGCGAGCATCCTGAGATATTAGCAACTTTCAAAATTGGTTAAGTGATTTGTTGTCTATTTGGACCTCATTAAAACTCCAGTCAGGTATAGACGTCTTCGTGCGTTACGACTGTGCCAGTAGACCGCGAGATTTTTGTAGAAGTTATTAATGATTATGCACGAATGATAAGAAAGGCACTACGCTTCTGCAGAGTTGAGGCCTATGGTGCAAATTTTCGTCGCGTGTGCCGCTTTTCATGTCTAATTGTGCGTTCCCTTCTACGTATTGTTCTTTCCGTGTACTTGCAGTACGGATAAGTCGTTAGTACGCTATGCTTCTAACTGCATAGAATGGCCATTAAATTGTGTTCTGCCTTCAGTCTCTGACGTTTGAGAGACCATTCTGTTCCTTTGTTGATGGCCAGATGACGATGACACAGAAGTCTGTGAATATAGCTTCGAAACGAAATGAGAAGCAGCTAACGATTTTCCATGATGATTTCTATAATTGGCGGCCGTCTACGAAAATATTTTCGGTGTTTCTTTGAGTTGTTATAAAGCAGGAAATGCTGCGGATGTAATAGACCACTAGTTATCATAATTCAGTAAGAAAATGAGATGAATTACATGACCGCGACCTTTAAACGTACCCCGCCATGGTGGCCTAGCGGCTACGGCACTGGTCTGCTACTCCAAAGGTCGCGGGATGGAATCCCGGCCGCGGTGACTGCATTTCGATGCAGGCGTAATGTTGAAGCCCATGTACTGTGCGATGTTAGTGCATGTAAATAACTCCAGCTGGTCGAGATTTCCGGAGCACTCCACTACGGCGTCTCTGATAATCAAATCATGGCTTTGGTACGTAATACCCCTGCAATTAATCGTCCATCAGTGGTTCATCAGTCGTTCTGTCGCTGCACACTTTAAACTGTGCTTTGAGGTTTCATGGGTAGCTGGTAGCTGGTTTTGGGACGTAAAACCCCAGAAATCAGTGATCAAGTTCCAATCATCGGTATTTCGTTACGGCAACCGCAAATACATTCTGCCTAATTCAACGCAGCCTCAACCACAAATCCGAGCGATATATATGCTTCCGGCAGCGTATTGTCAAGATATTTGTTAGGAAATTCAGAGCCTTTCTGTAGTGCTTTATTTGTTAGTTCTCCTTGGCGTACAAACATTTGCAGTACAGTCCTTTTGGAAAGCTTCTCTCTGTGCGTGTTTCCTTTCTCTATCCTTTTCTTTTTTCTTGTCGTGTCCCCTTTCTATTATCTTTCATTCCCTTCACCCCTTTTCCACTGCGCAGGGTAGCCAGCTGGTCTCAGCACTGGCTAACCTCCCTGTCTTTCCTCCTCCTCCTCCTCCTCCTCCTCCTCCTCGTCCTGCTCCTCCTCCTCACACGCACTATCTTATTACAGAATGCGGAATAATGCACCATTGCACATGCTTTTAACCAATCTGGTCACTATTAGAGGCAACTAAGAGAGCTTTCCTATGACTACTAGTAGCTGTGACACGCTTTATTGCATTTGATTCCGCTGGTAAGTCAGTATTACCTTAAAATAGCGTTGTCATCGCCACTAAACTCTTTCTGCACTCAGCTTTCAGTTGAGCGCTCACCTGTCTTCTAAAGGTGCCCTTTGAAGCCCACGATATTAACTTTTCGCTATATTTTAAGGTTTTAGACACAAATGGAGGGATCTCTCTTCTTTTCTTTCTTCCATTTTTCGTCGAAGAATATCTTTCATCCTCACAGAATATTATGCTCTTGACAGGTGTCAAGAGCACACCTCGCCTTCACCCTACGCGTTGACAACTAATGCGCAGTAAAGGCGTCGTGCACGTTCTTCATACTTCAAAAAGCAAGGACCGCTGCAGCTACTGCCTGAAAATGCAAATTCTGTATGATTTTGAAGATACAGTTATGCGGGAATCTTTGCAATTGCGCGTGCATATTTAACAAGTCTTTAAGGAAACACTTACGTTCTTTCCTACATTTTAGTCCTATTGAAATTGAGATAGGTGATAATTTCCCGGAAAGAAAGATAGGTGCCTGTGGACGAATTGATAAGGCGTGCGGAAAAAGTTTAACTGGGAATTAGATCCCCCAAGCCGCACCTGCATTTCCATAGCGCGAATGCAGACAGACAAGGAAAGAAAGAAAGAAAGAAAGAAGGAAGAAAGAAAGAAAGAAAGGAAGAAAGAAAGGAAGAAAGAAAGGAAGAAAGGAAGAAAGAAAGGAAGAAAGAAAGAAAGAAAGAAAGAAAGAAAGAAAGAAAGAAAGATCTGTGGGGTTTAACTTCCCAAAACCAGCTGTGATTATGAGAGACGCCGTAGTGGAGGTCTTCAGAAATTTCGACCACCTGGCGTTCTTTAACGGGCACTGACATCGCACAGCTCACGGACCTCAACATTTCGCCCCCATCGAAATGCAGCCGGCGATCAGGGATTCGATCCCGCGACCTTCGGATCAGCATTTGAGTGCCATAGCCGCTAGACCGCCGTGGTGGGGTATAAGCAAGAAAGAAGGGAATAAATAAATAAATAAATAAATAAGTAAATAAATAAATAAATAAATAAATAAATAAAAGTGCAAGGGTGCATGGTACGGTCAGTAGATGATGAGGAATGTTGGGGTATCGAGACACCGCCAGTTCACAAAGTACATCACGTTCTGACGGAGTACGACTGTATAACTAACACACCTGATACGTCATGACACCAACAATTTGACAGCGTTGCCAGTTAACGGCCGCGGTTACGATAAAGAAACAGCTTCACCGTTCCGACAGTTTTTACGGCGTGGAAGAAGAAAACTTTATTTGCACAATACATTTCATTGCCCCTAACACGGGCAAACACCGTGTGCTCGAGCCCCTATTCCATGGCACCACTGGCCCTAGCCATCTTCTCCGCCTCCAGACTAGCTTGAGCTGGTCCTTGAGGGCAGGAACTGGCGTCGCCGCTTATGTGCAGACCACTTCAGGGGCTCTGGCTGGTGGTGCCTGATCATTTCGTGCTCATGCTCGGAAAACAGTACATGAAAACTGGGGCCAAAATATGTAAATAACTAAAAAACCGGTTAAAACGCTTCCCCATTGAAAATAGTTGAGATAGGACTGACTGCTCGCGCTGCACAACCGTTCACCGGCCACCCCACATATATAGGCACTGGATCTTGACCTGCAATGTAGTGCCGGTGGGATATTTCTCTTGTGCGTAGTTGAAGAATAAAGATTGGCAGCGTGCGCGTTAACTAAGAGTAATCCGGAACTCGGCATGATCTACGACGTGGGAGCGCAGGAACCACATAAAGACCAGGAGCATGAATGACAACGCGTGTGTAAATATACGCAGACGTTGTCACTCATTCACATGCGTGAGTAGGCAACGTCACGGGTGATTTACGGTAACACCGAACGACCCCCAGAGCTTCGCCCACTCGTCGTGATTCACTTCGTGGGGATGCGCGGATTTTTTGTTTGTTTGTTTACTGTCTTTCTTCAAAAGTATACATGTAACGTAGATACATGCCAGGAAAACGTAGGCTGACAAGAGAAGTAAAAATCAGGCATATGCATCAGGATTTCTACAACATCTGCAATCAATGCGGTTCCAGTTCCTGCAACTTCTGCACTGGAATCAGTCTGCCAACATGTTCACAAAAATAACTCTTTATTGGCATACCGTCTTGATCTGCATGACGCACGGCCATTCTCGAAGACCAGATACTATGCAGGCCCAGAAGCATTATCGTGTCAGAAGGCACGCCTTCCTCGTTGTCGATCGGTCAATATCTAATGCCGTAGCTATCTATGGGTAGTTTTTATTTATTGTTCTATGGAGAATGTCCCAAAAGAAGTAGCTTCCCCAGCAGTCCAGAAAAACATGTTCAATTGTTTCAAGTTTCCTGCAAATAAAACAGTTGTTGTCACATGATACGAATATTCCATTTTCTTCCATATATCTTTAACTTCCAGTGTGTTGGTGCGCAATTTGAAAATGAATCTTGTTAGGCCGCCTGGAACATCCACGTTTTTAATTCTCTTTGAGACGCCGTTTTCTGGGCCGGCACATTGTACGTACACAATTCCATACAATGGAATAGGAAGCAACGCATTACAGAAGTCTTTATAGAATTTTTGTGAGACCCACCAGAAAGGTTAAAGGAGAAATGGGCTTGTAATACACGACAACGTATGTAAATTTCTTTCAGGTACCCACATACATCGCGCCTATACCCTCTTGCTTTCTTCATCTTGAGGTGGGTGCGGTGCTAAACGAAACGCGGACAAAGAGTAAGGCACACAGGACAGGTGCGCCTCCTTCGTCTGTCTTTCGTGTAGCGCTGCACCCACCGTAAGATGAACCATTACCTATTAGCTCAAGTCTTAACTCTAATGGTGCCGTCTTCATCGGCGAGTTTTGATGGCGCATCTCTGTCGAATGGCGCAAGACGACGAGGGAGGCCACGCAGTAACTAGTAATTTCTACGGAGCGGTGTCATGACAATTACGTGGCAAGACCAATGAAGGGCATGACAACCGAAAGAGAGCGCGATGAGAATGAGGCCAGGCATCGCTGTCACGTCTAGCTCTTAAGGCGAAGCTCAAGGGTCCCACAATTTTTTAGTTGACTGACTTACTTATTGTGTTTTACGTCCGAAAACAGCAATTTCATTACGAGAGACACTGTAGTGAAAGGCTCCGGAAATTTCTTCTAGCTGGGGTTCCTTAACGTGCTTTGGCATTGTACAATATCTCAAGATTTTGCCTCCCTCGAAATGCAGCTGCCGTGGCTGGGATTCGATACCGCCACCTTTGCATCAGCAGCCAAGTCCCACAGCCACTAGACCGACCACTGTGGTACGGCACCCTTTGAGTTGATCCAGAAAGATTTAAGGCGCTCTTTATTAGAAATGAAAAGCGAAAAGTGCTTTTCTTTTGTGTTGCCTGCGACTGCGGTCAAGCGTATGCGATGCTAAAGATGATGTCTTATGAACTTCAGTCAGCCAGTGTCGTTATTCCGTCAATATAGCGCTTGCGCAAGTTGTTTTTCAGAATACTATCATGAGCAACACACAGGTGTTGCCAGAAATCAAGAACTTGTCGCTACAGTTTGGTGCTAGAATGATTGTTCAACCAACGAAGTTTAGCGGAGATGTCTCGGTTGTTTAGTAATCCTTACGTAAAACGTGAAAGGTGGACGTGGAAATGTCAGGCTGTGAAAAGGTTCGTGTATTATAAGAAACAGAACGTCTTGGTTCAGTAGAGTACGCCTGCAATTATGGCTCGATAAATTTGTGATTTAAAACTCGTTAAGGAATTTCTGCTTTGCTTTTGAGTTGTCATTTACTGGCATGTTTATGCTTGCGATCATGGACAACGTAAGGCAGGCGATGATTTTTTGGTAAAATAAAGTTTCTACGAAACAAAACCCCACTCTCTGCTAAGATAGCATGACGTTAACCAAAGCGATAGCAGTCGGAAGAGAGACTTTCAACACCATTGAGAAATTTTAAAAATTGGTTGAACACTGCACACAACACATGGGGTGTATTTTCTTTTTATTGCAGCTGAATTGGCTGGGTATCTTCTTAGTTATTTGTTTTGCTTGACACTGAGTGCATTTTTTTAAGCAAGAAATGCTCCTTGTATGAGCTGGTTGTGTTAAGCAAGTGGATTTATGTATGAGTGCTGGGCTTTTGCAAGTTTGCTTGCATTTAAATGCAAATTACAGGATGCGATATGAAGAAAGATCAGTGACATAGTGACATTATATATATATATATATATATATATATATATATATATATATATATATATATATATATATGCCCCGCCACGGTGGTCTAGTGGCTATGGTACTCGGCGGCTGATCGGAGGGTCGCGGGATCGAATCCCGGCTGCGGCGGCTGCATTTCGATGGAGGCGAAATGTTGAGGCTCGTGTGCTGTGCGATGTCAGTGCACGTTAAAGAACCCCAGGTGGTCGAAATTTTCAGATCTCTTCTGCGAGCTAAGGCTGTCCGTGACAAGCTGCAGAGTAGTGGGTGTCGTCCACGGAATTGGCTATTCAGTCAATCTGTTATGCCGGCAAAGTATACGCGGAAGCTTTTGAGGCTTGTAGGAACTATGCATGGTAAGCATAGCAGCAATAGTAAGTGAAAGCAACTAGAGTAAGATCTTGAATCAGAAGTATTGAGCACGTGATCCTCACTTGCAAAAAGTTGTGTATCGTCTAGTGACACTCCGACCGTCACAGTTATAAAGGACTGAGATCCCGAATTCTAAAGGAGCGAATAAGCTTCGTTCAACAGGCCATGCATCCCACTGTCGATTATTTAGTGCAAGCAATTATTTAATGCGCTTTGTCTAGGATTTCCAGACAAGTGAGTTTTACGTAGTTGGTTGAGAAATAAGCTAACTCTTCTCAGAGCTTAGGCTGGTTAAGAGACGACATTGAGTACTGTTCACTTAAAGGGCAACTCCGACAGTTTTTTCACCATGTTCTGATATCAATGTTACCAATGGTGCTGATATTCCTTTAACCGCCAGGGTGGCTCAGTTTGCTTAGAATCGGGCCAATTAATTTTAAATCAGGAACTGAAAGCCGTCTTCAACGGAAACCGAAACGGGTAGATGCTTCGTGGAGTATTTGCGGTGACGTCACAACCTTTCCGTCACCAGAAATATAGAACTGGCGCCAAAGAAATGCCAGCGGCGAGGTCATCCGACGATCTATTGAGTTTTGCCAGATTTTCTGGTCTTGACAGCGACAATTTTAGCGCTGAAGTATCATCGTTTTGCTTTTGAAGTCCCGCTGGTCCTGGTGGACAGCGCGGAGGTGATGACGTCGAAATCACAGGGTGGTCCGCGCGAGAATCCGCTAAAAACTTTAAAGCTCATTTACAGGAAAAGTAGATAACCTACATCCGCCTGACTTGGCGGTACGAGGAGAACATATATATTGAAAATTGTTGTTGAGATCAGAAGACACTGAAAATTCGCCGGAGTTGCCCTTATATGTGCTCTTATGGCTCTACGAGTTTGAATAAAATGTTCACTTGGGAAGTATGCTTCAAACATTGAGCATGTCAGCGTAATTGTAGCTTTCGGGAAGAAATCTGAGGATATCATAAATATTTTTCGTAGAACTGTACTAGTTCGAGATTTGCACACTGTGTTTCGTCGTAGTTCCATTAGGGTAGTTCAGTTTCACTAAACACGTGACCGCCTAAACACACGCAACCGTGCTAACTTTGTAGGGAAGGCGGGTGAGTGTTCGTTTGTTCGAATCACGATGCGATATGGTAAGCTGCTCTGGAACTGCAATGGATGACCGAGTCGCATATCTGTGACGAACAACTTCCAATACGCTCGATTTAGCATTTCCGCCCTGTGGTGATGCCGGCGACTCGCCCGTAGTATGGCACTCTCGCGCATATGTACCGATGCTTCGCACATCGCCATTAGGATGTGAAAGCAGTCGAGCGTACCGCTGTTCGCAGCAGGCAGAATGCATTGAACCATGTAGCTCGGCGCTTTTGCATGCTTGAGGAACCGTATAGCACTGCGAGATCCGCTCTCAGCCGCCTCAGTGGCCTTGCCCGTGTGGATGTGGAAATTCACGGCGATGGACACTGAATCACCTAGGTTTCTTGTCTATTTTTGTATGTAGTTCCCAATCCCCCAGTGCAGGACGTTTTCTGGTTAACATCCGTGCCTTTCTGTTTCCTTCCTCCTCCTCCTGTGTATGCTGTTTCCTGGCTGCGCCTTATGTATGTATTTTCTGGTCTTACTGATGTTTATGAGGCTCCTTGTCTATGTTCGGTATGTAGACAGTCAGATACTTCCGTGCTCTCTGCACGTGTTATTTACTACTTATTGAGGAATTCTCGCGCGCATTGCGTTTACTCTGACATGCCCGAGGAAACAACCCACCATGTTCGTATGGACGGAGGAGCAGTAAGTGGTAGGTAATGAAGAATGGCAGTGCCTACAGAGACCACCGAAGCTTGCTGACTTCGTTGCGCATTTACCATTAGCAACTCGCACACGTGTCGGTGGTGTGGGTCTTGGCGCCGTTATTGCTCATTAGCGGAACGGTTGCGCGCGATTGATTGCCAACGTAAACCGAACGTTGTCGCGCGCATTTTCTGTTTACTGAGGGAGAAGAACTGCTTTGCTATAGTACGGGCCATCACCGAGTCTCGCTCACACTGCTCTTCATGGCCGCGTTACTCGCGCATTAATAACCATTATTTCCTTTGTTGGTTGATAAACAAGAAGGGCCGTTCGGACGTTTTGCGAACTGGAACTTACAGTGAGAGAGAAGGCCTGGCTGTAGTCTATACGTCAAGAAGGCAACGGTCGTCTATTCCAATTGCATTTTAAAATGGCTTCTTGAATGGTCAGGCACAGAAGATCCATTCGTTAGTTCCTCGGAACTTTTTAATGCTGCGGCATGTTTCTAAATGACAACAAGACGACTAGAGCGTCAAATCAGTGATGAAATTGTTGAAAAGGAACGTGCAAATGCGGTGACTAAAGTGTTTTCAAGGGGCCTAACATCTGTCTGTCTGCGCAATTACAGCCTACGCAGAAATAACTATACTACGACAGAAGACAGTCAATTATTGGCTGTCCCCAAACTCTCCAGCTCTTGGTCATTGGTGGCTGGTCGTGGCTACCGTCGGTTAAATATGGCTTCGTTGTTATTATTTCTTCTTATATTGTTTCTAGGTGGCGGCTGGTAACGGCTCGTATGTAATGGCTGAGAGACAGTAAACGTTCACTTAGGTTATCTAATGTATGTTACCTAATATTATAATTCAAGTATTCAATTCGTTCCTTATGAATCTAATACAGCGAAACCTCGCTATATCCAACACAGATGTATGGAATAATTGCATATATCGAACTCTCCGCATATCACCTCGAACATCACATGCATTTTTAATCTTTTAATTCGAACGGGTTCGGATGTAAAATGGATATATCGAACACCACTGGCACAGAACACGTGCGCCCTGTTGACAGGCGGTCAGCTTTCCCCGCAACATCGCCTGTCTCATGCTTATTTTTCGGTGGTGGTATCCATCCTTAACCTTTCATGCTTTTGCAATTGTACCTACTACTTTTGCTTTCTTTTTTGGGGGCTGTCGGCGAAGACGGTTGTCGTCGCGGATGCATAATAACCAGCTGCTTCGCTCCGTCCGATGTTTGCATGAACTTTGAACTTGAACTTTATTTCGCATCTATACATTGTACGGATGAGAGGAGCACAGACAAAAAGCCACATTACGGCTTGACGAGGGTGGACGCGGTCCACACCGCGGTTTCAAATTACGGGCAGGCCACACTGCTTATACTTCAAACTTATGCAATAAATGCTTTGTTTTATGTTCCACATGACTATTTACAGCCCGACTAGTGGTTAATCGATTGATCTTGAGTGAGTTTGACGCGTTTTTCTATAGGATATTATATATCGAAGTCTGGTTATATCGAAGTATCTTGCGATACCCGCGCTATTGGGCATATCGAGGTTTCACTGTAGTTGAGTTGTCTACCTTTTTTCTCCAGCCGAGCATATCCAGTACGCGAAGAAATCCCATGCCTATGCAGAGGACGAAGAAAAGTGGAAGCGTAAAGCTAGATTTTGCTGCCTGCTGCCCGAACCCTCGGTTTCGGTCGTGCTTTGTTCCTGTTCCTGTTCTTTTTCACTCTTCCACTGTCTGCCTTTTGTGTTTGTAGTTCTCATCTTTTTGCCGTGAATTCTTTCACTTTTAGTTCGTTGTCGTTGCGTTCCTCCTCTTCTTCGTTGTTCTCGCCATCTCGTGTTCCTAACCGCGATCTTCCCCTTCTGCTTAGTCGTCATCTTCGTTTTCTTCTTCATCGCCATCGTCTTGTTCCCCGTTTTCAATAAAACCACACTCGGTGGCTGAAGACATAAAATGTCCTGAAACGTCACACCTGCAAATCAGAGTTGTGGTTGAGAAAAGCCAGGTGTTCATGCCACTACCTATCCTGCTATATCATAGCCGTGACTGAGGGTCCAAGATGCCCAAGAAATTGGTGAGCGTGTCATTCTAGTGGCGCCGCTCCTAGTGCGCTGTGTTAAAATCTGCATTGGCATCGAGCTTTTTTTTTAAACAGCGGTGAGTGGATAAACTGTAGCATAGTCATGTAGAGTTAGTTGAGCAACGGGTGGAAAAGGGAAGTGATGGTGAGGAGGAGGGAAAAATGACAAAGCGTCATACAGAAAGAGATAAATAAAAAATTACAGACAGAAGAAGAAGAAGAAGATGATTATGACGATTATGATGTAGAAAAAGAGTAGAAGGAAGAAAGTTGAAAGAAAGTAGAAGAGCGTGGAAGAACGTCTCCTGATTCAACCCACGCATTCAACAAATGACTCTTCAGCTAATGAACATTGCAACAGTCTACTTGAATCTGTTGTTCAAGAGCACGGCCCAGTCAAATTCAGTGTGGTGTTGTCCTCTCTTTTTGGCTGACCCTCGCACCAACCAATTCTTAAAGATTTTTTTTTTCGGTATTCATAGCGCTATTCATTGATGTTCGCGTCCTGCAACCAACCGCTTGCAATAGTTCTTACACAATTCCAATTTACTTTATGCTTCTGTTCAACACTGTCTGCGGTATACTTAATTTCAATGCTACTATTTAAACACCGAATTTGTGCCATGACATGTCCTTTTGGTATTTATTTTTCCCCCTCTGCCTCTCATGGGATGCGTTGCACAGTCTAAAAACAAAAAGAGTGCTGGGCACTCACTTTCGAGGAGTACTTTCCTGTACCAAGTTTGACTCCATTTTTCAGAGTAGATCAACCCCATTTTATGCAGAGTACAGTAACACCATGAGGCATGACCTTAGCACTCCACCTGACAGGGTACCGGTACTCCCCTCAAAACGTAGGACGCTTCCTAAGGGGATTTGAACACTCTTTTGAAGAGAGCTCTGCTACCCCACCCAGTGGGGTAGCAGAGCTCTGCTTAGCACACGTTAAGCATACACCAACCCATGCTTTTTTGCAAAGACGTTCATCGAGTTTGAAACCCTTGGCTGAATGCCATATAATTTATCAGTGACAATTTTCTCACTGACTGCTTCGCATGGTAAAGATTCCCGCAATGCCTTTGATCTCCGGCATTTTTTTTCCTTTGTGGTTAGGCCTCGCTTCTAAAACACAACGTTCTAAAATGAGCTCTCGTAGACCAAGCTAACACCGATCCTTTAACATCGGCCTTATTTCTAAACACAAGTGTATTTCTGGAAAAACACCATTTAGGGGCCACATATAGGCCATTTTACACCGGCATAGCACGGCTTGAGGATCTTGTTTTATATTAATATTGTAACATATAGCAGCTGCTTCGCACTAGTTTGAAAACCGACTTTCAAACACCAAGATGGCGTCGTCCCCCTCAAAATCGGTTTCTCTTCAAAACATGAGTGAATGGGGTGGAATACGTTTTTTCATATTCAATATGAGCCATCTTATATCAAATTGTGACGGTACAATGACATTTCGTTATTATTTTATTAAATATTTGCAGTTCCCTGAGCGCGTCCATGTCCTGACATAATGCGGTCGGCTACCGTCGTCTCAGCGATCCAGAGGAAAGATTTTTTTGTTCGGAGACGCCGGAAAGTTGCGGCTCTTTGTTTTACAAGTTAACGTACATGAAAGTAACTCAAGCACAACGCTCCCACGGGGATAGAAGTAGCTCACCGTATACCTATGAGGGAACCTGTGACCCGAGAAGGCACTAGAGGGACCAGCCTTACTTGTGGGTTATATTGAGCATCGTAAATCATTGTCGACAGCATGACATTTATGCGCGCTTGCTAGCCTGGGCCGTAGTGGTTCAGCCGCTCTGTCACCACTCCTAGCGTGGTGGCTGACTGCTTCCCTTCATAACGCAAAGGCATGCTAACATGAACTGTATACAGTGCATTCTCCCCTCTCCCGTAACAATTCATATCCGAGAGGACACTATGTTTCACATGTCTGCTTTAAAGAACGGAGTTACATAAGTACGCGTGAATGGGGTGACATAACAGCGTATTTACATAACTACACCAAGTGAAATTCTCTCTCATGTTTCACAGTCTATAGTACCATGAAAATCATATCCTGCAACTGGCCGATGCTTCTGTAGCTCTACTTCACCTTAGAACTCGTGTGCTTTCCCTGCTACCAGCCAGGCATACTACCTGCTGCTAGGTAGTGTGCTTGCCTACCGTAATAATAACATAGTCACATAGTACCTGCTACCCAGTGTTTATTCTGGTTATTCATTTCTTTTTAAACTTTTTAAACGCCAGTTCTCTGTCGCTTTCCTTCTTGCTATTTCGTCGACCTTTCGGTCCAGCCATTCGAAGCCGCGCACACGTTTTCGGCTTCGCATTGCCTCAAAGCAGGATTTTTACGAGCTCACGGTCCTATTGTCTACGCAATAGAAGATACCTTGAAACGGAAGGAACTGCAGCCCTATATGTTTGTCTTTAGTTGACTAGCGTAAGCTGATGCGGCCCGGGCGCATTGTTTTGTAGTTTCTACAGCGAATTCATGGTGGTACTTTCGCGAAACAAACGGGGACGAAGGAACGAGACACACAGACAAGCGCAATCTAACAACTGATTTATTTTTGAAATACCTTTTGCTTAAAAACTTTTTTCAAAAATAAATCAGTTGTTAGATTGCGCTTGTATGTGTGTCTCCTTCCTTCGTCCCCGTTGTTTCGCGCAAGTACCATCATGAATTCGTTCCAAGTAGGCCGGCTAGCCGTTTTGCTTCTACAGCGAAATACAATTCGCGTCTTTGGAGTCTCTCTACACAAACGCAGGATTGTTGCGCATCCACGGTACAAAGCTCGAGAGCGTACGACAGCAGATATAGCTGTAACTGCCCTGGAAGCATTATTCAGCCTCAAGCACCCATATAGACAGACTGCGTATACTTGCTTCGTGAAACGAAATGGTTTTTGGATTTCTTTAGACAATGGCATTACTGAGATGCCTTGGTTTGTCTAGGGTTGGTTTACGAGGCAGCGTTGAAGAGCCTACGTCGGAGAAAAGCCCATGTCGACACGTAGGCGCCCGCGGCGTGAATAATTTGCTGCCGTGTTTCCCGAAGAAGCCCACCTGCGCTTGCCTTTCGCCGTTGCACAGGTACGTTAGTGGACAGAAACTCACTCTCTTAAATTAAAATACGTGAGACTACGACAACACTTAAACAGAGGATATCCCGGACTGAAATTCTAATGTAGGAGAAACCATAATTCTGTTAAGAGGAGGCGATACGAACGGACCCAAGTGACACAATAAGCTTCAGTTTTATTGGCGAAGCTTTAGCGTCCTACAACTTGTTTTTGTTTTGTGTTCTGTATTCGTTGTGCGCACAGGTATGCCCCTTTATTGTTCAAGATACGCTTCTACAGTAGCGTGCTAAGCGTAGTCGAAGGTTAACCGTTAAATACACTTTATAAAACCCGCGTTTACCCCTTCTTACTATTACTGAGTCTGCAATTTTTTTTTGTTCACGGATAGTTTTTTAAGCTTTTCCCGGCAAACGAAACGAATTATCAGAACCATCCATCAAGCAAGATTTGCAAGAAAGTGTTCATAAATCCAGGCCATTCCATTGCAGACCAGACGGAAATTTCTCGTCCTTGTCAGCACTACTTTTCTTGGATGTTCCAGAATTTCACCGCTCAAGTAGTGGCGTGCCAGCTCAAGTAGTGTACGTCCACGCTAACTACGTTCTCAGTGCACGTGTTTCAACCGTTGCTCTAACGTTGAATGCGAGTTAGTGCGCACAGAACACAAACTAAATCAGCCAAGGAGAATTATGGTTATGCACAGTGCTCCAGAATTAAACAGCGCTTTTCATCACAACATAAACTCGCTATGCAAGAGGGCAGAATTTATTTTCTAACCCTCTAACCAGGTTTTACGTGACGCGTACAGCAAGTACGAGGCGACATTGAAATTATTTTTACGCTTATTATGAAACGAGTCTTAATGAATCGAAAAGAGCTAAAGGTGGTGGCAGCGACAAAGTAATGTCCTTCGCGCAAACATTGCGCTTTCACCTGCTCTGCGGCATGCCGTGCACGTACAGAATATATAACTCCATGTTTAATCACTGTGGAAAGCTGGGGGTTCCGGGTCCAGGCTTCCTGGGTCCAGACTTCCTGGTTTGCGCAAACCATTGGTGTAGCGATAGTGTATGGCGATAATGGGCTCCGAATATTGCCACTGGCAAAGTTAGGGAAAACGTAACCCGTTTAATATTTTACTACTGATGGTAAGATGCATACAAGCGAAATGAGAAACTCACAAAAGTAATATTGAGGCGAGTATAATGTTCCCTTGGAAACCTCGAAAACATTAAACACCCTCAAAAATTTTAAAAATTCAGTTTGATATGACAGCTAGCGAAATATACCGTTCTTTCGTTGAGCCTCGAAGGTTGCCTGAGTTTGAGACCAATCAGGCATTTGTTGCACGCAGAAAGTAACACAGAAAATGGAAGCGCGTTTCCTTGCAAAAAGGGCGTAGTGAGCTGAAAAAGCGCTTCAGAGTTTCTTTTTGCTACGGGTGTGTTCGTTTTTATTTGCGTGTGCATTCTGTTGCGTTCTGAATTTTTACATTCACAGACACAGACACACAAACAGATTGCGCTGAATCACAGACAGATTGCGCAATCTCAAGAGAGCAGCGCGCTCCAAAGGCTCATTCGCAGTAGCAACTGTCAGGTGTCGCGCGTGATTGAGCTGCTCGCCTATGCTCTTGCGCACTTAATTCTTTAGGCGACCGATCGCGAACAGTCGCAAAAGGTCTGTTTAATTGAAAATGTCACTCTTTAGGGACACAACTTCTTTTGATGCTTCACTGCAAAATTGAGGAACGATTTAATGAAGTAGATTGTTCATCAAGAGGGAGTATTTGCTATCATTTGTTACTTGAGTGTGCTGCAAAATTTTTAACCAACCTGGTCGTACGATCACAGGGAGTCGCTGGCGTGGATGACCCCTGAGCTCTTCATGGCTTATTCCGTGATTTTGAGCGTCAGAGATAGGTCTCTGTATAAATATATGCCCTCACAACAACGTGCATTCTTCGCACTCGTGTAGATTGCCGCAAGAGAATGGAGAGAAATGCGCTCGTGTTGGTGCGATATTTCCCATTTTCTCGGCAATACACAATGTGTTTCAAAGGGCTACTCTCCAGCCCTTTGAAAAGGCACATACGAAAAACGCACGCTTACTAACGTGCGGTTTTCTTAAGTGCGCATTGCGTTTCTGCACATATACGGTATGAGGAGATGTTCACGCACCCTAAACATCCTCCAAGTTCAAAGGCTGAGCATAGGTCACTGCGAGGGTAACAGAGAGGCCCTGGCGCCTAGCACGTTCCAGAGCTTCCCGGATGCAGATTGTGATTTGTTCGTGCCTTACCAGGCTTCACCATTCACCATAAGATGAATTAGACGACACTATCTGTTATAAAGCTTCCATGTCAGGGATATCGCTTCCAATGTGATGAGTCCGGATAGCTTAAGAGATCACCTTGCCGGATAGCTCAGGATCTCCGTTCAAAAATGTGGTAATTAAATACCACATTTTTGAACGGCTCCTGAGAGAGAGAAAAGAAACACGGGGGAAACTTAGGTAGGTTATCTAAACATGTTTTCGGTTGGCTATCTTACAATAAAGGTGAAAATTGGAACCATAGCTCACGCTGAATTGAAGTCTCTAATGCAACTACATGGGCACCAAGTTCCGAGGTCGCGTGAGTGCGTTCTTTTTTGTTTTGCTTTGCTTTCGCGTGTTGAAGTAATTTATTACCCTAGTAGGCCTTCTATTGTCAGAGATACAAGGATGAACACGCGCCGATGCGAAGAGACATCACATCGCTATTTTGCGGGATGTATAATTTAAAGCGCTCTTCACTCGCGAATAAATACAAGCAGCAATGTTTAAAAACGGAGATGAAAAGACACGAACAGTAACTAAGGGCAAAATGTGTGGAAGCGGTATTCAAGCGAGTGCTAAAGATTGATGAGGCCAACGTTGTCGAGGAAACGAAGTTGCAAAAAATGAAACAGAAAAGAGCAGCGCAAGAATCCTTGCTCTCCAGGTTCTTGCAGTTCTCGTTTCTATCGATCGGCTGCCTGGGACTAAAAAAGAAAAATGTCATAAAAGCAATTATTTCGAGTCAGGCTAAGAATACCATAGGCAACAAGTGGAAAGTGAAAAAGATAAGAAACCATGTGGCTAAAAAAATAAATAACCGCATATCCCATCGTTCTTGCTCGACAAAGCTCACGTCCTTCGATGCACGGTTGAGCTGCGAAGACAGGCCTGAATGCTTCAGCAAAAAACCACCAATGCTTGACTGTTGGGTATGGTGGCTTTCCTTGGCACTCGGCGTGAAGTTGTCACTACCATGTAGTCTTTCCTTACTGCTTAGATTTCAGGTCTACTTTTTTTTTTGCTCTCTCTCTCATTCCCCGCAGCTCTGCTTACTCGCTTCTCAACGAAATACCTCGGCTGAGTGCTGTTTCCTTCCGCCAATGGCACCGTTAGGTTTTTACCCAGGCATGCGTGTCTTTTCTGATGGCTTTTGACTGTAGATAACTTGTTCGTTCTTCGCATTTTGGTTTTTCAGTGCCCTTTACAGGCATTGTTGAAATTCTCAATTTTCTTTTTTCCAGTCTCTATTGCTTTTACATACCCTTTCTGTTGCGGCTATAAAGAGACCAGGTGAAAGCGTTGTTCCCAGCTAAATTGAAATGTCAGGAAAGGGCCAGAGAACTGCTGACATACGATTATCATAGTGTTTCGCTAGAACAGGGCTTCCTTACGACTTCTATACACGTTACGTAGCGAACGACCGTACAGGTACAAAGGCGCTATATACACTAGTTCCTCGTTCTTGTTCCAATCATGCTGCCGCATTCCACGATAACCTTAGACACGAACGATCAATTCTTCCAGGGGGGAAACTCCACCTGGATTTATTTAGCGCTTCTCGTATGTGAGAACCTTTTTCAAGCTATCACCCTCCTTTAGAGAGCGTTTTTCTCTATTTGCGCCACTGAGTGCCAGACTTGCAACGTGCTTTTGCATGCTCCTTTGGAAATATTCATTGCAGAGTGTTGCAATTCGTTCAGCCTCAAAAACGCTGCATTTTCTGAAGACCAGAGCTCTTCATTTCGCTTTAAGAAAGGGATGTTATCAGATACAGGTTGCACCGCAAACGCGCAGTTGTCTTGGGATTGTGATTGCGCGCTCTTTCTTCAAGCCTGCTCATGAAGTCAGGCTGGAACTCCAATAGATCAGAAGATAGCCGTAGTCCGCTTTATATCACCGTGTCATGTTAAAAGCTTACGCTCGGATGATTATATCCACAAGATGTGGTGCCTAAGCTTTCTCTCCACCGTAACATATGATCGCTATTGTATTTCTAAATGATAAACTAGTTCCATGAGACGATACTGTCTTAGGCTTAGTGCGGAATATTTCTATTTACTTTATGTTGCCGTCAATAGAATGCCTGTTGAATAACACTCACTCTTTCTCTAAAGGACTGCGATAATGCGCACATTAATTAGGGTATGTTCTGATGAACGGAGTGCAATTAACGGTTGTATGCCCTGCTAATTTATTGACGATAACGAATCATTTTGTTGTGAAGTATTTTGAGTCCTCGCGAATATGAGCAGCAAGCATGCGATCACGGATGTAACAGGAATAATATACGAACAACTTTGTATACGAATTCCTTCCCTTCATCCATAACATTTATATGCAACCCTGCAGCCTTCATACCATTGTTCGAGTCGATGTCGTGCTCGTTGTAGTAATAATTAATCAGCCAACCAAAACTTTGTTTAACATGCCCAGGAACAACCATGAGGTCACTGCACTGGCGCCCACAAGAAGAATTAACAAGATACAATACAATAAGGACACTCTACAGGAAAAATACTAATAAACAGCAACAAAAGGAAACATTTATAATAAAATATCTGGCATGCAGCGCAAGAAATACGAAAACGCCATAAAATTGCACATATACAACTATGCGCAAGGCTGCAGAATAATAATAATAATAATAATAATAATAATAATAATAATAATAATTCCGGTCTACGCTGACTGCGGGGCAAACGATCTTTCCCACTTTCGTCTAAATAACCTGGCCTTCTGCTCGCTGGTGACATGTTATCCCCGCAAACTTATTGGTCTCGACTGCCCTCTTTTTTACGCCTTGCCACGCTTGCCTTGTCTTGGAATCGAGTCTGTCACCCTTTCGGAACTGCCGGTAACTTGCTTTCTCACTGCGTGTTCTGACCACGCCCATTTCTTTTTGATGTACACTAAGATGTCATTAACACGCGTTTGCTCGCGGCCCGCTCCGTCACTTCCTTGCACCTGAACGCTACACCTGTCATTTTCTTTGCCACGGCTCACTGCGTCCTCGTGAATCGAAGTTAGTTGCTTTTCCTAAGTCTGCATGTTTCTGTATAGGGGGCAACTTCTGGTTGGATGCAACTGTATCGTACTTTTCATTGGAGGGCGACAGGCAACATCTACTACTCACGGTGTGAAAATAGGCGTGGAATGCACACGTTCGTATAAGGAGTGAACAGGAATTTGCTTCCGCCATTTGGAACCCCTGTCAGGATTATCTCATCACCTCCTTTGAGTGTGTTCAAAATCGTGCCGCCCAGTTCATATGATCTGATCACAATAAACATGGTAGCGTCACTCATATCTAGTCGTTTCTTAAGCTAGCCCTTGCAGCCGTGCGCAGACAAATCTCACAAGTCAGCCTGTTTCGCAAGCTATAGTACAACGTTTCTCACCTGCATGGCACTCCGCTCATTCCGCTAACTCACACCTCCGGTCGACTGTTCCAAACTCCAAAAGTATTCAACGTCTTCGTGGCTTAATTACGCACTTAAGAAGTCGCTCCTGTCGTCAGCCATTGAACCTTGGAACAGCCGTCCTGAATGTGCTGTTCCAGAGCACGACGCAGTAAAATTAAAATTCTCGTTGTCTCCTCTTTTTACTTGATCTTCGCACTGAGCAGTTTCCCAATAAAGCTTATACGTTTTCTTTTTTCATTTGTTCTTTCTTTTCTCTTTCAACGGTACTAGTGTGAAAGCGCATCTGTTACAGTGTTCCGTAGTTTTCCCGCCTTCCATCCATCCACGTGCGCGTCTTTCCGAATTTTTGTTTCTAATTATGTTCAACCCTGTCAGCTGTTAGTATTTATGCTGGCTTGTTTTTCAAAACACTGCGTATATGTCATGACAGGTCATTATGATATTTACTTCTGCCTCCTCCCCCCCCCCCCCCCCCCTCCGCCTTGTGTAATGGCTTGGAAAAGACCTTTAAAGGCTAAATGAGTGATGAGGATGACATTTTAGTGTAGATACAGCGAAAAGAGTGGGTGTACCTTGGTATGAGTTCTTCAGTGAAAGCTGCTGATAGACACGAATGGAATGGTCATGATTATATTTTAAAGTCACTGTGCCTCTCAAGCCATTCGCCTTAGTAGTGATATGTAGCGTGCCTTGGAGAATGTACCATCCTGTCGTGTTTTAAGTTATAAAATACACACACGGTCATCCCGCAAGGTAATGTGGTACTTTATGGGCACGAATGCTGCTAAACGGATTAAATGCATAATCCTGCATTTACGCAACCAAGTGCACTATATAGTTCATTTTTCTTTTCAAGTTGCAAACTATTCACACGAAGCAGAATTACTAGTATTTTTCGCACGTCCGTCCCGCATGTGCACCTATTATAGGTGTCACGTCGAGGGTATTTAGCGGATGAGTTCCTAGTTAAATATTATTGGTGTTTTGCGTGCCACCGCCACGATGCGATTATGAGGCGCGCCGTGGTGGAGCGCCTCGGAAATGTTGACTGCTCGGGGTTCTTAATTGTGTGCTAATGACGCAGACTACACGGGCCACTAGAATTTTCATCTCCATCGGAAATGAGACTGCAGGGATCGACCCCGCGCCTTTCGGGTCAGCAGACAGACACTATATCCACCATATCGCCACGGCGAAGTCAAAGGTACCTCACGTGCCACAATACGCGTTTTTTACAGTTTTTTTTTTACAATGAGAACGTCTGTAGCCAAGTGCGCGATTATTTATCCTGTCTTTATTCAGGTGATTTATCACGGGCTTATTCAGCGACGAGCTGAATAAGCCCTGTAGTTTACTTGTGGTTCTGCGAGTGTTTCTCAGGCACTTGAAACAATGGAAACCATCTTGTTACCAATTCAAATCGAATGGATCTTTTGGCTAGATTGGTTTGGAAGCTCCGTATGCCATACTATCGCACTCTACGCCATCCGGCAAGGAAGGTGTGAAGTCGTGCTGTAAAGAGTGCGCATGTATATAAGTTCTCGTCAATGAGTTTTCTTGAAAGACGGTAGCGGCCGGCAAAAAAAAAAAAAAAAAAAAACTCCCAGTTTGAACATGTCTGTATTATTTTGTTAGCGTGACTAAATTTCTAAGGACCAGGCTTGGGTTACATACATATGCTGAACTTCTCATAGCCTGTAGTAATTCATACAGCAGTCTTGTACAGTTGAATATGTTTGAGCACGACTCCCCCTTCATGAAACATTGCGCAGCCACACACACATGAAATAGACGCAAGAACCCCTAAAAAAAATAATGGTTATTGTAGGACAACAGAACTAGTACAGTGTTCTCAAAGACTCTTACTGCATCTTTGAGAATACAGCGTGCAGAAATGCACCTTACACCAGGCTGCTACGTGATATTGTATCGGCACAGTTCTTAAGCATATGATAGAAAATGAGCGTGCAAAAGACAGTCGCCACAAGTATCTGTGTGCTTGTTTGCAATAACATGTAGTACACATAAAACGCACCTTCACGAGCCGAGCTTTCTTTTTCTCGCCTTGAGGTCGAAAGAAAAAGTGCTCTGCCGTCGTCATCCATCATTTAGATGTTATTATTGTTCGATTACTCTTTGTTCACTGGAGACCTTTGCATCACTGGGAGGAGACCAACAGGACCACTTAACGACAAACTTGATGTTAGTGGTGTCTCGGGTAAAGGCTAAGGCAATGAATTCTTGAAAGAGTAAACTTCTTCTAGTTGTCCAAAGTATCACATTGTAACGCTGACCATCCATTTTTCCCCCGCCAATGTGCGGCGCAGACTTGGCAATCGACCGCAGGCATAAACCATACCCTATACACGCTTCTTTCGCTTGATGGATGTCTCAATCATTCCGTTCAGTCAGCGCGAGACTTTGCTCGGTCATATTCCTATGTTTAGTTGCTGCCTAACTTCCACGGCGACTTGCTCTAGTGGACCGTACACTTGAAAGGGGAGCCTCTGCACATGATCGTTGAAGGTCTTTACGTGGTCGCTTTAGTTCCTGCCTCTAGTATACAGGGAGCTGTACGTCGTACATGAAGTGACTGCAGTGTATAGCGGGCTGGAATTACCGTCAACGCTGCCGCCAGATGCTACTAGGAAGCAACACGCTGAACTCTTTCTACGCGGCCTACCAATTACGGCAACCATCAGCCTGTCACACCTCCGGGACCACCCATGGCGCTTTGTTCTTCCGGCTGCGCTGCTCATCCTTTTCTTGCCGTACTTCCGCAATCTGCAGGCTTCTATATATAGATGCTCTTGCATCGACCTTAGGCCGTGTCGAAGTCTTCATATTAGGGTTTCTTTCGTTCAAACGCAATCTCCCGTGATCGACCCTCGTCCGTGGTAAGCCCGAGTGGAAGCTTCTTGCACATAACCGTCTTCGTCTGACGCTGCACTGTATTTGTTCTCTTGTTCGAATGCAAGTAATCGCAAGCGGAATACTGTACACATATTCCATTGGGTCATGTCATTGTGATTGGGTCATTACCCATAAGCTCAAAAACACATGTTCCACTTTCTCTGTGCTGAGAAAGCGGAACATGCTGAGAAGTGGCCATTTGGGATGTAAAAAAAAAATACTAATCTCGTCAGAGAAACACGTGGATGATGTTGAAATGACTGCAACACCAGAATAGAGGGCAAGCGATGAGTTAACGTGTAAACGTAAACGTGTACCACACACTCTGGTCCTGTCTCTGGCTGTCTGCATTAAGCATTTTCCTCGCGGTAAGCTGTATATATTTCCGATGAAGAAACACCGCTAAAGCATACATTTTTGCTTTTCAAAGGAAGCTTCACTTCAGTTACTTTTTTTCTTTTCCTCACAGGGTTCTGAGCCCGAGCTTTGTGGCCCTGCAGGGTGAACTCTAAAGAGGGGCACCTGAGCCGCTTGATAGCTTCGAGACAAGCAGAATTAAAACTCTCCCGTAACGCGAAAACAATCGTTAAATGTTGTGAATTGCTATAAACTCTGCGCCGCTGCTTTCCATTTATGGACTCCGAATTTTATCCTTTCTGAAGCGTAGCGCGGACATGCAGAGTTTACAGCCTCGTGCTTTGTCCTTTACCAACTTTACTCTAAGTTAGGACCGTACCCTCGAAGTAGAATCAGCTATACGCGCCCTAATCGTAAACTCTACGTGATTCACTACAGCGTTTTACGAGGTAGAGCGAAACAGCGAGAACAGCAGAAAAGCCGCGTGTGTCCCTTTCAGTTTTTTTGCCGGACCGGTTCGGTCCCATCCTGCAGGGCTTAGCCTAACCATTGAAAAAGTTAATTGGAAGCCACGTATGTTACCCCCCCCCCCCCTCCTTTTTTTTTTCTTTGTCCATGGATGCTATGAAGCTTTTCTTTCTGTCATTCACTGACGTACCAGCCTGCAGAAACATCCCACTATTCTACATCGATGGATAACAGAATGACCCAATGGCTTGTTTTTGTTCCATAAGGTATAACACATATACAATGGCACATGTTGATAGAAGTGCAGCTGTGAAGCTTCTAACGGGTTCTTTCTTTCCCACTTTTTTCGCTAGCAGCACTCAAGCAAATTTGACGGACGCCTTTAATCGGAACATCAGTGCACCGCTGCCGCATAAGTAGCGAGTCTGGATGGGACTGCTAACAAAAGCGCAGAAGCCTGGCCTCCTGCTGATTTATTACTCCTCTGCGGGCTGGAACGATAGCCGGGGCGTGTGGCACTTCCCTGGCTCATTACTTCAGATAACTGCTGCAGTGTGTGCGGCGCTCATGAATTATTTCGCAGCTCTTTCAGGAAGACGGTTTAAGTGCCATAGAGACACAGCTATGTCTCTGAGTGTTTCGGCATTGACCAATGTTTCCACTCTTCTCGGCAAAGGCAGTAAGGGGACGAAAATGTTTTATGACCATGGCTCTCAGCAGTGGTAGCTTGAAACACATTAATATTTAGGAACAGCTTTGGATATACGGGCCGCGTCCAGGAAATCCCATGAAAGATGTATTGCATGTAAGAAAAAGCTGGGACAATTGTAGCTTCGTCTGTTTAGAGTGGGTCTGTGACAAACGGTACTGTAGGTTTTCTTTATTCAGCCGTGTTATAATAGAACTTGTGAGGGAGCGATGCGTGCACGCTTGCGCTAGCTTGTGTGCTCGCTTGTGTCTCTGCGTGCCTGTGCTTGTGAACAGGGAAAGATAATTTCTCTTTCAACGCATTCCAGTTTTCTTTTTTTATTCCACAGGTTGGCCAACAGGGGTGGCCTTTGGTAATCTCGTTACCTTCCGCTTAAAACTGTCTGCTTTGTCAATGGTAAAAATATGCGCGTGTTCCGCAGAGATAATCAGCTCAACTGCCTCTTCAAGTAACCCAACATTTACCGCTTGTTAACTACTGTTCTGTGTATTAGACACATTAGCACATGCTTGTCGAATTTTGCTTATTATTCAGTTTTGCTTCCACTGTTAATCAGAGTATCCTGTATCGAGTAATAAACTGACCAATTAGGCTATATTTCTGTAGACCTTTGTTGCCTTGTCACCTTGCAGTGGCTAACATCGCGCTGAGGGCTAGTACGTGTGTGTACAAAAGCCCCCGATAATATAGAGGCTGCAAACGCTCGCGCGATATGCAGTATATTATTGCTCTGTACGTAGGGGATTTGCTGTATATGCCGACATGTACGCAGACGCCTAAGCAATCAGAGGTGTAACGTACCATATGCCATGTACTTGAAGGTGTAATCGAACGTGCGACCTGATAGTTTATTGCGTGTGGAGGTTGGTAAAATGTACGTAAAGTTAGGTGTAAGAAGCAGCTAGGTTAACTTTAACACTTTAACAGCAGAACTGTTTAAGCCGGTGGTAATTCTCGCGTCGTGTCCAAAAACTCGGTCGGTATGCGCCACAGAAAGCGGTTTTTTTGCCAAGCAGCTCCAAACATACCATCGCCATGCATAATACAGTATACAAAGAGTATGTGAAGGAGAAGTAAGGGTGACAGGGACGGAAGTGACGGAAGTGGAAAAGGAGGAGGTAAGAGGGGATGTCACAGCATAGCCATAGACAGTGTCATATAGCAGTGGGAGGGAAATAGAAGTGAGGGTGAAGTCAAGGAGGGGAAAGAGCTGATAGTGCAGCACGTAAGAGCGATAGAGAAGGAAAGACGGAATGAAGATGAATGAAAACTCAATCTGCGTCCACCAAGTGGTGGAACTTGCTTGCCAGATCCACTATTTACTCCGATTTCACAGGCATGGAACTAGCTTAAATTTTTATTTTGTTAGGCTGCATTTAAAAAGAAACGAGTAAATGCAGATAGCATGCAATTAAAAGCTAATGCATTGTTAAGGTAACTCAAAGAGTGAAAGAGATACATAAAAAAGTTGCGCAGACGCATAACCATGCGGGTACGAGCCGGAGATAGGTATAGGAAAAGAAAAATGGCGCTAGCTTCTGCACCCATTGTAGGAGCACTAATCAGCCGGGTTCCTTCGCTCTGTAGGTCCCCTTTGAAACAGCGTGTGCAACAGAGCCTTCGTGGCTCTTTGGTATGCGTGCTGGTGTCGCAGTCACAGAGGCTGCGTCCCCTCTGAAATATGGTGTCAGTGCGAGCGTTGCCAAGTTGTTTTAAGAGCGTGCGCACCGCCAACACTTCTCTCCCGTTGATGTCATCCTGCTCGGTCTCCTTTACCTATCTTTTCGTCGGAGAACAATCTCCCAGAAGTCTCATGCGCAGCTTTCCTCTATAATCGAAATCCAGGATATATGGCGTGAAGGCTCGAGACATTTTTCATTCAGGAATAATACAGACAGTTCACGTACATATTTGACCGCTTTCGTTGTGGCGTAATATACAATTCATCTAAAGCGCGGGAAGTCTCGTAGAGTTATTTATTATACACGGAGCAAGCAAAAAAGAGCCAGACCTGCGCGGAATCGCAGGACAATGACAGCGTAAGCTGGAGGAGCTACCTTCTTAGAGGCCATTGTAAACGCTGGGGGAAACTAGTGCAAGTACAGGTGGGAGGTATCCCCTGCGCCTTAACTCTGTGGGTTGGGCTTCTCTCTGCGCAGCGGTCTGTTGTGCCCGACGGTGCCTTGCTGCAGCCGCGTGCGCAGCTCTGCGATTCACTTTTTCAGCTGTGCTCCGCACCTTGCGAGGATGCGCGATGAGGTACGTCGAAGAGCCAAGTCGGGTAGCTTTCGGGGCTACGCACGTCTCCTGCCGCGTGCAGCAAGGCACGATGCGACAAAACTGCTTCACGAGGCAGTGCTTCTTAATAATGATGACAGGCCGCCACCGCCGGTTTAGGACACCAGCAGCGGCGGACAACTACGGCGCCAAAAACGGCCCTTGTTATGATCTCATAACAGCTTACGCTGTAAAAACTTCGGAAGGAGGGTTACGTCATGCAGCCAGCCTTGGAAAACGAAGAGTCCGTGAGCCAACAAAGTCCCTAGATATTTTTTTTTCGTTTATAAAGCGAAAAATGTAGGGGCTTTATGAGCCGCCAGTGGTAGCCATGCACGTGATCTTTTGAGCTTTTAACAGATGCGCGTTTGTTCGGGCTACATTTCGGATTTCGCTGGCGGATGCTCGGCTGCACTGCCTGTGTGTGTGCTGAGAGCGCTCACCGAGTACTTGTTGCTCTTTGGTGGTTTCCTGCAAGGCAAATTTTTCGCGCTGTGCGCCAGTTGCAGAAGATTACAGTGCAACGCTGCGCACTTGGGCTACAGGTACGCTTCGGCTGCAGCAAAATGACCGCTCTGCGGGATAAATATTGTGCATGTGAGGCTTATTGGTTTGCCGCTGTTCATAGGTAAGTTGAATGCACCAGATAATTAAACGCAGAATTTCGTGTGCGTGAAATACCCTAGGAACTATCTGATGCTTCCGGACGGCGGAGGGACGCCGTGCACATTCACGGCGCCTTCCCTTAGTCTCGCTGTGGCATAATGCGCGACTGTTTCCGCTGTTACAATGCTGCGTTCTTTGAGACAGATATGAGCAGCCGCAAAAGCTTTTGCTTTCGAGGAAACGCCACGATTCGACGCCGCAAACGTGCGCAGGGAATAACAGCGGTAGTCAGAAGGGATGGGAAACCTGCTAGTATTGAAACATACCGCGCGCTCTGACGTGTTATCAATGTTTCACTCACGTGCTCGACTGCCACTGTTGGCTTCAGTGTCGTGACTTAAGGCTCCCTCCCGTATTTTCTTTTTTCTTGCTATTTCAACTCCTAGTAAATAACGGTGTTATATGTCCGCTAGTCCTTGGTCCTTGCTCTAATGAGTTTGCCATTTTCTTTTTAAATGCCAGACATTTCTTGGTGAACTTGAGTCACTTTGAGAGTATCTATCTATCTATCTATCTATCTATCTATCTATCTATCTATCTATCTATCTATCTATCTATCTATCTATCTATCTATCTATCTATCTATCTATCTATCTATCTATCTGTTGTGACTATTTCTGCATTTATCAGTGTTCCTACATAATTAGGATTACGAAAGCTATGAATGTGCCCACAGAATTATAACTTCAAAGGCTCTGAATTTTTCTTACGGTATACAAATATGCCGATGAAATAAGATAATGGCTCACGATATTCCCTTAATTATAGGTAATGACGCCACTTCATTCTCGATTTCACAGCTAAGTTCCGTAGTCTGCCTAGATAAGGAAGGATCCGCTGTAGACAGATGAGTTTGCGAGGACATTATTGTTATCATCAACTGATCGGAAAGATAGTGGGTGGGCCCCTCGTTAACAGCGGAAATCATGCTTTGCTTGTTGTTTGTTGAAATATTTTGCAGCACAGACTGTTGTAGGCTCATTCCAGCCGCCTATATTGTTGGTGATGGTGCCCGTAACCGCTATCTCGTGTAAATAGAAGCAAAATTGTATCTCCCGCCAGAATGAAGCCAAGGAATTTTCAGGCAGTCGCAATATAAGAAGTGACACCTAGTACTTACTGACGTTCAACAACACGTCATTAAGTTTGGTTAAAGTGCCAAAAACGAACGGGGTCCCTGTGGGTTCCTTTGGAACAGTGTACTGCGAGCAGCAAGCCTGGCGGTGCTACGTGGCGAAGGTACCATTCTGCCACTCTTCGAACTTGTTCTAGGCAACGTCACTTTGCAGCCGTAAACGAATAAGTCACCCTGTCAAGTTACGGACTCGGGAAGGGGACACTTTATTGGAAAAACAGGAATGCCGGATATTCGTTGAAGCCTTACGGTTTTCTTTCTTATTTTTCGTTTCTTGCGTTCTCCACTTTGTCGTTGCGTTTCTTGCGTTCTCCACTCTAGCTGAAATCGAATGGGGAACCGCATATTTTCATTTCGTTTTAAAATATCTGACCTATATATTGTAAATTTTGTTTGCTCTAACCCAAACGTATTCAGACGAGGTGCGGTGGATTCAAAACTTTCTTTTCATACCTTGCTTCTTTTTAGCTCACCCTGCGGTTTGGCGAGAAACGCGGCCGCATGAAACATCCGCAAAGAAAGTCATGTACAGGGATATGAGACACAAGTACAACAAATATCAGTTCACCGGGAATTCTCAGTGATTGTCCAGTGCAAAAGTGGGCAATGTAAACAAGATAATCCCAGGTAAGAAACTCCTACGTTCTCAGTAATACTTTTGCTATACCTAACTTAGCGTCAGTGAATCTGCTGTTTCCATTTACGTCATCGGTCGCGGCGCCACCGCACTAAATAAGGGGAAATTCTGCCGGTTTGGATGTCTACGCGCTTTGGATTCTTTTGCTGGTAGGAACAACCTGCTAACCCCGCTGATTGGTAAGAAAGCTCCTCATTCATGCCTGAATGATGACAAAGATGGCTTACAAAGATGGCTTTGTTTCGTTTGCACCTTTTGTTACGATGCACATTTTCCAGCCCCACCACTTTTCCCACCTCCCCCAGAAAAGATTTCTGTAGTTCCCGTCGGCGTGAACGCACTGGTATAGTACCACTTTTCTTAAAGGCAATGCTTTAATAAAGAGCTTATTTCCTGTTTTCTTGGGTGGATTTTAAACTTTTCTGGTTACATAGATAGGGAGGCATTAAATGTACTCTGTGAAAGTTGGTAAACGTACAATACAAACCGGGCGCAGCACAGTGGTCACGCAACTATATTTTCTCTGAGTGTCACATTTAGCACAAGAAATCTGCAGTTTCTTTTTTTTTATGGCAAGTGGGTGAATATAGATGGCACGAACGCTATGTTTCTATTTATTTGAATGAATTATTGAATTAAGCTTTATTTCGCACGGAACAAATGTAAATTAGATGCATCCTAATTAATATGTTACGCGATAATGTGATCTTCTTTCATCATCGACTGAGTGAGCCAGATCGTTTCATAAATAGTCATCCCAACGAAAAAAAAAAAAAAACAACTCATTGGGGCTGCATAGAAATTTTAACTGCAAGATGCAAGCAGACAATGGCCTCGCGGACTGGTGACCACCACAACTGATTTTATGGCAACGTCTACTTTTTATAGCCTTTATCTGAACAGGTTTTAAAGCCTGCTTCCCTGACTTCCACTGCGTCGCACTCGTAGAAAAATCTGAAGCAAATCGAACAGGTACGGTCACAACAAGAAAGACAACAGGATAGATAAAACGCGTAGCCTTAAGCAACGCCCTTTAAGCATCCCAGGGCCCCACGTAAGTGTAACGCCACTTCCTCTGGATGCTATGAATTTAACTGATACAAGCCTGGCCGCACCCTCATTAGCCTTTCGAACCTACCATAATTCCTACACAAACCACTGCATCATTTTGGCTGTGAACGTGTTTTAATTACTGGAGAAATGTTTTGTTACTCTTTGTTGAAAAGCATATTTTACATGTGCACCTCCGCGGTGTCTGTCAAACGTTTCGGAAATAGACGGTGTCGAAAATTATAGTGAGCTTTGATTGTTTTGCAGCAATTTCGCACTCCTTTTGTTCACTTAACGGTAACTGTGCACGACAAGAAAAAGTGCGCTTATATATTTTACGTTTTATGAAAATGATGAATGCACGATTGTGTACTAATTTTAAAGCGCCATGGAAAGTGTCTGGATGGCGGTTTCGTTTCCTGTTTTTCTAGTCATTGGGTAGTTAATTTCTGTCGAGGAAATGCCAACAGGATATTTGTCACACGGGATAACATTTTTGCGCTTACGCTGATGAAGGAATTCAGGACCCCTTTACTATCGGGAATATGAGGGCAAGCGAACTTTGGTGCATGCGTGCCCGACCTACCACATTTCTTTCTTTTCCCCCTTTCGGCATTTTCCCTGCATATCTGATAGAAAATCGAAGGGACTCATACGGATCATGAAATGTTCACATCATTTTTGCTTGCTAAGAATGAACAGAGGAGCGTGCTCGTGTTACTAGTGCGCGCCTACTCCAAGGCCAAGAGAACAAATAAGGGGGTTCGACTATTTTCGCAATGATGATTATTTTCTCGTACGCGCCACAACACCCACACGTCTAATGTATAGGACACTTCGCTTCAATAGCTACCATAAAAGTAATATAGAAAGAAGTGAGCCATTTACGGCTACCATCTTCCTTGGAGCAACTTCTCATCCGCACTATAGCGGGATACGGTAGAGTCTCAGTGCGTTTCGACGTAGTTCGTAGCGTCACATTATTCGCAACGCCTGCCGTAACAGGGCCATGTGTCCCTAAATTTCTATGGCAATAAGTTGTAAAAAAAAGGGCCACCAAAGGGCCATAAGCTATCCACTAGAAAAGTTCCTTAAGCACAAAACAGCTCGACCAACACATAGTGGACCCTGTCTTTGTGAATCACTGAGAAAAATAAATTGTACATGAATGTTTCGACAGTCTCCAACCCTATGAATAGTCAAGATTTGAATATTTCGTAAATGATCGTTCCGAAAACGTTGTTTGAGAATAGCGAGTAAGTATATCACTCTTGTACTGCATGTAATCGAATCACACGCAGAGCATCCAAATACTAGACAGGATACCATTGAGGCGGCTTGCTGTGGTTTAAGTGTGTTAGCTGTTTACTTTCTCTATCCAATATTAATATGCTTTGTTTTATTTACGGTAATACTGTTATACTCCTCTCGAAGAAAAATAACAAACGTGGATAAGCTTGTATGGTAGACGCAGTGCATCATAGGCTACGCTTGGTGGTCACAGAAAATGCACTTCACTTTCTCCAGAGGCGCTATCGAGGACAATTTGACCGCCAGGGAGTGTTTCTGGCGAGCATCGATGCCATCGCGCTAGTGTCCTACACAAAGCACTCTATTGATTCAGGAAGAGAGGACCCCATCAGGGCCTCCGCTCCCTTCGAGCGCGGAAACAAGAGTCCGGTGCGTACTGATCTTTGCTCGTCACTCGTGATGACTCGGTTGTTTTCCTCGCAGGGCTCCATGTTCGCTGTTTTCCTTTGTTTTTCCCTCCTTTCTACACCTCAGATGTAGAGGTATACGTGCATCATGTTTACATAGGAAGAGGCAGAGCGTCCGCGTTGTTTGCATACCGCATTAGCCCCTCTACCGTTTCGGACTACGTATGAAGAATAAATAATTTACCGTACTTAGCCTGGCTATTCACTACTCACATTAATATGACCATAGTTTATACAATCAGTCAGTACCGATATTTGTTTGTATTTTGATCATTCATGAGGCTACATGGGAGTGAATGTGCGTGTAGAGATCTTCTTAAGCTGTATGTTACCTTTTAAATATTTTTGAACGTATGTTAAAAAAATATTTTCTAAGGTAACATACAGCTTTGAAGCCTGAGGACTGATTTGTGGGGTTTAAAGTCCTTGTATAATTTTTGTCCTAACGTGTTCTTTACTGTTCATATTTGTTTATATAAGTTGTGCAATGAGCATTGTACTTATCTTTCTCTGGTTTTGCTCCTGGCTGTCGGACATGTAAGTCCGGGGTGAAGGCCTCGTCAGGAGACATACGCGTCTCCTTTTGCCTTGCCTCGTGGACATATTTCATATAATGTAACTATGTCCGAAACTGAAATAAACAAACAAACAAAACACTAGCTCTGATTATGAGAGACGCCGTATGGAAGTCTCCGAAAACTTCGACCACCTGGGGTTCTTTAACATGCAGTGACGTCGCACCGTGCACGGGCCGCAACATTTCACCTGCATCAAAATGCAGCCGCCCCGGCAGCGATTTGACCCCGCGACCTTCGGATCAGCAGGAAGGTACCACAGGCACTAAACCACCATGGCGGGGCAATCGATCAGGTCATTGAAGCGCAGAGGATAACACAGTATCAACGCTTTTCTAAGACCAAAGGGGGAACATACTAGAAAGACTAGATATAGGACACAATGTTCAACACGGAGCCAAAGTGGAGATCCCGAATGGTGTCCAGTTCGCATCTACCTTCAACAAGAACGATTGCGAGTGCACCTGAGGTTACTAACTAGACACAGAGACCATCCATTCGCCGGCATTCCTAGCAGACGGCCTAACGCTGCATACTCGAAGGCGGTGCTGTTGCGGCAAGATCTGCTGCCATCAAATTATACACCGCTAGTCACGCCCGACATACCACTATGGACGATGCCAAAGCCGATCGTACGATTATCGATCCCTGGAATTACTAAGAAATCAAACCTGCCAGCTGATGGACTCAAGTATTTTGCATTGTCTTATATTGCGTATATGTACGGTCACGCGGTGCATATTATTTTCAGATTCTCGGTCGGCACTTCAACTAATAATGAAGTACATGAAGCAAGGAGCCGCTTATTGTCCTCTTGTCAGTAAGATCATGAGCCTCCTTACTGAGGCTTTTCAATACGGACAACACATTGCATTGCAGTGGATTCCCAGCTACAGTGGGATCACTGGGAATGACCAAGCTGACGCAGAAGCGAAATTGGCACATATCACCGGCCAACCGACTGCTATCAATTTTTAACGACGCGATATCAATGCCTTGCTCTCCAGCTCCATGAAAGCCTCAATGACGCAACTATGGAATGACCCTGACCTTCGACAAGAGCGCCTTCATAGACTTGACGCCGGCGTGTGCTTTCGTCTTCCAGTCCGGCTACGCCGAGATCAAGAGACGCTGTTGCACAGGTATGGTTGGGTGTTGCCTATACTCGCAGATATCTCTTTAAGATTGGACAGGAAGAGAGTCCCGATTGCTGGGTGTATCACACATCAGAAACTATACATCATATCCTCTGCGTGTGCCCTCAATATTCGGGCGAAAGGAGAATACTTCGGTGCGTGGTAGATGGTGTGGACTCCCGGCCCTTTTCGAAGGAGAATCTTTTAGGTGCATAGACGCACCCGGACAATGCCCAACGCAAATTCAAGGCCCTTTTTAATTTTTTGTGTGACACAGGTTTAGATGCCCGTCTCTAATACTGTGCTGTAAAAACTACTGCTCATGGTGCACATCCACTTATAGGACTTGTATAGTGACTCATTGTACTTTATCATCGTCACCTCTCATACCTCCCTCTATCTCTATTTATCCCTCTTCCCCTGTGAGGAGTAGCAGGCCAGAGACACACTCTCCAGGCCGACATCTCCTCCTTTCCTCTCATTAAATGCTTTCTTCTTCTTCTTTGTGAATAATGTCAGGGACGCGATAACCAATCTACTCTTACCGCGGAACATTCACCGCTGTAGTTGGTCACGAACATAGGCACAAAAGGTGGGTGACGACGCGCACAGTGCACATCGAGACCGCGGAAGAGAAAGCCATTGCGCTAGCAATATCACAGGCCGAAGCCGACGTTTTACTCACTGATTTACTACGGCCGTAACGAATATCGTTGACGGCAAAATTTTCGCAGAAGCACTACGAATTGTGATGGAAAGTAACAAAAGTAGAGAAATGAATGTTACCGTGAACGCTCACTCAAATCTCCGCCTCACCAGGAGACAGGAATAATAATAAAACGGTGCATGACGTTGCCCTAGGGCCTATGGACCGAGACACGGCCGCTAGTACAGCCGGCAACTGAGCGTCTCCGAGAAGCAAGCCGGCGAGGAGTTGGAATAGGAGGATCATGGAACCACATTTATTGACACCACACACAAATCACAAATCACAAAGGTGCGTTTTCCCTTCACCTCACAAAAAGCTAAGCGAGAAGCAGTCTGTTGAACAGCGGCAACTACAGACAGCACCTTCTTCGGACCCGGCGATCTAACACCTCATATATCCAGACATATGCAACACAGATAAATGCCTGCACTTATTCTACAGCTACTCTGGAACACATACTGTGAGAGTGTTGAAGCATAATGAGGATGCATCTTCTAGAGGTCGCTGCCTCTCGCGCGGGGAGACTCTGTTGCTCAGCTCTTCCCTTGAAGATCGACTTTGGGCTGACCAACGGGCCCAGGAAGCCACCAGGGCTTAATAACACCTAGCCGCTGTTCAGGCGGGATCTTTCACGCGTTTCACAATGTCACAAGAAATTTCAACAAAGTTGTTTGACCCGTTGTGAAACGGCACCCCAAAATTATCCCGAAACGCAGAAGCCGGACAGGAACACAAGCAGAGAACCCTCAGCTAAATTTCATTGACATCGCGTCTGTGTACTGCTTTTGTTCTTCGTGTTAATTTTGTGGCTGCGTTTCACTATGAACCCTTACCAACTAGCACAGTTCCCACTGTTGCTTAAAGTTATTTAACTTGCTGACTCGCGGCAATTTGTCGAAGAGAAGGGCTACGCGAGCAGCGGTATATTTCTAAAAAAAAAACACAAGGCGCAAATATCAATTCAGTGAAGAGAAGATTTTAAGCAAACATATGTCTCGCATTTGTAGATGATGCTATTCGCTTTTAGGAGATCTTGGTGCTAGCTTTTGTGATCGTGACTCTTATGCCTGCTTATCAGGGCAGCGCAGTTCCCATGAAGAGATAGAGATACCTTTCATTTGACAAGTTGCGGCCACCGCAGTCTAATCGTATGACAAAATGCCGAAGTTTGACAGTTGTATGTTATTCACGAAGCTGCAGGAACACATTGGATAACCCTATATGAGGCCGTGTGTAAAAACCATGGAAATGACGAAATCGCATTTTACTCTGGAGTTCTTGCGCTTTAAACCTCCTCAAGCCCCCTACGCTTCTCATCGATTAAAGGATCACGCTCACACAACACCTATAGTATCCTCAGAAGCCAACATTTCTTTAATTAAATTTCAACTTAAAGCCCGCTCATAAGGGCTGGTATATTAGAATGCGGTACATTTGTTTGCTTGCTGTTCCTAGCGCTCGTTTTCTTTTATCCTCTGTTTCTTTCTTTTCAACTAGCGTGTTTTTATTCCTACACACACTTTTTCACTTCTCGCAGGTGTTTCACATCGTTATTTTCTGTCTTAACGCATACGGATCGGTAATATCGCAAATCAAAAGCTTGAGCTCACATTCTAGAGGACTAATCAGTTACAAGAATGCAGCAAGGCCTAACAGCTTCACTCGGATGTGCCTAGTACGCGTACGGTTCAGGCTTACAAAATAAACGCGTAGCCTCCCGGCAACACATCGTTTTGGAGCGTCTGTGCGCAGAACAGCTAAACATTATCATACCACCATCGACTTCTCAGACGACGTATCTACCAAGCATTCGTGTCACTCAGATCCATAAAAATAACTGCTCAGACTTGCCTGCTGCGTCGCACCTCCCAATGAAATGAAGGGATTGCAGAACATGTCTGAGCGAGAACAGCCTGCCTATATTGCAGCTTTACTGTGCTCGCTGTGCCTTGGACAGTGAGCGGTTTCTGGCTCGATGTGTTCGCCGGAACTCGGGAGTATTTTGTGCGATCAACACAGTGACCCGGCTCCTGGACGGGAAACGAAATTTGGCTCGTTGTTCTGCTGCTGCGTCTTCACATTTGCCGGACGCCTTTGTTGTTACTTTTGGCACGACGTGTTGACGGGGTCAGCCCCCACCACGGGCGAAATATAATCAGTGGCCTACGCTCGCTGGAAGTAACCAGCGAACATCTCGGTCGGCTCGTTGCGAGGCGATGGTTATCTTTAGCGACGGCAACATCACTGCTCCGTGTTCTAGGAAACGAGTGTTTTCATTCCCTTTGATATCCGCATTACCCTCATTTATTGCATATATACTGTGCGTAGATAAGCGATCGTTATTACATGAGCTCGACTGATTAGCCATCAGACACGACGAGGAGCTTATGCCAGGCAAGCAGACGGCACATGAGAAACAACAACATATGTTAGGACGTCATTACTACAGCTTCATGACAGAGAGTTGGGTTATTAGATCACTCAGTTCGTCTCACCACGCGGAATGCTCGGCTGGTCTGCGATGTTAACCAGTTCTGGTCTGCCGAATTTATCTTGCAGTACTCTTGGCGTGCCAACTTTCTATACATAGCTCATTATTCACGTAACAAAGACATATAGGTTGCCGCTCTCCGTCCTAGAGTTCAGTTGCGTTATGCCCTAAGCGTCCGCGGTTTTCGGTAAGGGAATGTGTACATGCATTCGTTGATTTTTTCTATATTTGTTATTTCGCCTTTATGGATGCTTAGATATACATAAGCTTGCATCGAACTGTCCAAGTGGTGTATCATGTGTTCATATAACCTAACTAAATAGGAAGAAACTACGCCCAACGTTTTCGGTTGCTGCCGTTCGGACGCTTAAAGAGCCTGTGCATGCCGTAGGTATTGAAGAAAAGAAAAGAACAAAAGGAATCAGCCTCCGCGTCTATGCTAGCAAGATAATACCTATCCCAATTTCTCACCTTCTCTTAAGTAGTCCTAATGATGGTTCTACAGGAGACCAATGTCGTTAGCTCTTTGCGGTACCGATCATTAGCGCCCAATTCTTACACCACCTTCATATCAACTGACGTAATTGACCGTGGGTTAAGCGGTTCTCCAGTCACACCCCTGGCGGCTTCTAATAACGCTATCTACTTGCAGGAACCAGCAAGTACGCCTTCTGGTTTTGGAGGCCTATTATCCATATGATACTGAGACATTTTATTCGCAGTAAAATGAGGAGCAAGACGAGGAGGAGGAGGAAAGGAGGGAAGACAGCGAGGTTAGCCAGTGCTGAGACCGGCTGACTACGCTGTGCAGGGGAAAGGGGGTGAGGGAAATGAATGATAATAGCAAGGAGACACGACAAAAAAGAAATAAAAAAGAGAAAAACCACACGCGCAGAAAAGAAAACCGCGACAATGCTTAAAGTCTGTCCCTTAGACCGCTCGTCCTTAAAAATTGCATCAATGCATTCAGCGCTTTTCGTGCTGATGATGGTCCTGGTCAGTGTCCGAAGACTCGTTGCTCGGACAAAAGGCGCCTGTCAAATCTGTCTATAGTAGCGGTAAGTTCTATCCTGGGGTCACTGAAACGGGGACACTCACACAGAAAATGAGATATCGTTTCGTCGCAGCCGCAGTTCTCACACATAGGGTCGTTTGACATTCCAATACGAAATGAGTAAGCATTTCTGAAGACAACCCCAAGTCACACGCGACACAGAAGTGTCTCCTAAGCTCGAGGTATACCTGACGGAAGGCGGAAGTGAAGGTCTGGATGCAAATTACGGACAAGAGCATTGGTGAAGTCTGGCGAATTCCAATGCACACATGTAAGTTCACGTGCTAGGGATTGAAGCCTTGCAGATGCGTCGGTTCTGGAGAATGGTATTGCTCTACAGTGGTTATCATCGTGAGCACAGCGGGCGGATTTATCAGCAAGGTCATTGCCGTTGATCCCACAGTGACCCGGTATCCACTAATAAGTGATGTTGTTTCCTTGCTCGACGGCATAGTGATAAAGAATTCTTATGTCAGCGACCAATCGCTCGTGACGTGCATGACGAAATGGCGATGCAGGACACTGAAGAGCTGCCTTGGAGTCTGTGAATATTGACCATGTATGGGAAGGTTGTGCAATTATGACCTCTCCCGCAGCATGAATGGCGGCGAGTTCTTCAGTTATTGAAGTTGTGAAAAGGGACGTCTTGAATAGTATACTGACAGATTTTGCTGGAATGATCACTGCTCCTGTTGCGCTCATAGATCAAACTGACCCTTCCGTGTGAACGTGAAGGCGTCCTCTCTGTTGCTCATGCAGGAATATTAGGGTGACTTGTAAGGCTAAAGATGACACGCGATTTTTATTTTTAATTCCGGGAATGATCAGGTGCGCTTCGAAGGGATGAAGGCACTACAATGATAGTGATGGTGTGGGCGTTTATTAAGCATGTCATCATCATTTGTATTTTACAATCATCACCATGCGTTCTGGGCATCTTCTTCATCGCTGGTGCGTGATCATCATCGTCGGGTTTGCGCCCAGCGCTTTGGCATCATCGGGTGATCTGCCGTTCTACTGAAGAGAATAAACGTCGTCCAAACCGAGGTCTCATACGTGGTGGAGGTGAATCTACGATCCCCTGTCCTCTACCCGCCAAGTCTTCTCGCTGGAGCTTCGTTCCGGTCGCCGCTTGCGCCCGCTGTCAGCCACCATGTCGCAGGACCAGCAGCCCGGCGCCTTTCCGGCCGCCGCCCCGAGATCGCAAGCCCTTCCTTCCTTGATTATCAACAGCCACCACCGCGACCCCCATCTTTTCGCTGGTATGCGAGGCGAGGATGTAGAAGACTGGCTCGACGATTACGAGAGAGTAAGTTCCGCAAATCGGTGGGATAATCCTCTCAAGCTCGGCCATGTCTCCTTCTACCTTACCGGTGTGGCGAAGACGTGGTTTTACAACCACGAAGTTGATTTAACTGACTGGGACCGCTTCAAACAACAGCTTCGCCAGGTTTTCGGCACTCCTGCTGTCCGGTCAACTCTGGCCAAGAAAAGTCTCGAAGGTCGCAAACAACACCTGGGTGAGTCGTACACCTCGTACATCGAGGATGTCCTTGCGCTCTGCCGACGTGTCAATTCCTCAATGTCGGAGTCGGACAGGGTACGCCACATCCTGAAGGGCATCGGACCCATCGCCTTCAATTCCCTCGCCGCCAAGAATCCGACTACCGTCGCTGACGTCGTTACCACTTGCCAGCGTCTCGACGAGCTGGAATCTGTTCGCCTACCGCCTGACATTGACGAAGTTCGTCCTGCAGTGGACCACGATCTGCGGGCACTCATACGCACGCTTATACGCGAAGAGCTGCACGCGATGGGCTTGCAGTCGCATTCTGCTTTACCCACTCAGCCTTGCAGTGCATCATTGCGTGACGTAATCCGGGAAGAACTGGCGTCTTTGACGAGCTCTGCGCAAGTGTACAACCCCGTCCACCACACACAAGCAACGTATGCTCAAATCGCTGCCAAGCCTCTCGGCAACGCCACTTCTGCGTTGCCAATCACAACTTACTCGCCGGTCGCTACCGCGACCCCGGTCACCCTTCAGTCCGTGCCGCCTGAAAGTTCATCGGCCCATGTGACCGCGCTATCTCCCAGTACGCCGCACCCTGTTTACACACCGCCGTGGCGTCCACCTCGCCCTACATGCTTTTATTGCGGCTACCGTGGACACATCTCACGCTTTTGCCGCAAGCGCCAGCAGGACGAACTTCGTGGCTACGATACTGGTGAGCGTGATTTTTCTGCTGGCGCCAACGGACCTTATTACCTAGGCCGGCGTTGCCATTCACCTCCGCGCCGCTCTCCATCGCCACCTGCTTCTATTGAAACACCCGGCAGTAGTTACCGTTCGGCCAGACGCCGATCACCGTCGCCCTTCCGCCGGTCCTCGTCGCCTCTTCGGCCGGCCAGACTCACTTCCAACGTCAGTTCGGAAAACTAGACGATGCAGTTTTCGGAGGAGGAACTGCATGCGCGGATTGGACTGAAATTCCTCCGATGCGCCCGGCCAACATGATTTCTGTACTTGTCGAAGGAGTGCACGTCGATGCTTTGGTGGACACTGGTGCGACATTTTCTGTCATTCAGGCTAATTTGTGCTCCCGTCTCAGGAAAGTTATGACGCCTTACAATGGTCCCACGTTGGTTGCCGCCCAAGGGAGCCCCATTCGGCCTTCGGCTATGTGTACAGCGCGCGTACTCATCAACGACATCGTTCATCATATAGAATTAGCTGTGCTATCCCAGTGCTCCCACCAACTAATTTTGGGATGGGATTTTCTCTCCTCTGCGTCTGCCGACATTTGTTGTGGACAGCGTGTGGTGCACATTAGTGAAACCGACTACATGCTTGGTGAAGAACTCCACAAGCCTTTTCGCCTGATCGCTGCCCAGGATACAGAGCTAACCCCCGGACGACACCATATTGTTGCCCTCAAATCCATTGACATCGACCATGGCGATGTCTTGGTATTCCCGTCCTCCTACTGGATTAGTAAAGGTATAACGTTTTCGCCAGGTGTTGTTCGGTTCCACCGTGGATCTGCCCTAGTCACTGTTACCAATGAATCCCCAGAGAAAATTTTACTTCCGCAAGACACAACAGTAGCACTCGTTGCCGATATGGAGCCTGTATACGCCTTGCCGCTTCGACCAGTCTCTCCTGGGGACCCTCCTCATGACGAATTTTCTTCTGCCACCGCCCTTAAAGCGATCATCAGCACTGACCTGACAGCTGCGCAGACGCAACAGTTGGTTGATTTGTTAAAAAAGCACGCTAATTCTTTCGACGTCTCCTCCACAACACTCGGCCAAACTACCGTCGCCGAGCACCGCATTATAACAGATGACACATGTATTGTGAGGCGCCGCCCATACCGTGTCTCTCTAGCCGAGCGGAAAATCATCGAAGACAATGTAAATGACATGTTGGAACGCAAGATAATTCGTCCCTCTTCCAGTTCGTGGTCGTCTCCTGTTGTTTTGGTCCGCAAGAAAGACGGTTCCGTGCGCTTTTGCTTCGATTATCGGGCGCTTAATAAGATCACTCGAAAAGACGTATACCCCATGCCGCGCATTGATGACGCCCTTGATTCTCTCCAAGGCGCGGAATACTTTTCGAGCCTCGACCTCCGCTCTGGCTACTGGCAGATCCCTATGCACGAACATGACAAAGAAAAAACGGCATTCGCAACACCTGATGGGCTATATGAGTTTAACGTAATGCCTTTCGGGCTATGCAACGCCACTGCAACTTTTGAACGCATGATCGACACCGTGCTGCGTGGACTAAAATGGAAGACCTGCCTTTGCTACTTGGACGACATTGTCATTTTTTCATCAACGTTCTCTGAGCATCTCCGACGCTTAGATGAAGTTTTGACATGCCTCGCCCGCGCAGGTCTTCAGCTAAACACAAAAAAATGCCGTTTCGCCAGCAAAGCCATTAAGATCCTGGGCCATGTCGTAAGCAAGGACGGAATTCGACCGGATCCTGACAAGATTGCTGCGGTGCTTCAGTTTCCGCGCCCTGAAAAACCCAAAGACTTGCGCAGCTTCCTCGGCCTTGCTTCTTATTTCCGCCGTTTTATACGGAATTTCGCCTGCATCGCAGCCCCATTACACAGGCTACTCTCTAGTGGTGTGCACTTTGTATGGTCTCAAGAATGCGAATCGGCATTTACACGACTGAAAGACGCCCTTACGTCTGAACCGGTGCTTTGCCATTTTGATGAGGGCGCACCGACTCTCTTGCACACGGATGCTAGCGGCCATGGTATCGGTGCTGTCCTACTGCAACGCGACAAATCTTCGCGCGAACGAGTCGTAGCGTACGCCAGCCGTGTACTCACCGCTTCGGAAAGGAATTACACCATCACGGAACAAGAATGTCTCGCCGTTGTCTGGTCTATACAGAAGTTTCGCCCTTATCTGCACGGCCGTCATTTCACAATAGTCACAGACCACCACGCCTTGTGCTGGCTGTCCACACTGAAGAATTTGACTGGACGCCTGGGTCGCTGGATTTTGCGGCTGCAAGAGTATGATTTCGACATCATTTACAAGTCCGGCAAGAAACACCAAGATGCCGACGCTCTGTCTCGCTGCCCACTTCCCACGGCTCCGCTCGACTCTTCGGCAACCGCTTCGCGCGTTACCTCTTTGAACGACCCTGGTACTGCTTCGTCGCTATCCTCCATACACCAAGTGCCTTCGGACGACGACCAGACGTTCGCATCTCGTCAGATGGTTGACCCGTACTGTCGACGCTTCATAGAACTTCTCTCTGGGGCTTCTCCACCTAACGCGCGCCTCCGCCGCCAACTCGCGCAGTTTAGGATGGACGACGGAGTGTTGTGTCGCCGCATTTACCATGCTGACGGACAACGCTGGGTACCAGTTCTCCCACGATCCCTTCGTCTTGCTGTTCTCAACGCCTTTCACGATGACTTGACAGCTGGTCATCTTGGGTTTCATAAAACCTATGACCGAATTCGGAGGCGATATTATTGGCCTGGCCTTTCATCAAGCGTGGCGAGGTACGTCGGTTCCTGCTTGCCCTGCCAGCGTCGGAAACTCCCCACGTCTGCTCCAGCTGGCCAATTGCAACCACTTCCGTGCCCCACAGCACCATTCGAGGTTGTCGGTATTGACCTCTACGGACCCCTTCCGATGACTGCTTCTGGCAATCGGTGGATCGTGACTGCCGTCGACCACCTGACGCGCTACGCTGAGACAGCTTCAGTGGTTAGTGGCTCTGCTTCAGAGGTTGCTAACTTCGTCCTACAGTCCATAATTCTCCGTCATGGTGCTCCTCGCGTACTGCTGAGCGACCGTGGAAAGGCATTCGTTTCGCAAGTCCTCAACGAAGTTCTCCGAGCCTCCGGCACTACCCACAAGACATCCTCAAGCTACCACCCTCAAACTAACGGCTTGACCGAGCGCTTCCATCGCACTTTAGCAGACATGATCGCCGTCTACATTCAACCAGACCATCGAAATTGGGATGTCCTTTTGCCATTCGTCACCTTTGCCTATAACACGGCCGTGCAGCGAACAACTCGCTACTCCCCATTTTACCTCGTATATGGACGATCCCCCACCTTCACTCTGGACGTCTCATTCTTCGGCTCTAAAGCTAGTTCAGCTCCTTCCTCGTGTGAAGAGTACATTTCACGACTCGCCCAGTGTCGCAAGCTTGCGCGCCTCAATACAGAAGCCAGGCAGCACGACCGAAAAGCTGTTTACGATGAATGCCACCGCGTCGTTTCTTTCCGCCCTGGGGATGAAGTACTTCTCCTGACTCCTCCTCGTACTCCTGGTCTGTGCGCCAAATTTCAGCCACGGTTCATCGGACCGTATACAGTCATCGAGCAGACTTCACCTGTAAATTATCGTGTCACTCCCCTTGACTCCCCAACAGACGGCCGTTGCCGCAACACGGAGGTTGTGCACGTGTCTCGCATGAAACTCTTCACACGCCGTTCATCAATGTATTGAATCGCGCCCAGGATGGCCGCTTCCACGTGGGGGGGAAATAGTGTGGGCGTTTATTAAGCATGTCATCATCATTTGTATTTTACAATCATCACCATGCGTTCTGGGCATCTTCTTCATCGCTGGTGCGTGATCATCATCGTCGGGTTTGTGCCCAGCGCTTTGGCATCATCGGGTGATCTGCCGTTCTACTGAAGAGAATAAACGTCGTCCAAACCGAGGTCTCATAATGGTCTTACTGGAAGCGTGAAGCTCGATGGTAAGACTGCACGATGAGCATCAATAATGACGCTGAACTCTGAGTCTGGCCTAGAAACGGGAGGAGAGGCAAGGTGGTGCGATGTAATTCGTGCGAGATGCCTTCCGTGCACTCTTAGGGCATTTGCGATTGGGTGATCACGTGCGACGACGACTGTCGCTGCTGTAGATGCACACTTCGGCAGTCTAAGGCGCAGTAAAAAAGACAGAACGAAGCAGTACGGCGAATTAAGACGGGTTTGCCTGTAGGGTGTTCGGATGCCTGCATTTTCATCATTTTTTTTTTTTGTGGTGATCATCGGGCCACGTTATACATGACGTACTTTTCCGGGTAATGACTTGTGTGAAATACGGCCACACCAATAAGCTAGACCTAAAACGAAATGACATATTTGCGACATATATTGCAAGTAATTGCTTGAACGTTTATGTGGTGCTCCTATAATTATTCTCTTATACAACGGGCACCCTTTTCAGAAGTAGGCAACATTATACGTTTACAGACGCAGCTATCGAAGCAGTTGCGGGATTTGGGACTCGTGTGAACACTGCAGGCTACTATAGAAAAAAGAAAGCACTTCTCATGAATTCGTTCCGTGCTTCCGCATGTGGTGTGGAAGTAGATGATGCCAATGTATAGAGTACACCATTTCAAAACTACTGTCTTCGTTCTTAACATGAAAGGCAAGACCGCCAGTCCTCGCCTCTGGCGATGACGTTCAAATATTCGTTCCAACAACAAGTACCACGATCGCGCTGTGGGCCAGCCGGAATCTATGACATACTCGCCTGCTGTACGCGGCTTCTGTACGCGGTCAGTACAATAAGCTGCTATCACCAATATTTATATTGTCATCCATGCAGTAACGAGAACCCTACGTCCATATACAAGTCTCGTATGACAACGCAGTTTCTCACGCGATTAGGATTGCTTGGGCACGTCATCCTGTTGGCGGCAAGTGTATTTTGTCTTTTTAGCACTTGAACGTCAGCTTGTGATCGCATCTGCCCTGTCCAGCAAAGGTAAGTGATCATGCAGTGGTGCGCAGGGTACCGGGTTTGAAAACAACTATCCTTCCTACTAGGTTCACTAAGCGTGTAGCTCCTTACGTAGCGGTCCTTCCATTAACCTCTCCGAAAGTCGTGAAACCCTTCGGCGAGAGGACTTGCGTCCACATCCCGATATAATGATACCTGTTGTTCTTTTATACGAGGACTAATCCCAGCATACCCCACCACCGCCGCAGCGCCGAAATCTGAGAGCAGCACATGCTACTCTTAGTCATCTATATAGTTGTGCTTTTGTGCATTCTGCTACACTGTTGTGGCGTAATAAAACAACGACCGTTTGGCAACATTTTCTAATAAATCCCGGAGATCACACACTTGAATGAATCGCAATAAAAGCCCAATTGTTTCAACGAACAACACTAGTGAAGGTGGTGGCTGCTAAAGCAAACGAAGAAGGGTCCTTCTTTCGGTCGACTGTGCATACAATGCAGCACCGGAATCCTCGATTCTTTACGGCTGAAAGCCCAACGTCCCCTACGAAATAAACCGAAAGAGCCACGCGAACCCCGCCATTCGCCAGACCCAAATATATACGCCTCAGGAACGGGCAATTTGCATGTCCGAATTCCTCATCTTATTCCTCCCTTCTATTTACTGACCACCTTTCTCACTGTCCCTTTCAGGCATCGGCCTCAAATTGGCTCATTCATCCGAAGACCGATCCTTTGTCCGCGGCTGAGTGACAGTGAAGAACAAAAAAAAAGTGCGAACAAGATATACAGAGTATCTTTGGCAAAACCATGAGGAATAAGGTTTGGATTTTTTATTTTTATAGCCTTTTAGAAGTCTTCCTGATGTTGACTGTCTCTGTCCACTCTCTCTTTGTCCTACTTTCTCCCTGTCGAAAAAAGAAAAAAGTGAACTTTCGCGCGCGCGATGCTCTTTGGCTGCTCCGGTTTGAGTCCAAAAGTCAATTTCTGATTCCTTTCTCTTCCATGGGATTATTTTCGTTATTTTGCTGGGCAACACCACCGAGAAGAGGAAGGAGTGCGAGGAGCATAATGTAAGGAGGTGGCAAGAGTAAGCTAGAAGCTGAGCAAACAAGAAACGAGAAAGGTCGTAGGTGTTTCACTTGCAAAAGAGAAGGCGTAAGCATACAAAAGCGATAAAGAGAGGGTTTTATTGTTGAAGGCAAGAAGACCGCGAAAAGGAAAATGAAGATCTTGTCACTGCCTAGTTTTCAATGGGCGTCTGTGTTTGGCAATCGATGAGACCTGGACTTACTCTAAATTTATACCAAAGGTTTTTTTTTTTTCCTTTGAAAAGGTAGCGTGGAGTTCGATAGAAAAAAAAAAGAAAAACGTGAGCGGCTTGCACAACTATACTTGTGCAAGCCGCCCACTGTTAGTGTAGCCTGGCACTATAGTGCACAGACTAGACTAACAGCGGAACTTGTGGACGCCCTAGCTTTCTCCGGGTTCTACAGGTGCGACTATGTCACATTATTTGTCACGTGACTAACAGTTAAGCAGTCACCTTACAAATAACATGTCACCTGACTACAGGAACATGTCGCATGACCAGCTCTGAAGTCATGTTACTTGACTCTGTTCACGCACCTAGGCTCAAATTCCCTTGGCGAGAAAATCTCTTGATGTGGCGTCCTTCTTACGTGGCTTTGGTGGAAACATGCCACGTGACTAGCTGTGACGTCATGCACTGGATTTGGGTCACATGACTGCATGCGATATCATTTTTCGTGGTCCCGCTACGTCACTAAACTAGGCTATGCAAGCGTCGCACTCCACCCCTGTGGTCTAGTGACTATGGCACCCGGCTGCTGATCCGAAGCTCAGTGCGGGATCGAACCGCGGCTGCGGTTACTGCATTTATATGGAGGCGAACTGTTGAGGCCCGTGTGCTGTGTCATGTGAGTACACGCTAAAGAACCCCAGGTGGCCGAATTTCCGAAGCCGTCCACTACTGTGTCTTTCATAATGAATCATATCGTGGTTTTGGACGTTAAACCCCGGAAATGAATCAAAATTAAGCGCAGCTATATTGGGTAACTTCTAGGTGAAGCGACTAGATGTAACGTCAGATTACGGGACCTAAATCTTGTAACTAGCGGGGCGTGGTCTGACGTGGCCAGAGCTAGCTGTAACTAAGCTGTGCTGAGCAAGCGCGGCTACATCAGGTGACTGCTGCGGTACGTGAGCTGGAGCACAGCATGACGGTGCTATGCAATGCTTTACACACACACTCTCTCTCCTCCTCCTCCTCCTCCTCCTCCTTTATTTCCTTCTCACCTTCACATCCTCACTCCTCAACCTCAATTCCCCTTCCCAGTCGTTTGCTATGCTATACTATGCGTGGCCATACGATGTCAGGAGCTGCTTCTCACTCACCCGCTTTCTGTGTCACATAGCGCCCAACATTACACGTCGCGCACCAATGTCAGCGAGCTTTACTAATGCGGATGACAATTTACTGTTGACTCTGCACGAGAAAACGAAAGCTTAACGGCTACCGCTGTAAAAATATCAAAATTTCTAAGTGGCGTCTCATATTGATAAAAGACTGCTTAGAGTGCCTCTGGCAAAGCGTCTTCCTAGCGCTGCACCTTGTTTAGGAGTGAAACCAACTTTAAGGTGATTGTTAGCTCGGTCTTTATTTATTTATTTATTTATTTATTTATTTATTTATTTATTTAACAGGTTATTTCCATCATCGTCAGGGCTATTTTAGTAAATAAGTAAAGGAGCAAACAGGTATAATTAATATGAGGGGGAATAGAACGTTGAAGAATGCTTTGAGGGGTGGCCTAATGCCAGCACTCGCTGAAGTTGCGAGGAACCCTATTTAGTACGCTTGTGTTCAGGTGCGGTATACGGAAATTCGAATGTTGCGGTAGGAATAGTAGTGACGTGTGTGACTACTATTGGATACGACGCCGCGTATGTTCAATGAAGACGAATGTGAGTAAGCTTTCTCATGAGGGTGAGAACACTTGTGGTGCGAGCGCTGCTGGCTGAAATTACATCACGTTAATACGCGAATGCGCACGACAATGTGATAAACAAGGCAGAATGAGCTGTAAGTAAAATTTCACAGCTTCAAAACATGGTGCACGAAATATCGTAGCTGTGCGTTCTAAGCTTTGCTTAGAAAGTTACCTTCGTGTGTAAGGCCCCTTTTTGTGTAAAATTCTGTCGTGAGTGGCATTGAAGAATTAAAAAACAATGCCGAAACAGATTTGATCTGAGGAGCACTGCATTGTGTAAATTCTGTCTTAGTGGAGGAAGTACTCCGCAAACACAAAGAGACGAAAATTAAACACAGAGTCACTCTGACATATAAAATTTCAGAATTCTCTGCAGCCCTTTCTGAGAGCCATTAGGACGTGGTAGACAGTAGTAGACAGTACAGGATATGAAGATGAGATGCGTTAAACGACACCCTATTAACGTTGACGGCGAATCTTAAGTGGAACAGTACATTTATGAAGTGCCACTGACCTTACTGTCCTCAATATTTATTAGCAGAACTCACTGTCATTGGCAAAAAAAAAAAAAGAAACTCCTTCTGACATCTTTTGTTGAAGGAGTATGAGAAACAAAACTTGAAAACATGTCACATTTACTCCATCATGACAGCGCGACTAGGACTAAAAAGTATGTTATTAGGCGCTGTTTTAATGTGGAAAACTGATGTACGAAATGCTGATCGTAAACACGTGCTTTTTCTGTTTTTCCATTTTTTCATCATTTGCCCTTGAGTGTCACGGCAAGGAACATTCCTACAGATGACCAAACGCATACACGGCAGTTAGGAGAACGCAGCCTCGCTTTATACAGGAGAGGAAGAGCTGTTTGGCTTTGCTTCCGGCAAAAGGCGTCGTTCCTAGTGCCTATAGGGAGAAGCCACCTTACTTCCTGTACAGACAGGCCAGGTCGTGCCGACAGCATCGGCAATGACTCGATTCGGCCGCCAACTCTGGTCGCTGTCCAGATCGTCCTATTGACAACATTGTGTGGACGGGTCCACTCGAGACCATTTACTTGCCGTGACATACCGGCGGACCACACTGCACTTCATCTTATGTGCTGCTCTAGTGTTGCGTGTTTTGCTGTAGCGTTTCCGGGAGCAGGTCAGCGCTTCAGAGATGCCACGGATGGTTTCTTTCGCTATCTCTACTGCTGACGGCGGAAGTCACGAAAACACGTTGAACAATCAGCAATAAAGTGGCTTGCATTGGCGTTTGCTCGTCCTTGTTTATTAGATCGGCAATAGCAACAGAGCAGCTGGAAAGAGTTATTTAACGTCAATAATGTATATTCTCACACCTCTCGTCTTGAGGACGAAGATGATCTTTTTGCAAATTCTTTCTTAACTCTTCCACTTCAGTGCATAGCAACTAAGGAAATGTACAAATATATCAAACCGGTGCACATATGAACGACGTTCTTGCTGAAACAGGATATCCCCCAAATGAGTGGCGCACAAACATTGATGGCAGAGTTCCTTTGCGTGGGAATTGTTGAAAACATCAAATGAAAACGTGCCTTCGTAAAGGTAGCTGCACTTTTGTCCTCGGTTATATAATAAAACTCACACAAGGTGTAATATAATTCGGCTGACAGAGTAGCCAGTGAAACGGTGCATCCTTATATCGTTGTCTAGTGACAACTCCCCACCATCTCGACGACTAAAATGACCATGCGCAACATCTATTGACGTGTTTGTAAACCAACGCAAGCGCGGCTTGCCGCACTCGCATTCTTGCACCAGGTATCACGCCACGTGGACAGGGTAATTATTGCGTGCTTTAAAAGCTGCCCATTGATTTGTATATGACTAGCACAACTGATCATCGTCGTCGGCAGCAATAGAAGGGGCAGCCGCAGTGACCTTCTTTCTCGTCAGGAGGCGCGCGAGCACCTGCGCAACTGCAGACAACTCAGTCAACGTAGTTTTGCACCAGGCTTCACCTCAAGTGAAATGCCTCCCGTGCGGGCCTAATAAAGCTGGTGACAAACTACGAAGGGAAGCGATGCACTTTGTCGTCATCGTCATCCGGAGGAGACACAGGGCAGCGTCAAATTAAAAAACTTCCAGCTGCAAAGTTTAGCACCACTTGTAAAGTCATATGACACGTTATGAACTGATAATTTAAATCTGCCCATTCACTGTAAATGAATCTTGAAAGCATTTGTTGACCGAGATCCAGTCGCAGTTTTCCTTACGGCCCGGCTTCGCTAGCAGTGAAAAAGTCATTACAGCTCTTATTTGCAATCATCTTGTCTTGATTGTACTGAGGTTATGTGTCTATAGTCAATGTCCATAATGCCACACTGTACATCCTTCTGAAGGTACTCTTCAGATCATAAAGCACGCTTTTTCGTATTTCAACCACACAAATCCCTCGCATTCTTTGTTCGGTACTTGCCCTAAGCGCCCTCAAAAATTTATGATGGGCTCAGAGCCGTGCTCCAGCTCCCGCTGTGTCAGCTTACGTTGTTTTCTCAAAACAACTATTTTTTATGTTAGGTTCTAGCAAGAACTCAGTGAGGCGATTGACGACGCCGAAAGAGCGTAAGTAAAAGAGCCGCGCCGGTGGTTCACGAGGAAAATAAGCTTTAACCGTGAAACCGGACTGGAGAAAGGAGACTCGGGACCCTCGCCTACAGACGCCCGAGTGCACTATACGCTAACCCACTAAGCTTTTCCTTTCCTAAACGACTACTAGACTACACTGACGCAGGCGCTTTTTGTTTTGCTTTGGTTTGATTTATTTTGCTTTTTTTTGTATGAAGGACGCAATTATCTTGTTTCTCGGCCGTGTTGATATGGATGGTACTGCTCCCTGGCAATAGGGCGGCATAGTACTTCACTTTGGCACGAACGGTAGCGGAGCGCTGCGGCGCAGTATGCTAACAACCGTAAAACTTGGTGGCATAAGGCGATAAGACGACGCTGATCTCAACTTCCAGCCACGGTGGTCGCACCGCATGGTTCTGGCATGTTGTGGTTTCATCAAATCATATCGCGCTTTTGGCGCGTAAGGCTCGAGAAGCTAATCGAACGGTGCATATAACGACGTGGCGTCCACGCATGGAAATTGGATTAGCGTATGAGAGCTGGTTGACTGCGTATCGCAGTGTAAGCACACGGTACCATTCTTCACACGCTGCTTATACTGTTTCGATTGCAATGGCGCAAAGTAACGATGCCGCTCCGTGAGATATCGCAGAAAGACAGTGTCGTCGGCGGTAAAATGTCATGAGAGACGCCGGCGAGCACTAAAATCTATACGGAACAAATGGTTGCGCACTACGAGTTATGCCTCTTGTATCTGCGTTGCTGAACGTGTCCCACGTTACTGTGCTGCAAGGACTTCTGCTCCAGGCAGTCAACTTAGGAAGCACACTCGCCAGTAGCAAACCACGCTCCAATTCCAAGCTCAAGACCCAAGTTGCGCGCCTTAATGCTGTGGCACTTGTTCGCGAATTCTGTAAGTGATTTACTAACAGTACCTTTGGATGTGCTTGTACACTTGCCAAGCTCCTGTGATGGCAGAACTTGCCAACCCTGCCGTAACATCAATTACGTCAGTTTTCAATTTATACACTTAGCCCCACACACTAAAGGTTCTTCTATAGTGTCTCTATAATGAAGGTTTCAAGCGTTAGCGTTGCTCAACGATAAGTTAGATGGCCCCCCACGAAGAGTTCCAAAGTCTGATTTCAGCGGGAACCACGAAGCCTTTGTCGCTATGCGTCACATGCCAGAGGAACACCGGTAGCAGAGCGGCGGATGACAATACAGCTACCAAGATTAAGGACTTGTAAGGGTCACATAACAGCTGATGCCTGCAGTTTAAGAAATATCAGAGAGCGTTCAGATGCAATATCATCCAATATACGACAATTAAATTCTTACCGTTACATCACTAGGTATTTGCGCTTAGGAAATGCCTGAGATCATGCTATACTACAATTTTTGTGCTCTAGGGCGAGAAATTTCGGTGAAGTCGGCGTTTATGAGCGTGAAAATATTTTCCTCTCAATCTTACCTACCATCAACATGGCTGTAAACATACCACCAAATGCAAAGCTGTAAAATCAATTACCTCAGTTTACGTCCGGAGCGTTATCCTAGGTGAACATGCCTTCGTAAGAGGCGACCTTGGCATTGTTAGTGTTCTACATGTAGAAGGCTCGCTGCCCGATATCACGCTGTGTGGTTTTCGACGGCTATTTGATAAGGGTTCACATGTATATCACACTCTCCTTATGTTCCTCTTTGCGGATGTTACAATGATTGGCACTGAGGAAGCTTTTTTCTACAAACTGATGTGTTTGAAATCTCCCCATTTTAGTTCCTTATAACACGGTTTTAAACTTTTAACCACGGTTATTGGGTTCTGAGAATATATATTTTCTGGCATGACTTGCATAATTTATGTCCGTGCTCTGTACCTAGAGGACCAAACATCAAATTCAAGCATGCATGCTCCCCGCATTATGAGCATAATCGGACGATCCCGACGTGCGCTTAAGAGCAGTCGCTCTAAGCGCTCGCTTGCCATCTTTGCCGTTGTGGAAATTCTATGTTGTCTCCTTAACTTCCTAAGCTTGCAGGCAGTTGTTCAGTTACGTAACCGCCCAAGCAAAATGTTAATCGCAGGGCTCTATCTCGGTAAGATGTCCGCGAAACTAAACTTCGCGAAATATGCCCACCAGCGAATCATGGTGACCAGCAACATACCGCTTTACGCATCACCTACGCCTCGAAATGGGCGATTGCTGAAAAGAAAACCTTTAGATGGCACACACAGGGGCATGCTGGTATTACGGCATTAACGCTGATGCCAGTGACGCTATCAGCATTTTATTTCGTCACTAAATCAAAATAACGCAGGATAACTGGTTTTGCTTCATCCTCTGCAATGCCATGTCCGTGGTGCAGACATAAAGATAATTCAGACACCATTACCTTTATTGCCGATCATAAGGGTTTCCAGCACAGCTCCGTCGCTATAATAACCATCACGTTTTGCAAAGGGGTACAGCCAGTGATTTCCCAAACGATAGTCTCATCGGCAGTAATCGCACGGTTAGGGAGTTTTCGGGATAAATGCGAATGGTTGTACCTGTACTAACAACATGAGAAAAACAAAGAAACAAAAATTAAATTACTGTTCCCCGACATGGCTCAACCTGGGGCCAAAAAGCGTTTAGGCTGAAACGAAATCGTAACTGCTTGCAGCCCATTAGGCACCAAGTTCGACGCCAGGTGTTGTCGTACGCTCTGATTATTCCACACGCACTTACGCGTAGGGGTGTGTGGTTGCAGAACGGCGAAGATACAAAATATACCCATGGGACAAATACAATAAAATAACCAGTTATGGTGTTAGAGGCTGCACACTCATCAGCATTCGATGTTTGAGGTTTAGGGTGGAAATGGCCCTAACCTTCGGCGAACTTTTCGCGTTAAGTGCACAGCCACGGAAGTTCCTGAATCGTTTGCGGAAAGTTATTCTTCTCGCCACCAGGCTTGCAACGTGAAGCAAGCTGAGATGACACACCGAAGGCATTGCAATTATACTTCGGTTATCGCAGTATGGCAATTCTCGAGGGCTCCAACAAAACCCGAAGATTTGTTATTTACCTAATGATGCCAGCGTACGTAATCTCTCCCGCAATTAGGTTGTTCGCGGTGACCTGTTTGCTTGTATGTTTCAATATGCTATAAAAATGAGACGTTGTCACATATGCGCAGTGGTTTCTCTCTCTAATAAATTTTACATCACCTAGTTTTCGCCATGTGAGAGTTTGTCGGTCAAGCGGTAAACCACCATGACTAAGGCATTCCTGAAACGAAATGTCCAACAGAAGCTGATTTACATATGTTGACTCAATGGATAATGTTTGCTCAGTAATGTATGAAGTCCGGGAGGACACTGAGGTTCCATGTATGACTATTGACGAAGTCAGAAAAGTTATCAGAGTGATGTAGCGCACTAAAGCAGATGGTCAAGACGGCACAACAGCCGACTTGATCTAACACGGAGACGATATTATGTTTGAAAAACTGGTATCGCTCCTCGCGAAGTCAATCAAGACATCTAGTGTACCGCTAAGTTGGAAAATGCAAATTCCGTGATAATATACAAGAATGGTGACATGAAGGAGTGAAACAATTACAGACCAATTATCCTGCTCCCAGTAATGTACAAACTGTTTACAAATGTTATCTCTGCTTGGACAAAAGAAACACCCACCTTCAACAAACCTAGATAGCAAGCTGGTACTTGACAATAGGCCTCAAGCAAGCTGTCAGATCAATGGAAAAACAAGCAGTTCCAGATGATTTATGTCGAAAAACGGTACCTGAGGTATACATGCAAACCTTACGTAACATCTGAAAAAATTGCACAGCCACCCTACTCCTCCACGAGAGGAGGAGAACAATCCTGGTGAAGAGAGAAGCCAGAGAAGGAGACGATTTCCCTGATGGTAGTGACTGCGTGTTTACAGGAAGTGTTCAAGCGTCCGGACTGGGAAGAAAAGGGAATTAGAATAGACGGCGATTGTCTCAGAATTTTGAGGTATGCAGACGACATTGTGCTCTTTAGCAATGACGGCGGCTAACTGCAAAACATGGTTAAGGGCATAAACCATGAAAGTGTTAAAATAGGAATAAAGGTTTCTAGGCGAAAACCAAGGTCTCCACAGGAACTCAAAATCAGCACTTTCCTAGTAAACGGGAATTTAAAATTGGCCTTCAACCCTTAGAAGATGTGAACGAATGCGTATATCTAGGGCACTTGGTAACGCAGAGCCTAGTCATGAAAAGGAAATTTTCCGTACATTAAGGATGGCCTGGAGCGTATACGGGAGACATCTTCACTGTCACTAAAGCGAAGCCTATTTAAAAACTGAATTCGCCCAGTACCAATGTGCTGTGCTGAAACGCGGAGGATAAAAAATGGCAGATCCCACGTCCAGTGGGAGTCAAGGAAATGCGAAGCACGCATCAGGAATGTAAAATGGATCTACATTGTCTCACTATACCGATTTTTGAACATATGAACTTAATGAAACGACCGCAAGAGCACCAAGGCTGTGGCATGCAAAATATGCCACTCATGATACGTATGTCATAATTGTAATATTATGACATATCATTTACGTTCGTCATGCAGTCGTGCTGTGCCATAGCAATTTTGGTATGCATCCTATTAACGAAACGCGTGGCATGGAAATAATGCCACTCCTGACATGCCTCTCACGATTTTTATGTTCTTAGAACGTGTCACCCATGGGCATCAGGCACTGTTGTCTCGCCATACCAATTTTGGTGTATCTCAAGTTAACGAAACAGCCGCAAGAGCACCAAATCCGTGGCACGTAAATCATGCCCGCTAATGACATGCATATCATGATTGTCATGTTATGACCTTTAATTTATGATTGTGATGTAGTCATGTTGTGTCATGCCAATTTTTGTATACATCCCTTTAACGAAACGGCCAGGAGAGCACCAAGGCCGTGGGATGATAATGATGCCGCTTGTGACATGCATGCCATGATTTTCATGTTATAACCTGTCAGTTATGTTCGTCACGCAATCATGTTGTGGCACACCAGTTTTCGTATACATCCCATTAACGAAGCGGCCAGGAGAGCACAAAGTCGTAGGCGTATAGATAGATAGATAGATAGATAGATAGATAGATAGATAGATAGATAGATAGATAGATAGATAGATAGATAGATAGATAGATAGATACGCTCAAATTTGCCGAAGTTCGCTAAGAAATGCTTCGCATTAGAAAAAAACAAACTCGAAATGAAATTAAGAACCACGCAGCGTGCATTGGAAAATAAATATGACAGGTGTAACGCTACGAGATAAAGCGAGCGGAATGGATCAAAGAACAGACAGAAGCAGATGATATTCTTATATAAATTAAGAGAAAGAAGTGGAACTGGGCAGGACATGAGATGCGGAGGACACCTAACCGGTGGACATTAAGAACGACAGAGTGGATACCGAGAAGGAAAACCCAACGGAGGCAGGCAAAAGGTTAGATTGAGCGGTGAAATAAGGTATTCGCGGGCATAAAGTTGCATCAACTTACTCAGCGCAGGGCAAATTGCAAATGGTTTTGAGATGCCTTCGTCCTGCAGTGGACTTAAAATAGGCTGATAAGGATCAGGGAGAGCGTTTTTGTAATTTTCGTTTAAGGTTGATGAAAACTACTTTATATTAGATTGTGTTTTATGCTTGAAAGCACGAAATATGACAACTTCTGCGATGAGTACGCACGAATAGCAATAGGTTGAGGGGTGTTTTTGTGTTCGCTGGGCAGAATCCTATGTAATCGTCACATAATAATTGCTGCGGTAATGGCACTCAAAAAGGATAGAAGTCAACAAAAATCATAGTGATTGCACGGTTATAAAGACAATCAACAAGGATTCGTATTCGTTGAACACAAGACCCTTTCTTCGAAGGAGAGCCTTGTCACAACGACATACTTTTCTCTCACCTGCGCACCTTTTCCTGTTCACCATTATTTCGGTGGAAAGAAACGTATAGAAAATATTGTTTGGCAATTGCGCTGCATTGAACAAAGTGGTCTGTTTAAGGAGACGAATACTTCTAGCCGTGTGTTGAATTCCACGAAGCAAGCTGCTGTGTTCCGCGTATTTACTTCTTAATGCGTGTTTGTATGAGATCGAAAGCATTATTGGATCCATCGTTAGCTAGTTTTAGGAGCGCCGGCTCACCGTACGGCAATGACGGTAATGGCCTACCGTCATGATCAGCATTTGGCTTTTTTAGTCGGAAAGACCTGCACTAGTTGATCGGTGGGTACGGAAACGTCGTCAGATGATAACACTTGCTGTTAAAACCCTCAGAAGCTCAATTTTGCGCGTGCCAACAACGACCGTATACGGCATTACCGTACTTACCGTATTGTAAGCCGCCGCTCCTAAAACTCCATATTGCCGCTAACGACCGTTGTAAAATGGCGCGAGGTGGTACCGGTTACATGTGCTCTATTAAATTATGTATATTCATGTGACTAGGCTTGTTGCTCATGCGCATAACACTGCTCCAACTGAGTAACTAGGCTAATGTAAAGCACAGTGATACTTCATTCTGCGAGCGCTGGTCACGCGCTAGCACCGTGGTGTTTCCCACTTATGCACTGCACTTAAGATGTTTAACAATGTTGTTGTTGTCGTCGTTGTTGTCGTTGTTGTTGTTTTTGTTGTTGATGATGATGATGATTTGTGAGGCTTTACGTCCCAAAACCAGCTTTGATTATTAGAGACGCCAGTGGTGGAGGGCTCCGAAAATTTTGACCACCTGGGGTGCTTAAACGTGCTCTGACATCGCACTATACACGTGCCTCAACACTTCGCCTCCATCGAAATGCAGCCGCCGCGGCCGGGATTCGATCCCGCGAACCTCTGATCTGCAGCCGAGTACCATAGACCACCGTGGCGGGGCGTATCGTTGTTGTCGTTGATGTTGTTGTTGTTGTGCAAGTGGGACGATATATTCGACAACAGAAAGCATCGCGGAGCGCGATAGGCGGCTTGCGACAAGGCTCGTGGATCATTCAAGAATGCGTAGCTTAGAACATCCTTAACAGCGTGAAGGAACTTGGTAAGCCAGAGCGGTATCTTGCTCAACGCCCGTAGGTGCGAGCAGAAACACACCGCTCAGATTCACGATGAAGCCGCGAAAATCTTTCAAGGGTGATTTCATCGATTACCAACTGAAGTACGTGGCATCTGCGTTTGATGCCTGGAATTGCTGAACATGCCCTCTTTGGTCAATTCTGCCTAAAAAATCGGGCTGACGCCCTCCTCTTCCGTGACGCCTCGACGATCGGCTTTCTTCTCCTTCCACGCTTTGCTCAGCGGCACCTGTTATAGGTGCTTGTCCGAGGACCAGCGCTCTACTGTCTTGGGAATGCCATCCCCTACTCCGCTTCCACGTACACTGCTCTTCCAAAGCTCGTTTCCTTCGTCGGGACACACATAAGATCATCATTTCACAGAGTGGCTGTCTACGCTTGCGCACTAAAATTAATTGGAAACTACCTAAGTGGAAACTACCTAGCCTAAGAATGGAAACTCAAGATTAAGTGGAATTCAAAATTGAGTGGATATTCAAAATTAAATGGACACTACCTAACCTCTGAGGACCGTTATATGGCAGCGTGATGTCTGTGTTGCAGTTAGAGTTTCATGACGAAAATATTCAAGCCTATACGCCCTACGGGCTGAGAACGGCACCATCTGTTATTCCCGATTGACTGATTTCTGGGGTATTATGTCCGTTTCTTTTATAAACATATTTGATTTTTGTTGTGTTTTGTCTGTGTATTCATATGTTAGTATTTGCTATTTGTTTCGTCTTTCTTTCCCCTCTCCCTCTCCCCCTTTTCCTTCTCTCAAAAGAGCAGGCATGGCTTTGTGCCCCACCCGGGGGCAGTTGTCAGCCTGCTCTATTGTCATGTCTTTCTGCCTTGCATGTTTACGTGCCAAATAATAACAATTATGTCCCAAAACCACGATATGATTATGAGAGAGGCCGCAATTAAGCTCTCGGGAAATTTCGGCGAACCGGTGTTCTTCAAGGTGCGTTGACATCGCGCCTCAACATTTCGCCTTCATCGAAGTGCAGCCGCCGCAGCTAGGATTCGATCCCGCAACCTTCACATTAGCTGTAGACAGCCATAACGACTAGACCACCCTTGTGGCGCAGCCGTTATTCTTAGATATACTCCAGGTTACGGGAACGACTGGACCGCGTTCCTGATTTCAACGATGATTTTAACTTCCAGCCACGGTGGTCGCACCGCATGGTTCTGGCACGTTGTGGTTTCATCAAATTATATCGCGCTTTTGGCGAGTAAGGCACGAGAAGTTAATCGAACGGTGCAGACAACGGCGCAATATCCGTGCATGGATGCTCTTTGGATTAGCGTATCCGGCCTGGTTGTCTGCGCATCGCAGTGTAAGCACGCGGTACCATTCTTTACACGCTGCTTATAATGTTTCGATTGCAATGGAGCGAAGTAACGATGCCGCTTCGTGAGATATCGCAGAAAGAAAGTGTCGTCGACGGGCAAATGTTATGAGAGACGACGGCGGAGATTACAATCTATACGGACCAACTGGTTGCGCACTACGAGTTATGCCTCTTGTATTTGTGCTGCCGAACGTGTCGCACGTTACTGCGCTGCTAAGACTTCTGCGCCAGGCAGTCATCTTGGGAGCCAGAAGCGATTCGCCAGAAGCATACCACGCTCCAAGCGGAAGTTCATGACCCAAATCGCTCGCGCTTAATTCTGTGCCACTTGTTCGCAAATTCTGTAAGCTATTTACTAACAGCGCCTTTGTCTGTACTTGCACGTTTGGCAAGCTCTTGTGGTTGCGGAACTTACCAGCTGCTGCAATTACGCCAGTTTTTATTATATACACTGAGGCCCGTATTTATAAACCAACCGTATCATTGACCTTATCGCTCGTTTTTCTTGTCTCGCATATGCCCTTATCATGCTTCGTGAACCAACTAGTTCAGTATCTACAAACAAGCATTGCAATAGCCATTCCCACTGATCACCCTTTTAGCCCCTTTAAGTCGCCTTGATGTCACAATGGAGATAAGGCAAACAAGCGATTAGGATAAGGTAGGTTCGCGAATACAGGCCCTAGCCCATCACATTACAGGAGCTTCTATAGGGTCGCTGTCCTGAAAGTGTTTCAGGTGTTCGCGCTGTTCAGTGGTAAGCTAGACGGTCCCTACAAAAAGCTCCAACGTCTGATTTCACGGGCAACTGCAATGCCTTGGTCGCTATGCGTCACACGTGGGAGGTACGCCAGTGGCAGCACGGCGCAAGACAATACCGCTACCAAGATTAAGATCTGTAATGGGTGCGCAACAGCCGATGCGGCAATTTATGAAATGAAAGAGAATTCTCAAATCTTACATCATTCAATTCTAGACAATTAATTTCTTACCGTTACATCATAAGCTGCTTGATCTCAAGAGATATCTGAGGTCATTTTATACAAGAACTTTTGTGTTCTAGGACAGGAAATTTCAACTAAGTCGGCGCTTATACACGGGTAAATATTTTTCGCCCAATCATACCTACTATAAACATAGCTGTAGACATCTGAGTAAATGTAAAACTGTAAAAACGACCACCTTAAATTACCTCTGGTGCGTTGTCATCGCTTAACATGCCTTCGTAAAAGGCGTAATGGTCGTAGCTTGACGTCCCTTTGTGTTGCTTTTGACGACTGTCTTGCAGGTGCTCGCATATAGCCCATAATCTCTATGATCCCCTTCGCTGATTCTTGGATGATAGGATCTCAGAAAGCTTATTTTCTACAAATTGAAGTGTTTGAAACATCACCATTTTAGTTCTCTTTAACGCGGTTTCAACTAAGGTTATTTGGCTCTGCGAAAATGTGTTTTCCTACGAAACTGGCATAATTTATGAAACCGCTGGATGAACGTAAGTGCCTGCACCTACGGAACCTGAGCATGAAATTCAAGCAGGCATGTTCAACATATTATGAGCACGATGGAACTATCCTGACGTGTCCCCTCGAGCCGTCATTGTAAGCCCGCGGTTCTCATCCTTGCCATTTTGGATATTCTGTGTTGTCTCCTTAACTTCCTATGCTTGCAGGCATTTCTTCTGTTACGTCACTGCGCACGAAAAAAAAAAAACCTGAATGGTAGTGCTCTTTCTGTGTAAGATGTGCGCGAAGCTAAACTTCACGAAATGTGGCCACCAGTGATGCATGATGGCCAGCAACACGTCCCTTCGCGCATCACCTATGCCCCGAAATGGGCTATTCCTAAAAATAAAACCTTAAGGTGGCACACATGGTGGCTTGTTGGCATTACGGCATTAACGCTGGTGTCAGTGGCGTTTTCAGCCTTTTATTTCGGCATTAAATAAAAATAACAGAAGATAACGGTTTTGCTTCATCCTCGGCAATACCGTGCCTATGGTGCAGCAATAAAGATAATTCGGACACCATTACTTTTATTGCCGATCATAAGAGTTTCCAGCACATCGTCGTCGCTATTATCATGATCACGTTTTTCAACAAGGTACAGCCAGAGATTTGCCCAAAGATAGTTTCATCAGCAATAATCGCACAGTTAGGAAGTTATCCATATAACTGCGTACTGTTGTACCTATACTAACGGCATGAGAAATACAAAGAAACAAAAATGACATGACTGCTCTTCGATATGGCTCAACCTGGCGGCAAAAAAGCGTTTACGCTGAAACGACATCGTAACTGCTTGCAGCCCATTAGGCACCGAGTCCGACGCCAGGTGTTGTCGTGCGCTCTGATTATTCCGCACGCACCTACGCGTAGGGGTGTCTGCTTGCAGAACAGAGAAGATACAAGAACTACGCCATGGGAGAAGTACAACAAGATAACCAGTTATGGTGTTCGAGGCTGTACGCTCACATGCATTCGAGGTTTGGAGTTTAGGGTGAAAATGGGCTAAACTTCGGCGAACTTCTCGCGTTTAATGCACAGCCAGGAAAGGTCCTTGATCGTTTGCGGAAAATTATTCTTCTCGCTACCAGGCTTCCGAAGTGAAGCAAGCTAAGACGGCGTCCCGACGGCATTGCAATTATATTTCGATTATCGCAGTTTGGCAATTCCCGAGGGCTCTAACAACACCCGAAGAAGATTTGTTATTTACCTAATGACGCCAGCGTACGCAATATTTCCTGCAATCACGTTGGCGGCGGTGACTTGCTTACTTCGTTGTGGAAGTCTGCCATTAAAAATGAGGAGTTGTCACATACGCGCAGTGGTTTCTCCCTCTAATAAATTTCATATCACTTATTTTTCGCCACGTGAGAGTTTGTCAGATAAGTAGTAAACCACCACGACTAAGGCATTCCTGAAACGAAATGTCCCAAAGATGCTGCTTTGCACACTTTGCCTCAGTGGGTAATGCTCCGTTCAGGAATGTAAGACGTCCAAGAGGGCACTGAGGTTCACTGTATAACTAGTACGAAATCAGAAAAGCCACCAAATGGATTTCCCGCGGTAAAGCAGCTAGTGAACACGGCATAACAGCCAACTTGATCTAACACAGGGAAGACATGCATGAAAATCTTGCGTCGCTCTTGCCGAAGTGTATCAAGACAGCTAGTGTACCGCCTACCTGAGAAATGCTAATATAGTGCTAGTACACAAGCAGGGTGACATGAAAAAGTGAAAGAACTACAGACTAATTAGCCTGCTCCCAGTAATGTACAAACTGTTTACAAATGTTACCTCTGCTAGGACAAAAGGAACACTCGCTCTTCAACAAACCTAGAGAGCAAGCTGGTATCAGAAAAGGGTACTGGACAATAGGCCACAAGCAAGCTGTCAATCTAATAATCGAGTAAGTTCGTTAGTGTAGCAAACGTGTTTATATGGCTGTTGTAGACTAGGAGAAAGCATCTGATTCAATTGAAATACAATCAGTTCTACATAATTTATGTCGAAAAACGGTACTTGAGGTGTACACGCAAACCGTAGGTAACATCTGAAAAAATCGCACTGCCACCCTACTTCTCCACTAGAGGAGCAGAAAAATTCTGATGAAGACAGAAGCCAGAGAAGGAGACGATTTCCCTGATGGTATTTACTGCGTGTTTACAGGAAGTGTTCAAACGTCTAGACTGGGAAGAAAAGGGAATTAGAATACACGACGGTTGTCTCAGAATTTCAAGGTATGTAGACAACTTTGTGCTCCTTATCAATGACTTCGACTAAATACAAAACATGTTAAAGGCCTAAACCTGAAAAGTATTCAAATAGGAGCAAAGATGGCTAGGCGAAAAACCAAAATTGTGCTCAACAGGAATTCAAAATCAACACTGGAAACGGGAACTTAGAATTTGCAATCAACCCTCAGAAGATGTTAACGAATATGTATATCGAGGGCACTTCATAACGCAGAAGCCTAGTCATGAAAAGGAAATTTTCCTAGAATAAGGATGGGCTGGAGCCTCTACGGGAGATATTTCGAAATCATGACAGCAAACTTTCCGCTTTCACTAAAGCGAAGCGTATATAAGAACTGAATTCGCCCAGTACTAACGTAAGGTGCTGAAACGTGGAGAATACAAAGAGAGAGAGAGAGAGAGAGAAGCTCTAGGTGATGTTAAGGACCACGCAGCGTGGATTGGAAGATAAATGTGCTGGATGTAACACTGCGAGATAAAGCGAGCGGAATGAATCAGGGAACAGACAGGAGCAGATGATGTCAATTAAACGAAAGAAGTGGAACTGGGCAGCTGAGGACACATAACCGTTGGACAGTAATAACGACGGAGTGGATACAGTGAGAAGGAAAACGCAACAGAGGCCGTGAAAAGGTTAGATGCAGAGATGAAATTAAGATATTTGCTGGCCTAGAGTTGAACCAATTGACTCAGCGTAGGGTAAATCGGAAATGGTTTTCAGATGCCTTCGTCCTGAAGTAGACTTAGGATATGCTGATGAGGGTCAGGGAGAGCGCTTTTGCAATTTTCGTTTAGCGTTGATAAAAACTAATTTGCATTACATTGTGTTTTATGACTGAAAGCACGAAATTTGACAACTTCAGCGATAAGTATGCACGAATAGTAATAGGTTGAGGGGTCTTTATGTTCGCTGTGCAGAACCTTGTCGGGCCGATGGGCCCTTATCTGCAGCACGCACGTTGGAGGCAGGGCGAGGAGGACACACGCGCATTGCCCATGCGCGTGACGAGCGGCAGCGTCGAAAGGCCACAGGGGGCGTGAAGGTGGCCGGCCGATAAGAAGGGAGGTGAGGCGAGCCCGGGGGCTTTTTTGGTGGGCGGCAGGACGATGGGATGCAGTGACGGTCGCGCTAGGCGCTATGGTTTCCTCCGTGAGTGCTGCAGAGCAGAGGCCACGCCGGTTGGGGGCGCCTGCTAAGGCGAGTCGTTGGCTTGTCCTCCACGGCGAGTTGTGCGTGAGTTTGCTTTCGAGCCGTTATGTTTTACACCTACTTTCATGCCGTTAAGTTTTGGGCCGTAGGTTCCATTGGACCGCCAGTCTGCGGGAGTTGTTCGTTCTGGCCTTGTGGCCCTCCTGTATACGTTAGTGCCGTGTTGTGCCGGGCTGGAAGGTGGTTGTGATTCTTTTGGAGTGTTGAATTAAAAGCGGTTCTTGTTCCCAGCGTTGCTGGCTCGTGTCATGCGAATTGCTGCTCACTAGCTGACCACCCCTGAGCGGAGACGGGGCCTTCACCTGGCGCCCAACGTGGTTTTTCGCACGTAGTCGAGCTTCGTTTGAGAACCGCACGCATAAGGCACCCGTCCTGCCGCCTGTCCACCCGTCCTGTCGGCCCATCGCACTCGCGATATGCCTTGCGCATATTCCAATGCTCTTGCGTTCCGGTACAGTTACAGCTCGCGAAGGTAAAAGCCCTAGGGACCTTAAGTCTAATATAATGCCTGACAAGTTGAAACAGGACGCGTCCGCGCCAGATACTCCTCGTATCGTCGACCAACTGACCGCGTTGCTAGAACGCCAGGCTACACCAGCTGACAGCTTTCGCTTACCGCTGGCCGTGCCTACGTACGAGGGCCACACAGACAAGAAATCGGTCGCAGACTTTTTGCAAGAGTTACAAGATTATCGCGACGCGCAGGCCCTCCCAAATGAGACTCTTCTGCTACGCGTCCTGCCCGTCACCCTGTCTGGCTCTGCCGCACGTTGGCGTCGTCGTCAGTCTTTCCAAAGTTGGTCTCACTTTGAGCAGCTATTCCGTGCCGAATTTCTGCCCCCTGACTACGTCGTTCGCATGAAAGATGAACTTCGCAGCCGTACACAGGCTGAGGAAGAAAGCCTCCAAGAATACATACGGTCCTTACAGGAGCTTTACGACCGCGCGGACCCTTCGGCATCTGAAGCGGAAAGAGTGACTCGGGCAATTAAGCAGTCGCATCCGCGTTTTCAGGCGTACTTGAGGGGTCGTTCATTCCCTTCACTCGACGCCCTCGCCACAGCAGCGGGTGATATTCAGGCCGCGATGTTGGCGGAGCTCACGTACCAACCACCGCCACCGCCTGAATCCACTCTCGAGCCATCCTGTGCGTGGCACGGTCGGTCCAACCCAATGGCCTCACCGATGGCCCCACCAAGGGCTCTAGACCCATTCAGCCACCACAATCTGCCTGCTCCGTCCGCCTTCCCGTCAACGACACAGGAACGCGGGACACCCACACCGGGCGCCGCCCATTCTAGTGCCGGAGGCACAAGCAGGAACCCTCTGGTCGGGGCCACTATAAGAGCCAGTGCCCAAGCAGACCACGTTCTGGCCGCCGGGGAAACGATCGGGGCCGGCGATGGTGAGCGCATGCCAATCGCCGGCCAACATTTCACCACCCCCCTTTACGCAGATCCTGGAAGAACTACTGCGGCTCCTACGTGGGCTACGGCTCGTGTTCAAGAGCAGCCAGGCGCGCTGCAGAGGCCTGGCCACCGGGTGTTTTGGTCTTCACATCATCCAGCCGCCAGGAATCACAGCCGCGGGAAACCTTCGACAAAGCAACGCACGCCCAAAGGGACAAAGCCGCATCCCTTCCCGCTCGAACAACTACCAGACAACCGAGCAACCAACGCTCCTGCGAAGTGCTCCCTGCCCGATAACAGCCTTGGTGTACTCGACAATACGGTGAGCGATCATCCGTCTACATTCACTCTCCTCGCTTCCCACGCCGATAAAGCACCATTGGTGATGGTTTCCATGGCAGGAGTAACGGTCCAGGCTCTTTTAGATACTGGCTCAGCTGTTTCTGTTTTCGGGGATCACATCAAGAATGCCTGCGAGATTAAAGGCTTGGCTTTGCGAAGGGTAAACACTAATCTGCGCGTGGCCTCTGCTCATGTTGTCCCTGCTACGCTTGCAGCTCGTTTAGCGGTTAGACTCGATGGCCGAAAACTTCGGCAACGTTTCATACACCTACCCGGACTTTCCTGCCCCGTGATTGTGGGCCGCAATTTTATAGCCAAGTCGGGAATCGTGCTTGATGTCCGTACGGGCACCTACAGCCATGGCGTCAATGCAAAACCACTCACGTTTGTGACTACTTCGCCACAACCCCAGCCCGATCTGCTTGCAACAAATGTGCCTCCGTTCTTTGAGACCAGGGAGGACTTCTTTACTATTATCGAATCCTTCAAAGGGCCATCACAGCTAAAAGCCAGAATCGAAACAGCCCTAAAGCCCTTTGCGGCAATGTTCACAGAGGCTCCTGGCAGGGTTAATGTATTGGAACACAGTATCGACACAGGCGACGTCCGCCCTATCCGTTTCAATCCTCGTCCCCTCAGCGTCCACAAGCGTGAACTTCTGGACGCTGCCCTCGACGAAATGCTCGCCACCGGTGCTGTAAGAGCGTCCAACAGTCCCTGGGCGTTTCCAGTTGTTTTAGCCCCAAAGAAGGACGGTTCTGCGCGGTTGTGCGTTGACTACCGGCGGTTAAACGCCGTCACGGTTCGAGACTCATACCCCTTTCCATCAATCGACTCTGTTATGTACTCCCTTGGGGCCGCCCAATTCTTCACTACCCTCGACTGTAGCAGAGGCTTCCTGCAAATCCCGTTAGCAGAATGCGATGCTCAGAAAACGGCATTTACTTGCCACAGGGGATTTCGTTCGAGTTTTCGAGGTTACCTTTCGGATTATGCAATTCACCGGCGACATTTCAGCGCGTCATGGACATTGTGCTTCGAGATGCCAAATTCAACTATGCAATGGCTTACATGGACGACGTGGTAGTCTTTTCGCAAACCTTCGACGAGCACCTGATCCACCTAACCACTGTACTACAACGAATGCAGGACGCAGGCATCACCATCAACCCCCGGAAAGTTCAGTTGGTCGCAAACAAGATCAACCTCTTAGGTTTCATTGTCGAGCAAGGCACAATACGGCCAGATGAACAGAAACTTCAGGCCATACTGCATTTTCCAACACCAATGGGCGTTAAGAGCCTGCAACGGTTTTTGGGTATGGCGGGCTTCTACCGCCACTTCATTCCTCACTGCGCCGATCTGGCAAGACCACTTCACCAGCTCCTGCGCAAGGGTGCCCATTGGTCTTGGACTAACATGGAGCAGGTAGCATTCCAGGCTCTGTCGGAGGCTATCGCTGATACAGCACGGCTGCGCCTCCCTGACCTAAACTTACCCTTCACGGTGCAGACCGACGCAAGCGATTATGGCCTTGGAGCAGTTTTGCTCCAAGAATATCAAGGGATGCTTTACCCGCTAGCATTTGCGAGCCACACGCTCTCGGGCGCAGAAAGGAACTACACCGTGACAGAGAAAGAGTGCCTTGCGATCGTATTCGCGCTGAAGAAATTCGACATGTATCTGGATGGAGCTGCATTTACGATTCAAACCGATCACCAGGCGCTGTCATGGTTGTCAAGGCTGCAAAACCCATCCGGTCGTCTGGCCCGGTGGGCCCTTTCTCTCCAGAAATATAACTACACAGTGGAGTACAGTAAAGACACTGGTAACAAAGTGGCTGACGCGCTTTCCCGAGCGCCACTGTCCGGGGATGGTGAACCAGCCGCCGAGGTCCTGGTTGTGACAGTGCCTGAAGATGCCTGGGGAACACTGGTCTCACGACAGCAGCTCCTCGACGCTCAGAGAAGCGACGACCAGTGCAAGCAGATATGCAGTGGCCTGGGCACTGCTAGTCCCACCGGGAACACACGGTCCACAAACACCTATGGCAGCTACTTGCAAGCCGAGGACGGCCTGCTCTTGCGTAACGTACCCTCACTGGAGACTGATGACGATGAGTCCCCGTTCCGTGTTTTCATTCCTCGGACCCTAGGCAAAACTTTCTTGGCGTACTTTCATGACACACGCCTCGCCGGTCACAGTGATGGCAAGAGAACTTTTGAAAAGTTGTGTCGCGTCGCCACATGGCCGCACATGAGAAAGGACGTCATAACATACGTTCAAACTTGCCCTACCTGCCAGACCGCAAAACCGAGGGGAGGCAAACCACCGGGCCTCATGCAATCTGTGGAAAGCAGGTACCCATGGGAAATCGTTGCCTGTGACGCAATGGGCCCGTACCCCAGATCAGCTAAGGGGTGTCGATACTTGTTAGTAGTCACTGACCACTTTTCGAAATGGGTAGAGCTGTACCCGTTACGCCGGCTGGATTCAAAAGTAATCTGGGATTGTCTGCTACAGACGTTCACTCGCTTCGGTTTTCCAAAGCAGCTAATAAGATAATGCCACATATTTCACAGGCAGAATATTTGCGGACACTTGCAAAGTTCTTGGTGTACACCACAAAAGAACGACACCTTACCACCCTCAGGCCAACATTACCGAGCGCGTCAACAGAAACCTTAAAACAATGTTGGTGACTTTCACTGACCGGCACAGGGACTGGGATGCCCTCGTACAGGAAATGGCATTCGCCACACGAACAACAGTGAATCGTTCAACTGGCTTTACTGCGGCAGCCATTCGATTAGGTCGCGAGCTCAAGTTTCCTATCGAACATGAGCTCACCCATGACTCCGAATCACCGCGCTGCAACTACGCGACGTTCGCGCAAAATCTCTCCAGTCGCTGGAGCGAAACTTTGCGGGAGGCCAGGGAGAACTTGGAACTAGCCCGCCTGGAACATTGCAATCATTATAACAAGGGCAGGCGACCTCTAGAGTTCCCGGTCAATGATGAGGTGCTCCGCCGCACGCATCCACTCAGTGATGCAGCCAAAGGGTTTGCTGCCTCCCTCGCACCACGATGGGACGGTCCCTACGTGATTGCAAAGCGAATTTCTAGGTTGGCATACCTTCTCAAAAACAAACGCGGTGGTCGAGTAACAGGCCCTGTAAACGTGTGCGACCTCAAAGCTTACTACGAGCGCCCGCAAGACGCGTAAACACATTACCCAGAGCTATCGTCGACATTGCTGTCCTGTGCATACACTGTTTGTCAATCAAGATGCGGTGCCTTTTTATTGCACTGCTGTAATAACCTTGCCTTTCGCAGAACACCCCGCAGCAACATCAGTGCATACTAGCCCGCGACAAACCACAAGGCTGCCACTCGTCATCGAACGCCGACACAGGCTGCTTTGAACGCCGATTCACGCTACGTGCACGTTGCATTCTGTGCAACCGGCGGGACAGAGACAGGGCACGAACTGTTATGTGATGTGTGACGTGTGGGCAGGCTCCGTTCGGTGTAACCATCAGGACAAAGACATGCGACGAATGGTGATGCGTTGTGGTGCCTGAAAAACTGTGTGGGCAAGGTCATGCGATTAATTATGAACTGTTGTGGTGCCCGAGGAACTGTGTAGACTAATTCAGAACTGCTTCTCAGTTTCCCCTTTTCTATTGTCTGTGGTTTTCATTATTGCCCTTAGTAGTCTGTGGACTATGACACTCACTGGAGTGTCCATTCTTGTGTGGGGGAGAGTGTCGGGCCGATGGGCCCTTATCTGCAGCACGCACGTTGGAGGCAGGGCGAGGAGGACACGCGCGCATTGCCCATGCGCGTGACGAGCGGCAGCGTCGAAAGACCACAGGGGGCGTGAAGGTGGCCGGCCGATAAGAAGGGAGGTGAGGCGAGCCCGGGGGCTTTTTTGGTGGGCGGCAGGACGATGGGATGCAGTGACGGTCGCGCTAGGCGCTATGGTTTCCTCCATGAGTGCTGCAGAGCAGAGGCCACGCCGGTTTGGGGCGCCTGCTAAGGCGAGTCGTTGGGTTGTCCTCCACGGCGAGTTGTGCGTGAGTTTGCTTTCGAGCCGTTATGTTTTATACCTACTTTCATGCGGTTAAGTTTTGGGCCGTAGGTTCCATTGGACCGCCAGTCTGCGGGAGTTGTTCGTTGTGGCCTTGTGGCCCTCCTGTATACGTTAGTGCCGTGTTGTGCCGGGCTGGAAGGTGGTTGTGATTCTTTTGGAGTGTTGAATTAAAAGCGGTTCCTGTTCCCAGCGTTGCTGGCTCGTGTCATGCGAATTGCGGCTCACTGACACCCCTGAGCGGAGACGGGGCCTTCAACCTCATGAAGTCATCACACAATGATTTCTGCGGCAATGGCACTCAGAAAATATAGAAATAAACAAAAAAGCACAGTCATAACAGACTTATAAAGACAATAAAAAGGATTTGCATTCGTTGGACACAAGAGCGCTTGTTCGAAAGGAAGCAGAGACGTACTTTTATCTCACCTGCGTCCCTTTTTCTGTTCATCTTTATTTCGGTAGAAGGAAACGTATATAAATTATTGTTTGGCAATTGCGCTGCATTTATTAAAACGGTCTATTTCAGGAGACGAATACTTCTGGCCATCGATTGCATTCCACCAAGAAAGCTGCAGTGTTCGGCGTATTTAATTCGTAATTCTTGTTTTTATGAGATTGATAGCATTATTGGATCGATCATTACGGAGTGTTGGCAGCGCCGGCTTATCGTACCGCAATGACGGTGATGCCGTACCGTTATGGTCAGCCCGTGGCTATTTTAGCCGGAAAGACCTGCACTTGTTGATCGGTGGGTACGGACACGTCGTGAGATGATACAACTTACAGGTAAAGCCCTCAGAAGTTCAATTTTCTGCGTGCCAATCACGACGGTACGGTCTTACCGTTCATACCGTCCGGTAAGCCGGCGCTCCTAAAACTCCCCATTGCCCCCAAAGACCGCTGTAAAATGACTCGAAGTAATACCGGTTGCATGTGCTTTGATAAATTATGCGTATTCATGTGACTAGGCTTGTTGCTCATGCGTATCACACTGCTGCTACTGAGTAACCAGGCTAATGTTAAGTACAGTGATACTTCATTCAGCGAGCGCTGTTCTCGCGCTAGCACCGTGGTGCTTCCACTTGTACACTGCACTTAAGATGCTTAACAATGTTGTTGTTGTTGTTGTTGTTGTTGAAGTCGGGTGACATACCCGGGAAAAGAAAACATCTGAGGAGCGTAATAGGTGGCTAGCTACAAGGCTCCTACCCGCCTTAACCGTGTGAAACCACTTGGCAGACGAGAGCGGTATCTTACGCAAAGCCCGTAAGCGCGAGCAGATACACATTGCTAGGATTCACGCATGAGCCGCGAAAATCTTTTCAGGAGGTTTTAATCGATTGTCAGTTGTGGCCACCTGGGTGTGATCCCTGGCAATGCTGAGCATGCCCTCTTTGGTCACGTTTGCCTTAACAATCGGACACACACCCTGTTTTCTTTCTCCTACTCTCTCGGGAACACCCTCCTCTACTCCGCTTCCACGCACACTGCTCTTCCTACGCTCGTTTCCCTCTTCAGCACACTCATAAGATAGTCGACTTCGCGGAGGGGCTGCGTACGCTTGCGCGCTAAAATTAAGTGGAAGCTACCTTAGTAGCAAGTAAGCTTTGAGGACCGTTACATGGCAGCTTGGTGTCTGTGTCTCTGTTCGAGCTTGCATAACGATAATATTCACGCATATGCTACGCCCAAGGGCTGCGAATGGCGCCAGCCGTTATTCTTGATTGCCTTATTTCTGGTACATCATGTCCGAAAACCCTGATATGATTATGAGAGACGCCGCAGTGGAGGGCACGGAAAATTCCAGCCAACCGGCGTCCTTTAACGTGCGCTGACGTCGTACAGTACACAAGCGTCAACATTTCACCACCACTGAAATGCAGCCTCCCCCTAGAGACGAATTACAAAGCATGATTACTGACCTAAACATGCAAAGTAAAACGGTGGGCCTGAAAATCAATATGCAGAAAACTAAAGTGATGTTCAATAGCCTTGGTGGGCACAGCGATTTGAGATAGGTGGCGAGGCATTTGAAGTGGTAAGCGAATGTCTACATAGGCCAGGTAGTGACCCCTGATCCGAAACATGAGGCTGAGATGTTTAGGAGCAACGTAGTGGATCCCTAGAGAAGGCAATACTTGCAGGGGGTGACAGGAAGTCAGGTGAGCAGATGATATCAAGAAGTTTGAGGGTATAAATTGGGCACAATTAGCACAGGACTGGCTTACTTGGAGATCTATGGGAGAGGCCTTTGGTCTGCAGTGGACGTGGACATGATGATAATGATGATGACATGCAGCCGCCACGGCCGGGATTTGATCCCGGGACCGTCGCATTAGCGGTAGACAGCCATAGCCACTAGACCACCATGGCGCCGCCGCCGTTATTCTTAGATGTACTCTAGGTTGCGGGTACGACTGGGCCCCGTTCCTCAGGTATCGACTGCCTTCGTTGAGGAAGCAGTGATATTCTTCCGTTCACACCGGCTTCTCTTTTCCATAGCCTTACGGAAGCTACGCGTGCATACAGAGGTCTAGGTCCTCAACAAACTGTTGACATTGCCGGGATTGTTTTGAGTGCGCGACGATTCAAGCAAGAGCTTGCTCCCGGGGTATTTCGTTGCGTGTGGCAGATGCGGCGTCGCAACGCATTACCTCTGAGTGTTTGGTAACTGCGCTACGATAACGTTTTAGCCCCTGCATATCACTTGTGTGCTGACGGCTCCTGCCATAGAGGGTCCTTTTTATGCCCATATAGCTAGCGGATCGCTCCGAGCATCGCACATTTATAACGACACCGGGCATTCTCTTTTTTCGCCAGCCACTCTTTTGGCTGTGGCTGCAGCCGGTTTTCGAGCCACCTTGACACCTTCCATCTCGCGAACTCTGGCAATCTGCTCGCTGATTCTACGAACCTGCGGAAAAGAGACAGGTAGGGCTGTTTCCTTCTCTGTGCATTTAAAACCTTAGAACGGTAACCTTAAGTTTATTTCATAGGTACACAAAAATGCGAAGATATGCTCCTTTACTGAAGGTTAAAGCACTTTAACCTTTAGCAAAAGGAGCATATTTTCCCATTTTTGAGTACCCATAATATCAACTAAGGTTACCGTGCTGAGCGTGTAGTCGTGGCGTTTCCCGAGGAGTGAAGCAGATGGACGTAGTTGTGCTGCAAGCATTATCTAGGAAACGTGATGGTGATTCGAGCGGTGCACAATGATTCACACGCTGGATGAAGGGCAACTGGTGTCCGTTTCTTCTTAACTCGACACTTACAGTTGTTTCACTTTCTCTTCTCCTATTGGACATATTTTTCTTTCAGTAGAAAGCAGGGCCGACACCAAAGGAACATTGTGGTGTACTTGACGGTTACAACTCTTTTGTAAGTGTCCGTTGGTGAGCGCTGTGTTTCTTAACGCTGTAAAGGGCATGAGCTAGTCCTGTTCGTGAACCGTAACGTCTTGAAAAGCGAGCGTTTGTTCATGTTCTCATTCCACAGTAAACTCTTTCGTCTTATTGACGGGGCTGACGTGTGCAAAAAAACCGGCCACCACCGATATTTGTGATGCAAAAGCGATCGTTTGCCTGTCTCGCAAATGCCTTCGGCCTCTGAACAAACCATCGCAGCTCCGTCTCTTCGCCGTTCCCCTTTGTGCACACACACACACAAATACGTGCGCGTACATACATACATACATACATACATACATACATACATACATACATACATACATACATACATACATACATACATACATACATACGTGTCAGCGTAGTGGGAAGGAAGATTTCACGGGCGATTAAGTTAGACTCGCTTAACACCGTGAGCTGTCGGTCATACAGAAACACGTCAATACACCTAGCAATCTTTCAAGCACTACTGCAGAAGGCCGGATATCACATACCCCTCTGTAGCAGCAAAATACTGGATGCAATCTCAACTACCGCGGCGCGTTCGAACTGTTAAATCTTGGTTCTTTTTGGCCACTTATTCGGCCACCAACGGAAGCCACAGTGATTAACAGGCTAAAATGACTCCGACGTGGGACAGGCGTGGGTGGTTTAATAAAGGATGTCTTAGTCGCGTTAGTACTACTCGTGGTATTCGTAAATCTATTGCAGTTGAATCGTTTCATGCATGAATAATTAATCCGTAGAATCCGTATCCGTAGAATCAAATCATAATCCGTAGAATAATAATCCGTAGAATCAAAGAATCCGTAGAGAGAAACAGGAAGGAAATCAAATGAGGCTCCTCGTTGTTTAATGTTCGATGTTATATGCCAGCATGAAACGCACACAGGAGTATGATTACTGACACAACATTTTCCTTTCTGTAATAAAAGATAACGTTGTTATTCATGACATATTCGGGGGCAAACATACTGGAGCTACAGAACAAGCAGTGAAGGAAACGCAGGAGAACGAGTGACTCACAATGATACTTAATTGCGCAAAACAGTCTTACGATAGCCTCCATTAATTGTTTGATTCAATCAATTTTTGAAGAATGTAGTTATAAATACGTGATCATATAAACTGCGGCAATAAGACGCACAGCATCGCGCATATTGCCGCCCACTTCCCAGAATAGAAAAGCCATCAGGAGATCGATCGAAGCTTTCGTGTCAGTTTTCCGAAACAAGGGGATCCTGTGCGGAGCGACCGCTGAAAGCTCGTTGCTTTGAGTGGCGGCTGTCAAGGCATAAGCAAGGGAAGTGTTTGCCCAAGTCATCGTTTCTTTCGCTGCGGCTTACGTAAGCTGAGCAACGTTCCTTCAAAGAATTGTGCCGGTGCAGGATGCTTTCGGCCTACGAGAACCCGCCGTTGAGCCCGAAATATAGATTACGCTGCGGAACATTTCACCATGTTATGTACTGTTCAGGCGAAGCTTGAACTGGTTGAATCGTGCTGTGCGGACGCTGTCACCGTACGGAAAAATTCCTACCGCGCAAAAGAAAGAAAGAAAACAGAAAAGTTCCTCCTCCGGTGGTGGACTCGAACCACCGCTGGGTTGCGAGGCCTGCGCGCTAACGATTCGACGACTGTCTGTATTTTCTTTTCCTTGTTTGCCGTACTCACGCTTTAGAGCGGAGTTTTATACGCACGAAGAAACAGGCTTAACAGACTCCACAGACGCAACAGACGCGCACCCGGAACGTGTACGTGCTCATCAGTGCAAAAGGAAGAAGATATGAACACTGCTGAATCATGCGGATGCATTGGATTTTCCACCACAAATAGGAAGAAAGATAGAAAGCGCTCACACGCCAAGCTTCGCTTGTCCCCATTTTTCCGGTAGTGGATGGGCTCGTAATTTATTTTAATGAGAAAAGCAAGCATGTAATGGCAAGGCTCTGCAGTTTAAAAGAAAGTATTAAAGAAATATTGATTGTCGCAGGGTTGCGTTGCCGCTGTTGTGTTGATCAAAAATCACTTTTGTCTTTTCACGCGCAGAAGGCATAATTGTTACAGAACTGAAATTGGCCTGTGTTCAAGACCAAGAAGTCAAACATGACGGATACAAGAGAAATTTTAGTGGCTGCGCAGTACCTTATCTCTGAGCTTAATTGTCTTAACCTGCACTCATCACGTTATTACACCAATGATACTGGATATCAGAAGCAACCAGCCTGGCATGTGGGCACCATCCTCCGTAAGAGCTCCCCTAGGCGATTAAATATTGCCAAACATTTCCACACGCATTTCCATTGTCCTGCTGATGCTACTCGGATATTGTACAGCGCATGTGACATTTATTCTGCCCACCCCAATGAAATCCTGCTAACCTTATCAATACTGTTTTTTACATCTTGAACCGCTCTCTGTCTATTCTTGGCGAATGCCGTGCCCTCCCAACACGCGTCTGATGTAAGGAGAAAATTATTCCGTGCATGGAAAGTGCTACAAATTTTATGTGCTCACACATCATTCCATTGTGTCATACGAAAAATAGGCTATTTTTTCCGTCTCCCGTGTTTCCTTTCGAGCGACGTATTGGTTGCCCCTATTTATTTTACTTCAACCTACGTTTTTGCTCCCTCCACGTTATAACGTTGTCAGTACAAAAACCAGGAAAGGAAAGGAAAGAGAGAAGCCAAAGGTCAACGACTGAGGCTGCAGACGGCGTGACAGATGCGTATCGACAAAACCCGCAGGATATTCCGCAGTGTCCAAAACCAACATATGCCGCATACAACAATAGCACCGTGCGTATCGACAAACAAGACAGCAGCATCGAAAATGGGCTTCCACTATATGGTAGTACAAGGCACAAAGCGACTCCGTAACCGACGGTCAGTTGTCGCGCGTGAGCTATAGTGTCCGCTACCGAATGCAGATGAAGTCGTGCAATGCCTGAGCCGGCCCGCATCTGCACGGCCGTCGGCCGGCCTTGGCTTCGACTTCGGAAAAATAAAGGTTTCGTCGACAGAGTCGTGTATACTAGGCGGCTGTGACATCGATGTGCAGCTGCCGCCATCCAGGCCGTCGCCTGCGTGGGATCTCATGCACGGGTGACAGGACGGTCAATATTTACGCGGACCGGCGAACGATCTGTTTACATTTAATCCCTGGCATGTTCCCGCGGAGCACGCGCGGAGTCAGAGAGTGATGTGGCATGTTCTGCCGGACAAGCTTGGAAATGGAAACACTGTCGCGTGACTTCACACGCTGCGTTAAACGTGGTCCGGCGAGAACTGAGCTCGGATCGGCGCTCATTTCTATCGTTACGTTTTCATTTCTGTGTGCAAACGATCGAACGGTGGAAGGAAATGCTGAGTGGGGAAACGTGTTCTGTCGGAGCAGAACTGGTTGGACAAACCGGGCGCGCTAACCACCGAACCGCGTACTGACAGATCTGATTAAACGGAGAAGTGGGAAGGTTTAGCAGTGGCACGGATTTATGACTGAGGGAACTTTGTCAGAATCGCATTATTGAAGTTTACGAGTGCGCAAGTGGGCGCGAAGCCGTTTGCATGTAGTCATGGTTTGTAGTCACGTAGTCATGGTTTGAAGAATCCTCACACATCGTTAAAATGCGAACGGCGTGCACTACAAATATTTGGTTTCCTTCACATAAGGCATGACGACGCTGCACGAAGAAACGCAGTTGTATGCTCGTCGTGCTCGTATGCTCGTCGCGCTTGCATGCAGATACTACGTTCAGATCACAATTTATACCTATGCACAAGGGTACCAAGGTACCCTGAAAAATATAACATGAAATAAAAAAAACGGAAACTGCAAATTTTAATTACGGTAGTTGCGACCACCTAACTACCTCTGCAGCCGACGTCCTCCTCCAGCCTGCCCGCACGATGCCATTTGCGAGGACGATACACTTAGCCACTTGATCGCTCCACGATGTTACGCCAATGACGAGGCGAATGCACTGAAAGCTCTTTACAGGTATATTACCCAGTGATAGAAGCGTTGACCAGTGCAGCTCTCACCTCAAGCCCCACACGTTCATCACCTCTGCGAGGACGATTGCGTCCGCATGTCCCTTTCAGGCGACCAAATACATGCAAAATACGTGTGATAATATATACGGCGTGCAGCTACATGAAATGGATGCGCGTATATTTAGGAACGCATTCGAAGCTCGGATGTGTGTAAATATCAAGTATATGATGACGGATTTCTCGTTTAATTCTGACGTACCAGTTTGACATGTAGTTACAGACGACGCCTTGCTTCATACTTTAATGATAGGCGACACGTATTTTACTTAGCACTGCGCTTACGAATTTCGTATATTGCGCTCGTTATTTGAGTGGCAACACAATACCATATGGGGAGCTTTCCTTAGGTTCCAATATGCGAAGGGAAAACCGACTGGCTCCTCAAAATCGGGGTGACGGGAAATAACGCGTTATAATAAGAATGGTGAAGCGACATTCACGAATTCCTTTAGGACAAGACAAGTCCAATAAATATTAAAGTCACATTATTATGTCAGAATAATTCGTTCAGCGTAAAATTTGTTATCAATGAAAATAAGGCAACGTTAGGAGAACGTAATTATAAGCGCTGAAATTAAAATGATGGGCGGAACTTTGTTAAATATGCACGAAGCACTGCCGAACGTAGGTCACGAACGAGAAGCGATAATCTATCCTAGATTAATGAAGGTAGTATGGAACGGCAGTGTGATGTACAACGACAGCTTCCGCGCGGGGGTCCATTAGAGCTATATAATATTTATCAAGGATAGTAGGGTCTGCTGTGTTACGTCAGAACTTATAACTCGGGCTAGACGTGACAGATCGCTTTGTAGTATTCTTGTTTATACTAATAGCAGGCAGGAAAAAATGAAGATTATGAACCTATGAAGCGGACGCAACCTGTAGTAAGGGTGGCATGGATGTCGTCACAGCTCTTGCAATAAGATAACGATAAGATAATAAAAAAAAGAAATAGAAAGACATTGGTGCAGCTCTTCACGCTAAGTATAATTGCTTTTAATAAGCGCTAAGAAGTTCGCACTACTTGCGCTTGACTAGCGTAGTTGTAAATGAAGCACAACTGGCAGTCACTGAAATAGGAGCTCAAGGGAACGCAAGAAGAAAATGAAAGTGTGATTTTTGGGTAAACGAGTCGAAAGCGAGGCTCGACATGTCCCTCTTGCTCAAACCTGTAGGGGGCTAAGCGCGCAGGCAAAGCTCTCCTAATTGGGAGCAAAGTTTTAGTCACAGAACTAGTTAGATCCCGAGGTAATTCTCGAAGCCCCCAATCGGTGCTTGCAGGGAATTCTCAGGGGAGATTCGCAGCGAAGCACAATCTCGGCTCGATCGGACTGGGGACGGTAACGAGTGAACTTTAGGGCAAGCTCTGAAACGACGCTTATCCCTAGTGTCTTAGCTGGGCCACGAAGCCAATCGGGTAAGCGCATTCTTCAGCACAGCCAGCGTTAATCCTTTTCCCTATTATATCTCGGAAATCTAGTACCGCGCTCTACAAAAAACACGCAGACCTGCGCAGGCGACGGGACACAGTGAGAACGTAAGCTAGACTTTGAGACGGGTCCTCTCATTCTCCTCTTTCGGTCTTCTTCCTTTCTTGCTTCTCCTCCCCATTCTTTTATTTTTCTTCCATTGTCTTGTTTTTCGGCTTCGTCTTCTCTGTCGTCATCGGTTTCGTCGTCGTTGTCCTCTGCTTCCTCTTTTTCTTCGCTGTCGTCGCGTTCCCATTCGTCGTCATCCTTTTTTACTAGTCTTCTTCGTTGTCCTCATCTGTCCTCCTTGTCTTTGTCGTCGTAGTCGTCTTCTTCGTCTGTTTGCTCTTTTCTTTCTCGTCTTCTTCTTATTATTGTTGTTTTTTCCCTCTTTTTTGTTTCCCTTGTCTTCGTCGACGAAACAATCGCCAAGGATTGGCAACATATTACATGATGGGACACCGTTCCTACAAAACCAGTGCCCTGGCTGATAACTGGCTGATAACACAAAGTGCCCAACCATGTGGGGAGGGTTCCGAATGGACGCCACTGCTCTTAGTAAGCTGGGTTCATATGCGCATAGGCAGGAATTTTTGAAAATGCTGAGCATTTCTTAGCGAATCATAGCACCTTTAACCGCATCTATCTATCTATCTATCTATCTATCTATCTATCTATCTATCTATCTATCTATCTATCTATCTATCTATCTATCTATCTATCTATCTATCTATCTATCTATCTATCTATCTATCTATCATGGCGAAGGGGAATGATTCATCTTGACTTCAGTAGAATGATATGCTTGTCATGTGCATCACGATTAACGATGACCCGGTAACAGATGGCTCATACACGCACTCCTTGGCCCGTGGTAGATGGGTATGCTACACAGGCCACTGTGGTTTAACATCACAACCGCTGTGTATCGATGACCCAGCAAAATCGATACCGGAAATTTTATGAGAATAAACGCTTTTGTTAAACGACAGGAAAACATATCATTTGTGGTAGCTGGAAGTGAAAATGTAGACGGCAAGCAGGTAGACACAGGCAAACGTGCTGTAAAAACCTACAGTAACCTAACACAGGCTAAGCCGTAGCATTCGAACCCCTTTCCCCGATGCTTTGAGCAAGCACGCTGTCACTCCTCCACGGCGGCTCCTCCCTATCGTAAATACACTTATTGTAAATAAAGCTGTTCCATCAAAATATGGGTACCGGCGCTTGTTGAACGCCTGTTTCGTTTCTGGTGAGGGTTACCCGCTCTCATATTAGTGTAAGAAACAACACACCTGCTACTATCAATGATGCTTTGGTCCAGTTTTGCTCGCCTCAGTAGAAATACTACGACGAATGAAGCTAATGATGTGCAGGTCAGTGTGCCTTAGCTTGAATTCCTCTTCTACAAAATGGACGTGTGTGCGCTAACGTGAGTCCCGATGTTGCATCGTACCATGGGCTTCCACACTGCTGTCGACGTGCCTGGTAAAGTCCTCGTTACCCACACAACCACTTAATTTGCACAAAGACGATGTGAATCTAAAACTTGCCCAAATACCAAACAATTTGGTACAAACTATTTCCCCGCTCACTGCTCCGCATGAGAGCCGTTATCACAATGCGTGGGTTTTGGTGATTTTTTTTCCCCTCATTGCGAGCGATACCGGCAACTGTAGCGGCGGACACCATCGTCCCCAATTTCAGCCTTTGTAAGAAGGCGACAAAAGCTTACGCTGGAAAGCACGTTCTACGTGGACGAAACCAATAAAGCAAGTAGGAGCAACCTGTAGAATAGCGTGACATTTCTTTTTGTTCGTAATGTTCTTCGTAATGAACTACCTGATTTATTTACGGTAAATATGTGAACATAAGGTGATAGAGCGGTAGATCGAATGCACAGTTTTGAATTATTTGCGAGTCCGCATATTTTGCAGGACTCTTTCTTTGTATGTGTTAAAAAGCGAGTCCTAACGTGACATGAGCACAGCGATATTGAAGAATATCGGTGGTAGACTGGTATTCTTGTATTTTGTTCATGCAAGCAGCCCTCACGACTGATGACAATGGTCGATCATAATCGTGATCATGAACTCTGAATATAATTAGTAGAAGTAATCTATCGTTTTTCATCAAAGCACGTAGGCAATTTATTAGTGAAGGCGCCCGCTAACTATGTAGTTGAAGCTCGGTCATGATTACCTAGGCACGTTCAGTACGCACGGGACAGGTAATGATTCTTACTCCCTTTCTAACGTAAATTTCGTTAATTTCACCAATGACATTATGCTATACAGCCGAGCAGTGCTAACCCTATTTTGATTCTGACAGTGTCTTTACAGACGCATCAAGCTCCTCGCACAAAATAAGCAAAACTTAAAAACTTCAATTTATACTTTCCACAAAACATGTCTCTCTCAATCTCGTCTGAGCTTACTGGGAGAGAATGACAGGCACATCACTGACAAATGCGTCGACTGCAGGCGTCAGCTGAAAAGGTTCCTCTTACATCCAAGCATATAAAATGTTAGAAAACCACCTTCGGTGTCACACATCATTTATATATAAGCAATATAAGCAGAAAGAACTGCATGGGACTCTGTGAGCTGCAACATGTACGGCAGCGAACAACTGACGAAAATTCTTTCGACATATTAGAGAGTTTTAGCAGTGCTGGTTACCGTATACGGTAATGCCGTACCGTCGTGGTCCGCACGCAGAAAATTGAGCTTGTGAGAACTTTACCAGCAAGTTTTATCATCCGATGACGTCACGGTACTCCCCTAGCAACTAGTGCAGGTGTTTCCAACTAAAATAGCGACGCGCCGACCACGACCGTACGGCATTACCGTACTTACCGTACGGCATTACCGTACGGTAACCAGCACTGCTAAAACTCTCTATTATACCACTGAAGAAACTCTCGAAAAGTATGCGATGTGCTTTACGTGTCGACAATTTTTTTTTTTTTTTGATCTGCTACGAAGCAACTATCCTTGTTGCCCGTTATTTTGTACTGCCATATATTTGCGGAGTAACTATACCTGGATTAGAATAACACAAAATGAAGTAGCGTGCTGAATGGTTGCCATGGCCGCTACTTCCTCCCACCGGGCTTGAACTCACTCCAATATAATTTACAGCATCCGACTACGAACTTAGCTGTTCGAGGTCTCAGGAGCAAATTTTAACACGTGGTGTGCTTTAATTTGTACATATTGCACACTTTAGTTACGCTCATTAACATCTACTGCGCATGTAATGGCACACCGCGAGCTTTTCTAGAAAATCTGCTCTTTCGATGGCCATAGTTTCATAAACATTGCAAGAGACTTCTCTTGGGCTCTCGTGTGAGTGAAAACTTCTAAGTCGCTGGTTTAGTATCAATCAACGAAGAACGCTTGAACATCAGGCACAATGTTGTTGAGACCACTGAGCTCAATAGGGCGTTTTTAACGGCGTTACGTCAGTGGCCTGATTATTTTCTCAAGGCCCTGGAAACAACATTCTGGTGCTGCTTTAAGTTTCTGATCTCTGATTTCATTGACTTCTGGTGATTTACGTCCCAAAACCCCATTATGATTATGAGACACCATAGTGGAGGTAATTTTGACAAGCTGGGGGACTTCGACGGGCACTGACATCGCGCGGTACACGGGCCTCAACATTTCGCCTATATCTAAATGCAGCCGCCGCTGCCTGGTATCGACATCCCCCCCCCCAAATCAGCAGCCCAGTGCCAAGTCAATAGACCACCGTGGCGGGGCATTCTGAGCTCTAGTGCGCCGTGCTTCACTCAGCAGAGCTGTTCAAGCTTGAGTTCCAGGCGTGGCCGACGACCGCTCAAAACCCGGCGGTGAGACAGTAAAATGAGACGAGGAAGTACGGAGAGAGGGAAAAAGAGATATACAAAGAGAGAGAGAGGAATTAATAAATCATTAAAACGAGATAAACACTCTTGGCGAGGCGCGACTCGAGCTGGGACACCTATGGTGCGTAACCGAGCGACATAAACACTACGCTATACACCCTCGCAGAACATGCATTAGTGCAAGCCATAAGATTGCGTTGTACCAAATATTGTAGCACAACTCGCTAGGAGCGAGAGGAAAGGGAACTGAGAAACGGAGAGAATGGAGCTAGGATTATTGCAACGCAACTTGCTATGTGCGACAGAAAGAGAAACTGATGGGGAGGGAAGTAGAGGGCCAGAGACTACTGCGTGGACCCCTCAGGAAGAAGTCACTTTCCTAAGCCCCCATTGCTCCGCTGGTGATTCATGTCTGCGATAGAGAGCCACTCCTTATTTTTTATCTAATTTTGATATCATCTTTATCATGATAACTTTCCAGCATTAGTAGACTCTAAAGCACTCTGGTTTGCATTGCTGTACTTCACTGTTAAACAATGAAGTTAATTTTTTCTGTGCTTGTGAATCGCATGCAGAAAATATGTGTCATAATTTGCGATTGTGAAACTATTCGTATACTGCTGCCCATATCGAAAGAAACGGAGAAGGTGCGTGTGCAGTGGGTAGTTATAAAAGTTGACGCAACCAATAATGGTATCAAACTCTTCAGATAATCCCTAAATAAATAGATCTCACTGAGTTTATGGACATGTCAGCTACTTGATGCTACTTAACGAATATTATCTGGAGGAAGATTTTTATTGTTTGTTGTGCATGTTCAGTTGTAGGTATAATATCGTATTACACTTACCTTCAGCGGCTAAACCTTCAGTGCTGTCACACTTAATAACCAATGTTTACTGCTGGCAGCCTCACTAACTAACGTAATAGTAATGTTGAAATTATAAAGAACATTAAGCATCACTATCAAAGCTACGCCCAACTCAAACAACAATATTCCTCAACTCAATTTACCTCTCTCTATTGAGTTTTATGGCAGGATTAGATAATACAGTTATTGCAGTTTTGATATCGTTTTATCAGCATCCCCGTTTTTGCGAATTCCACTATCGCGTCTTACCGCTTCGGGGAAGCAAACAGACAACTTGCATGAGTCGCCATCAACGTCCGGAACAATCGAAGCACGGGCAGTTTTGACCACGTTAGAATGGCCTATCGGATGAGCTTCGCTATCCGCCCCTCGCTAATCATGAGCTGCGTTTGTTTTTGCGCCACCATGAATTTCTGGCCATCGTCCGACGTAATTCAATTGGGAAAGCTGCAGAGCAGCGGTGCTTGTCCAACCCGGTTAATGTCTCGCGCGACTGGATGCCTGGCGGACGTTTCGTAGGCTTATACCAACGGCGTCTATAGCAGAAAGTAAAATAAGCGAACTATTTTCTAATGGTCTAGTGGCATCGCTTATTGTGTTGACCGGGCCTTACTTTCCTCTCAGCTGAACTGCTTGCTTTGGCGTTCGCTTTGGCGCTATTGAATATAAAAGCCATAGAAGGATCCACATTATCATGTGCGTGAATGCATGCGGGCGTTCAGGAACGGCCACTATCATTAGCAGTGTGTGTGTGTGTGTGTGTGCCGCCGCTCCGGAACGTGGGTGGTAACCGCATCCGGAAGCCATTGTGTTGGCCGCACCGGCAGCCCCGACCACGCCCTAGACGCGCACGGTAGATGACATCGAAGTTGCCGTTGGCAAACCATAGTGCATACTTGCAATTCTATGTATCATCTTAGTGGATGCATCACTGATTCACCAAGAGTAGGCAGCGCAATCTTCGAAGCTTTTCGTACCATATACGTCTTAAAGGGGGCCGTGTCCTCGTCGATGAGGGTCGCTAGACTACTTGGGTATACTGAAGGACAAAGACATTCAGTAAACCTAAGTAGACCAATTATTTCATACACTTATGAAGCGATTCGCCCTCCCGTGCATTTCCATACAACTAAAATATGTTCCTTTTGTAGCAGTTTAGAGTATATTGCTTCTGCGAAGTTTATTTATTTTTTTATTTGCACCACATAGTTCTACGCCGGACCCCCGGTTGGCTGGCTCTTTAGAGCCCAATCTGTGGCAGGCAATCATGGTACGTTTGGCTAGTCTGGTGGTAGGTCGGTTCAGTTTTACTATGCCAACCGAATGACAGAGAAACCGGAAACGATGCGGGGTTTCTGCCAGCGTGGGTACACGTAGGGCATGCTGCTGCTGAGCGAAGATGTGAAAGACAACCTTGAAAAGAAGAACAAGAGTACCATACCCGGCGTAGACGTAAAGAAGGTCTTTGTCAAAGCTCTCATGCTCCTGTTATAAAGAAACCCAGATCTACGTGCTGAGGTAAACGTACTTGTCATTTGTAGTAGACTTCCTGTTTAGGTGACCATCGAGTGCGGTAATATGCGCTTGGAATTATTGACGTATTTAATGCACCACATGAAAGCAAACTACATGGTTGCTTCCTCTTAGACCACCATAGCGACAATCAAACTGCCACATATATAATACAGTTTTCCCAACTATAGATTATCCACCTATGCGGACGACGACTACACCTCAGAGAAGGATCTCCTGAAAATGGAGGTAGGCAGAAAGCAGAAGGGCAGGGAGGTTTACCCAGGAGGTGTCTGGTCGACCGCCTTGTGCAGGGCGATGGGAAAAGGGAATATAAAGATGAAAGAGAGAATGGGGAAAACAAGGAAGATGCAATGCCAGAAGCAGTGAACAGAACAAACGCGCACATCAAGTATCGGTGGTTTCTGTGCGCACACGAAATATCTGGAGTGTGCCGAAAGGTCAGAAGCAGTATATTATCCAGAGCACGAACCAAGAAAATACCTCTGAAGGATATCCGCGATGCTGGGTTTAGTTAAATTGGAATCGGAGTAACTAAGGTATAAAATCACGAATAGGGCCTTTCCTCGCCTTATACATAGATGAGAGTTGTTCGAGGGTTTCCTTCCGTGCCCCATAAGGCAGTCATTCAGGCTGCCAGCCTTGTAGAACGCGTCCCAAGTAAGATGGATAGGCTAAAAGAACTGGAGGCATTTACCATTTTTCAAGTGCTTGTCATCAATAGGACAATCTCGGAATGACCTGTCTGGCACTTATGACCAATGAGCAAAGAGCCTAGCTACGATATGCTAATACGAAAGAATTCAAGTTTAGGCTCCCGGAACCTTTTATAATTCATGTACGGAAATATTACTCCTACTGAGGATCACAACTTCAGCCAGGAGCTAGTCAAAGCATAGAAAGCAAAAGAAATCATAACACTAAAGCTTACCGAACCAGGCAGTATGACTCACACAATGAAGGCTTCAACATAAAGGAAGACAAAAAAATTTATCACATGTAGAAGAAAAAAACGTCCCTGAGACTCCGAAATATGTGCATATAAACGAGAATTGAGAGGGAAGGACATCCGGATTCGTAGCGCTCAACCAAAGCTGCGGGGAAAACAAAGACCACCTACATGCACCGAAGTGTTAGGATAGAAGCGGAACACACTCACACACACGTGTGTGTGTCGGCTACCGCTGCTGACTACCGCTACCTCGCTAGCCACGTGACTCACCGCTCTCTCCAAGCTCTCTCTGCCATGTCGACGCTTCAGTTGCTCCAGTTGTTTCTGTTCAGCCGTTGTGGCATGGTTGCGCGATGGAAGTAGTGAATGAAGACGCTGGTCCATCTGTGCTAAAGTTGTGTTGGCGTTCGCAACGACGAAAACGGCAAGCTGCGTCGACCACAGAACAGTATTTGCAGCCGTAAAACGAAACCATGGACAAACCATGCAAACAATGCAATACTTGCGGTTACCTAGCCCAACTCGGCTTAGTAACACAGCACAAGCTTTCGCTTGCGAAACCGCCCCTAGCTGAACTAAGCCGCAAGCATTTTTATGTGCACCATTTCCAGTTGATGATACGCACATTTCGGAGGTGCTTCAGCGTGGCACATGCTTGACTGTCACCCGCGAGATGGTGCAAAAGGCCCACGGGACCTAGTTGGGAACATATCCAGGGACAATTTCGACCACGCCCCCCCCCCACCACCCTGCGTGACGCAGGAGGACGCTTACACTTTGGCTCAAGGGCGTGGTCGCCTGTGCTTGCACCAGTGCTGGCGAGCGTGTAGACGTCGATTCACGCCACGTTGACACGTTTGTCATCGATTCTGTGATGTGTACAAGCGCCAGGCGAACTGCAGTGGCTACTTCATCGGCTATATAGTCATGACGGCGCATCGCCACTTTGTACTTTACCCGTTACATTACAGCGATGCACAGTCTCAACTGCATAAGTATACACGTGCAATAATAACAAGTGTGGCGTCTTGACAATTACGTGAATGGGCGACTCAAGAGCATGGCAAGCGAAAGAGCGCGATGATAATGGGGCAACGCATCGCTATCGCGTTGAACTCTTAAGGCGATGCTTACGTTTTTCTGCACGTCTCCGGCCTGCTTTTATTTTTATAAGGTACAACGTTACATTAGAAAAGAGAGTGAGCCGCTCTTAGAAAATGCGCAGGAGTTTATTTCTTTGAGTATATTATGTAATGCACTACACACGCCGTTCAGACAGACAGGCAGACAATGAACTTTACTGAATCCTGAGGAGCTACTGTAAGGACTCCCTAGCGGGAGGCCGTTGTAACCGCTGGCCGCACCCACATGGAGGACAGAACGCCATGACGCTCCGCCCTGTCGTGGGCCCTCTGGATAGCCTCGGCTTGCTTTCGCAGCACCATCCAGTACTAACGGTCCGACACGACATTCATCGCCTCTTCACTGAATGCTGGAAGACCGGCTGAGTGGCGACGTGACAGAATGTCTCGCTCCTGCTTCATTCAAATGGGGCCCCGAGAACACCCGCCGGTCTTATGGTCAGTAAAGCAATCTGTATTACAACAAACCCCTCTAATGTAGCATGTACATGTAAACATGAGGTCAAGGCAGCTCTTCCGAATAGTCGTCATAACATCGGATGGGTTGGGTATATGAAAAGACTTGTCCCTCCATATCAACCCAGCGCCCCAGCGTACTCGTTCTTAGCTAACACGAGACAGACCGAGAGAGAGAGAGAGAGAGAGAGAGAGAGAGAGAGAGAGAGAGAGAGAGAGAGAGATGTGATGAACATTAGAAAGGAGCACTATTTTCTGCAGTCCTAGTAGGGAGGGAGCACGGCTCATCGTCGCGCGAGGGAGAGCAGCAGAGGCACGACTTTCCCTCTTCCGCAGTCGCACCCTTCAGTACTAGCTGGCTTCGTGCCTCGCTCCCGTCAATGCCGGTCGCGGCGGTCGCGTTTTCCGTGGAGGCGAAAATGCCAGAGGCCCGTGTACGGTGCGTTGTCAGTGCACGCTAAAGAACCTCAGGTGGTCAAAATTTCCAGAGCCCTGCACTACAGTTTTTTAGCTCCTTTCTATCTATTTCAGTCCCTTTCCCCTATCCCTACGGATGCTGCTACATCGGCTGCAGAAATTAAGCGTCCTTTCCCTTATTGAACAACAACAACAAGAACAACAGCAATAATAATAATAATAATAATAATAATAATAATAATAATAATCTCCCGTCGCCTCCGCAACTCATGCTCTCTTCGTGGCACTTGAAACAGTTTCTTTGTTTAAGGCTCCTTCCCGCCACCGACTTGAAGCATTTTCTTGAGCCGATGCTCGGACATCCACGCTTACGCTTGCAAAAAGAAAATTCACATTACTCAATTTGTTTGTTCGAATATCTAGGCCAGGAATTCTGATGTTTTGTGTCACATTCTAGATTATATACCACTCGTTTTCACAGCTTACGGCGTTCGTGTCAGGCGAGGCTGAAGAAAACGTCGAAGATGCACCGTGAGAACGGAACGCGTTAGTAAAGTTTCATAAGGTCATTCACAAAACAATCGCGTGTCGTGCATCATTGAGAGTCTTCTTCCTGTTTCGATTACATACAGGCAGCGTGCTGAGCTCAGTTAACAGAAGAGACCGGAACAACTCTATATGTGGCTTGAACATATTGGTAACACAGCGCAAATAGGAAAGCAAAGGACCAAAGGAAGGACGCAGGACGGTGCTTACTCACAACTATTTTTATTAAGAAAACACGCATGAACTTATAGTCGTCGTGGTCATACATCGGTGTATAGCTCTGTCGTCTGTCCTTTTCTTTTGTTCTTTTTGTTCCCATTAGCGCTGTGTTGCCATCCTGTTCAACCAGTACCAACTCGCCCAAATTTCGATACTTCTGGTTAGACGTGGTTTGCAGGACGCATAAAGATAGGAAAATAAGTGTGTCAAGTGATGATTGCATATTTTGTCATCTTTCGTGGCGTTTAACATGCGTACGTCAAACTATCATAACAGGCAACCAGTACAGCTGTGTATCCCAACTTTGTCAAAGTACGATAATGCTACCGAGTTATCACAGCGGAGTGAACCCCGTAAGCACTTTGCACAACTCTCTAAAAAAGTCCAAGAGCCGGGGCAAAGATATTTCAGGAAGCTCCTGATAAATGGACGCCATTAAATATTCTATTTTAAGTCGTTCTTGTTGGTTGCCTCATTTTCTCCAAATATACGTTTCACATGTTGTGTATTGCATGGTAACGAAACCATAAAAATCGTTCGCGTAACGTTTAGGAAAGCTTCTCTTGAGAAAAATCTGTTCGCAGAGCTATTTCCGAACAGCGTTTGGAAAGGTATCTGTGAAAGCAAATTTTCTATACGCGTGTTTCGGTCCGTTTAAAACTCACTTATGGCGGTTTGCTAGGTGGGCGACATTATGTATCCCCAGGCTTTTTCTTCAATGGTGCTCATTTCTCTTTTACATGCCATTTGCACCACCCTTTAGATTATTTAAGATATAGTTACGACAATGTTAGTCAATATTTCTTTCTTTTGTTTGAAGCACAGCCACAAAATCATTACTTCTCTTTTAATTTTTATTGTGTAATTTCTACTCAGTCTAAGGAGCTCGGTTTAACAAATAAAGCATATAAATCCTCATTAAGGCACAGCAAACGCTGATAACTGCTAATCTCTTTTTCTTATAATGCAATGCTTCTGACGCTTCTATCATAGCTATGTACACAAACTTGTAATTCAATTCTGCGTCTGAGCTTATTCGGTTCACTCGCGAGGAAGACAAAAGTGGGTCTTAATCGGAGCAGTGATGGCACTTTCCTGATTTCACCGCAAGGCACTGAGGCTAAGGGAAGTTGCCGAAGGGGGAACAGCTGGTAGAAGCCGATGGGGATCAAGCCAAATGCGTAGGTCCGCATCCGAGGGTCCCCTCCTTAATCCCAAGACCACTGCGCGCGAAATGCGTCCTTGTGGCGTCGGACGCCAAGCTGTTATCGATTTCATAATGGACGACCCGCACGGATGGACATAATGTGGACGCTGCTGCCTCACTCTCTCCAGGCACTCATGCGAGGACCACCAACCGAAGTTGCCGGTGCGCGCTTCTCCCTAATAGTAACGATAAGCCCCTGAGGTATACGTTGATGTCCAGCGTGTCTTCTTTCTATTCTTAGAGATGCCGTGCTGCTTTTTGTACGACCAAACACTGCGCCGCTCTAGGTTTCAGAAGACGATGGGGATGGGCCATATGGCAAAAACAGCGCCACAAGTCTGCTGGCGCAGAGCTCTTTGGCTCAACATTTTGAGAATCCTCTGTAGTGATTTATATTTCTCGTAACGTCAGCGTTAAACATGTACAAAAGAAATTATGCGGTAAGAATCGATGACAGATACATTCGAGGCAAGTAACTTTGGGCATTCACGTACCAAAAAAAAAAAAAAAGCTGCTCTCAATTACGATAGTACTCACAATTACGACCGTACTTGAGAGTCAAGTACTTCGCGATCGCTATGAGCCAGTGCTATTGCTTAAGATTAGAAGATGTGTATACTATTACATTGCTCTTTGAACATGCAGGGCAGCCCCCGCGGTGAACGTAATCGCCACACACTTTCGCCATCTTCCTCTGAACCAGGTGCGGCGCGACACCGTCGCGCCGTCAAATGTCACTTCTTTTCTCAAGTGCGCGCGCGCGCGTGTGTGTGTGTGTGTGTGTGTGTGTGTGTGTGTGTGTGTGTGTGCGTGCGTGCGTGCGTGCGCGAACGCTTCAATTGCAACGCCAAGAGGGACTGTAATTGAGCGCAATTGTGCCGGAGACATTTTTGCCTGTGCTTGCGAAGCGTCGTGCCAGGTGTGCGTTAATCACTCTATTTTATTGCGATAGAAATTATATGGACAGTCTCGGCTGGTTTTTGCCGTCCCCGTCGCCGCCGTCATGAACCGTATATGTATAAGTATGTCTATATATATAAAAGTCCCAAAGAAAAATAATTCAGATAAATGCTTCCGAAGCGCGGAATCGAACAAGGAACCTCTCGCTCCGCAGCGCGTGGCGCTAACCACTACGCCACAAAGAGCAGATCTTTCACGGAGCTAACAGAGAGCCTTATTATACACACCCTTTACCGCTGGCAGGACTCAGAAACGGCAGGCGCTTATAAGCGTTTCTTCATTACCAGCGAGATGGCGCGAGGAGCGCAACGATTGCATTTAAGAGTCGTCGGCCAGCTCGCTCGCTTCTAATACTTGCGCAGGGAGATTCCCCTGTCTGCTCGCGCGGTTGTCTCGTGGTGAGAAGAAGAGGGATGTTTCGAGCTTTCACCGTGATGTCCGCGCTGATGTTACGGGAGCGTACGAAAGTCACTCGAGCTCAAGGGACGCCGCTAAGCGAACCAACAGAAGATGAGCGCGAACTATAAAGTGTCACAGCTCGACACTTGAAGCACGCTAGTTTCCTTCGCTGCTTCGGCCGCCTTTGCAACAGGAGCGCTGTTCAAAATAAGAGTATCCATTGTGACAGCTTATACGCGCTCATTCGGTGTATATGTGTGCGTTCGTTTCGTGCATGCTTCACTTGATAGTTCGCGCTCATCTTCTGTTTGTTCATTTAGCGGCCTCCCCCAGCTTTGTATGTGTAGCTTTGTGACACACAACGTATGAAGCCCTTCGTACCAGCACGCGCTGCCCACGGGAGGCGCTCACTTAGCAATTGCGTGTTTGCTACAATTAAAATTGCTCCTGAAGATGCTAGCCTCACTTCGTATATCATTTACAGTTTCTTGCTATGGCATTCATTGCTTCGCCCTTTTTCGAAGGGCTGTCAGCATTTGTAAGGAACACCGCATCCCCACCTCCCTTCTTTCGCTCCTGGCGGACATGGAGAGAAGGTGAAGTTGAAGCCCTCTGGGAGCCGGTAAGCGTAGGCGTAGGAAGGGACGTCAACATCAACAAGAAAAGCTAGCATGCGCTGTACGCGATTCGAAAGATCTATATTTTACTGAAACATTGCCCAACTTTGGGAAGAACGCGCCGGATAAGTTTTGGGAATACCTAGGAGAAAGCAAGAAGTCTGTCACGGAAATCGTAATAAACGGAACCGTTATTACTAATGTAAATTCCATCGCACATAATTTCAACAATTAATTTCATAGAGTATTTACCAGTACAAGTTCAGGATTATCTCTAGACTCTGCAATGTTGCAACACCATGAGGGAAACTCCTCATACCATGGCATTGTGAATACGTTGTTAAATTAAAAAAAAAAAACGAGACAAATCCTGGCCCTGATAACATCTTAAATGGTTTCCTTACGCGATACGCCGAAACTACTGCCAAATTCTTGGTTGTGTTATTCGGAGAATCGTTATGTACTAAAGTACCTAGTGATTGGAAGATGGCTCGAGTTGTCCCAGTCTTTAAGGAAGGCGATCGATCGCTACTACGGAATTACCACCCCATATCACTGACGTCATCATGCTGCAAAATTTTCGAGCGCACAATCGGAACTCGAAATAATGAATTTCTAGAAGAAAACTCGATACTAACCACTTGCCAACATGGTTTGAGAAAAGGCTGTTCGACTATCACACAATCAGTTATGGTAATCGATTCATTTGCCAAAGCGTTGGATGCTAATGGTCAAATTGATGCTGTTTTTTGGATTTTAGTAAAGCCTTGGGTAGGGTAATTCACGAAAAATTAATTCTAAGGCTAAGAAACATTAACCTATCAGATATCTTAATTTCTTGGATCGCACACGATTTGGATCAACGTAAACAGTATGTTTCAATTGATGGTCACAACTCGGGCTATCTACCAGTCACATCAGGTGGCCCCCAGGGTAGCGTCTTGAGCCCTTTGCTCTTTTTTTTTTGTAGATTAAGGACATCGTCACCGTGGTCGCACCTGGAACTCAAATATGACTGTTCGCGGACGGCTGTCTTGTGCTTCGTGCAATTAAGCCTATAGAAGATCAGAGGGAACTAGATTTCAGCTGGAATAACACATCCGTGTGGTGCGAAAAATGGGGCATAACTGCAAATACCGACAAAACAGTCTCGCTATGCATAACGCATAAAAAGAATCCGCTCAATTACGTGTATACAATGGGGTCAGTTCTATTATAAGAAGTTGAGATTTATAAATAGCTTGGCGTAACCTTAACAAACAATTTTTCTTGGAACCTTCATAGAGAGAACACATGCTCTGCTGCATTCCGTAAGCTAACTTATCTACGACACAAACTTCGAAATTCTCCTTCAAACGTCAAGTTACTCGCCTACCTAACCTATATCTATATATATTATACGACTATAAACTCCTCCTGCACATACAGAAACATAATCTGATAGACATGGCACTTGCAACATCAGGACGTTATCCACTACGTAATACACGGACACCAATACCAAGAACACGTACAAATTATGGAAGGTCAGCCCTCACATATCAGATACCTGCACTAATAAATCGTGTATCTTCACAAATAAATTTTGATATCCCAACCCATAGATTTAAAAAACAAATAAGACTTTTCCTATTAAACGACTGTACAGCCGTTACAGCATAATCTCATTTATTGTCACTGCACCATCATTCTTGCATTGCATCTTTTTATATTTCAAACGTTTGCATCTTCGGTATGTGCAGTTTTTCTAACTATATGCGTGCATTTTTATTTCTTGTGCATTTCCCTGTAACATTCATTTAGCTGTATCTGTGGATTTTGTATCTTCTTATATTTATTTTCCTGTGTACCGATGCTATTATACCTTATCAAGTTGTATGTATAAGTTGTATAAGTTGTATCATGTTGTATTAGTTATACCTAGTTGTATTAGTTATACTTTTTATTCGCTGCTGCCTCTACGGTCCCCCAGGTCCCTTCAAGATGTTTTTCAACAGCTTTTTTGCCTAGGGAACCCCCAACTTTTCGTGTTGGAAATAAAGTTTCAAGTTTTCAATATCCGCCCTAAACTAGAATATGCTTGCGTCGCATGGGATCCGTATGCTAAACTCAATACCAAGAAATTTGAGAGAATATAAAAAAAATCGGTTTGATTTATTTATTCGAAATACAAACGTTCGGACTCCCCGTCACCGCTTACGTAGTCTAATGACGTTCCTTATCTTCAGCTAATGAGACAGAACTACCGATTGGATTTCTCGATAATCTAATAAAACACAAATTCACCCTCGGCCGTTCACTTTATGTAAGTCCTCTTTCCACAAGGCAAACACGGCACCATCGCACTGATGCATTAACGCCCATCTATGCTATGGCAGATGCGTAAACGTTTTCCTTTTTTCAGAGTTCTCTTTTCACAAGTTCTAAGGTGTGGGCAGAGAATGAAATTGTCTGCCAGCACCGTAGAACTTGTGATAATCTGATTAACGTGCGATTTTTTGTCTCTCTTCTTTTATATAATATTATGTTGTACTTTTGTATATTTAGGCATTTCTTTTATATGTTTAGTTCTGTGTACAATTATGCATGCCCGTCCTGCATGTCTGGTCTGCAGTATGTACTAAACAAACAAACAAACAAACAAACAAATAAATAAATAAATAAATAAATAAAACTCGTATAAATCTCGCTCTAGGCACTATTTGTTCGTCATACAAGCCATGCAAATAAACTTCTGTTAAGTTTACTCATTTCCAGTTTCCTTATGCCTCAACTCTCTTCTCCCGAAGTCTCAGTGACTGTGGTTCGACTTCTCCGCTCAGCACAACGCTATCCACTGGTCAGCTCTGGCAGCAGGCCAGTCGTAACAATACCTAATTTCATAGTATTCTTACACCCCGGCCACTGTTCCCCAATAAGTATAGCTATTGTCGAATCTAATTAGCTTCCGCAAGCTTACTCAGAACGCTGCTTATAAAGTATTTAGACGATAACAGTATAATGATTAAACAACGGTATTGCTATAAAAGAGTCTACTCTTGCGACACACATATCGTCGGTTTTGATCACCGACTTGAATTCACTAATAAGCTCTGCAGACCGAGTTCCCGTCATATTTCTTAAACATATCTAAAGCTGTTCACGTTTTGCCGCGTTACGAATGCCTGCATATTTTCGAAAGGGAGCGCTCGTCCCCGTGGCTTAGAGTAATTGAGTGACTTTCCTGTCTCCTCAGCTTCTCACTTTACAACGCGGATAGGAAAGCTTTGTCCGGCAGGACACACATGCTCATATGTTGTTGTTGTTGCTCTTGTCCTCAATTCTGTCACATACCCACCCTGGCGGATTAGCCAAGACGTGAGAAGTTGAAAGAGTTAAGTCATAAGTACTAGGAAATACGAGTGAGAATCGAATAATCAGGATGAAATTAGCGGTGAAGAGTACGAATTTATGAACAGAACCGGCCTGAATCGATTATGAATTTTGCAACAGCAGAGCATATCATCGTCTGTCTTCGTCCACTCCCGTCGTGTTCTTGTCTAGGAATGAGGAAGCTGTGTTTATGTGTAGAGATGGTCCTCGCAGCGGTTGTCACGTCTCTATGGGATCGCCTGCGGTAACGCAGAGACAGGTGACGGAGGTTCGTTAACGAGTACTGAGGAGGTTTGCCTGACAATTGGACGTGTCTGCTCGAAATGGCCATAATGAAGAGTGAAGTGGTATGCGCAGTGAGCTTCAGATGCAGAAGGTATACAAAAGCATTAAACACTAAGCAACCTTAATTATTTAAATGAAGTTAGTGTATTTAAGAAAGGTGAGATGTGCGCAAATGTTACGAAATGCACAGGCAGTGTTCGTAAAGGGGCCCTGGCGAATTTTTGCAGGTGATCACCAGGGTACCTACCAGTCGACGGGCTACGGGGAACATGAGGGACAGATATTATTGCGCTGCAGGCACCAATGAATTTGCACTTTGGTTTCAAACACATGAAGGTTTTTGTACTCGCGTACGCTCGTCTCTTGAAAGCGATCGCGTGTCCCAGCTGCGCCAACTGGGGTCACTACAGCTCACCACACAGCTTTTTTTTTTTTTCGGAAGCTTGCGTCATAAGGGGGACCGATTATGCATGTCCCTAGAAGGAGAAAGAAGAGTGCCGATTCCGTGTTCGCGGAAACATCTCCAGTAATACTTTGTTATTCTTTTTCTTCATTTCAGAAAACAAACAAACTGCATCTATATATCTTTAAGTGCTCTGATAAAGCCAGGTCACGTAGTCGGTGCTCTTCGTGACGTATAGTTCGTTGAAATAAGAGCGTGCAATAACCAGCAGCACTTGAAACCAAATTTCAAATTCTTTGCCGAGGGCACTGCAACTCTATTTCGCTGAAAACTTTACACCAGTCTCAACAACTGAATGGCAACGGTTTTTTGTGCTCCAAAAGTGCTCCACGCCCCCTTTAAGGTACGTGAAGATCAAGAGATGACTGCCTATGGCGAGTGTTCAGTGATTAATCTTTACCGGAAGATGGGCCTTGATAATCGTAGTTTCAAAGGTACTAACTTAAGTACGCCTTTATACCAATACTGTTCGTTGCCGGTAAACACTACACTGACAGAGCACATAATACCGCGAAGTAGAATTAAATATTTATAGTAGGAGAAAGATAGCAGCATAGAACGCTACGGGTGGGCAGATGTCCCTAGATAAGGCAACAGTTCTAATGCGCTGAAACGAAGAATAAAATGGATTGCGGAAAGAGGCGGTAAGCGAAACTTTGCACAACGCCTTTGCTAACATTAACGCATAAGCTGTCAGATAAAATGCCTCCTTTGGGAGTGACAGACTGCGCGCCTGAAGTGCACTTTGCTTTAGGCGCGCCGAATTGCATTTAAAAAATGCTGCCCTTTAGCAGTTCTTGGTAAGATAACCCTAAAAGATCCATCGCTTCTGGTTGACAACACTGCATCAATCATAACGGAAGGAGCGGCCAGGTATAGTATAACACTGCAATACCTTCTGCGAATTTTTTTCTCCCAACTAGCATATACGGCAATATTTTCTTCACTTCTCTAAAATAAGGCAAGCGCCGTCGCTTGAATGTCTATTAAAGGTCTGTACTCTATCATGCTAGGTAAAATGATGCACGTTAGTAGCCGCACGCAGTTACGTGTATCGGCTGATGTTGGGAAAGCCCGTGCGCTATGGTATCAGTTACGTCCGTTATAAAATTTTTCCGTTAAGTGGTGCGCGTTTAGTAGCGACACCCCTTCCGTTTTTCTAGCACCAAAAGCCTTATTTTACGCTATTCTCACAGCGAATGATTGCAGGCGATATCTTCCTCTTTTTTGGATATCTGTCAGAAAGCAGCGCGGTGTTTGAGTGCATTATAGTCTGCCGAGTGCATTGTAGTCTCTGTTGCGCTGGCTTTCGCTCCAGCTACAGCTTTGGCACCGTGGGCCGTTCATCTGCACTCACGTTCTCCTACGCGTTGTTGTCCACAGAGGTCCATACGGAGGCACAATGTCGAGGTCAAGGTGGCGGAGGAGGAGGTGTCACCAGTTGTGAAGTAAACTTCTCACAGGCTGTCGGCATTGCTTGAACAGCGGTTGCATCGTGAGCGTCGCCTTGAACATTACATTCTGCTTCTCACATAGTTCGGCGATGCTGACATAGCGACTGCTGGAGGGCTTATGTCAAGACGTCGACATATCAGGAGCAAATCCTGTTTCATTACCTTTTCTCTTGCTATCGCAAGCGTCTGGAAACTTCTTCAGGTTATTTTCTTGTGTCTTCGCAACAATAGAATAATTCAATCCCACTTACAATAGCCCAATGTCTTTTTTAACGTCGTGCACTAAACGAACTTACCGAGATCTGCAAAGTGTTCAATTCACTTTTGAGTTAAATCATTAAAGTTATGCTTTTATTCTCCACATCGACACTTCTACGTTTACACGTCGATATTGGGAAACTTGATTCTCGGCATCTAGCACACCATGTGCTGCTTTCAAGAAAAGAAAAACAAAGAAACACTACTCCCTCTTCTTTTTTGTTTTAAGATATTTGCCGCAAGGATTTCTTGTTTGTTGTTTTGTGGGGTTTTACGTCCCAAAACCAGTTCTGATTATGAGAGACGCCGTAGTGGAGGGCTCCGGAAATTTCGACCACCTGGGCTTCTTTAACGTGCACTGACATCGCACAGCACACGGGCCTCAACATTTCCGAGCGCCGGGATTCGATCCCGCGAACCTCGGATCTGCAGCCGAGTACCTTAGCCACTCCGCAAGGATTTCTATCGCGTTTCTACGCGAACGCAGCGATTTTCGAATGCGGTTGGGCTCTTTGCGTGCGGATTGAGTTCCCTGGTCATCCTCTTGTGGTCAAATTCCAGCACGTATTCGTTTCAGGAGATGACGTACGCGATTTCGTCACGGGTCGGAATTTTCGTGATCAGTGTTGGACAGTGTTTGTGTTTTCATTCTTCAGCAATAATAGTGTCAGTAGAATTCAAAAGGGCATTCGCACGTCCGCGCATGGTCGTTTTCTCATTTTTATCTCTCCTTTACCTAGTCCTGAGTTCTTTTAAGTAAATAGGCGCCAGTCTGTAACGACAACATCATCCTGCGAATCCACTTTATTTTTGCTGCGATCAGCGTATGCAGTGACGTAATATCTGACGGCAAGATCGACAAGTGAAAAACAAGGTTGAGAGGAGATTGAGATCTGAAAAGAAGACATTTTTGCTATATGGATAATTTGAGCCGTGAGAGACAATATTTTATTGATGAATCCGGAGATGTTAGCCTGGTTAATGGCCTGGCTTGCTACCCCGGGTGCTTAGCGGTGATTATGATATTTACAATGAACACGCGTAACACAACACGTACATACCGTCACACTTACTCAAACACTCATATATACATATATACACTATATAACGCAGTTTACAGCGTTTCGTTGAGGCATGTTGCCCGTAGAAACGCCATCAACGCCTTAGTGCTGCGTAGTGAGCAGGCGCTGTCTGCCACGGGCCTAGATGCCGCAGCTCCAAGGTCGAACCATGTTGCAAACGAAGCGCTGCCTTCAGAGTCTTCCTCTCCGACTCGTAGCGCTGGCAGTTGCACAGGACGTGTTCAAAGTCCTCTCGTGTGTTGCATGTGGAGCACAATGGAGAATCAGACTGTTGTATTTTGTGCTTATAATCTTTCGTGTATGCTACATTAAGTCTTAATCGGTGAAGGCACGCTTCATCTCGCCTGGCTAAACCTTGTGGTACGTGGAAGCTGCAGGCTGGGTCAATGGCGTGTAGTGGTCCATACTGATGTCCTGGATCACACCAGAAGTGTCGCTGCTGATTCCAGGCAAATGCTGATACCATAGTCGCCGCATCTTTTCTTGAAAAAGGTATGGCTGTTAATGGTGCTTTAGTACCATGGGCTGTTCTGGCAGCACTGTCGGCCCGAACGGTTCCTTGTATTCCGAAGTGGGCTGGCAACCACTGGAATACAACGCGGTGATTAAGTTCATGAGCATTATTGCCTAGCCGCGTCATGTCCAAAACCAGTTGTTCTTGGGCGCGTGGTGACTTCAGGGACTGCAGCGCCGCTCGTGAATCAGAGAATATTACCCAAGAATCAGGTGTACTGCCGAACAAGAATCAAATGACACGCGAAGAGGCTTTTTTATTGCCATCTATGTTGATAGATTTCTAGGGTTTTACGTCCCAAAACGAGCTGTGAGAAGCCGTAGTGGAGGGCTCCGGAAATTTTCTGACCACCTGGGGTTCTTTAACGTGCACTGACATCGCACAGCACACGGACCTCAACGTATAGCCTCCATTGAAATGCAGCCGCCGCGGCCGGGATTCGATCGCGCGACGCTCGGATTTGCAGATCAGGGGCCGAATTCACAAAACTTCTCTTTCGTAAGTGATTCTTGCCATTGGCGGTCGGCTTCTATAATGATATGTCCTGCATCAGGATTGGCTGAAATTTTCTCTTACGACCATTTTTATCGTAAGTTGTTTTCGTGAATACGGGCCCAGTACCATAGCCACTGGACCACTGTTGCGGGGCCATCATGTTGAACATCGTCCGATATTCTGCGAGGAAGGTAACTTCAACATAATTGCTTTAAAAGAACATCGTGGGTTGTATTTGTAAAAATCTGATTGTTTCAGCTGTACTACACCGATAAGAGACACCGTTTCTCTTCAGCTGAATTGCGCCACAAAAAACAGAAGCCGTTTGCTACAACTCATCATGTTATACGCAGGAGATCTGCAAATTATTGGAGTGTCATTCGTGGCAGAGTATCGATTAAATCACATTCATGTGCAGCGAGGCTTTCTATCTTGCATTCCTACACGTATACAGCAACTTTTGAGTAACCACGTGTATGTCCTTTCCTGTATTCCGCCTGTGGTCCCAACAAAAAAACGGTCATGGCATTATATATATATATATATATATATATATATATATATATATATATATGCTGGCGAATACCTTGGAGAGGATAGGATGTTCACTTTCTATGTTACTATGCTGTTGTACGAAAGTATAACATCATTCTCAAATATGCAACATAAGCGGTTTTATTGCGAATATTATCTTAGATCAACTATCAACTTGCCCGTGCACTAACATCGCTTGGAACTTTCGTGAAAGAAAAAAAACGGATTTCGTGTTCATTCTTGAAGATTTAACGTTTATGGCATTATTACGAGTGACTTAACGTCGAAGGATTATTTATGAGTGAACTTGTTTACAGGTGTGTCTGACGGGCAAGAAAACGCTCATCTCACTTTGAAAATGAGAAGCTGTTGTTTGTTCAGTAAGGTAAACAACAATGATACAAGAACCTTATTAATTGATTTGGAGCTTCGTCCTGAACAAATATACGAAGTAAAAAAGAATCACATTTTAAACTGGCGCCTTAATGTCGTAGTTTATTCTTTGCATTTTCACATTAGCGATTCCTCACCAGTATTGCTTAGGAAATTTTTATTTAAACAGAACTTTCTTTTTATTTCGAAAGAATGTCCCACGGCGTACTAAACGATAGGAATAGGCTATCAATAACAATAGAGCTTTACAGCATACGTGATGTACAGTCATGCTCTTGATAGGCAGACAGTTTAACCCAAGTGAAAGAGTGTTCATGGTGGTGCGTATTTTGTGGACGCCTGACCCAGTTGATTTACGCGACATATGACTCGCGTATGCGACATTTGTTTGGACCAGACAGAACACGGATGCCGATGTACATTGGTGTCTTGTGCTAGCGTCACAATGTTGGAGCATGGAGCGGCGTCTTTGGCAATTGCCCAGAACTTTCGGGTGTTGTAGGTGAGAACAGCCGGACACAAGGCTGCTCCAGCACGTATTCTTCCAAGGAAAACTTCCAAGCCTGTGAGGTCCTGGGGAGTGGAAGCAAGCATACAAGAATGTGAAAGCTTATGTGTCACCGCTAAGGGATTTCCTCGTTAGTTGAAGCTTTCTTATTAAAAAATGTGTGGTAAGGGACGTGTCGGTGGCTGAATGCTCTTTATGTTCCAACGTAGAGTTTTTAGTAAAGAAGACAACTCAGGTTTACCGCTACATACGACAAGAGTTACAGTGATGCAAATGTACACAGCAAGTTGATCTGAACCACCCTCTTGTACGGTGGGAACATCGCGGCATAGCGAGTGGTGTCTAGCACCGCAAGTCGGGTTCGCAAAGCTGGTCGAAACACAGGATATTTTCCTTTTCTGGCTTCAACAATCCGTCTCAAACCACTTACAAGGAAACGATTTTCTCTGTGATTGGATAGTCAGCCCACCATGTGCCATCATTCCCACAGTTGTTCGGTTCAGTTCACCGATAGAACGAGAACGTAATCATGTTGTCCGAAGAAGACTTTCGCGCACGTATATGAAGGTACAATCCCAGAGTGCGCACAAAACAGCAGAGTTGCGAGGACCCCGATGGTGGTCAGCATCCGCGGTATAGCGCGATCACAGCTGGCAAACGTATGTTTGCACAGCTAGCACGACAATATTGAACTGATACCTGAGCTACACTACAACAATTCCGCTTGCGTGGAATTGCTCCGGCGCCAGAGCACCGTCATTGTGCGCAAAGCATTCCTAAACCAAACAAAAAAAAATTAATATTCTTGTTGCGCAATTGGCATAAAGACGTAGAAGACAAGCCCAGATTTCCACACAAGGAGCCCAAGTGCCCGAACACTGAGATCACTTACATCCGACAGGCCTAGTGGTGCTCACAAGATCCGTGCCGTTAAAGAAAATGTGGAACGTCGCTCCCTGGACGCCCGGCGACGAAAACATTTCGATCTTTTTTGTAGAAATCACCGAAAAAAATAACGTACCCTTTCGCGGGCACCCTTGATGAATCGCGCGTGCTGCCGTCGCTGCAAGGCGTGGCGCGTACACAATACACAGACTGCAGTGACTGTGAATACGCCGGCGGTGCGTGCTGTGCACTCTGCCTGTGACGACGCCGAAACAGCGCGTATTCGTGTCAGTTCTACATGGAAGTTTTCTATACATCGCCGCACGCCACGTCTCTACGGCACGGGGAATAGGAAGCGGTGGGAGCACGTCGTTCCACCACTCGGCGAAGCTCAGCGCCACGCGCGACAATTCGGTGGCGGTGCCATGAAAGAACGCCTTAGGCGGAAGGTAGTAATATAAGCCACGCGTTTAGGCTGTTAGCAACCTTACGTGTCCCTTATGAAAAACGTTATGGCTTTGCTGAGTCGCTTTAGCCATTTGACGGCACCCAATGCATCAGTTTACACGTGTTACTTGGTGATGAGTGACAGCTATGAGGCTTCCTGAATGGCGTTACTTATTATGAATGGACCGATGCTCGAGTAGCACACACTCACAGACATTTACAGCTGACTTCTTACATCCTTGAAAGCAAATACGTGCGATTGATCCAATACGTGCGTCCAAAATCGCACGTCAGCAGCGCCTGTGCCCCATTGTTCGAAGTTAACGTCAAAGAGCAGTATAGCTATAAGCCTCAAATATTCAGGGGGACTTCTGTTACATGCTAGGTGTCTGTGGTTTCACATGGCATTTTCTCGCAAGAAAATTGAAAACCTTTCCCATCTAGTACATTCGTTAGTGTCGTCGACAATAATACCGTTGCCATGTGCGTCTCTCATATCTGGGGCAAAATTACCGCTTCTGAGTGGGTCTAAATTACAAGAAATTTGAAAATCCATTCGTTTGTTCAGCTACATGAGGGAAAACGAATGTTTCATTTTATGGTTAATTATGTTTGAACAAGGGCTGCACATGTAAAAATAATACTGAGGCAGCTTCGCTCAACTAACGTTGCGAAGACTGGTCGAACCGCTGAGCAGGTGGATTTAAGTGCTTATCAATACTTAGTCCCGTATTCAGAAAGCTATCTTATTTATATCGCTTGTGTTCCTTATCTTGCCTGTGCCCCTATTATGTTTGATAAAAAAATTTGTCCGGTATCTACAAACAAGCCTTATGATAGTATTTCGCTTTGATTACCGTCGTAGTTCTCGTAAGGCGCCGTAATATCACGGGGGCGAGAAGGAGAACGAGCGGTAAGGACAATGTAGCTTAATGAATACGGGCGTTAATTTTGCTTTAACAATGCCTATCTTTCTCTTAACTAGCAGAGAAGAGCGTATTGCCGATACACGGAACTGCGTGCGCGGCCGTGTATTGTGCGTCGGACTGCTCTTCAAATCCTTCACTCTTTTCTTCCTCTTCTTCGTGCTAAAGCTCTGCGAACACTATTCCTCATGATATCACTATCATGATATCATGTTACTACTGACATGTAGCTCTGTTACTATCACTATCAATGATTGTACTAGTGAGCTGAGGGCATAGTTGTGGCTGGTGGGTCAAGAGCAAGTGAGGTTCGCTTCTACGCAATCTCAGACTTTTATTTATTTCATTACATCTCTGTCTCGGTGTACCTTTTCTTTTAATTGCGAAGCATTTCTTAGCGAACTTCGGCGAGTTTGAGCGTATCTATCTATCTATCTATCTATCTATTATCTATCTATCTATCTATCTATCTATCTATCTATCTATCTATCTATCTATCTATCTATCTATCTATCTATCTATCTATCTATCTATCTAGCCGCCTATGATTTTGTGCTCTCCTGGCCGTTTCGCTAATGGGATGTTTACGAAAATTGGTATGCCACAACATGACTACAAGACGAACATAAACGACTGGTCATAACATGAAAATCATGACAGGCATGTCATGAGCGGCATGATTTACATGCCACACTCTTGGTGCTCTCCTGGCTGTTTCGCTAATGGGATGTCTGCGAAAAATAGTATGGCACAACATGACTGCCTGACGAACATATCTGACAGGTCATAACATCAAAATCATGATATGCATGTCATGCGTCTTGCTGAACAGCCATGGTCTTGTGTCCTGCTCCAATCAAAAAGCCACAACTCTGTACGACATAGTGCAGAAAACATGAACAACATGCAGCATTCAGCGGCATGAGGAGCCCATGCTGAAGACCTGCCGTTCGTTCGCTCTCCCCCTACGCTCATGATTTTCTGCCCGTGAAAAAGCACTACATGCCATAGAAAAGAACTTTGTGCCGGTGAATGTAAAGGCCAGAAAAGTCAAGAAAGAAGCTATGGCGCTATGTACAGACCTCAACCTTATGACGCTAACCAAGGCAATTAGTGACGAAAAAAGTGACTCGTTAAAGGTGTTCTTCACGGCAAAATCGCACAAAAAAGAAATACCGTTCCGCGCCATTGTGAGCGAAAGAGGCTCTTGGCAGCAGCTGGTGAGCCAGTTCCTTTTGAAGCACTTAAAAACTTTGTACGTGGATGATCCCTTTTCGACAAAAAGTTCTGCTGATGTTATTAACTATATTAGAGGAAACCGCTCTGTTGCTACTGCTTTTTCTGTAGATGTAGTTGATCTGTTCTACTCAGTGCCTCAACAGGAAATGTGTGCCTCCGTCAGGGATTGTATCGACAGCAACGGCGTACTTGACTTCCAGAATTTAGTGGGTATGTCTGTTGACAATTTTATGGTCTTATTGGAATTTTATCTAAAATCGATTTTTATTTCCTTTAATGATAGACTATACATTCAACAGCAGGGAATATGTATTGGTGCGTGCGTAGCTCCTGTACTTTGCGACATATTCTTGGCGTCAATAGACCGCGACATACAGGGTTACCTAGACGATAGGTTCTACCTTAAGGCTTTTAGATAGGTTGACGACTTCTTAATATTTTTAAAGGATGGCCCTGATTTTATTTTTGACGACGTTGTTAACGATATTTTAGCCGCTTTTCGGCAACATGGGAAGGGCATGCTCTTTACACATGAAATCCCTTCCCATGGAAATCTTCAGTTTTTAGACCTTCTTTTAGTGTTTGACTGTGACAAGGATCATGTTTGTTATAAGTACAGCCCACGAGCGCAGAAGGATTTGCTGACGTATGATTCCGCGCATTCTAAGTTAGTGAAAAGAGCAATAGCCACCCTTTGCCTTGAATCTGCCCTCATAAAGTCTTGTTCGCACTTGATGCAGGCTAGCTTCGACTACCAATTGGTGAGGCTACATGCAGCCGGCTATCCGTGCTCGGTCATTGGCGCAGTCTCTAAAACCCTTCTTCAGAAGGTCAAGGGCACGAACAAAGAAATGCCCAGCCCCGCCCTAGGAGGATGTAAGCCCGCAGTGGTGCCTTACGTCCACAACCTTTCCCACAACATGAAAAAAGTCGCGAATAGGTTCGGTGTGCCTGTTGTGTTCTCGGCGCCACGCAAGTTGGCTGGACTATGTCCGCGCATTGGGCGCGTTGACGAAAAAAAGTCTGGATGCGGGAAAAAGCATACCATATCCTACGTGGCTTGCGCGAAGGGCGTCGTGTATGAAATACCGATGTCGTGTGGGAAAACCTATGTGGGCCAAACAGGCAGATGTGTCAATGTCCGAGCACGGGAGCACGAATTATCTGTAATTAGCAAAGGCGTGACGCATTTGCCTGCGCACTGCAAGATATGCGGATGTGAACCAAGATTGCGTGAGACAAAGATAATTGGCAGGAGTGGTGATACGTTGGCTAGGGAACTTTTGGAGGCATATCACATAAAAAAGAGAGGCACGAGTTGTATTAGTGACACATCGGTTTGTCTGTATCAGAATGAAACACTACTGTTAAAATCTGCATTTTAATTTCGACTTTCACGACACCCATGCACGCATGCGCACATGTTGTAATTCTTGGCTCGCCTGTTTCAATAAATTCAGTTGAAGTTTAGCGCCCAACCTGTCGTTTCTTCTCCACTTCTTCCTAAGTCTTTCGTTTCGGTTTTTTGCGCTACCATGTGTGCTCTGCATGTCATGAGCGGCATGATTTACATGTTATGGTCTTGGTGCTCTCCTGGTCGTTTCGTTAACGGGATGTATACGAAAATTGGTATGCCACAACATGACTGCATGACGAACATAAGTGACAGATCATAACATGAAAAGCATGACATGCATGTCATGAGCGGCATGATTTGCATGCCACGGTCTTGGTGCTCTCCTGGCCGTTTCGTTTTTCGCTCTCTCTCCTCTTCACTCTCATTGTTTTCTTCATCGCCCGTAACAAGTTGTGTAGCGTAAAACGTAGGTACAAGGCAATCATACGATTCACATATATGCGTGCCCTGCAGGCGTGCGGGTATAGCCTAGAGGTTATGACCCTCGCCGTCGAAACGTGGGTACCCGGGAACCCGAGTTTTATGCCGGAGCAAACGCTACAATAACACGAGCAACTAACCGGCTTAAAATCCCACCTCGCCAAAAAAAAAGTTAAAAAAAAAAGTGGAGGGGGGGGGGGCTCTTTTATTTATTTCTTTATGCTCGAAACTGGCAACAATATTGATGGCATCGACCCTATGCAGCCGATTTGTTAATATTGTCTTGCATCCTGTCTCTGTGAAAGCGAATGTCCAGCTAAAATGCAAAATCTTGCCAGAACTTCTCAGTGCGTATGTGCGAGTATGCAACAGCACTAGTACCAGGAGTGTACTTCGGTATGCGTACATATTTTGCCACCTTCTCTAGCCGCTGTTTGAGGTCCGTGGCTACAATGGAGAGGTGGTGGTATGCTTGTGTTCTGTCTTCATTAGGAGCCCAACATCGATTCCTAGCGAGCAAAGAACTTACACTTTTGCTGGGAAACACGAAATCACGAGGTAGTGACCGCAATGCAAAAGACGAAAAGCATGGCGCAGATCTTGTGAGGGAGTGCATGTATGGGCCATCATGTGCACTTTTAATGCACACGGGGGAACGCGCGTTTGCGATCACGTACTTCCCATTGGATCCGTAAACAAGGCGAGAACGTTAGTATAATTATCTGAGCAAAGCAATGTTTCGCGTCTGTCATTTTCGCGAACCTTGCCGCCCTAGGCATTCATAGAGTCCGCTTTTTTTTTTTTTCTATTTAAGGACCTAAGATTGTGCTAGCTCAGCGCCTTCCCGCGTTCCTACAAAGCGTCCGTATAATCATAACCTCTTTGTTATCTCTGTTATATCCAAGGAAAAATCAAAAGGCAGTGAAGCAAAAGAGCTGTAACATGTTGTTTTAACGCCACTTTTCAATATTTACCTCTATATCTTTATCTCAATGTATTACGCAGTCTCATCAGTTGTAGAGGAATTTTTAGCACATTACTTCTGCACGACAGTACAAAAGCATACCTGCTAATAATGTCTCCTCGAGGACAACGTTAACCATTCATGGAATGCACTACTTACTCTGAAATGAAAGGGGCTTCCAGAACTTGGGAAATGACTTAATTATAGGGGTTTTTCTTTCGTCTCTATTTTCCTACTACGCGTGAATGGCGGACACAACACGCAGAGAAATTTCTCGGAGTTGGTTCTCACTTGAGGATTACGGGGTGCTATGCCGGAAACACAGGAAATAGCCTGGAACCGCACTTAGCGGGTAAATGTGTCTGGTTGCCACATTGCAGGCCATTACCGCTGTATATAGGAGACCCGAAATGAGCGTCGCATTACGAGATTGCTACACCGGATGATGTCGTCATGACCACGACTACCACAAGAGCGCCGTTATCTCTCGCTTGATGAGTGTAAAGTGGGCACGCTGGCTCGTAATTTTATAAGTTTTTTCTTACCTAGTAAAGCTGACAGGCGATCGCAGTATTTCATACAAAACGAAAAGGCAAATTTACGAATCATAGGGGTCACTAACCTGCGAGGTACCTTACGACATTTATTTGTGACACTTCCCAAGAGAATAAACGTTGAAAAAATATACAATAAAAACGGTTGTAGCATCGCGCTCCTACATGCTTTTGAGAATGACGTACGAAATACTGCGTTCTTCGTCATAACGAAAAAGAACCTTTTCTTTTTTGGCTAACCTGGTTGTATGAATTTCTAATAGAACTTAAACATGTGTGTCAAGCTGTTCTGAAACAATATATTATATTAAACAACTTAAGGAAGCAGATTTGTATAAAAATGACAATGAATTGGAAGTCCAGTTTCTTGCAAAAAGTACTGCTTCTAATAAAAAAAAAGACTTGGAGCGTATCTATCTATCTATCTATCTATCTATCTATCTATCTATCTATCTATCTATCTATCTATCTATCTATCTATCTATCTATCTATCTATCTATCTATCTATCTATCTATCTTGTTTAAAACGTTACACCGCCTAGTGAATGTAGCGCTGACGCCAGTGACTTCCACTGGTCGCGTTTCGCTTGTGAGGAAGAAACATCTCAAGTCTCAATCTGGACGAACGAATCACGATACGGTGCCGTCGAATTCACATGGCGAAATCCGAGTATCGCTTCCAGAGTACTGCGAAGCCTTCCTCCATCCATCTTAGGGACATCACACTTAAGAAGTACTCCTGGACCAACGAGCGCGACTCGCGATTGCTACAGGAGGCCTAGCATAGGGACCCAACTCTGAACCACTACTATCTTCGATTCATTGACATCAATAAATGTTCTTTTTTTCCTTTCTCCTAAGATAGGGCGCGCATATCTCACAGAATATTTATTTCGTCATACAATTATTTAGACACACAGCGATGCCAAATGAAAAAAAAAAAAAACAGCCAGGCCTGCGCGGAACCGCAGGACGGTGACAGCATAAGCTGGAGGAGCGACCTTCTTGAGGCCATTTTAAACGCTTGAGGAAACTAGTGCAAGTAGAGGTGGTAGATATCCCCTGCGCCATAACTATTATCATTGCGCCAAGTAAGGAAGTACCCACTACGCAATAATTACTGCGGCATTGTAACGTGTAAATCTGTATAACTGCACACCTTAGAGAATCTCTTGGCGTCGTTTTCTCGAGAACGAACCGAACTCTCGGTCCGGCATCTACGGCGAGCTGCGGTTTCGGCTTCTCTTTGCACAGCTGTCTGTTGTGCCCAACGTTGCCTTGCTGCAGCCGCGCGCGTAGCTCTGCGATTCGCTTCTTAAGCAGCGGTCCGCACCTTGCGAGAACGCGCCATCAGGTATATCGAAGAGCCGAGTCAGGTTGCTGGCGCGGCTGCGCACGTCGCCTGTCGCGTGATGCACGGCACGATACGACAAAACTACTTCCAAAGGTAGCGCTTCGTAATAATGATGACGGAAAAGTTGAAGAATATTGTTTCATAATTGATGATGGTGATGATGGCTCTGTAATGGGTTCAGAGCAACAAACCATGCAGCCCTGTGTTCTTTCAAATGGTTCCTCGAACTCGTTATGCAGTCTACTTTCCCCGACGTGTAGTAGCGTATTATCCTGCCACGTAACATTGCATTTGTTAATGCGATTACCTGGCAGACGTTATAGCTCTTGAGGTCCTTTAGAGAAGATATTTCAAGCACAGGTGCGGCTCAGTGGTAGAATGCTCGACTGCCACGCAGAGGATGCGGGTTCGAATCCACGCAGAGGACGTTGATTACCATGAGTACCTTGTGAAATCTAGAAAAAGCACTAAGAATGAGTGCGGCTTCCTCTTTCTACAGGATGAATGAACAGAAAGAGACAGAGAGAGAAAGAGATAGAGACGTGATTCTTTTCGTAGAAGAAATGAATTTTGGGATAGCAATTTCACAGCACAGTAATTGTCACTCATGTCCCGCCACTGTGGTCTAGTGGCTGTGGTACTCGGCTGCTGATCCGAAGGTAGCGGGATCGAATGCCGGCCGCGGCAGCTCCATTTCGATGGAGGCGCAATTTTGAGACCCGTGTTCTGTGCGATGCTAGTGCACGTTAAAGAGCCCCAGATGGTCGAAATTTCCGGAGATTTTCACTAAGGCGTCTTTCATAATCAGAGTTGATTTTGGGACGTTAAACCCCACAAATCAATCGACTGTCACTCATTGGAAGAATGCGCCATTCGAAGAATGCGCCTCGGGCAGGATAGGAGGAAAGGCGGGAAGGAAATGGGGCGGTGCTGCAGGTGATGTCTGAAGCAGTCAGGCCGCAAGCAGGGCCTGCTGAGGATGTCGCAATTATATGGTGCAAGTCACGCTTGGAGCCCATTTTGCAAGCAAAATGTGGCTGTTCTGCGGGTTGGGCGAATTCAGATGCATTGCTGCTCACTTCTAGCTACTGTCTCCGCCGACATCCTGTATATCAAAGCACCTAACAATGCAGCCGGCATTATTTGAAGACGAAAGACGCAACGCACTCATTTAGCTAGCTATTGATTCCGCACTTCATCAAGACAGTGTCGTAAAATCCAGTGTGGCGGTTATTGAATGAGATGTATTTGAGCGTGTCTGGGAGCGCATGTACCGTCTTAGATACCTTACGTATGGCTAGAACGTTTGCTGCGGTACGTACGGGTGATAAAACTACCAACCTTTTATTTAACTGTTTATTCGATGGCCGTTCAGCGCTTCTGTCTGTAAGTGGTTTGATTAGCGGCAGAGCATTTACAGTTTTAATAGTCCTTATATTGTGTTAATTTAATCTATCCGAGTAATGTTTGTCAATAATGTGTTTCTACTTCTAAAGGAAAACGTTTTCAATTCATTGTCGGCCTTTAGCTAAATAAGTGTTGAAACAATGGCACAGCTTATGAGTCGCATATTCGCGCACGTTAGTGGAAAAGAAAAGTTCATGCTGCTACAATTAGATCCTTAAAATATATAATTGAGAAGTTACTCTATAGACTGGTAGATTACTTCCACAAGTTTTCATACAACGCCTATTTATTGCAGTACCACACAAATGCAAATATTGCATTGCATAAACAATGCCGCCGTAAATATTGTGGGAAAAATCGAGCGTTTTCAAGTTTTCGTCAAAGGTTATTGGTGGCACGAACACAGAGTGTCGATATTGTTCCTTGTGCAGCACTAGCGGTTCAGTTCCGACGTTGGTTCCGAACAAGTGTTCTCAATAAATCTGGGAAAGATCAAATATAAATCGTTGCGATTCACTTTCGTGAATAGATGACATCAGAGCACAACTCTCTTATACCAAATATGCATTTATCTATCCGAATATTGAACTATAATTAAATAATTGCCATGAAAACCACGTGTAGCTCATACCCGCTTTCGCTATGTGGGTATAATCCATGGCTCTATTGGCGAAACTACAAATTCAAACTGTTGTTTTGTAATCAGGAAATAATCATTTAATTTACACAGGTCGTTACTTCTTGAACGAAATAATTGACGCTTTACAATACTGGAGTGAAATATGACCGAGTAAATGTACAGAATAACTTTAACATGGCCCTAAATATAGGTAGAGTAGGACGCGTGAATTCGTCCCCTAATGAAACGCACCGCAATGGCGGAAATCAAATTCTAGGACACGAGCTCACAGGAGCTTCTTAATAGCTGGCTCATTTGCTGCTACGGGACGAATTGATTGTATAGACTCAGTTTCTTGACTTCCGACTTAACATACACCAAAAATTTGAACGTATACACCGGGAGGAAAGAACTGCGTGAGAAGCCCGGAAGGCAACAGTTTCACTGCTTTTGAACCTTCCCTGTCTAAAACTTGCAATGCAGCGGAGACACGATGAGATTTTCTAGCACAGGCACGCGCGCAGGCACGTGGTTTATGAAGAAGAAGCCTGTGCAGGATAAAGCATGTGGCCCAAGTTCGAAATTTAGAGAACGACGCGTCAGAGGCGTTGCTGCCTTTTGGCTGATTTCTAGCACATCAAGAGACAATGTCCCCTCGTCATTTTTTTTTCATTTTTACGACGTCGTAGTTGTTGTTCGTTAGCTGCAGCACGATTGCAATAGCAAACTGAGCTTGGATGTGTCACGCCAACGGTTTGAGTGTAGCTTTATTTCCTCTCAAACGGGGTGAGTTTCTCGTCCTTTCATCATACCTTTTTATGTTTACGAGCAAGTTTTTTTTCACGTGAAACTTTTTCTTGTAAAAGCAGGATGTACAACGCAGTCTCTCCCCCCCCCCTTACTCAAAAGTTTTACATTCGAGCACTGTTTTATTCTCTTTCTTTTACGGTGCAGAAAAAAAAAGGATCAGTGAAACCTTTCCAATACCTTTACGCCATGAGTGTCTGCGACTGCTTCTTTCTTGCAACCATTGTCTGAAAGTTTCTTCGCGGATGTTTCAAGCCCAGCTGCCTGAGTTAAAGCTTTTATTTCTTTTTTAGTACGCAGGAAATCGCGGGCAGTTCGTTCAACGGCACTTTCCCCGGTACAACGAAGCTGCAACCGTTTTTTTTTTCTTAAGCGCCACTCACTGTGTGTGCAGCCCAATCTATACAAGCTTTGAATGTCTGGAGCTTAGTTTCTCACTGCTGATATCGAACGCTCCGTTGTATGCGCATCCGACGCAGACAACTCTCGATTTACTGCGCCGAAATTTCTCCTTTTTATTGGGTGTAACTGCCGAGAAGGATTGCCGAGATTGTAATGGGATTACAGAAACCGGAAGCGCTGGGAAGATACTTTTGTTATCTTTGGTCACGGCGCTCGCATGTCCATAAATGAACAATAAAGAGAGCAAACAAGAGTTATCTCTTATCACAATCAATAGGTCGTCGTCTTATTGACACATTTGTTTCCTTTTATACGTTGTGCTGTCCGGATGCTGGAAGCTTTAACGTGAGTGTGCATATTCGTCTCCCAGAAATGTTAATAGTAAAGATGGTATATTTGACATTCTTCACACCCAGGAAAGCGACAACACGGACGAGACGAGACAGAATCAGGTCGCCATAAACACTTGGTATCGCTGCTTGTTGCGTGGATGAACACGTATGCTGCGCCCTTGAATACTGCGCTTTATTTTCTACTTTTCTGCCTAAAACCGAGTGCAAATGGAAACATTTTTCAATGCGGCCTTTTTTTTTTTTTTTTCGCGAGCGAATGGTCTTAAAAGGAAGGCTCTTCTAAAGCTGTTCCTCCTTTCGTAGTGCGCTCAACCATCGTTCGTAGTGTCCATTGATAGCAACTCAGATGAGTCAATTTTTATCTACTATGCAGGAAATACATACCAACATTGTGCAATCGCATAACGCTAAATTTTCTGCCAGCTCCTTTAACAATGCAAAGCCCCGCCACGGTGGTCTAGTGGTTATGGCACTCGGCTGCACATCTGAAGGTCGCGGGATCGAATCCCGGCCGCGGCGGCTGCATTTCGATGGAGGCGAAATGTTGAGGCCCGTGTGCTGTGCGGTGTCAGTGCACGTTAAAGAACCCAGGTGGTCGACATTTCCGGAGACCTCCACTACGGCGTCTCTCATAATCAGAGCTGGTTTTGGGATGTTACACCCCACAAATCAATCAATTTAACAATGCAAAGTAGGAATGCAGCCACACAAGACACACGTATAATAAATTGGACAAGGCCTGCTATTCAGTGCTACTGTGAAAAGCCTTTGTTGATGATTCGTACGAAGCTTTCAGATGTGGTGCTTGACCCGATCGCCATTCATATTGAGTATAAAACGACGTGCACGCTTTTTGGAGGTGCAATACGTTAAATATAGCCATTTTGGTGGTGTAGTGCGATAGCACCACACATTAACAAACTATGTAAATTTCGTCATGCTGCTGGACCCCCGAAATTAAAAGCTGCCTCCAAAACCTTGTATTCTTATAGGAGACCTTTTCTGGAAGTAATTTTTCTAAACGATATGAACGCCATGCCGACGCGGATCGAAGTGCGAATTCAGCAGTAATGAGCGTGCGTTGTAAACTGCGATGCAACCTAACCAACGCAAACCTGGAGCTGCTACTCGTTCAACCAGAATAAAATATTGTGCATAATACAGATGTAACCAAATAACCCGGATCTCCTTCGTTTATCGGGAGTATCCTCTTTGTTTGAAAAACTTTGTCTTCTTTTTATACGCAGCCCACACGTCGCGTTATAATTTGAGCGACGGTCGCTCCATGTAATGCCATGGGCTAGTTCGTACTTTTGCAAGGATTATTTGCTTAACATATACTGTCTACTTACCAAATACATTTACTCTTCACGCATCTATCCGTATCTTTAGCCGTAGGAAAAGTTGTTGCCTCTTTCATGTGGTAACGTGAATACTAGCTTAGCCTAGGTCAATCTTGCGCTTACATATCTTCATGCGCTTGATAAGGTTGATTTTTTTTTTCCTGTTGGAGTATTATTGAAGAAGGGAAATATTCTATATGAGTCGTCACTTCCATTTAAGATAAGGGACGCTAATTCTCCTACTTCTCTTCTGCGCTTTGAAGTTATAATCTGTTTAGCAGCCTATCTGTCGCTTTTGAGGCATGCATGCTGTAATGTATAGTTAAACTTTCTCAACTTGTAACTTTCGCCAGGAATTCTCGTACGCACGCACTATATGCGCAGTGGCCTTCAACTTCCGCGTAATCACCATACATCGTGCTTGGTGCACTTGCCTTAGTGAGCTTCATTTCCGATAGGTTTCGGTCCGCGTGCACTTGCTCGAGTGCTTTCGCCCACAACGCTGAAAGTGTTACGATGAAATGGTTGCGCTAACAGAGTAATCGATTTTAACGTATACATGCGTTGCCTTCATCGAAACGTATACGACCAACACAGCCACACGTCACACTCTCCGACATTCTATTTTTTGAAAGGTTGTACGCTAGCGCAATGGTGGAGCCCAAGCAACATTCTTATGAAACACTCTTATTACGGTAACCTTTAGTTTATTTATAGGCACACAAAAATGGGAAAATATGCTCCTTTACTAAAGGTTAAAGCGTTTTAACCTGTGGTAAAGGAGCATATTTTCACATTTTTGTGTACCCGTAAAATAAACTCAACGTTACCGTGCTAAGAGTGTAGGGTCGCATGTCGTGCTTGCTTTGCTGGCTTTATATTTATTACGTGCGCTTCTATCGTTGACGTCGCTACCCTCGTAGTCCACAATTGCTGTAGACAGAAACGAACGTCGTTATATAATAATAACGACGTTCCACACGGGCTCTTAGCAGCAGTATTGGCATCGTGGCATCCCGCGTCGCACGTCTCTTAGGTGGTTGATATCGTTGTGCAACGATCTTAATCTTAGAATTACTTTTTGAAGTACGTGATAACTTGCGAACAATTTCCTTCGATTTATAAAAATAACCTTAGCCCCACACCCGTTATACAAACGGAAACCCACCGTTTTCGGCACCACGCTCGGTATAAGAATTTGCAATCGAAATGCAGCAGCTTAGAGCTGGGAACCTAACCGCACTGTTTTTACCTCTCGTGTGGTGAACTTGATAGGTGTCTGAGAGGGATGACATTACGCAGCCCTATAAAGGTGATTAGGAACTAAACGGAATAGTGTCACAAATATAGTCCTCAGCGTGGTCGGCCCGGGAGCTTACGATGCACCTCGCCAATGCCTCTTGAATTTTTATACAGGAATTGCTTTTGAGCAGCACGGCGGCTGTCAGTGAATACATAAGGTAGAAAACGTCACTCATTCCCATGTGTGCACATTTAAATAAAAAAAAACATCACTGGTATCGCTTTACTGGCATCAAAACTTCTGTACTGCGTAACACATGAAAGGACAATAGTGTTTTATGTGATTTTGATGCAGGAATGCAGGGGGGAACTGAGAGACATACACTTGAAGCAATATATCGCCAAACGGATGCGCACACTATACAGCCCAGCTTAGTTAGCCCAACTTTAACGTCTCTCTCGAAAGTCTAAATGACTCCCAGAGGCTTGAGAGATCTTATGCAAATGCCAAGGTTGCAGTAACCCGAGGTGCGCCTAATTGGTTCGACCTACATACGATTCCAAGGTGAACTTCCCAAAAGAAATCGCCCCTAGGATGATTTTCTTCAGACTAACAGCATTGCGAAAACCAAAGTTGGGAGGACAGTTTCACGACCCCTTCTCCTTCAACTTATTTCCCAATGACATTTTAAGTTTTTTTTTTCCTTGAAGACCTCTTGTAAGTGCAAGAAAATGAAGCCATTGAGCTGCATAATTAGGTATTCTAACTGATGTTTCGAAAGAGTCCCTATGCGACTTTTAGATTTTGTACGTTTAGGGGAGTGTTGCAAACTGCTGCCATTGCAATAGATAACCGTGCACACTTAGGCTCTTGCAGATTACGAGAAGGAGGGCTTTAGAGCAACTAAATAATTCCGGCGGGATACATTTAAGTAGCTTGAATGCCTCGACAAGAACCATTTCCTTACGAAAAGTTGAGGAGGAAACTTGAATATATATCTACATGGCTTCAAATAAACGCTGTTTGAAAGACCAACTATCACCTTAATGGCACAGTTACGTTGTCTCTATATGTGAATGTTGTTCTGCGCCCGATCATATTGCTGCTCTTCATGCAAGAATATTGTGGACCTTAAATGCTTTTTTGAAATATGCCTCCGTTCTTCAATCATTGCGTCAAGAAATGCTATTCACCTTGGTGTTATGCATGCCATTAAGTATGTGATAACGTGATGCGTAAAATACTACACATGCCATAAAATCAGAGACAGGCCCACGCAAATATGAGTAAGCAATCTAGAGCTTCAAGGTTTCGTTTGTTTTCTATATAACTTAACAACTACAGTCCACAATACTCTAATCGTATCCTTAACTCATCACTGACCATTCTTATTGAACTTTCTCGGTCCATATTAACCATACTTTTATAGCATTGAAATGGAGCTTGCAAATGTCTTGAAGAGGTTGCTGATTTGGGTCACCCTTACACGGTCCTTGCCTCGAAGTGGGGAGACTGCACCCCAAACAAGGCTGTTTGCCCTTACTTTATTAAATTGAAACAGGACACCGACCTATAAGTGCAGAGAACTTGGGCAGCCTGCAGACCCTTGTTGTTCTGTTTTTGGCCTTCCATTGTGAAGACGTACTGATTCCACGACAAGATGATTGTCACTGCAGTTTTTAGAGCACCTCCGTACAAATCAGGGGTTTGTACTTTGTGCTGTTTGTCTCGTTACGTGCTGTACAAAAGCCTAAGTTCAATTAATGTACTGTTCACTCACACAGGTTTCTTTTGAGAACCAGGATGACGCACGAGCATGTTCGACACGTCCAATGCTACCAAGTTAGCACTCGCTTATGCCGAAGTTTAGATAAGGACGAATAAGTGCTGCAGTAAAATTACGTCCCAGGATGTTTTGTTGATCTTTGCGGCATTGAATTCAGAACCCTCCGACAAGATAACATGAAGGCGACCATAGTCCTTGGCTTAGGTGTCTCTTAGCGGCACTCGCCCCTCGGTGGTGTGGTGAATTTCATGTCACTTTATTTGCACTACCTGCATATCATATGAAATGCGTACACGAGGCGCACGTGATTACGTTTCATTGATTATCCTGGTGGTTAAATGGCTCCTTAGTATAAAATCCCCAACGTCTTATATCAGATGTCTGTAATGTACAACTTCTAACACGTCCTTTTTTGTAAACTGTGTAGTTTTGCAATCACCTTATCTTTCGTAAAGTTTCTTTTTTTTTAGTCAGAGGTGAATGGGAAGAGTTATCATCAATTATCATGACGTTGAAATGGCTCTCGCGCATAATAACGCTATGCTAAGACATAATATCCATCATATACAACTCTTCACACGTCGTTTCTTTCTTTTGCAGTTTCTACGCTTATTTGCGGCTTTAATTTCATAAGGCAATTCGTAAAAAACTTTTGAGTCATATGAGAACGGGACGCACTGCGCGAGAAACAACCGTCACTCGTGCCTCTAGAGAACATGTTTATATGTTGCGTGAGAATCGTTAGGTGTGTTGACCAAGCCAAATGTAGAATTCACTTTTCAGGTTATTCAGATTTTATTCAGATTTTATTCAACATCGTTAGTTTTAAAGAGAAGTGTCTATAATATTCGTAATGCACAGGAGCCACAAATTTAAAAACTGCCATGAGGGCTCCCATATATAATGTTAACGGAACAATAAAAGAAAAAAATCAGGGGGTCTATACAGCGAAATGAAATACGGAATACTATTGCGGCCGTGGTCTCTCCTGATTTTTCAGTTCTCCTTGTCAAGGCATGACTGACCAATCAAAGAACTGATATTGATCAGGGATTGGTCAATTCTGCCTTGAGAGGCAGCACTCCGAATTCAGGGCAGACCGAGATGGAACAGTATCCCGCATTCCGTTTTACAGCATTGGCCCCTAGATGTACATCGTTCAGTGGTTACGGTATCTTTCGCCGAAAAATTCATGAGTGAAAATTCCTATACAGGTCTCAGTAGAAAACTACAAGCACAGCGATGTATTTTTTTCGCGTGCTGCTAACGGTACAACGCGGGGTGTCTCAACGGCATGCTTGATTCTTGGCACGGAATTTTGAACTCTCAAGTTGTGTCTGATGCACACGTGAAATGACCAGTTTCAAAAGAGGCTTGAACCATGAAGCCAACGAAATATTTGGCGTAGAAATAGCCATCTGAAGCATGGAGGTGTTTAATTTCATTTACTAAAATGGCCTGTTCGAGAACAGGTTTAAATATTTCGTGTAACTTCATTCCTCATTCGTCAAGGCACATTGTGTTGAAGTCACTGCGTCTATATGCATTGTCCTGATATTGCGCACATGGCTGCTTGCCATGTTTGTCTGTGTGTTTTCGTTGCGCGTACTTTTCTGGCCTTTCAAGTGGCTAGCAATGAATAGTTGGTGTTAGGCAAGAAGTCAAACAATGTGCACTTTTTGCATTCCTTATATCCATTCTATCCCCGTTCTTAGAGGAATATTTGCCTAATTAATGTCAAGTGGACTCGATGCCTGTGCGCCCGCGGCAAATTTGGGCTTCGCTATGCTACCGTGAAGCACCTGGCATATGTCCACAAAAATATCGATAAATAAACGGAGCTCCGTTCGCGATTACATGGACTGCTGAAACAGGAGCTTGACTGAGTGTTGCGTTAGTTATATTCGCAGATTCAAACAAAATAGCATACTTGCTACTTTGTCTCGTTCAAGCAAGACGTACTCGTTGAAGGCATCATTCTGACGGATCGCTAGACCTAAAATATGGTCACTCACCTTTTTTTTTTTTCGTTTTGAAGTGTTTTGAAGCAGGCACTTGGCGGTTGCCATCGAGATAGGGAGAATATATTTCGCCTTTGTTCTTTCATTTTTTTTTTTTGAACAAGGCCTTCATAAGCGCTGAAATTTTCTCTTCGCGTTTAGGCCGACGTACCACATAGGGCACATAAAATTTTCAAGCACCAATGTTGCTGCCAAGCGAATCTGGCGAGTGTCCCTGCTTTCGGGTAATATACAATCCAGCGCTTCGTCCGTAGCAAAAAAAAAAAAAGAAAAAAAAGGAGACAGCACTATATCAACTACTCCGAAATTCCATTTGATATTATGCGATGCAAAGCACAGGAACTAGAGATGGCATAACTGATATTTTAATGTCAAGATCCACTACGAATAAGGACAACAAGATGTCCGAAGATTGCTCATTCAGGGCACGTGGCGCCCTTGGCTTTAAAAGAAGAAATGAGCTTTTCGTGACCGATAAGTGTGCGGAAACCCGTAATGAGGTTAACGATGTAGCTGCAGGCGAGACCACAGTGAGCGCACTTGATCTTAATTAGACGAGCACTTGTGCTACAGGAGTATGGGGAAATTCTACCTGACATTGAATAAAGAGCACTTGATTTCATTTCTTGGCCTATATTAGGGCACCAGTCCGAGCCACATCCTGGCGTTCGCACTTGGAGGGTCGTATGGAATGGGAAGCAGATGAAGGTGCTTCTTGAACATATCTTCAAGGAGAGGTATATTTGTCGCTGTTCGACTTAACGTACAATCACACATTTTGAGGAAATTTGCTGCAGTTTGCGTTTTGTACAAACGTCAAGCATGGATTTATTCCGGTGACCGTAAAGAGTGTCTAAACAGACAAAACTAAGTTAAGCTCGTTATTTGGAAAATATTTTTATAGCAATTGACGATCTCTTCATAACTATGTGCTAATAAAATAGTCCCGTACAAAAGGAACTATAGCACGGAGTGTGTCGAAATATGAATATCAGGGGTGCCTGCTCTTCTTTTTGTCTTTTTTTTAGATGCGAAGTACGTTATGGTCGGGGGGGGGGGGCTATGTCACTCTCTCCCCCCTCCCTTCTTCCCTTCATCCATTCGCCGTGCGGCGCCAACACCCACACTGCGCATGCGCATCATCCTCCCCTCCTCTCCTTGTCTCATCTCCTCTCCTCTCGGTATTCCTCCCCTCCTCTCCGAACGGCGCGCTTTGACTATGGAAACGCTCTTTCTTCGATGAACGCTTTACCAGCTCGGAAGGAACGAGAACGCGCCCTCGCCTGCAAGAGACAACGCTGACGCAGGCAGCTTCTGCTAGCGTCAAACCGATGCAAACGCGACACCTAGTCAAACCGATGCAAACGCGGTGTGCACCCCCAGTGCTGCTTCGCATCGCCTCATGGTCCCCTTTAGCGGAAGATGGTGTAATTTTTTTTAATGACTGCTACGATTCGTACACTGCCACTTCCTTATAGCCACATCGCCTAACAAAGCTACCAGATCCAAATATTCACTCGTAGAATGAAAATTGTAACACTGTGTCTTACTCTACGTTGTTCTCTATAAACGTGATATTTTGGACAAAGCACTGCGACGGTTAATATTCGAGCCACGTGAATTGTGAACTATTGGCTGCGCATGGAGTGATATTTCGAGGCAACATATAGTATACCAGCTATAGAACTTCATAAAATAAAACGACATTTATATTATCTACTTCAGAAGGCGTGCTACAACTTGAAAATATAGCAAGCTAGCTGACTATTCTGCACTTCCCAGTTTCAAAGAGGATAAAAAAAAATACAGCATATCCTCGGAGTGAATGATCAAGAAACTTGATCTCCTAGCGAGTTTCTTGATTTCTCAATCAAGAAACTCGCTAGGAGACGCTGCCTGCGCCAACGTTGTCTCTCGCGGGTGAGGGCGCGTTCTCCTTCTTTGCGAGCTGGTACAGCCTTCCTCTAAGAAAGAGCGTTTGATTGTGGTTGTGGTTCGGTTAGGAAAGGACGCTAATTTCTGCAGCCCATGTAGGGAGCACGGCTAAGCGTCCGTGGGGGTGGGGGAAAGGGAGTGAAAGAGATATAGAGGAGAGAAAGGCCGTAATGGAGGGCTCCGGAAATTCAGACCACCTGGGGTTCTTTAACGTGCACTGACAACGCACAGTACACGGGCCTCTGGCATTTTCGCCTCCATCGAAAATGCGACCGCCGCGGCCGGGATCGAACCCGCGTATTTTGGGTGGCAGCCGAGTACCGTAACCACTACACCACCGCGTCGGACAAGCGTTTCCATAGCCAACGCGTGCCTTTCGCTCTCTCTCTCTCTCTCTCTCTCTCTCTCTCTCTCTCTCTCTCTCTCTCTCTCTCTCTCTCTCACAAGACAGCAGAGGCACGCGCCGGGAGAGAGAGGCACGCGCCGGGAAGCACGCGCCGAGGGCGAGCGCGTGCCTCCCAGCACGCGGGTGGTTACTACATACATACATACAGGCTACGAATGACCCACGCCTTAAGGAGCTTCGCTCCTAAAAGAAATGGCGTGACCAAGACGCCGCGACAGCGGCAATGGTATGTGAACAAATATATGCCTTTAGGAGAAGGAACGCGCATTTTGTTGGTTCTAACAGCACGCGTTTTCTATATGTCTTTTAGTGAAAGTAAAAAAGGCAGTTATAAACAATGGAATCTTTCCTAGTATACTTTGTGAGGTGACTTCGCATCAGACGCTATGTCAAAAGTAAGACGCGCGCGCGATAGCCCATAGAACTGTGGTCCTCAGTATGACAGGCCGGTCTATGTGGTTGTCACACTTAAATTGTGGTTTCGAAGTACCAGAGATATTGAGGAATAATTCTTACCATCGGACGATGATTTATGTGCGTTGAAATGTAAGTATCACTCAATAATCTCTGTGTCATTCTTAATGGCATTCGACTAAAGCGTGTATATGTATAACATTATCATTAGAGCCCGCAAGGGCACAGTAGAAGTACGCCAGTGTTCTTTCATTCGGCTCTCATTTAAGAGATAGTCAAAACACTAAATGAAACTTCAAAAAGAAACTATTTTTGTTATTATGAGAGCGTCGAAGTGGCATAGCATTGGCTGCCGTAACTCATTCAGAAGAGTAACACTCGTTCAGGAATTTATGATCTCATCCAGATTCACAAGAAGATTGTATGGCCTAAACAAACTTTCGTCGTTTTTTTTTTCTTTTGGCCCATTTTCACCTATAGCTTTCTTATTCTATGCTGATCGATGTTGGCGTAGAGAGAGCTGTGGACCCAAGTATTGCTTTGTAAATAGACAATGACCCATGTGTGACGAGATTCTCTTTTCTGCCTTTTTAATGCTGCACGTGGTATTGTTTCTTCGTGATTATTATTTTTATTTTTTTTATTTCGTGCGACGATAGTGAAGCGGCCTGTGTGTGCGTGTTTTTTTTTTGTTTTATGAAGTATGTATGAGTAACAGCTTCCGGAAATTCGAAAATCCTGTAGGAAGCGCGGGCTTGCTCTGTGCTTTCTACGGGCGCTTGGAATTCCCTATTACAGGCGGATAAGGATTCCAAAGCGCTTTCACCGTAGTGCCTTCCGTTCTATCCCCTTAAATAATGCACTTAGACTTAGAATGCTCTTATTCTTTCCGCCGTAGACTTCTAACTTCCACAGGTTAGCTTTACATTTGGTTCAAGAGAAGCGGCTTTTTTTGTTGTTGTTGTAAACGGAAAGACTGTCTATAAAAAATAAAAAAGACGTGTATGCACGGCCATGTTCTCTCTTCGTCAGCTGCAGGCGACATGCAGGCGTAATATTTGCATGGCTGACTCAAAGATGATGATACGCTACATATTAATGTGATAATGCATTGCCAAAATATACGACGTGGCTTGTGTGCAGTGGGATTCGTTGTATTTTCATGGCATTTCATCTCTTACTATATTAAGTATTAAATCCTGCATAGTTTATTCTGTTTACAGTGGTGTAAATTATTGAGATGTCTGAATGCGCATATTTGCCATCTTTTGTTTATTTCATTCAGGAAGTACCGAACCGGCAGAGTTCATGTTTTGAGATAGTATGCACATTCGCCAGCGGCCAGCTTGTGAAGACCACGCGGAGACCACTAGGCTGAAAAAAATTTTTTTTCCACAGCCAGTGCCGAGATGCATTCCAGGAAATGAACGTGTCAAGTGCAGTCGCCGTAGCTAGCACGCATGATGCGGATGTTAGCGGATACGGTCCCCAGACGCGGCACATCCTTGTTTTCTTCCACTACATTACCTTCTGCTAGTTAATTACTACACTTCAGTCAAATACACCCGGTAGCACGCTCTGCTGGAAGCTTTCGCAAGATTTATTACCCATTTGTTTGAAACAGTTATGATAATATAGTAGTTCCTTGCCCACTCGTAACATAGCATAAGTTGCTCTTACTTCTGTAAGCTTCACATGAGTAAGAACTCCCAGGCCTGCGCAGAGTATATAGCCCAGTTGCTGCGTAAGGTAAAGTTCTACTGCCTGCTGTCTCATTCTTCTGGTTCAGTCTTACTTGATTCCCTTTTCTTCGCCCCTCATCCTCCTCTTCCACTGTCTGCCTTTTCTGCTTGCTTTATTTATCCGTCGTCGTCACGTTCTTCTTCTTTCTCGCCCTTGTTGATGAAACCACAGCCCCCCTGTAGCCTGACAATATATAATCTCCTGAAACTTCACTCCTATAAATCAGAGTCATGGCTGAGGACAGAATGTACCCACCCATGCTGTGAGTGTGGCACTGACAACGCACAGTACACGGTCTTCTGGCAGTTTCGCCTCCATCGAAAATGCGACCACCGCAGCATGGATCGAGCCCCCGTTTTTTGGGATACAGCCGCGCACCATAACCTATGCATATACCATCGCGCAAATAGCGGGTGCGAGGTTGAGACGAGGAATGAAGCAGGCGGTGGTGGGAAGTGTAAAGCTGATGCCGACGCCGAGCGCATTTCCCCGCGTCACGCCGAACGCACCCGGTGTCCGCGACTCTGGCAGACGAAAGACCGGCGCTCATTCTGTTCATTCAAGGATACCATGGGTAGATTACAGGAAGGCGCCAGAAGAAATAAATGGTATTGTTAAGTGCACTTGTCTCTGGTTCACTTCATGCAGTTTTTCAGGTGCAGGAAGTAGAGCGCAAGCAAGCCGCACGACGTTAAATGCATGTGAAATTCTAGTGACGTTGCAATGGATGATCGTCGTGGAAGTTTACAGCATCTTTGTCCGGCTACCTTGAGAGCGTGTATTGGAGCCACGTTATGTTTTTCTATTTCCAATTGAAAGTGATTACGGTGACGGATGCCTGGGGCGCCGAGGGCGGTGGAAGACACCATCGCCACTAATTTCGCCCATTGTAACGAGGCCGTAACAGCTTCCGCTTTAAAGGTTCTCCTCGACCTGTCACTCAGTGCTTTTTCGTATGAGCTTTCAACGTCTTCAAAACCATCTCGTTTCAGATAACTCCGACCGCTTCAGTTTGTCGTTACTACACGATTCCTACTTACCTTCACTTGTATTCCTAAATTACGTTTCCTTTATTATACACTGTTATACTTGTAGGAGAATCAACCAAGAAATGAGAACACCGTCGCAGATCGCAGGCCCAATGACACACGCGAATGAACGTTACGAGCGCTGCCCTACAACGACGGCTCGAACGGAGCTCTCCTCGATTCGTCGCCAACAAAAGGACGGCGCTCGTTATGCCTCGGTGCTGAAATGCCATCGCCACGGGTAATTTCCCGCCGATTTCCGCTAATGTACGCGGCGGAGGTCCTCCAGTAAAGGGGAGCGCTGTTTCGAACAAATGCGACATCGCTTCGTACATGAATGCGGGTTCCCTTATAAAGCACAGTTTGCGACACCTCTGATTTTCGCACAATTCTCCTTAGAACTGCGCTAAATGAACACGTTTTTTTTCTGATCTCTAGCCGGTTTTCTACCACGCGTGTTCCAGTTTCCTCGCCTTCCTCAACGCATGAGTGTGGTTTAAATATTTAAGTAGTAACTAATCAACCTCAAACATTCTGTATGGCTTGCGGTAATCGCCACAAAATCGAATACAGCCAGAGAAGCAAGTGTGTCACCTATCCCATTCTGTGACGAGTGGGTTGCTGCGGAGGAATGTAGGCTGAGAGCGCCTTTGTGAGTGGCCTTCTATAGGTTGTAATAAGAACACATTGCCTTATGAATCTGGGGATCCAGTAAAGGCACTTTCCTTTTCAGAGTTTCTCCTTGCCATACTATAGTGCGCTTACAGGTTGATGCTGGCAACGGTGCCCTTTCCGCCGCAGTTTGAGTGTGTGATGAGAGGGGGATATTTTATTTTATCTTTTTCGTGCATCATGGTCGCGCATTAGACGAGGTCTAAGAAAATATGCGATTTCTGTAAATGTCGTAAGCTTAGGGTATAATATGCCGTTTTACCAGCATTTCTTCCTCATTTGTTTCAATGGTATTTTACACGTGAATGCATGTCCAGAGCCGATATTATTATTATTAAGAGCGTTTCAAATTTACGCCAGCTGCGCATTTGGCGATGGAAGGCGCATGTTAAGAAAGTACCTCACTGACCTTCGGAATTATAGGATGGGCATTTGATTCAGTTTTTCGGTTCAGTATTCTACTCCAGATTTTTTCTAACATGGTCGTAATGTCTAGATATCTACTGTGGGGGCGTCATTGTTATGTATTTCTTATTGCGACGGTAATTACACAAACGCAATGGCTCAAATCCTGTACAAAGACAACGAGGGGATGCAGTTTTTGTGAGTGCTGGGTAGCCAGCTTCTCTGAAAAGCGTGACGATAAAGTCAACACCAGCGCTCTCGTCAACTTTTTTGGTGAGTTCGCAATACACTGTGTAAACGTCATATGCGGGCGTGCCTGCGTTTAATGCAGTCGACATCAGTGAAGTACAGTGACTCTGCGCCTGCTGCTACTTTAGTTCGGCTTCGAATTCATCATATAGAGCGTGAGAAATCCGAACGAGATGGTCTCTCCATGAACTATCCGATTGCAAAGAGTGAATTTCAGCTGCTAAAGTGACTATAATACACAGCCTCAGCCGCATGCTGTCTGAATAAAAGAAGTAGGAAAAAACGGAAGCTGAAATACCGACCACGTTAGACCATAAAAAACGTGCAAGTGGTTTGTGGCAGAAAACTGTACAAAATAATGCAACGAACGCCAGCTGTATTAGCGGCATTAACAAATTTAGGAGGTCCAGTCGCTGCCTTCTTCGCAAAACAAAGTTTAACAATCTCGCCAGCTCCATTGGATCTAGAAAACACAAGCCGCAACCACGAAATGGAGTCAAGTTAACGTACCGCACATGCATCCAGTGCTGGCTAAGCTATCGCAGCAACAGAGTTCTCTCTTGTAATTATTGTTGGCAAATCTGTGGCACTAAGTGCGATTGTGTGACAGCCAGCTGGAGGAAGGGCACAATTGGGATATCACTCACTCTAGTTGCACAGAGTTCAATGTTACAGAAGCTCTATATATACAGGAAGCGGCTGACATGCATTGATGAAGCGCCGCAATTGAAGGCTTGATACGGAAAACTTGGAGCGCTAAAAAAAAAAAAAACGGGGACAAGAAAGTAGAAGCTTATTATATCTTGAAGTATGGTGACCAATGTATCAGCACGCCTTCTCTCGAACTTACTGACCAGGAAGTGGCATTCCTCGAAGGTTATCTGTAGTTTATGAAGCGGCTTTGCCCTAGCTTCCATTTTCATTTGTAGATTTTCGCCTGTCATCACTCTCTTCTTTGCTGACGCAGCGCTTTGCTGTTCAAGCTTTGTTGTTGGGCTCTTTATTATTTCGCCTTTCGCTCTTGTTCCTTTGACGCAACTTCCTGTTGTTATAAGTCCGTTTGTTTCTGTTGTTTGAACCTTCTTTCGTTGGTGGCCTAACTTCCTTTTTTATTGGGTATTTTTACGTTTGCCAGGCATTCGTAATGATTCTGTTGCTTTGGCCACAGGTGTTGTTTTTTACGGGCTTTCGCACATGTGCTCCATGGCTTAACAAAGACAGCAGCCCGAGTTGCGTTTATTCCTCGGTTGTTTCTTACCTTATCGGCATCGTTTGTTACTGCTCCGGTGCGTAGCCATAAGGTGGTGGTTCTGGCGAGATGCTGACTCTTCGTTTTCGAGTTATCGTTAGCATGATTACCCACGCTGGTTGTTTGCATAAATATATTGTGTTGCTTCAATAAAGCTCACTTGAAAGCTGAACGCCTGTCCCGTGTGTCTTTGTCTCGGTCCTGTTTTTGTTTAGCACTCCAAGTTGTCCACATCAAGTATGAACGAACTAGCCCAAAAACACGTCCTCTTAAGTCATATTTCAAGGTTCCCAACCTCGACCCCTGAGAACGTTTAATTTGGTGGTCTTTCAAGGTAGTCCGCCGCCAAGAGCTAGGTCGCACGAAAGATGTCAGTGTATTTGTTTTCGTTTTCTGCGAACAGAAAGAAGTGCGTCCTTCTCTTTTTGCCACAGGCTTAAGGACGCATTTTATATATACGTCCATTCAGAGCATTGTCCTTCATGAACATCCTGTTTTCACTCGAAATTACGATGGTTGCGAGCAAGACATAAGTTAAAAAAGCCACAAACCTTCTAATCAATTTATGAACATTCTTTGCATGCTTACTAGATATTGTTATAAAAAGTATCGTCAAAAGATTGCAGTAACGATAGACGGGTACTAAAACAAAAGAATTATCATTTTTCTTCGCACTCTTGGAGTGTACAAGGCCAGTGTAGAGATGAAGAGAAAAGTTATTGATTGATTGATTTGTGGGGTTTAACGTCCCAAAACCAGTTCTGATTATGAGAGACGCCGTAGTGGAGGGCTCCGGAAATTTCGACCACCTGGGGTTCTTTAGCGTGCACTGACATCGCACAGCACACGGGCCTCAACATTTCGCCTCCATCGAAATGCAGCCGCCGCGGCCGAGATTTGATCCCGCGACCCTCGTATCAGCAGCCGAGTACCTTAGCCACTGGACCACCGTGGCGGGGCGAAGAGAAAAGTTACATAACGACAAGAAAACGCAAAGTTTACCGTATGTATGGAGACTCCTTGTCTGTCTTCTCTTGTCTTCTCAAGAGGCATCAAGGTAGAGTGGCACATCAGCAAAAAGATGTCGCAATATTCACTTCTTTATTACATCTTGTTTCAGAGAACAACAGGTAAATTTTTTTTTGCCACCTTCTCGTCTGTGGCCGAAAACTGTTAAACAACGCGCATCACTTATCAATCACCGCCAAACAGTCCTGCAGAGAGCCCGGTAACAACACTCGCTTCCAAACGTTCAGCTTGAAGCTTGCCGATTTACTCGGTTCATAAGGTAACAGAAATAAGCTCAAAACAGGGAATGTTAGTGCAGGGGGTGGGTACAGGGGACACAAGCTAGCAGAGCACTGGAGACTCACACCAAAGACAGCAGGTTGTGTTCGCTAGAGGACGGAGATGGGCAGTCGCATGCGCACACGCAATTTATTTCTCATTCGCAACCAGTCAAAGACGAAGGCAACGTTGACAAACTATTTAGACATACATTGACATTAAAAGAGCTTCAGCGTTCAGGTGATCGCGTGATACTTATTTGGAGGATGTCTATTCTGCAGTTATTCCCATGATTTCCAAGTAAAGTTACGCCTTAGTAGAACATTTTTATTCAACTTCAAATCGTTATCGCTGCCTCCAAAATATCTAAAGAACAGCGAAAAATAACGTCTCAGTCATTCACCAGTTCAAGGCTCGAGGATATACCTGTGGGGAAGCACGGGGCTTTCATGCTTTCACTCGAAGCACATTGCAGCAACAGACCGCATTCTGGGAGCACACATGTTCTTTCTAGATTTTGTTGGTGAAAGTGTTCTTCGCCGGCGCTCATTTTGAGAATCACCGCGGCGCGCAGGCTCAGAAACGTCGTCGCACCGTTTCGCCACGTATTTCTAGAGAAAAGCCAGGACACTGCAGATTGTAGCGAGACTTGTGAGGTAGACTGTATCGTTGCAAACTTGCCAAATTTTGATGCCGAATGTAATACCGTTTTCGAAGCATTTAACAACGCACATCGTTCGTTGACCCATGGAGGGTGCTAAAAGGCGGAGTGCTATCTAACCCAATCATTTCGAACTATAACTTGTACTGGCTTAGCGAAATGACCCATGAAACATTTGGGCAAACGCGGGAATCATTACGGCTCTACGTCTAACTCCATTCTGCCATGCGTTAGGTATACTGAACGTTTTTTGCCGACTCCTGACCTCGTAAGTTCAGCCGCCCCCAGGACATCAGTCACGCTTAATGATTCGCTGCGGGATGTCGAATGCTTCAAACGACTGGCGACGCGGTTCCAAGTGGTTGCCATTCCGCTACCGTTCTACTTGCAAGACAGTGCTGTCGCAACGATAACTTCCACGGCTTGAGATCACCACCCCGCCTTGTCCATGCAGACTAACAATGTACCACCAAGAAACACTCTGAAGGTGCTTCCGCTCTTTAATTCCTTCTTTGTTGTAGATTACTAGGAAGGACCATACAATTTACGCGCAACCACCGAAGACGTTTTTCGCTTTTCGTTTTTGTACACGTCGCACGAATGCATGCGGGTAAGTGTGGTGCGTGGAGCCCGTGTTCTCATTGAGCACTTTGGAACTGCAGCAGCCGCTTATAATGTCGTTGATACCACGAGAATCAACTCTAGAGTTTAGCAGTGCAGTGCGTGGTACCTTGATCGCCCAGCTGCGTGGCATGGTAGATAGAGGGCGCATTATTAGACGCAGATATTAAGTTGCATTTCTGAATACATTGCAGCGTACCTCTATAAATGCAGACAAAGATGGTGCTTACCGTCATAGACGAAAAATGAGAAGAGCGGCCAATTTCAGCTACAAACATTGTGAGATCAACGACGGTGAGCCGACTTGTCCTGATGAGATAGTGTCCACGCAACATCGAAATCAAGATATCGAGCACAGCATTACGCTCGGTTCCGCATGATTACAAACTACGTTTCAGGGTTATTTTTCTCTAGATTAAAACGGCTGCGCGTTGTTCCGATACCGGGGCTTTTCATTCTCCGAGAAGATATGATAAGGTTGTTTGTTTAGTTTTCTTCTAACGGATCAATAATCCTGAAGAGCCGTTTAGTATCCGCACTAGCCCGACGCACACACGCGAGCCAGCCCTATCGTTAGTGCAACGGTTATCCTGGGTAACAGCATGGAAAAAAATATGGGGCTAATTATCGAAGCACAATGCATAGCCGTCGGGGGCGAAGCGTTCATCAATGAACCCAACACATTATGAAGTCGTTAGAAAATGTTTTCGGGTGTTATAAACGAACGTCAATGGTCAACTGCTGTGGGGATATTTGTGTTGTTTTTGACAGTCTTCTAGCATGAGTGCAATGACGCAGATTTATAGTGAAATATGCATGCACTGATCTACAAATTGAATCTATTAAATTTTTGCAGTGTATATGCTCCGGTCAGAGATGCATTGCGCCAAGTGTATTTATCAAGACGTAACAACGTGCCCGCCTTGCGAACTTAGGCGCGAAATGAGACAATGAGGAAATTGCACGTTCAGTAAGATCACCCTGAATAACCTGTATCAGGAACACACATGCGTACTTGCCCATCACCAGCCACGAACCGGCGGGGATAACGTAGACACGCTTTTGCTGTATCATGTCAGGCACCAGTGTAAGTAGCGGCGGCTCCGGGAATCCACCTATGGGGGTGATTCCACGAATGAATCGTCGTCTCAAAATCTGTACATGACATCGAGCTGCCAAAACTTACAGCAGGGACTAATGTAAAGGGCAGCAGTGTAATGAATTGGGGAATAGTGCGAGAAGTAGACGCGGGGTACCTACGTATTCGAACAAGAATGCAGCGAGCGAAGCCTACTGGCAAGGGGAGAAGGACAAACTGGTCAGTGTGGAAACAGTATAGAAATTGTTCTTATTTAACTTTTTCTGTCGACCCAATTAGAGGATGAAAAATGCGAGTAAAAACGGTGCGACACGCAAGAATTTGCTCAAGAAGAAAAGAAAAATAAAGGGAGCACAGGCCATACAGTTAGACTGAGGTTCGGAGTTTGGAGTGTTACTCTGAACTGTCGTCTGACGTCTAGAAGCAACGGGTTCCGAAATACACCGACATATAACAGGCGTAAGTCAGAACACTGATGTCGAGAAATGGCCTGTAGCTCTGCGAGCAGATTTTTACCATACGTAGCCTAATCAACTTATGATCTGTTATTTACTTCTAGCAAACGTCTGAGTTGATCGGAACTGTGTGCATGTGTGTGTACTTTTGCCGATACTGCTAAACCAAACGTAGCGTCAAGGTATTCGCGATCTGGGGTTACAGAGGGCCAGAATACTTGCAGTTCACAAGGAAGAGATAACAAAACGGAATTCATTAAATATTAAGGGTACACCAGACTAATTGTATTCGGCGCTTCGGGCAGGGACTTATACTAAAGATTCACTCAAAACCGACAATATTCCTGAGGGCATCATAATAGGCAACAAGTGGAACACTGGGGTGATAATTCGAAGCCCTGAAATTGATAAATCTAGAAAAAATCCTAGTGGTTTTCGGGTGGTAGTAAAAGCGACAGCATAAAGAAACTCTTCTTTTCACAAGCGCATCAAAATGAAGAGTATGCTCTTTCTCTCTTTCTCTCTGCTTCGCTGACAGTAACAGTACTGCTTTTCGCGGTGGCCTGCAAAGGTAGGATTCCCGCATCTCTTAGGGCTCTAAAGCGGTACCTTTCAGATCACAGTTGTCAAGCGGGAACATAGTTCGACTTACATACGACAGTTTGTGTGCAATATGTAGTTCCCAGCGCTACCGATAGTGTCTCGATTCGCAATAAAGTGGGACAGAAGCGAATTAGACGTTTGGTTGAAATTCACAGTAGAGGCCAGCGCGTACGGCTTAGACAACTGAAGGGATCAGTGCCGTACGCATTGTCTCGGTCCCTTCTTACGGGTGTCGTTGCGCTGTCACCAACGGGGACGCTGAAACGCTTGTGGTACTGCCACGCTGACTTGCAAGTTAACACGCGTAAGCTCGGTTTCCGCAACTACACTTAATGACACTGCGATCGACTGGGACAAACCTTACGTATATGATAATATATACACGCGCACACAGGGAATTCACATTTCCAGTCACACAATGACGCGCTATCTATATCGCCATAAAAGAAGCAAGCGCAGAAAAACTTGAGCAGCCCGCTTTGATGCTCGGAAATATGAAAATATGCGCCGTTTCCGTGCATAAAAAAAAAAGCTTATAAGAGGGAGGGAGAAAAATGGGGTGTTTTTTCGAAACACCGTTCTCAGACGACTCAGACATTCACGCAGACTTCCGCCATGCAATCCAACGAGTCGCACAAAGAACTCAAATGTGTAGTGAAGCAACGACGGGAAAATAATAACGCATGTGTGCACTGAACGGGGAGAGAGAAAAGTGCATGGTAAACGCTGGTAAAGAACCGAAAAATAAGAGACAATATTCTCAGGCACTGTAGTTGCCTGGCAAAAAATGCAATTTACGCGATCCGGTTACAGCAACCTCCAAGGCAGCGCAACCACGTTAAAAATAGCTAGCTGTCAAGTACACAAACGTTTGTTTTCTTGTGGCGCACGTGCGCTGTTCTTACTTTTCATCATCCATCACTGTGTGGTCAGTTTGTGCGTTTGAAGAAAAGGAAGCACGTTATGTTTCGTCGTTATACGAGCCACAGGCAGGGAAATTTTCGTAGGAATAGAACATTTGATGTAATCTCATGTGATTACATAAGTCGTGTTGAGCTCCAAAGATCAAAACAGCATTACGCATTGCGATGTGTACATTAAATTGAAGAGCCAAAATCACAAAACTTCTCTTTCGTAAGAGGTTTTTGTCATTGGTCAACCGGCTTCGCTAATGATATGCCGAACATAGTGATTGGCCGAAATATTCTGTTACGAACACTTTTAGCGTAAGATGTCTTCGTGAATGCGGGTCCTGAGAACTAGCACGCAGTAGCAAGGGAAGCCAAGCACATAATTTGTCCCTTCGTAAAAGTACATACCAAGATAATTTCAACGGAAAATAAAGAAGCAAATAAAAGAAGCAATCTGCAGCATGATGAGACGATTTTAGACTTGGCAATTTTAGGTTTGAATATGTGCGTTCCTGGGGATCCTAGCTCTCGAACCGAGAGCGAGCAAGTAAATGTAACACTCTGAAAGGCAGTGGTTGATCCAGACAACAACAACGTCTGAAAATAGCCATTCATCTAACAAATAAAATAAGTTGGAGCATTTCCAGTGAGCGGGGCGTACGTTCAAAGATGTGGCATAAGTGTTGTTCGTTTAGACATGCACACGCGTAGATGTCACTTTACATCACACACCCAAGAAATATCGGCACGACAACAGGAAACTCACAATGAGAACACAGAATAAGAGATAAGTCGCAAATTTCACTCTTCACGTACACAGAGATAGTGGGCTTTTCTTTGGTTTCCTCGAAGCGAAGTTCGTCATTGAAACAATGGTACATCTTTGGGCACTCACATCAACGTGTTTAAAATGCGTTCACTGGTTGTAACAGTAACATAGGGAGGAGTGCGTCAGCGAAAGCACAGTTTGACCAAACGTCGCCACATAGTGTCCGCGTTTCCTGTGGTCCTAGTCATCGCCATAAAGGAAACTCAACATTCATTTCATTAAATCCGCAATACACCCTTTCGCACCGAAGAAAAGGATCACGACACTCACTCAACGTGATCGATAACACTAGGGTGATCACTCCATCGATGTGTCCTAGAAAACGCATTGATTCTTCTTCGCACTCAACAAATTATGCCATTGTAACTTCACTGTGAGCCGCAGTTGAGTGCAATGCGACTTAGCAATCGTGATGTAATCATTCTTAAGGTCAAAAGCAAATCTTCACCATTCTTTGCGAGGTCATGTGTTCCCTATTCTTCGTAAAAACTTTACGTGAAGGCTAGTTCACCCATCTAAATGACAACCATTATTACTAATAATCATAGTGAAACGCGGGTACCTAGTTAATCTCTTATATTGACGTGCCACGGAGAAGCCAAAGCGTATCGCTTGAATTAACTATCAAGCTGCTAGCAACAGTCTAAGGCCCATCTGATATGATTTTACGGTCAGTTTCAGCATCTCTTCGTTTGTTATTTGTGCAAAGAACGTTAACCCTACGTGTGCTTTTAGCGATAAGAGAACCTTTCCAAAACATTTTAGCTTGCGCTATAAAAATACGGAAATCATTTGACCACAGCGCTACCTTTGCTCGCCCGTGTCCTTTTGTATAGTAGTTTATGAGAAAAGAAACTGGGCTAACTATATTGCCTGGCACACCAGAGCGCCTTCTGCACGATATCATCAGTATTGTCATCGCAAGCAGTATTACTAGCTCGTAACCAGTTATCCGTCGATTATATTATTTAATTGCCGCTAGATATACCCAGGCATTTGTTTTGTGCAGCGTGTTTCATCTAAGTTAACTGACTCTAAAAGAAAGTCCACGTTCGCATCACGCAGATGCAACGAACTTAGTATTATTCGCCCTCGTCTTCCCCCAAAGCAGACAATTTTTAAAATGATTAGGGTAATTATGTGATAATTACTTTCCAACATTTAAACCGTTTCCTTAATCGCAATGCGTTCAAAAGCGAAGTTTTAAATCACCTAAGTTAGTATACAAACGTTCAATTTCCATAATAAATATGCGCAATGGTTTTAAATATTCCGGGCTCCTAAGATAATGCGCGAGAATCGAATAAGTTCTATTTGACTAGCGCTTCCGCGCAGCAACATTAGCCGCCTAGAACGCGCTGATGACGAACCAATGATGATGCATGTAGACTGACGGCATGGTCTGCATTTATCATAGCACTGATTAGCAGGAAAAAAGCGTTACTTGGGTGCTGAATGACGTGCTTTGCAACTTAACCATTGAAGATAGTGCGTCTAAAGCAACCTTTTGCGAGTTGGCTAATTGATTTATAATAATTATAGCCTGAGGTTCCGCGCGCGCGAGCTCACCCATCGCGCCTTGTCGGACGGAGGCGGTACCTCGGAGACTAGTCGGGACGTTTTTCGAGACGCTTTATTCACATTCAGCGAGGTTACTAAGCACTATCAGCTTGGCAGGCGAACGTTTCGTCTTGGGCACGACAAACTGTCCAGGCCACAGGCTGCCACGCTTGGAATGCTACATACCAGGCCTTATCCTAGTCTATCTACTCTCAGCTCTTACACGGACACCTTTGAACCGGGCTGCCCCATTTGTGCAGAGCGAAGCAATTTAGATCATTTGCTTTGGCGGTGTCCCTCCTTGCGGGGCCCTCAACACATGACCGAGTGGTGTTCTGAGCTAGGGAGTCCCGATCTACTGCACCACCTAACGGCCGTCCAGAGGTCCCACGACGCGGCGGTGAGGATCGGCCTCCCCGTCCCCACGTGGGAGTGGGCCGCAGCGCTCCCGCCCTGAACGGCGGCGGTGTTCCGTAGGTCATTTGATAATGTTCATTGTCTGTCTGTCTGTCTTCAAAAAAAAAAACAGACTGTTTTGGTCAAGACCACAGCAAATAATACTGATGTGGTTGCACCCCATACCACGCACGTGGATTTTGTAAAGGGTGGCGCGAATTATCTGAGACATCCTGCATTTGCCATTGTAAAACAAAGACAATTGGTCTTATTGTAACCCAGGGCAAAGAAACTAAAATCCTGTCCTTCGCCTTAGCCTAAGATACGTTGTTTATCTTGATGCTAGAGGCGCATTCATCGAAGGAGTCAGCGAGCAGCAAAATCTTTCAGAGCAAGTTGAAGCGTCGTGATCCTTTAAGTACGGAGCGCTAGGGGCGTAATCACAGAGTCAGGAATGGCAATCAATAAATTCGTGTACGGTACTCCATAACACAAATGCATGAGCAAGGTATATACTCTACTTCAGAGAAATAGAACAACGATTTGTACAGAGTCCAACATATAGACCTGTCAGAGCTACATTAGTTCCGCCTATTTCGGCGCTGTAGAAGCAGAGTGGATGGCAACATAATAAACGCCTGTGCTTAAGACCACATTCCACATCCGCGTTGCCTTAATCACAGCGATGAATGTTTTGGCACTCTCTGCGTTTGCGCATCGCGTACGCACCAGTCATCGTAATGGCTGCAAGCTGCGATGTTGCCAGCCTCTTTTGTATGCTTCCTGAACTTGACTCTTCGCACGCCTCGCCGCATTGCTGGCGGTTACCGCTTGATGCCGTACGGCTGTTTCCTGCCACACAGTAGTTTTCTGAAGGCGTTCCTGAAGTCGGGGCTAAATATGGTGTAGATTATCGGGTTGAGCATGGAGTTGACGTAGCCAAGCCACAGAAAGACGCTGAACGCGTAACCGCCGGACGAGCACGACGTGCAGAGAGTCATGAGGAGCACGTTGACGAAGAAGGGCATCCAACAGACGACGAACACGCCCGTGATAATGGCCAGGGTCTTGGCGGCCTTGCGCTCGCGCTTGGACTCGAGCGACTCGCGGGAAATGTGCGGCTGCTTCACCTGCTGTTGCTTGCGGTCTTTGTTGTGCTGCAGCTTTGGTCGCAGCGGCGCCCCGTCGTTGTTGCGTGAGACGTCAGACTCCTGCGTGGTGGTCCCGCCGCTACACGAGTTCGGACTGTGATTCTCCCCGGCCACGATCACCGAGATCTCTACGTTTGAAGACGGGCTCTTAGCCATCGCAATAGGAACCTTGCTGCCCGGCTTGTGGCGTATTCGGCGGCGTGCCACTTGGTAGATACGCCAGTAGAGCAGCAGGATTAGTATCAGAGGCACGTAGAAGGTGGCGCAAGTGGCGAATATCTGGTAGCCGACGTCCTGGCTGACCAGGCAGATGCGGTTGACCTGGACCCTTCGCTGGAAGTCCGGGTCCTTCCAGCCGAATACCGGCGCCACGGACACGGCGACGGCAACAGCCCAGACGAGAAGGATCATGAGCCCAACTTGGCGCGCGTTCCGCTGTCGCACGTAGTCCACCTGAGCCACCGTCCTGTAGCGGTCCATGGCTATGGCGAGGAGATGGAGGATGGAGGCCGTGCAGCAGAGCACGTCGCAGCAAGTCCACACATCGCACAGAGCGGGCCCTAAGGCCCACTCGCGGCTCACCTCAGCGACAGCCGCCAGGGGCATCACAAGGCAGGCGACCATCAGGTCCGCGACGCCCAGCGATAGCACCAAGTAGTTACCGACGGTTCTCAGATTACGCTCCATGAATATGGCCGCGATCACGAATACATTGCCGACCACCGTGGCGACGATGATAAGGCCCAGGATGCAGGACACGAGCACGACTGCGAAGAGCCGCAGCTTGGGCGGCAACGTTGCCGGCGAAAGCGTATCGTCGTTCTCGGCAGCAACCGCCGCGGCCACATTGTAAGACGAAGCGTTTTGACTCGTCACCGACATGTTCATCACTGCCGTGTCGCTGCCTCCAACGGCGCTTTCAAACATCGTGAGCCACGGTTGCGTTTCGGTGCCGTCAGTGGCCGTCGAATTGGCAGCGTCCGTCGTCCAGTTGGTGGGGAATGGTAGAGAGATGCTATTAGTGGTCGATGTCCGATTCAATATTTGAAAGAATATGGTCCCGGCGTGCCAAGCGTTTTCCAGAACGCTCGGTGCTGTTTGGTTCATCTCTGACCGCAGCAACTCCACCTCATTCAGGATGAACGGGCGCTTCCCACGACCACGATTGGATCGTTAGTCAAGCAGCTGGTACCTGCGCATGAGAAAGGAAAATATTGTTTAAAATTCAGCGCCCGTATTCACAAAAAGAACTTAAGACAAAAAAGTTCGTAAGATAAAGTTTCAACCAATCCTGAAGATGGACATATCATTCGGAACCGACCAATGGCAAAAATCACTTACGACAGACAAGTTTTGTGAATTCGGCCACAGGTGTTCTGCGATCGAAGATAAGCGGCACTAGAGAAGCGGATTGACCTGAAAGCTTTTCACTGGACACTTAGGATACGTCATATCCCGTATATTAAGATTTTTCTGCACGATCGCTTACAGTCCTAAATAGGCAATACGTTTAAGAAATATACAGCACTCAGTGCCGCTTAGAGTGATATTAAGTCCGCCAAACTCCGACCTGATGATCGAGCACTGCGCATCAGGATTGTCAGAGAGGCAGTGGTTTAGGTACTCCTCATTAGAATATACAAACTGTATCGTACATTCTGCTCACTTTTGAAGGGTGGCATTGTATTATACCGCTTACGCTATGCTACCGTCATGGCTAACAGTGAAGCCCGTAATGTTATTATACCTTCAGTAGCTGAAGAATGCCAATCCGTTCTAGTTACCGCTATTCCTTTTTGCCCGGGCTTAACGAGAGCGTGCGGTCGGCCATGTCACGTCGTTCATTGCATAATGCTTGTCTACTCGTAGCATCACTGTTGAAAGGCAAAATGAAGTGCGCATGAAGCACTTTCTTGGCTGCAAGCGCTAAAGACAATCAAGCCTGACATAGGCCCTGTGTTTTCGCAATTCCAAGCGGCTCTACGTGTTCAGAAGGATTTATGCACTTGATTGCGTGAAATCATGAATATATAACACGCGCCATAAACTAGCCATTACATACTTGAGACAGAACAATGCGAAACAAAATGCACAGGGAGACGCAAGCACTCTCGTATTCGGTTCGACTGCACAAGTTTCAGGGCAGCAGTAAGGACAACAAACGACTCCTCTGTTTGTGTTCTTTCCTGGAACACGCAACCATGTTTTCTCTGTTAATTGATCCGTCATTGGGGAAGCTTAAGTGAATAGGCAGGAGGCACGACTGGCGCGTAAGCCACTCATACATCCGTGAGCTTGCATAAGGAAGATCTGCTTTCGCCTTGGCGTGTGCCCACCATAAAGGAACTTGTTCTCCTTCGCGACCACAATAGCGTGACCCCTGTCGGCTGAGTATTACGCAAGGAACAAAGACGCTTCGTGCAGTCCTGGCACCTGCGCTCTCGAGTAAACAAAATTCTATGCTCGGCTCCCAAAGCACAGATCTTTTGCTCAAACGCTCCAAAGAGGGGGAAAAAACGTAAACATGGAACATGGCGCTGCCTGTGACGGCATATGGAACATGATAGCGGGGACTCAATCAAGTTAGCACGTGTCAAAACAAGAGAAAGAAAAGGAAAAGGAAAAGCGAATCGCGAAGACTAGCCTGCTCTCTTCCACGACTCTGGAAGGAAGCCTGTGTGCAGAGCACCGTGGCTTCGCCACCGCAGTTTTTGCCCTTGTTCGAAGGGACCTTTCACCAGATAGATGGGGTGCTCTCAACGTGATCTGCACAATAGCAAACCTAGCATTCACAGCGGTGAAGCGGAGAAAGCCAGCTGCGCGGAGTGTGGCACGTATTTCTTTGTGCGCAGATTGAGTGGCACGGAAATCGGCACCCGACCTTTAAGCCTCGCTGATGCCTGCTCCGATCCCTCACGTAGTGGCTCAATCAAGAATATATATATTTCATACTGCTTTCCGCGGAAGCACAAGGACTCCTTATGGTACCGAGGTAATAGAGAAAATTAGAGAAAGAATGAAGCGAGTGGTTCAAGTGGCTTCTTTGTTAGAGCAATAGTGGAGACGTTTACTCAAGGAAGCCATAACAGAAACTTTAGACGGAGGTGGGTACAAAGGGCACTACGTGGTAAACGTTAACACACAATGGAAACAGGTTAAATAGGAGTGATTTTAACATGCATGATCAACTCCTTCAAATAATTATTTGACATCAGGCGCCTGATGTCAAATTGAAACGCTCTTCACTTAAAGTTCATGCAGTATAAATTATTCCGTTACTCCCGAGTATAAAGTAGTAGCACTTTTCGTATTCTCTGTAGCCGTGAAATCCATAAGTACCCCCCCCCCCCCCCCCCCTATTTGTCGTTTGCGGAATTGTTCCAGAAGCAAATCACAAAATCTCGGCATGCATTCAGTTTACTCAAATCCCAACACATCTCGTTAACTTGATAAGAGGTTTAGTTGTTGTTTAGAGAGCAGCGCTTGAAGCTTATTGTTCGCTCACAATGTTCAAGTTCCTTTTCCTGTACCGGGTCACCGAGCAGTATGTTCTAAATTTTCACCTGAGACAAAGTTGTCAAGGAAAAAAAAATGACCTGAGCGGGCATCGTCGGAACCTAGCACAATAAGGTAACTGCAACACTTCCATTACTTTTTTGGAAGAAAGAAAATTAAGAGCAAGCTCCCTGTGACTTTTCGCACGACGCACCGCCCGCCCGTCATTATGCCGTGTAAGCTTCATTTTTTTACAGTTAAAATGGCGCAGTTGATGAAAATATCTTGTATAGTTAATTTTTGTTCATTTTGTTTTTGGTGGCCTCGGTCATCAGCTGCGATTCCATTTAGTTTCTGTAACTAGCCATAGGGATAAGTCTTGCGTTCTCTTGGATTTCTCTGCCCCGCCACGGTGGTCTAGTGGCTAGGGCACTCGGCTGCAGATCCGAAGGTCGCGGGATCGAATCCCGGCCGCGGCGGCTGCATTTCGATGGAGGCGAAATGTTGAAGCCCCTGTGCTGTGCGATGTCAGTGCACGTTAAAGAACCCCAGGTGGTCGAAATTTCCGGAGACCTCCACTGCGGCGTCTCTCATAATCAGAGCTTGTTTTGGGACGTTAAACCCCACAAATCAATCAAATCAATCTCTTGGATTTCTCAAGCATATGTCCATTTGATCTGTGTTTCAACGTAGTCACCTTGCCAAACGGCGCACGTTCTAAACAAAATTGAGCTAGCGCAGTAGCATCGCTAAGTAAGAATAAATATGCGTAAGACTTTGACACTTCTCAACATTCAACTCAAGTGGATCTGCGAGTGGGAAAACAAGTTTTAAACCTTTCCGCAACAAAAATTCAACAACTCGAAGATCTGAGGCAAGCTGAGCAGCCGTACTCCTATATATGCTCAGCGACAATGTACACGACACCCTATCGGACTTCTCTGAGCAGGAGTATAGAGGATATATCAAGCATCGCCAGCTGTCAGTCGTTTGTGCTGCTCCCCCAGAACACCGAAATGGTCTGCAAGCCCTGTTCTAATGCCTGCTATTTCATATGCACTCTGACCATTCCTATGGTGGATTTTAAAGTGCATAGCAGAATTCTTCAATAGAGCTTTTTTTTTTATCACTCTGTGCATAGCTACAACCTGCTTCTATCGGTTATTTTTACTAAAGGCTTCCCACCGCCACCTTGAGTTATTACGAGTGCGGAGGGAGGCGACATGTTGAGGTGGGGAGAGGAATGGATGTGTAATCTGGACTAGGAGCGCATTGTGCGCGCTAGTCGGCAGCAATCTTGTGAGGGTTTACAGCATGTCCTTGTACCCAGTGTACCTTGACGCGCCAATCTGCTTTACGATTCATGGCATGTATGGCTTCGCAGATTTCCATTTCCTTGTGTACCATTTTACGTTCTTATATAACCACTAGAGAGTCGATGAATGTATAGGTAGCTTCAGTTATAGCTAGCTTGGAGACCGCATATAGCACTGCGTTATGAATTGCTTGCAATCCTATCATGAAAGCAGTGGCTTCTTTAGGTGTATAACACTGGTGACCACTGATGAAGGGATGTGTATATTAAAAAACCCACATCGCGGAGCACTGGAGAACATTAAAAAGAAATCAAGAGTTTCGGCTACATTTATTGAAGAGCTTGCCTATGAATGTACCTTCACATTGTAAGGCTACACCTTTACTGTAAATTGAAAAATCCCATACTCATTTCGTCATTTATTTACAACGTTAGTGGTCGAAAAAAAAACACTGAAAACTCAAAATTCATATGCGTCGGGTCCTGGATACAGCACCAAACCTTCTAATTTATCAAATTCAACGGTAATGTTCTGTTTAAAGAAGCACGGGCTTGATGACTTCTCACTACATCTTACTTGGAACCTTCAAATAAAGTATGCCCTGCAGCCACGCTTATACAGCACATAAAGACATAAGAAAAGAGTACTCTCCCTGTTGCCCAAGTGAAAGCGTTAATCGATTGGCTGGCTCACCGTCTTCTTGCGAAACTCAGCTTTGAGATAATCTTGTTGTTTCTCTTTGTTTCTTTAGAACTTACTCGATAATTTGTTCGTTTCCCTGGCGTAAAACGTCCAATTTGTAAAAATAACGTAAAAATGGGCTGACTCTGCGGCCTGTCATGTGCCACTCTCGCGAAGCTATTGACTGAGCGAAGGAAGGAAAGCCAAATTGTTTTTTGCACAATCTGTACCCTCGAGCCACATGACCAGAGAACCGGAGAGCTCTCCGTCTTCACCCTCCCTTTCACCCTTACTCGCTAACCCCCCTCCCCCCTCCGAGAGTTATCTGACATGCCTACCGTTGTGTTTCCCTCTTCCCAAGTGGACGTCGTCACCCGCAGCGGTGCCGCTTCTTTTTACGATCCCCAGATGACATTGATGGAGAAGACGGTAGTTGGCGCTCCCTTCGGAGCAAGAAGTTGGAGCACGCACCCGTCTCGCGGAGCGCACCACTTGCCTACGATGGAAACTCCAAGGCAATAGCTCGAACACGGAGGGCTCGCCTGGCGTGACAGGGCTGCTGTGCCGTTGCGTGGCTTAGGACGTTTTCAAGTGGCCTGCAGAACGTTGTGGACGACGAGCCCTTGTTGCATGTACATCAACCCTCGTTGCCTTGGCGCGGAATTCTGCGAACGGCCAAAAGAGGGAATACTTAGGCTTCTGAGATAGTAAATGTCGGTCCATGTAGTATTTTGTCTGTATAGTTAGGTTATCGTTAGAATCACGATGTAAAGTACCACGTGAAAGAAGAGAAATGGCGTCGTCAAGAGCGTACACCACTCTTTCTTTCCTTAACTACGTAACAAAAAACGGTGTTGTGAGAACTACCGACTAACATCACTATCTATCTATCTATCTATCTATCTATCTATCTATCTATCTATCTATCTATCTATCTATCTATCTATCTATCTATCTATCTATCTATCTATCTATCTATCAGACTTTTTGTATGTATAACTAGACTTCCAGCTTTATTTTGGAAACATGTGGCGTAAATCTACACTAATAGTATCAGTATATTGAATTGGAATTGAGTGAAGACCCATCAGCAGCAAGGTGAGATAAAACAGATCAGCAACAAAAATCAAACAAACTCTACGCAAGCAACCTTCACACATAACAAAATGTGTAAAACACAAATCACATAGCCTCAAAAGAAGTTGGTACATGCATGCAGGTACTTTCCCTTGAGGGCATCTACATCTCTGACTTGTTAGCATTTCTTTTTCTCGTTTGAAGCTTTTGCGAAATTCAGTGCATAGAGACGTTCCCCTATCCTAAGCTTTTGAATCTGCGCTTCCTCGTTTCTGCTGAATACTAGTGACCGTTACAATAAACAAAATTATCCATGGAAATTTTATCGGCTTCCTCATCCTTGTCGTAACGCAAAAGGCTTAAGCTGAACATACCTGGCAATTATCGTACTAAGCGTCGCCCTAAGTACTACAATGAGCTTTTGACAGAAGTTAAACCTATCCGCTTCCCTTTGCCTTTTCTTCCCTTCCCTTTTCTTGCCTTGCACGTGAAAACAGCGACCTTCCAGCACGTGAAATGATCTCTTGACGCTGAGCCAGCGGCTACGTGAAACACGTGTGCGATACGTTTGTTGACTTCTTTTTATTTATTTATTTATTTATTTATTTATTTATTTATTTATTTATTTATTTACTTTCCTCTGTGTGGTCTCCGAGAATCATTATGCGCCTCATTGATGGCTGCAGCACGACAGCTGGTCTCGTCGCAGCAGCCACCGCGGAACGGCCTTCTCGTAATCGTGCCCCGGAAAGATGACCGGAACCGCTGTGACCCCCGTCAAAGTAATGCCTATCTTGCAGCGTCAACACGTACGACAGAGTCGCCATAGAGGGTCGGCCGTTCCCTCGCTATATAAAGAAATAAATTGCAAGCATGGCTTGCCCATTTCTTTGGGCATGCTGTCCGAATCTAGAGAGGCAATAACTAAAGGAACCACGAAGAGAATGGGGAGCTGTCGATGATGACCACTGGACAACGCTATTCGATCGGGGAGCCGGCGATCTTCGTATATAACGGAATAAGAACGAAGGACACGATGGCCCACGAAGCCGCTCTCCGTTGGCTTGCGCGATGGAAATTGCCGTACATGGACCTGCCGCGAGATATTTATGATGAGTTTTCTGTCTGAATAACTCTCGTGTTCCTTTGGAAACGCTTCTTTATGTTTATTTATATAGTTTGACAAATGCGCTATCGTTGACGTATCAATCTTTTTTCGTGGTTGCGTGAAGGAAGGAGGAAAAAGGAACCAAAATGGCAGAGATGTTTTCTAGAGAGCCGTCGGGTTGGCTGCCTTACGCTGGAGAAATGGGAAAGTTGAAATATAAAGAAGAGAGAGAGATAAAGAAGGACCTAGGAGGAGGCGGTAAGAATATGGTCAGGTGTATGAGTAAGTGTTGAAAAAAAAAACCCTGCTGGCTTCAAGCACCATGAGAGTGCTAGCAGCGCTTTGTGGGCCGACAAGCGATGATGACGGTGCTTAAGCGGCACTCTCTTAAATGTGGGGATCCTTGATATTAGCCAACTTCTGAACTTCTTAAAATTTTATTTTTATTTAGGCAGTTGTTGTCTAGGATGAAGAGGCTAAAGGCAGATTCAACTGCCTCGCAAAGGGCCCCCTACCCTTACATTGCTCGAGGGTAGAAAACCACGAAAACATAGTGCAACAGTACAAGAACAACAAAGATGGTCTACATCAATGCAACAGGCAATCAAGTATACAAAAGTAAGACAGTTACTTTTCATACATGCAATAGTAATAACCAAAAAGGAAATATTTGTACAAGCAATAAAGCTAATCGGGTCATCAACACGGTGTACAACAAATAGGGAAAAAAAATTGAAAAACATATTTTAAACGATGTCAGGACCGTGAGAAAAGGTGCATAGCGTATAAGGGGTGTTAAGGGGTAACCAAAAGGTAATTGTTAACCCTTTTGCTAAGGCTATACGCCGAATTGCAATCGCGAATTATATCAGCGATTTCTCGATTATTATTTGGAGAATGAGGTATTAAGTAGGCGAGTGTCTGAGTGCCATATTTATTTCTGTAACATTGGCGTTCTAAGTCTATTATGCCTTAGGTGATATTGTGAATTGTTAGAAAACGAAGATGAGGACAGGGTGTGTGGGTGATGCAAAATTTGCCTATGTGTATGCAAAGCAAGTCTTAGTTGTAGTAACTCATCTATTCGAGTATGTTTAGCTTGTAGAAAGATGGCGCTGTGTTGTCATTTCTTTTAAGGTTTTTTAATGCAAAGCACAGCTCTTTTTTTCTCAAAGTTAATAACCTATCAAAATTTGTCTTTTAGGCACCAAGGTTCTAATAATGTAGAGTATTGAAACTGACCTGCACATGTTTGCATGAAGCTTGTTTGCGTGAGGTGTCCAGCTCATGTTCTCTTCAAAAACAACACCTAGAAATTTATAAGTAGGAATCCGTTCGATAGCGCAGTTGCTAAACCTAATACAGGCATTGTAGTCGTCAGACTTATTACGGCTTTTGACAAGGGCCTGCATCATATCCTCGGTAGTTCGCAGCTCAGATTATAACTCTTGCGAAATATCGATTTCAGGCACGCATCGGTTAAGCATTATGGTTGAGCAGTTTTGAAAAAGTGCTTCGCCCTACTCTTCCCTTAACCGAAGCGTTCGTGCAGGCTCTAGAGGCCCTCGTAGGCATGGTAAATGCCTACAGATTCCCTTCTCTGTTATTACTGCAGTCTGATTCCATACCGAAATACTGTTTGATTTCGCAGTTCAAACAACATATATAGCAAGAGTAATGAAGGGCGATGACTTTTGATGTGCGATGTCTCTTTAAGCATCCTCAGTTTCTCCCGCTGATCAAGGAGCTTGGAAATTGTCCGATATTTGTAGCGCGATTGTATACGGTGTAGGCGTTTTGCAAGGCACGGCCGTAATTGGTAACGTGGCTATTCTATTGAGTACCAGGTACCCCTATCCTGTGAGACTGCAGTCAGACGTTTCCTGTCATGCGTAGCGACCACGCTTAGCATATAATGATATCCTGCAGGGAGTAGCTCGCGACAAACCCAAACCCAAACACACTGTCGCGAAATATGTCGGATGAGATGAAAAGTATCTCCTCACGTTTGGTCAAACTGGTTAAGCGACTTCGCTTTCCGGTGTACTCAGACTTATGAACGTCCAGGGCACGTACTACACTAGAAATACGAACGAGCCAATGTCAAGTGGGAAGGCGATATCGTAAACTAGCTTCGTGTCCTGTTTGTTGGCAAGACGTGTGGAGCGAGATTGCTCCATGGCCCACTGATAATCAGTGGTGTGCGCGACTTATTCCAGCAGATTGGTGCATTTCTGCGTCAGTTGACTTTGAATTTCGTGGTGCACCTGAATGGACCATAATGCGACGTCATCGACGTAATTATATTTTACATCATGGATAACACCGTAGTTCCGACGCGAGAGCCAGGAAGGCAATTATACAGTAGCTAATTTCGATTACATTCGCGAGAAGAGTCCCTAACTTCCCAAATCTTTATTCGCTTAATCTGGGCGCAGATGAATGGTCACGACTTAGAACGATTACCATATCGAATGGAATAGTCATTCTTATTTCGCTTCCTTTACCTCGCGTCTCCTCTGATCGCAACTATGTTGTCTTTGCTTGAAAAGTTTTGGTGTGCGGGGCGACGTGCGCTTCCTCATACCAACCACACACCTTTGTTGGGCGGGGTAGCTCCCTTCAGCCCAGTTAATTTTCCCTTTGTTGGTGATGGGAAAATTGAAGAAAAAGGTCCGTTGTCGGCGCCCCTCGGTGACCCGAGTGCGCAGTGGCAGCGCGAAAGGAGAGTCGTAGGCCGGTGAAGGGAACGTTTTATTTCCTTGCGCCAACAAGCGTCTGTCCAGGCTGAAGCCCAAACCTCCGCTCTCCCTGCCAGGGAAGAGGAGCCACCTTATATACCCTGGTTGCTCCGTCCCTGAATCCCCGACAGCCAATCACAAAACCGAACGTCAGACGCCGCACTGAGAACAAAAGACAACCCGTGAACAATAAGGTGGGTACGCTTGCTGCCCCTTGTTCGGTTGCGTTTTTACACAGAGACGCTCCGCGGGGCGAGGGCGCAAAAGCCCCAGCCTAAGCAGGTGGCGACTACAGACATTCCTGCACATGCTGCCTAACACCCGTCAAACCGGTTTCCAGTTACCAGCTAGCCTGTTCCCAGCTGTACAATGAATTTCCACAATGGTCGCCACCTGCCCCGCATGTCCACCACGTGGCTGTGCGCCTTCCCACAAACCTGAACCACATTCTCTTGTTTGAGGCCCGCACACGGCGACAGCGATATCCCGCGCTTTTCACGTCCCGTATATGCCAGGCCACAAGCAGCAACGCAATGCTTGCACCCCTGAGACTGACTAGCCCTATCTTTTCGTGCTGAAATAAGCTTTTTCGCGCACACTCCGTACTTAGCCGAACCTTGCAGCATCCATCTTGTACATGCCTCAAATTGCATCGTCCCAGTGTCTGTCCTCGACGAGAGCAATATATACTTTCCTCCCAAATATCCCAAGAGACTTCCCAAGCATCCCCAAGTATCCCGATTATCCCAAGAAAGACTATCGTCTTTAAAAATTGTCGACGTGAACTCTGACTCTGAGTAGTATTTTGTGTTTTCATAGCGCCATCTGTTCATGAACATTTGTTCGCCTGCTTACATCTGTGCCTTGTTGCAGCATATAAATTGAACTGTCTAGGCGCCTAGTCGCGTCGGTCGGCATCTATGTCTGCGGCAACGTTAGAACCTCGAACGGCTATGAGCGAGAACACCGCATTACCAGCGCCCACGATTGCTTTGTTCCCGCTGTGTCTGCAGGTTTCACCATTTGCTTAGTAATCCTGCCATGCGCTCACATCCACCAAACCTTCGCGCAGCAGAGGAGCACAGCAGGCACTGTACAAACCTATAGTGCGGGTGTTGTCCATATATATAGTAGTCGATTGCATGTGCTGGCGCAACAATGCCGGCCGTTCCAGCGCGACTAACGTTATGTTCTGCTGCCCGAGCATCGCTTGCGCACTTCCGCAGAAGTACTGCGACGACTGTCGTAATGCCATAACCATTGGCATGACCATACTACGGACAGCCTTCAGTTGCCCAATGACGTAGACGCTTTAGATCTAATAGACATACGATAAACCCCATCACCTTTTATTTTTGGCTATTGTGGATCGTAAGGAGACGTTACAGCTATGATAAATTGAGCGAAATAGCTATTGCAACTGTCCACTCCTTAATTACTCAAGACAGACTGCAGACTGAATAGTATTCGTGTTGAAGTCTTGCTGCAAACAAAGAAAAAGAAAGAGCGGAATTGCGGAATTCGAAACCTATGAAGGTGCGCAGTCTGCTGGCGATTTGCAGAGCTGATGTGTTCTTAATATTTTCTTCAAAGAAAGTGAACAAATGACCGCGGGTCCATACAGAACGGTATATATATATATATATATATATATATATATATATATATATATATATATATATATATACACTGACACTGTACCGAACAGTAATGAATGTTATAGTGGGCTGTAGCGGAGAAGCTGTGAAGGCAGTGAACGAAAAGCATTCGGACGTCGACGCCCTTCTCGCGCTCTCCCTTGGTTGACGACAAAGCTCGCTGCTCAGTATCTCAGGATGCTGTTTCTTCCATTGACCTTGACATCATCGCTTTAGAGCAGCAGAAGTTCCCATTGATTGCCTCGATAATAGGATAATAGTCTTGTTGTCTGATCCATCGATACTACCAACCACTCGCGCGAAGTTCCGCAGCCTGGGTGCGCTGACAATGCAAGGTACACGGGCCTCCGGCATTTTCGCCTGCGACAGCCGCGGCTGGAATCGAACCAGCATTTTTTAGGTGGTAGCCGAGCACCACAACCACTACACCACCGCGGCGGACAACTTCAAACGCGTCAACAATGAACTGACGTAGGAAATCAGCGCCCCCCGCCCCACTTTTTATACATTGGAATGTGAAAATATGGGCAGCCCTCCTCGGTCGTTAAACGCTCCGTGTGTTTGCGTATGAGGCATCAAGCAAGAATAAATAATACGGGCCCTAAATTTCTCGACGTATCCACGCAAAAATAAGAGCTTTACGAAGATGAATGCTTCATAGCTGGAGTTTGAAAATTAGAAGCCCTCACAGAATATTGTATGCACAATAGGGACAATAATGACTCTTAAGGCATCTTTGAGCACGTTCGCGTTTTTGATGCGGCATGCACTCAATGCTCTCATTCGCATTTTAAATAATCATTTAATTAAATTGTATTACTTGTAGTACATAAATCTATGCAAGTGGTTATATTGACCGGGTGTTTTAGCTTACGCCTACGCCCAGAAGAAGAAGGTTCTCTTTTCAGTTCTCTTTCAGTTCTCTTCAGTTCTCTTTTTTCTGTAGCCGCGGTTTCTAGAAGTAGGTTAGCAGTCTGCGGTGAACAACTCCAATTCCTTACACTTGGTCAGTTGGAGCAATTTCACTAGTAAACATATAAAAGGCAAACAGCACGATGGTAGTATGTGCACGCCGAAAAAAAAAGAGGCAGCAGAACATTTAAAAAAAAGAAACGCTGCTCAAAGCTTGCAGGTAAGACCAATCTTCATCAGTCACATTAGGCGCCATCAGAAAGGTTGTCCTTAGTCTCGATATCCAAGCTGAAGCTCCAAAGAACAAGCGCAATTTGCATGGACTAGTTATCTTGAAAGCTCGAGGCAGCTAAAGATGAAAGGATATCCTATCAGACAAATTACTGATGAGTTCTTTCTGCCAACATGCATGTTATCTTTTGCTTTTAGTTTTTTTTTTTTTTCATTCGACGGACGCTCACACAAATTCGTTCCTGAAGGAAGCCATTAGGAGATTGAGCGTCGTTTTTCTTAATATAAAATGCGCCATCAAATCCAGCGAAGAATATAGTTGCATAAAAGAGCAGGTTTCAATGTATTCTTCCCTTTTGAACATACGCCTTTCAAAACCCATCATAAATCAAAGACTAACACGGACACGGAAGGAAATTATGGGAGCACGCGGAATGTAATTGGTATGCAACTAGGCCCCATTTACATGCCTGTCGTGGTTAAGGCGTCAGGCATCATTTGTTCAGAATCGGTTGGTTGGCTTCTGGCGTTTTTACGTTCCAATACCCAAATATGATTATGAGGGACGCCGTAGTGAAAGGATCCGGAAATTTTGACCACATGGGGTTCGTTAGTGTGCACTCACATCGCACAGTACACGGGCTTCAACGTTTCGCCTCTTTCGAAGTGTAACTGCCGCGATCGGGTTTCGATCCCGCGACCTTCGGGATCAGCCCACGAGTGCCACAGCCACTAGATCGCCATGGCGGGGCATTTGTTCAGAATTTCGTCTGACTAAATTGCTCTTTTAAATCGCTCAATCTGTTCCAGAAGCGTTACGTTACGTGCAGCTTGGACGCCTATAATCAGGGAGTCAGCACGCACGCGAAACCATTGCGGAGCCTCAATTTTTCAAGCTTTGTAGCGTCTCTTCGGTGTGTGAAATTTATTTTGCGGCTATAGTTACCGTCGCACATGATTACGTTTCCGCAAATTTATTGCAAGATAACCTCTTTCGAAGGTTGTGCCGAATAATTGAGCGTATCTTATCTGTGCTCTAGAAATGCTGTGGTCACTTTGAACCACCGCTGTCTAAAAAGAGACATGCTCGATGTGTACTGCACCGAAACAAACACGGACGCAGAGAAGACACAGAAAAGCACAGAATAACAACTGAAGATTTATTATTGAAGGATCATATATATACCACATATATTTCCACGTATATTCCACGGATCACATATATTTGCCACTTGCTTTTCTTGTTGAAGATAATTCTTTTTTCGCTACTGACCTGGTTATCACAGTGTTACCTCGTGCTTCCCCCATGTGTATATGTGATCATTCAATAATGAACCTTCAGAAGATAATATGCGCCTGTATTTGTCTTCTTTGTGCCCGTTATTGTTTCGGAGTAGTGTACCTCGAGCACGTATTACCAACTAGCCCATATCGTTCACTCTGAAAAGAGACAACGAAGCGCCTGCGCTCAAATGCACGTAATAACAAGAGGGCGTTTTGCAACGCCTGGCCACCTACACGCGAGAAATCGAGCTTCGGGAGAAATGAGAAGTGGCCAATCCCACTCGCTGTCACTTTATGCTATATGTCTTCCCTGTAAACGCAGGCGTCGTTCTGTTGTCCGGTGTCAATCGTTATAAGTGGAAGTCACAATGGCCGTCCGACGTCACTCTTACATCATATCTGTGACTGGCACGGCACATTTCCACGGGTAAATGTCAAGGGAAAATATTCGCACACCTCCCAGGGGGCCCTTTAAGAGTGTCTCCTCGCGCGTTGACGGTGATGACAGCGCTATGCACATAGCGGAATGTTCAGGACGCAACCAACATTTCTATCATGTGTGGATGTCTCTGTCTCGTCTCTGTCTCTGTGTAGAGATGTGTTGACATACCAGCTAGAGGAAATTCGGCAGCATCCCGCTACGCATGGGCCGACATCGCTTGCGACAGGTCGGCAGTAGAGCTTTCAGCTTAAGCGCTTTGACCTGTAAATGCACCAAGGGAAGAATCCCATATCTTTTTCACCTTTCAAATATGCGAAATCGAAAAACTGTCTACGCATTTGCGCAATGCTTTAAGTTCTACGTTAAGCAAGCTTTTTCAGCGTACACTTTGGCACAGGACGTTTGCAGGATGTAATAAGCTTCACTGAATAAGCGCACGTGTTGGCATTTAGTTCCGCATTCTCAACGGCATATGCGGGAACCTATGGATTTTGAATGTACGACATGAGCGATACGTTTTCGCACCACGTAGAATCACGTGTTACGCACGCTCCTGGATTCCGGGCTTTGTGACGCGGGTATGCTTCATACGTGATCGTGTACACGCATTTCCGTCTCCTCATGTCACCTCTGCATGCGAGTAGGAGGCACACGTGATCGTTTATAGGCATTTCTCCACATTTTCCTTTTTTTTCGCACTTTTGCGCCTGACGTTTGCTGAAGGTCGCCGTTCCACGTGGCATCTAAGGCTTCCATGAGAGGGGACGAGAGGGTGTTACATATCAGGGACAACAGAACATTATTGTTTTTCGACGTCACTACCTGCGAAGCAAGCAGATATTCACCCATCCTTTATCTAAGAATAAGCCGGGGCCTCCCTAAACTGATTCCCTGGGTAGAATCTTTATGGCCTACAATAGCGTGCGATTTGAAACGCTAAAGCGTGTACAGTTATTTAAATCAGCACATTTAATACACTTTTGGTTAACTTAAGAGCGCAACGCGGCTCAAAGCGAATGAAAAAGGTCGCGCTTACGTTCGCCTACAATCTTTTGATTAAGCCTACTCCCTACTTCAAGGACAAAATATGGCAGTGGGTGGTGAGCAAAGGCGCACGAATGGTGTGCTCTTCCCTGAGAAACGAACAAACGCCGAACGGTACAGACGCGCTCTATTTCGTACAGTGCACTGTCTGTGAGTGTGTGCAACGCTCTGAGGAAAGGTCAACCATGAACCGTTCCAGGCATTATCCGAGACGCTGCTTCTATAACAGCCTCTGAAACCGCTTTGGGCCATCTGTTTAGGAAGACCCCTTTGGAGCTAAGGCGTCGAGTCCTTGTCGTTAGGCTGCCACAAAAAAGAAAGAAAGAAAGGAACGAACAACCACAAACCGTATATTTCATAGGAACAAAAGCAGCTTCCCAAGAATAGCATTCACTGGGAGAAAAAATATAAAAGGGAGCCGCGGGTTACGGAAAAAAGGCGATAAGAGTCTACAGGGCTATCAGAGGATGTAAAAGCACTTTCGCAAAGCCAATGCAAGGCGAACTCTAGAAGTTCAGTACCTGTTTCTTTTTCTTCATAAAAGTTCCACGGAAATGGCAGCGAAGAAGGAAGATGCCATTGAACGCCTCACTGAAAGGAATTCACCGTGCACCGATGCTTCCTGGGTGAAGGCTGACGAAATTGGAAAGCGGCAGCCATGAGAAATTTCCACGTCACCCATTTCTTTCGCTTTTCTTTTTTTTCAGTTATGCGCCCATATTCAGTAGAAGCGGAGACCCAAACACCACGAAGCAACCCTTCCTCTGAGGCGTCGCTGTGGGGTGTCGTCTGAACTACGCAAACTACACTTCGCGCGGAACAAATTGCTTCGGTTTTACGCTCATTGTCAATATCCGAGCTGGGAACATTCACTCGTTTTCTAAATACTCGTTCACATCAAAAGACGCCCGAACAGCACTTTGACTGTGTTCCTCTAACTCGACAGATCGCGTTTCCAAAACATATCTCTCAACTTTGGACGAGATAGTGCTGCGCTAGTTCTGGCCTGTCCGCCCGCCTTATAGCCGCTGGGAATGCGCGAGGAGCAAATTGGCCCATATAGGAGAAACATGATGGAGACACAAAGAGGGTATTGCAATTTTGTGACTCACAAACAGCAGTGGAGCGCCAAGTGCTTTCATTGTCGGCTTCAGCGTGTTGTTGCCGTTGTAGGCAGGAAAGATCATGATGTCGAAGACGCGCCATTTGTTTACACTACACTGCAGAATCGAAATATAGCGATCTGTACAATTCCGATGGCAAACTATCATGCTCTTCAGGCATTGCTTTTATTCGAGTTGTGTTTTCCTTACCATGATAGCAAAATGGAAAAAGAAAGAAAGAAAGAAAGAAAGAGAAAGAAAGAAAGAAAGAAAGAAAGAAAGAAAGAAAGAAAGAAAGAAAGAAAGAAAGAAAGAAAGAAAGAAAGAAAGAAAGAAATTGAAGCATATCTTTTGCCGGGAACTCCAGCATTGAACAGGTTCTGGCGGACCTGGTTGATAGGCGCAGTGGACGAGCGAATGGGATATTTGGTTTCGGCTTCGACCGTGACACACGTGCATGCGCGTCGCACTGAAAAATATTCAGTGTAGGGCCCGTATTCACAAAAACAACTTACGACAAAAGTGTTCGTAAGAAAAAAAATTCACCCAATCCTGATGCTGGACGTATCATTAACGAAGCCCGCTGGCCAATGGCAAAAAGAAGTTACGAAAGAGAAGTTTTGTGAATTCGGCCCCAGATTGGCGAACACAATGGACTTTAATCAGGTCATTGTGTCATAATATATGTGTTTACTTTGGATTTGCTATCTAACCAAGCAAGAACTTCTACTGCACGTGTAAGCAGCAAAAGCTCGCCCGTCCTACAATCAGTGCGCACTTATTTGGCCAAGTGATCGTTTTCTTATCGGTGGCAGTGACCACTCGGAGACCAGTTACATAATCGCTATCGTTGCTAATCATCCATTTTATGACACTGTTGCCGCCGAGTGTGCCGTGAGATGAAACTCCGCGAGAAAGGTGCGCGAATCTTTACTTAAATCCGTTACACAAGATGAGCAAACTGTAAGTAACTAGAAAACATAAAAATGAAGAACGATTGCCTTCGAAGCTCAGTTGGTCGAGCAGTTATCCGAGGGTCGTAGGTTCGGTCCCTACCGAAGGCAAGTGTCTTTTTCGTCCACTATAAGTCCTATCTGTTTATTTTATAATGATTATACCACAAATACAAACTAGAATAATTTTCCCTATGCTTTCCCTGGCTTCGTTTACGTTGTTTCTTACACATAAGCGATCCATTGACCCATTCCCTCCTTTCGCTTTCGCAAACCGCTCACAACGTAGCATGGCTTTGTACATTACAATGCGCGCCGCCGACCGCCTACCCACACTGATGCGGTGAGAGTGCTGCCACCCATAGGTCAATCTCCCGGCCAATACCACTAGGACCAGTGATCCCAAGTTCTGATAACTTAAAATAAGTGCATTAGCTAAATTTTTAACATCTATCCAATATGAGCTGCGACTAAGCTTCATGAGAAACAAGAGACTAGTAATGAATGCGCTTTCCGGAAGTTCCGCATAGATATGAGTCGGTGGCGAACGCTCTTCAAGCAGAGAACTAGGTTATAAATGACGCCAGGTTAAGCTGCTACAGTCTGTCGTAATGGCTTCGGAAGAGATATCTGCATTGAGATCTTCCACTCCCTTTCCTCGTCGCTTCCTTGTACGAGCGCGGGCTGATAATTAAGCGGGTAAATATTGGCCGGCTTCGCAGGAAGAGAACGCGTCATGTGGTGCGGACGTCGCCAGTCTGCCAAAGGCGCTAGCTCTCTAATTGATTTCGCATTATGCGGTTATCGTCTTGCGCAAATAAGGGCGTGGAGCAAGCCTCACAAAGCTTGCCCGAGGTCCTTGCTTCGCCGCCTTCCCTGTTTTCTGTTTTGTTTTTTCTTCTATTCGATCTGAGTTAATGGCGCTGGTCATGCAAGCTGCGATACAAACCTCAATGAAGAGCTCTATCTGTTCTCAGTTTGGAGATCAAGAAAGTTTTCCGTGTAGCTCAAAAATACGCGCTGCCGCTGATTAACCCCGCGAAAAAGAAACACTAATGAATTTGCCCTCTGTAGTCCTGGGGCATAGGCCAGCGGGGCGCTCTAATGACATTTCGCTGACGCAAAATGCAGAAGAGCCACAACTTTTGTAGTCATTGTTAACACGGTATAGATTGACGATGTACGCTGCTGAGTTAAATGACCTTAACGTGGATTTCGAAAGAAACGTTGCTGTATCATCAAACGCATTTGACAGCTCCATTTGTGGCCTGGCAAGAAAAAAAAAAACGTAGCCTTAATCGTTATGGTTGTTGGCGCATTCCTACGTGTTACTTCACAGATCTTTTGTTTGACTGAAAATCAAAGACACCCGAGATGAAGCAAGAGAATCAGAACATACTAATATACCCTGATCTGCGCGTACATGCCCTTTTCTACACCCGTACTAGACGCACGGGACTTTCCGGATGCTATTTGCTGTAATAATATTCATTCCTCTATTCCTGAAAAAGGGCGCCTGCAATGTGGGCTAAATATACTGAGTTGAGGTATCGCTCTAAGACACAATTCCAAGAGAGCTTACGCTCAGGACAGGTGGGACGGCAGTTGCTCCAAGAAATTTGCTCTAACACGGGTCTCGTTATTATACTTCATATAAATTACTTCTTTCACCGTAGCGCAGTATTTTTATTATTTTACTGCTTTCTCTGAAAAAAAAAACAAATAAATAAACCAGATGTCGCAAAAGAAGTGTAGCGCCGCTTGCACTAGTGGCGCAAGGTTAGCGAAGCTAATACGCACTTGATGATACTGATCATCATCATTATCATCATCATCATCGTCATTGTTACCATCATCATGTCTTTTGCTTCTGCTTCTTCCTTTTCTACTACTCGCTCACCTTCTTAATCTTCTACTTCTTCCGGTCATGTGACATTGTGACGTCATGCTACGTGAAGTTGCGTAATATGGAGGCCATACAATGTTATGCTGGTAGACTTGGTTGCTAGGCAAGGTCACTTGAAGGTCATTTTTTTGACACGACAAATTACGAAAAGCTTCAACAGCTTAAGAACAAGAGAGCAACCTTATTAGGCGAAGCGAAGTTTGAGATTGGGTTAGTTGGTGATAGTATAAAAATTGGCCGCGTATCTGCAGCGCTTCGCTACAAATGTCGTCGAAAGAGGATAGTCCTCTGCCGGCCATACTACATGAGTCCTGGCCTCATCCACGGCCACCCGTGACGCTGTTCTCGTACCATTCCCGTCCTGACATGACAAATGCAATGGAGGTTTCTTTGAACAGATTTCATTTTACCGCATTATTTCATTAGGCGGCCATTTATGTTTTGCCTTGTCTCAGACAGCGCCTCCTCTAGGTTGAATCGGCCGCATCTGGCTGGCATTCATAAAATAGAGGAGGCGCTGCGTGAGACATGAACATCATCTAGCAGCGCAGTCGGAAAACATGAGATTGTGCAGAGAGATTGTCCAGAATACCTGGGCAACTGCCAGGTGGCAGCACTAAATCGTCGGCAGAGGCCTTTTCCTACATAGCGTCGCATTTTTAGCGCAGCCTAAGAAACACTAGGGTCTTTAGAATTAGTATCTTCGTATTTTCTAGTAAGGCAACACACCACCTAATACTTACGTATTGATGTTGCGCCTCAGATATGCGTAATGTTTGCTTTTGTTATCAACAATGTTCACAAGTATGAACGCAGCTACCTGTTCAAGATGGCTGGGCGTTAGTCAAGTGCTGAAACTTTGGCCGTGTGGCTGAATCGTGTGACAGACAAACAGAAAGACACACCACAATTTCTGCGTTCAAGTATCACAGGAAGGACTATCGTCTATAATAAACATCGCAGAAGCGGACAACGAAAAAAAACAACAACAAGCGTACAACGGACAGCAGAGCACCAGCAGACAGCGGCCAACGCTCACCTCTGTCGCGCCTTTCTTTATCCGTTGCACGCTTGTGCGCTGTTTATTATATACTTATTAGGCGGACCGGTGCCTCACAGTATAAAAGTGCACATGTTAAGTGCCACGCTACCTAAAAGCACCTTAGAGAATACATAATGCCGTGTGTAGGAATTAAACGAATTTTCATAAATATCAACCGGGCTGATTGTTTTGATATCTTACGTTGTACAAGACCAGTTATCGGTCCGCCTTGTTGGCTGTTTTAGGTAGTTGCGGTGTAATTAGGTAATTAGGTAATCACACTCTTTCAGCCATGGTTAACGAGTAAATTAGAATACAGCGAAACGAATTTTCAGCGTTAAGAAAGTACAACTGTGTTGAAGCTATGCTGTAACTTTCTTAGGCACTTCACGGTTTTGCATACGCTATAGACATCGCGTCCAGGTCCGGGCTTACGCCGCTGATTTAGAAACGAAACAAGTACGGTTATAATTGCGAGAATGCAGTACGCGAATTAGTATCTTCTCATGAATCATTCGCTAGTTTCCCTGAGAGACTCAGTTCTGAATGCACTACCAGCAAACTATACAAAGGTAAAACTTGAGGCCGAGGGCCACGTGCGTTACGCATGACTTGTTCCATCTTGCGCTGACAAGCTCAGTTTTAGCGGAGACCAGGGACTAAAGTGTCTTGCGGCAATCTTTCTTACATTGTTCGTCTTCCAGTAAGCGTTCAGCGACACGTAGAAGTTTGTGTTCATGACCGCTCTCGTCTCTAGCTCGGCAATTAATGTGAGCAAGCAACAGGCACATGGCAAGGCCAGGCGCGGCCGCGTGGGCACGGCGCATACTTGTTAACGCGTAGAGCGTTAAGAAGCTTGTGTTCATGAAAATCTGGTGCCGGCGTTGGTGTCGACGTAGGCGTCCACGGCGGAGGAAATCACCTCGTTCTACCACCGTTTACCGAAGCACCAGACCACGCAAGCCCTCCGACATAGCACAAGTGCGTTAGTGAACAAAATACAATTTCTCGAAGTAAAAACCGCCAGGAAAATCGTAAACTACGACTTAACACCTACACACATGATAGCTCGTAGTGTAGTTGAAATGTACGGGAAAATATTGTGTTACGAAGAGAGAATATGAACGGGGCCAATGATGCTATAGCCTTTACTCTGAAAGTCGAAGCTTAAGCGCCGGCGCATTCTCTTTTTTTTTTTTCAAATCGAAATGAAGAATAGGAGAGGTTGGTGCTTTCAGCAGGGCAACAGCTAGTTCTTTTCGCTAAGCAATCGAAACGAAATTATACAGAGAAAATTATCACAGATAAAGTAAAGCCAGTTTCACGCCTGTGAATGCCGTGTAAACAGTTGAACTGGCGCGAATGTGTTGACTATAATCATCATACAGCAGTGTGCTGAGGGCAAGGGTATTGGTAGCGGTTGAAGGACAAGCGTAGGTCCTCTCTTCCTTTCTGCGCTAAGAGAAACATTTCTGTATTTAATTATTTCTCTCAAAAGCTCTTTCTTAAATGCGAAGCATTTCTTAGCGGTGGCATGTCCCGCAGGCGTCGGCGTCCGCACTCACACTGCGCATGCGCAACTCTCCTCCTCCCCTCTCTCCAACAGCTGTGCGTTACTCTCTCCACTTCTCTCATACCACCTGCTTGCGCTTCTCCTGCGTTCTCGCTTTTGTCCCGCGGCGTCGGCGTCCACACCCGCACTGCGCATGTGCATCCTCCTCCCACTCCTCCCCTTGTCTCATTTCCTCTCCACTGGGCATTCCTCCTCTCCGAACGGCGCGCGTTGACTATGGAAACGCCCTTTCTTCGATGAACGCTTTACCAGCTCGCAAGGAACGAGAACGCGCCCTCGCCCGCAAGAGACAACGCTGACGCAGGTAGCGTCTGCTAGCGTCACATCGATGCAAACGCGACACCTAGTCAAACCGATGCAAACGCGGTGTGCACCCCCAGTGCTGCTTCGCATCGCCTCATGGTCTCCTTTAGCGGGAGATGGTGTAATTTTTCACTGTCACAAGCATGTAGCATTGTCACTGTCACTCCCATATAGCGTTGGGCTGAGCGCATGTCCGCTTTTCCCTCTGCGCAACCCGACACACGTCAATGTCATTTCTTTCTTTCTTTCTTTCTTTCTTTCTTTCTTTCTTTCTTTCTTTCTTTCTTTCTTTCTTTCTTTCTTTCTTTCTTTAATGTCATTCGCATAAATCGATTGATTTCTTGGGTTTCACGTCCCAAGCCCACGCTATGATTATGAGCGACGCCGTAGTGGACGGCTTCGGAAATTTCTACCACCTGGGGTTCTTTGACGTGCACTGACATGCACAGTACGCGGGCCTCAACATTTCGCCTCCATGGAAATGCAGCCGCCGCGGCAGCAATCCAGCGCATAAATCACGCATCGGTGTGAGTCTAGTGAGTCGAGGGCAAGAGGTATTACTTTACGCGTGACAGCTCCGTTGTTAACTGCGTAGGCTCGGCACGGCTCATCTTCGACATCAAAGCACATCACTTGGCAATATAACGCAGTAGAAAACGAAAAAGAGTCAACACTATGCAGTCCAACAGTGCATGAGTGAGGGAGTACCGTGCAAGAGCCTATGCTGCTATTACAAAACGAGCACTTAGCTCTCAGTTCGTTGGGTGCTGTAATTCGAACGGGCTCATGTAGCCGTGGATTCGGGCTCACTGCAGCGGATGTATCGGCCACAGTTTTGTTTGCCGATGTTGTGGCAAGCGGAAGTTGAATGTGCCACCGTCCACGAAAAAAAAAATTGTTGTACGTTTCACAATACGATAGCAGCTGTTGACCACCCAGTGCATTTCAACAGAGAAGCCGCGCAACGTGCCGTGCGTCAGATATCTCGTAGTGCTCGTCACGCCGGACGGAAAAGTGGACTCGCCGCTCTCCTCGACCCACCCCTTGGGCTCCGTCCACTGCTAAGTGATAATCAGAGATTAACAATCATTTATTCATTCATTGCTAGGTCTCCCAGGCAAGCGACTTCCCAATTTAATAACTCAGGTGGGAGGTCTCTTACCAGGAAGTCTCTGGCCTTCGCTGCCTCCTTGGCACTGGCGACGAGACCAATTATTTTTATTGCACGCCCCTCAAATCTGCCTGTATGCCTGTATAAGATGGCGTGAATTCTTGATTGATTAATTTCTGGGTTTACGCCCTGAAACTAGCTATGACTATGAGAGACGCCGTATTGGAGGCCTCCGGAAATTTTGCCCACCTGGGATTCCTTAACGTGCACTGAGTAGCACAGTACACGGGCTACAGCATTTCGCTTTCATCGAAATGCAACCGCCGTGGCCGGGATTCGATCCCGGGACCTTCGGATCAGCAGAGCGGTGCCATAACGGCAGTACCACTGCGAGGGGGGCTGTCCTGAATTCCCGTATGAGTCAAGTGTCTGTATAGAAGCAACTAGTAAAGACGATGTGTGAGGCCTTAACCCTTTCACTTAGTTATAGAGTGAGGGGCGGGGGAGCTTCGGCATTTGGTTATACGGAGCTTTAGCGCTAGTCCTTCTTTCTTAATTGTTAGCCCACATATTGCGCGGTTCTTTAATTATGGATACGTACCAACTAGGCCGTATTCGAACGCTCTGAAGCTTTGCCTTTGCAGAGATGTCCTTGTTCACATAGCTGCAATATCGTGAAATAATAAGATTAGGTCTGTGCTAACAACCAACGCAGACTTCTATAGAGCGTATTAACGTAGAATATTGCCGTCATATCAGTTTGGCGCTCTCTTGTAATCGATACAGCAGGAGATTGATCATCCCTCGGCCAGATTAAGTTTCACACTTTGCGAAAAAAGCAAGCCTTCTTGCGGCCACCGCCACTTTTCCAAACCAGGATTACACGTCTGTCTTCTCCGTTGACGCTTATGCTGCGCTCGTAAAAAACTGCTTGCGTCAATACAAGCTTAGAGTTACTAATTTTAAAAGCACTGTATTGAGCCCGTTTTTTCGAAATTGCCGGAATTTTACGACGTACTTTACATTTGAGACCTGCCGTGGTAGATTAGGGGCTAGGTGTTGGACTGGAGTGCTCGAGGTCGCGCAGTGGAACACCAGCCACGGCGTGCGTATTTCGGCTGGGGCGAAGTGCAAAACAAAAAAAAAAGGAAAAAAGGAAGAAAGAACAAAAGGAAAGACACGTGTACTTAGGTTTAGGCGTACTTCAATGAATCCCAAGAGATCGAAATTGCTCTGGAACCCTCCACTACAGTGCGTGCCTCGTAAGTGTAGCTATAGTTCTAGCGCGTAAAACCCCATCAATTCTTATTATTGTTAGTCCTCTCCATATTAGGCCTCATTTTGTCAAAAAGGTTATAGAAGTGAAAACATTTACAATGGAATCATACTTAACTAGAGATGGGTAAACGGCACTCTGGAAACAGTACTTCTTAGCCGAATAATACGCATATAAGAGTTTACACGCTTTTGTTTAATAAGTTTCTTAAACATCTTAATGCAGTAATAACATCACTAAGATAATAATAATAATAATAACGATGACACCAACAATGATCATTATATATTTTAGGCACGAAACAAAACGCGTTGGGTTTATTGGTCACCTTCAGTAAATTCAACCACAGATCATTCGTAATATCATTAGCACTGATTACTAGAATATGTAGGGTACCTGCGTTTTAGAAGACGTCTTGGCGCCAGGATTCCATGCGTTCCATCACTGTAAAACCTGTAAAACATAACAGAAGGAATTACTAACAGATTTTTTCGATAGTTGCCAGCTATGCCGAACGCAAGCAACATAGCATTCTATCGTAAGACTTTTAAACGACGCATAACTGCTCTCGCTTCGGTGTTGTGTGTACTACATACAAACTGTGCCGTTGTAAGTGACTAATATGCAAAATACGTCATGCTACAAGCAGGCAACGGGAATAGGCACTTTTCAGTGGTAGATCACTAGATATTAGGAACGCTGGCTTATCTCCTGTGACTTCTTTTTCTTTGTGTGCAGATACGTCGAGATGAAACTAGCGCTTATCAGATAAGTTCGAGGGCTTTTTCTAAAGCCGTACATACAAAACAATCATGGGAGCCACTACGTTAGCCCCGAAAGTTCTCTGTTCAGGCCAAGAAACACTGTCCCTATTCAAAAATTTATTGCAGCCTGTCTATCGTAAAGGTTTATTGCAATTATCCCGTACGTGAACTAGTCTGCACATATACATGCGCACGATCTTATGTCTTGCGTCAATGACAGTACCATTAGCGCAAATTTGATCAGTTCCGAATAACTTGTACAGAAAGCATACCACGTACATATTATATTTAGGGTTCTACACTTGTGACTTTTTTAAAATCATAGAACCGACGAGGCCGCAGTTTACCGTTCGTAGGTATACATAACTATTGGCGTACTTGTGCTTATAATACAACACCAAAGATATGGAGCGGAGCGTGAACCAAGCGTAGGTTATAGAATACCTCATCGGTCTATCATCCGTGCGTGCTTTTCTTGCTTCTCGTCTCTGACAAAAATGTCACAGTAAAGAATGTGGCATATTAGTCAGCCTCAACGTAATCTTACTGTGGACAGATCACTTTCGCTGTTAATGTTTTTGACATCACGATTGGTTGTCATGTGCCCTTACAAGGACAGTATATGCAACAAATCTTTATATCAGTTAGAGCTGTTATTTTTTTTACCTCTGCTTTCCTAGATGTATCAGTTTCTCTTTTAGCATTATTTCTCTCGTAGATAAAATATGATCCACTTTAACAATCCAACAAATTTGCATATTTCGTGTTGTTTCCTTTTTTTTTTTGGGGGGGGGGGGGGGGCGGAATTCAGAGCTCTCTGAGCGTCAATTGGATATGACAAGCATAATTTGATACGTGGCGTGGTGTGCGATAGTTTTTTTTTCTCTGCTGAGGCCCGAGAGCCATATAGGACATGAATATTATATACTATCATATATGATCGAAATATATGAATAAACTATCAATAAGCTGCAGAGACAATACACATTTCTTACCACTATGACACCAATGTGCAAATATATCCGGCGCACGTTTTACAACGGTTGTACGTCAAAACTTACAGATGCTAGTCATGAAGGCGCATTTACCAAAATTTGTAGCAAGAACTGCTTCCTCGCCGCACGCAGTGCTGACGCTGCGGCACTCCGGTAACGTTAATCAGAAATCCAGCGTGAGAAAATCAAAGCATGGGCACGTTTCCTGTTTACACTCCACTCACGAAACAAAAAAACAAAAACAACGAGGAGACCGGTCGAGACATCTGGTGGGAACGCGAAATGGCTTAGAAGTGCGACAGCTTTATACGAGCGCCGAAGGATAAACAGGAGAAGGTCGTTCACCTTTCCGAAGGGTCAGTCCGGCTTGACTCTGCAGCACTTTTTCTTTTTTTAAACGTCGATCGGAAAGTTCGCCGAACTCCGGCGACTTCCTGAATAGGCTGTTTATGTCTTTTTCACGCCATATCGCCGAGCGAAAGCTCAAAATTACTGCAACGACACTTGCTGTCTGTTCGATGTAAGCGATACCCAGTAATTTCGGGTATATAGACTGCTGTTAGTCCCCTGCGCAGATTCTGGCACAGATTTAGGAATCCATACTGATATACAGCTTGTTTACGAATGAAATAACAGACGCATTCCGAAGAAACATAAATCGAAGTATTCAGAGTTTAGTAAACTGGTTATGATATGAGCTGAACGATGATATCCGTATATTCCTAGTAGAGAACGGTACTTTTGGTTCGGGTCGGAAAGTTCCTCCTGCGCGATAATAAAAGCGATAGGAAATATAAGAAATAGGGGTGTGTACTGCAAGTTATTAAAGAAAGAAAATGCTGTAAAGGTCATGCGGTACGAAACGCCACTTGCTCAAACGTAGAACGCGGCTTTTGCTCGTCACATAAAAGACTCTAGATAAAGTGTTAATCAGAATCTTAAAACTTAGAGCACCAAGTCAATGTCGCAGTTCTTTTTGAGCGTGTGCATTTTCTCTTCACGGTGGCATTTTACCTTCTATCTTATTTAATGACTGCTGTCTTTCAGCCTGCAGACTTTCATTCTACATCGTTGTTCAGAGCACTCCGAAAACGATATCTCATGATCTGCTCTAGTGTACTGTTTCCATGTGCTGTTATTTCGTGACATAATACACAGACTTGCATAGAAAGTAAATGTGGTATCTCTGCACGTTTAACGGCCGGGAGTTCCTATCTGCATTCAGTCGACTAGTAAACACCTGTTCTTATCACTGCTGCAGTTCGATAGACTACGTAATGATAATACTACAAAATTAAGGCAGGACTTCAATAGCAACTCAAAGGAAAGCATATACGTCATATCGCAATATCATAACAATTCAAGGAAATCATTTTAAAATTGTTTAACGCAGTGTAATTATACAATAATTTTCATAAACCTGCGCCAAGATACAGGTTTCTTACTAAGAACTTACAAACAATTTCGTTTTCGATTGAATTTTGACATAACAGTCATGTCTGGCAAATGAGTTCGGCGGAAAGCCGCAAAGTGGAGTAACGTTTATGAAAGGGGAAATCAGCGTCCACCCGTTTTCTAACACAAGGCCACAAGGAAATCCATGCATGATTTCTCAGAAATGAAAGCTTCCTAGTTGCCGAAAAATTCTTCCTGGTCCATGAGTCGGAAAAATTTGTCCCCGGACCAGGATGAATTTTTCGGCATCTAGTAAGCCTTCATTACTGAGAAATCCGTACGGATTTCCTTCTGGCCTTGTGCTACAAAACGGGTGGATGCTAATTTTCTCTTTCATAAATAGTCATTTCTAGGAACATGTCACCACCGAAATGTGCCCCACGATGTGAAGCAATTCTGTTGCAGTCATAGATAATTACAAATAACCATGCAAATAACTATGTATAGCTATGTGCCAGCGATGCTACAATGTTGAACTATGCAAGGTTTTCCTATCTGCAATATAACTACATAAGCTATAGATTTGGGGCAGAAATTTAATGCATTAATTTGTCACACATATTACGCAGATAATTTTATTTGGTACTTAAACATCCTGTTTTGATTGAATGTGCTCGTTCCATCTGTTCAAAATACTTTCTTGTGTGGGTCTAACTATGAACAAATAAAAATTATTTTCAAGTTCAAAATGGCAAAGTAGCCCTGCCTGTTATATAGAGTTCATAGCAACGAGTGTAGTTGGATCCATCCGTTGGCATATATCAGATCGATGGCTCCTATGTCTGCGTGTACGCTCGCCTACTTGTAGTACGTCAAGTAAGTGCGGCGACCTCTTGCTCTTTCTTTTTTTTTTTCCAACAAGAACCAACGCTGCCGCTGTTAACATCTACACTGTGTCCTTTCGTCGACATAAAAACGAGAAACCATGCAGACTACAAAATGATAGCTCGTATTCGAATGCGGCAAAGTGAACGTCACTCTAGCCCTGCCACGACAAAGCATTCTCCGTGGATTCAATGTCATCATCCCTACTCCCCCCTACGCCGTCGCCCCTCCCCCCGCCCCCCCCCCCCCTTTTTTTTTTCTGAAGTGCTGTTCAAGTTTCCATTTTCGATTTCGAAATTCTTGAAGATGCTCTCAGCCGACCGAGTACAAAGATGGGACTCTCCTGATGAAATTATGTAAGTCACCGTTCATATTATCTACGATTTTAATGTAATGTTTTTCCATCTTAGTGGTGGATATTGTAGTGGACATAATGTAATGTGACCCTGGTGATAGTGTGAGCATATCTCAATTCCCAAGTCATGCAGCTTAAGTGATCGTGAGAGGATTCTTAGCAAATGGGAAATGTATGCGTCTGTGTGTAATAAATAACCATGAGCGACGAACGATGAAGAGCAACGGTTCACAGTCACAGCTGTACACTATAAGGATTTCCTATGGCCCTGAGGAGACTCCCATTATGTGCGTTTGTTGATGTGATTAGCGATGCTCTTTCAGTTCCCGCTCAGATTTACCCGAACTCATAGTTTTTTTTTGTTTTTTTTGAGCTCGGTGAGTGACGAAACACGCAACGTTCTTTCACCATGCCCGACATGACACCCACCATTATCACTGAAGACGTTACGCCGTAAGTGTGGTTAAGGTGGTGGACGATGGGCCCATTTTCAATAGGGCCTGACATTTTTTTTTTAATTTGTGCAGGACTCTTTTTGATAAACAACGCCATTTGAAGCTAGCCGAGCTTCAGTGCACGTACTTCTTGCTGAAGGCCAGAAACAAATGCTAGCTTTATACACTAATACTTTAAGAGGGCTCCGGGAGAGCCTTCACCACACGTCTTCTGCTTCAGAAGAAGTGTGACTATTAATGGGTAAGTCGCTTCATTTGTTCCGACGAAGATGTCTCAAACGGTAATCAGCAGGAACCACTCCAACTAGCAAGAGGGACAGGGAATATGCATATAGTGTGTGCGAGGGTTTTCGTGGCACAAGCAAGAAAAGAAGATGCCCGCAGCGTCAAGTCTGCCGCGGTGGTGTAGTGGTTACGGTACTCGGCTGCCACCCAAAAAACGCGCGTTCGATCCCGGCCGCCGCGGTCGCATTTTCGATGGAGGCGAAAATGTCAGAGGCCCGTGTACGGTGCGTTGTCAGTGCACGTTAAAGAACCCCAGGTGGTCTAAATTTCCGGAGCCCTCCACTACGGCCTTTCTTCCTATCTCTTTCACTCACTTTCTCCCCACCCCCACGGACGCTTAGCCGTGCTCCCTATATGGGCTGCAGAAACTAGCGTCCTTTCCTAACCGAACCACAATCAGCATCATCATCCGTAGCGTCAGCTCTTTCCACGACGGAGATAAACATACAAATTCCATGACGATCACATTCGACAATGGTACAGTGTTCAAGAGTGGAAAAGTAGGAAGATGGGCTCGAGTTCACTACATATTGATAGAGTTCTACGCTCCATAGCATCCCCCGGCGAACGGGCTTGCGAAGCGTGCGATACGAGATGTGGAGCAGTACTTCAGCGGGTACGACAATTTCTCTAGTAGGTGGAAATGTTCTGTAGAAGTGGTAGTAAAACAGCACAATCGCTCCTGTGCTAGTGGCTGGAGATGATGTCCTCGTTTTCTTTTGCCCCTGGAAATCCCTATTTTTCAGTTAAATGTCGCCAAAAAGAACCTCAAGATTGTTGAGAACAGGAAAAAGAAATAACACGAGGAGTGGCATTCGTGAGGGAATGAAAAAAAAATTGTCATGAGACGTCGCCCAGGCGTCCAGACATTGAAGTCAGCGACCATGGCATAGTGAGAAAAGGAGTGAGAGATACCAGTGTAAAAATACTTTGGTCCTCGCCCCATGACAGAGAAAGCACCTCGGAAAGGAACATTCAAGATCGTTTGTTACATCGCTGAGCGGGTCTAGGTTGAAAGGGCGTCAATCGGGATTGCTTCAAATAATACCCTACGAGGGATAAGTAAGCCTTCGTATGGAAAATGGTGATGCGCAACAGCCCGCTGGTAGAAGCGAATTAGGTGGTGTGTGTGTGTGTGTGTCTTTCCTCATTTCCGTCGGCAATCGGGCTCCGAGTACCCGCATTTGTGCCGGAAGAAGTGGACACAGCTATGTAGCGGTGTGTCGGTAAGTACGATTGCCTCATTATCCACGTGGCGTAAGAGCGTTTGTTCACGAAAAGGACCCAACCAAAGCTGACATCGACGCACCCTCTCGCAAATCATAAGTAACGGCTTCATAAGACGGGCACCGAGGCGGCACTGTCCTACTCTGGGCAAGGTCATAAAACATCACTGAACTGGACAGCGACCACCCTCCTAGACATTCGCTGCGCGATAGAGCCTATTTCCGGCACCCTGTCTCGTATGCACCTTGCGCGTGGAATCTGGCCGGTTTTTCTCTCCTTTACTTTCCTCACTAATACCCCCCCCCGCCCCTCCCCCCGGACAAAGACAACTTAATTAAAATTGAATCCACACCCTCTATAACTACCGACTCACGTATGTTAAAGTGTTCCCCTAAAAGGTGCATGTTAAACCATTTTGCACAACAATTTCAAAATTTCTCTGGAGGAAAATCATAACTTGCTCGTACCAGGATGTTGCGGATATATTATAGACAGGCAAGAGGTAATGTTCTCTTCATAACTTCATCACGCCATTTAAAGCCTTTCTATCAACCTCACGGGCTGTCATCTCGTCCAGGGTCTTTCTATCAACCACCGAGGGCTGGATCCCTCTCATATTAGAAAGTCCCATGTCCCTCAGACCGAACGCGATTCCAAGCCATTAGAAGGGACTCCCTTGCGTCGTTGCTAATTATTATGATCGCGTCGAGCGGGTGCCCACAATTCAAGCTGCTACTTAAGTAGTCCATATCTCTTGCAACGAAATTAGGTGCGAACGCCTGTATACAGAACCAACTTGACAAGGCGTTGACACGTGGCGTACTTTCAGGCGACGTAGCGATGTAATTATGTTGTGTATGCCCAAATGCTTCGCTCCTAGGAATTGCAGCGTAGTGCGAGTAAACAGCCACTGGAAGTTGCCCTCCGCCCCTCCCTTTCCCTTCAGTATAAGATAAGTCACACGTGAACTTCCTGGCCAGTGTACCGGTGCACTAAACACATCCGACAAGCGAACACGGCATCGCGCGGTCATCTTCAGAGCCGTAGCAGCTTCTCGCGTAATCGCTGTTGTCGCTTTGCATAGGAACGTCCAAGAATAATTAGTTTAAGATACTAAGCTTCATGCGCTGTAACGCGGAGTCGGATAAACACAGCTCGGTTCCAAAAACAGCGTGTAGTTCTGGAGACTATCTCCAATTTTCTATGTGCCTTTTCTTTCTTCGCGGCCTTCACTGTTGTCGGCTTTGAGCGCGCACATGCTGACCACAAAAAACAAACACCGTCTGTGGAAGATCTTAATGATACCACTGGCAATTAATTCAGTCAGTTGAAGCCTTGCGGACAGCGCTCTCGCGACCGCACTAATTGCTCTGGGGGCAATTGGCGCCTCCCACGTCCGTTTGCCGTCTACCATGCAGAATAAGAGCGCGTGCTGATGCATGGTTGCCACCGCGGCCACCAAATAGATAGCACTAGCTACGAACACCAGGCGAGCCACGGGGAGGTCTGCGCGGTTGACTGCTGTTTGTAAAGGACGAAAACAGGCGTCGGCTAAAGTTCCGTGTGTATGCTAACGACGTTAAACAACGAAGCCAGCTAATTAATACGGAGTGCAGCACAACCATCCGCCGGTTGTGACACACCATTTCGTTGCAAGAGACCTTTGACCTCGGGGCCATTAACCCACCGCGATTTCCACTGGGGAATTACCGGTGGTACGGTTCCATCATACTTCGCGCTTCACGCTTATGAGTGGAATATATATATATATATATATATATATATATATATATATAATATATATATATATATATATATATATATATATATATATATATATAGGAAGAGAGACATTCATAAGATTGCGGCGCGGTCGGCAGTGCACTACATGACTGAGAAAATAACAGCTCTGGAAAAGCTCAGGGCATGCTTGGCCCCTGTATGTTTAGCGAAAGCTCAAAGAGATGCATTCACGAATTTTTTCATCGTTCCTAGTCACTCAATGCTCAAATGCGCAGCTCAAGAAAAGTTATGAAGATATTTAACACAATGTTTTTCGAGAAGTATATGGCGATACTGCGTGAATGGTTTCAATCACCGTTTGAGACACATCGAAGTGTGTAGACTATCTAAGCAGTTTGTATGTGCGGGAAAGGGAGGGGTGGTGGCGGAGAAGGAACGTCATGAGTGATCCGTCTAAACTTGCAGAGCCCTAGTGAAGGCCAAATGACATTGATGTTATGGTTTTACGGGCAGCTTTATAAGTGTTTGTTGATTGCAGATAATATTTGAATTAATATCATCAGTGTTCATGATACGTTTGATATGAGCACTCGTAAACTCCTAGCGATGTGTGGTATTTCCGGATGTATATGGAATTAGTTCCCAAAAGCAGACATGTTCAATAGGAGGGCGGCTGTGCCTGCGTTCCACCAACGGAACATCTTATTGCCTTTTTTTTTTTTTTTTTTTTGTTGACGAAAGCGCTCTTTTCTCTACTGAATGACCTGAGTCTAGAAGAAGGTCGATTTCCTACAGTGAGGCATCATGCCTTAAAAACACCCACGTCAAGGTACTGCTGTGGTCTTCACGCACACATGACTTAGGTATTTTCACACGACTAAGTTGCATACCCTTAGGTGGGCGGGATTTATGTGGTATTCAGCCGTAGCCTTCTGTAACTGCATCGCGCCACAGACAGCAGCGACTTTGCTTCAGGCGGCATAAGAGATGATCGCCCTGAGTGTTCGGTGCAATATTTCTCGCGTGGAATTCGCTCATTTCCAGTATAAGGGCTCTGACAGCCGGTTGTTAAATCATAAGTGTCCAAGCGATTAAAGTTTCAGGTACATACGCTACTTAGTATCATTGGCTTTAACTTGCAACCCATTGGGTTCTTCTATGTGCCGGAATATGTGCACCCGAAAGCAACATTTTACGGGATGTGAAGGTTTAGATAAAAGTTATATTAACGCTTAGCCTGGGTGGATAGACTCCAGTTACGTGCATTACTGGGTAAAACTTCTTACGAAGCACAAGGTGGAGCGTTTAATTGGAGGCCATGTCCTGAGGCGAAGAAATAATATAAGCTTATCGAGTGTTTAGCGTCCAGTAAACTTCTGCTTTTAGATGCCCCATTTCATGGTCACAGAAGTTTCACGTTAAAAACCACGAAAAACGCAATCAAAAAGAACACTGCCGTTATTTGTTCAGATAACGAGCACTGCGCAACGTGCAACAACCAAGCTTTCGACTTGCGCATCTGTAGGAATGTAAGTAAATTGTTTGGCAGCTATCGCTGGATAATAGGAATAACACGGCAGTGTTGCTCACAGCAACTGAAATTTCGCAAACAGGCAAGCAAATATGAAAACAGTTATACTAGCTAGAATCCCTCTAACACTATGGTCGCGCATGAGCACTTTTTTATTCTTTGCTAGACAGCTCATTTACCAGTGCACCAACACCGCATCATATGTGTTGTTGTTTTGTGGGGTCTAACGTCCCAAAACCAGCTCTGATTATGAGAGGCGCCGTAGTGGAGGTCTCCGGAATTTCGACCACCTGGGTTTCTTTAACGTGCACTGACATCGCACAGCACACGGGCCTCAACATTTCGCCTCCATCGAAATACAGCCGCCGCGGCCGGGATTAGATCCCGCGACCCTCGGATCAGCAGCCGACTACCATAGCCGAGTACCATAGACCACCGTTTCGGGGCCCATCTTATGTGTGTTATGGCTTCCTTGTGAAAGCAGGAGTAGTGTTCGCGTGAGAAGATGGCAGATTCTCCTAAGTAAGACAGTAATTATCGATGTCCACAAAAAAAAAAAACGACAAAGTGATGACGCGTAACCAGAAAAGCAAGCGCCTTCCCCCACTACTATACACTGCAGATAAAAAAGCAGCAATTGCTCCTGCCAGCACTATGGCCGAAACGACTGCGCGTAAAGAAAAACGCCGGAGGCTTACAGAAGGGAAGAATAGCATTTGCGTTAGATAGAAGGCTTCCCGTACTTCTAATATAGTCGTACGTCGATCGCCCATGACAGAGCAGAAGTATCACCGCTCTGGATTTAGCGTCAATAACCAAAGCTTACGCAAGAACGGCATTGCGAGTCTCCGCGCTTTATCCTCAGTGCTGTTTACCCACGATTGCTCGGGATGCCAGCGCTCTAGTGTTTACATTAGTTTAGCGGTAGATCCTAGATTGGTGATGGCCGGCATCGATGCGCTCTTTCCTCTCTCTCTCTCTCGTCGCACCAGTTTGCTTACAAGGAATCACTTGAGGCGTGAAAATGTGTGATTTCAACGCCTAAAGAGCAGAATGCCGACGACTGATAAAAAATCAGCTGGACGCATCTTAGTTTGCGTTCCTTTTACACCATTAAATTCCTAGGCTCAAGTGTTTCACAAAAGAAATTTTAATGGCATTCATTAAAGTGTGCTCATGAATAACAAGGAATAGTTGAGAATGTATCGATCTGTTAATTCTCCCCTTCTTTTGCGGTAGTCATATCAAGGTCATTAACTTTGTCTGCGGGAATTCGTGAGAACTCGTAAAAAATGAAAATCATTTTTTAACACTTCGTTTTATTAGCTCTGGTCACCTGTCGTTATCTCTTCAAGACATTGCAAGGCGCGTAATTTGCAAAAAGTAACGCAAAGATGGTTCGCCCGAGCAAGTTGTCCGACACTCATGACGTTACATAGGCAATTCTTCCCGCGGCAACATTTCGAAATAATAACATTCTGAATCCAACCCTCGATTTCTGAAAAGCACCTGCGTCAAATAGGGGGTAGCGAACACTTTTCCCTCTGGTCTTACCTGATGTTCCTATTTTGATAGGGCTTGCACGTTGCGTGGGTCCAGTGTTAATCTGAGTAGGCTCAAATATATTGTTTGCTTTTTTTTATCTCCGGAAAGCGATAGGGAGCATGGATAGTCGTGAAATATTTTGACTCAACCCAACTGCGGAATAAATTGCATTAATTTATAATCCTGTACATATTAAAACACCTATTAAAGCTTGTTTGGTTGTCGGAAATTGTTACATTTTCCCATATAATTTGGAAAACGGAGACATTGAAGGATGTGTGAGAGATGGAAAGCTGTCCCTATTCTTTTAGGTGACCCTTCCGCTACAATGCATCGCGAAATAGAATCAATAAGACAAATTAGGTGAAATAACAGGGCTCATATCAGCACATTAGAGAATTTCGTAGACATAACCATGGCCTCAGGTAGTCACCCATTCATAGCCGCTTTTCAGTATCTCGGTGTATATTTTGGGATTATATGCAGGTGTCGTGCCCTTCTTTATTGTTCTCATGAACGCATAATTGTCACGAGATAATCAATGGGTCAATGTGGCCGTGTTTTTTTATATTGATTAGCACCAGGAAGCTTTGATTAGGGGCAACTCGTTCTCTTGTTCAATCTATTTAAGACAATCTGCATAGCGCTGTTGTGTGTGTGTGTGTGTGTGTGTGTGTGTGTGTGTGTGTGTGTGTGTGTGTGTGTGTGTCTGTCTGTCTGTCTGTCTGTCTGTCTGTCTGTCTGTCTGTCTGTCTGTGCTTACCCGATTAGGTCACTACGTCTGCGCGTAAGCTCATGAAGAAATTTTGACGTTTCTGTACATTCCTCAGCAATGCGCAGTAAATCATTCCATTGTGAATGCACTTTACATATATACTATTATGAATGATGAACAAAGATATACAAAAGCGCTGTAGAGCTTATACGAGCAGTTCACAGGTTGATTCTGTGGCTGTAAGCATGCAGTAAGAATTCTCGAGGTAACACATTTGCGTACTAAAAGGTATGAGTGTCTTGACATTCTATGAAGTGATATACCTGGTTCATCTTCAAAAAAATATATTTATTTCTCTGTGACCATATGGCATCAATTAAAAATACTACGCATAGCTCAAATAATTTCATTGGTGGTTCCGAACGACTTACTTTCTACCAATGGATATGTAAAACACCAGCACTGAGGGACCAGCACCGGAGGATACCTTCTAGCATATGGTACGCGATGAGTTAGTGGTATATGTGACTTTTTTCGCTGTGCTTTTAGCACCGCTTTTATGCGGCTTATAAAAGGATGAAAAGAATGAGGGCGATCATCACTTAGTAAGAGAAAAGCACTCAGTCAGTATACAAAAATCCCTGGATGCAGATCATGTGTACATGTGTACAAACAATATACGTACGTATTTGAGATATTCAAAACTTCTTTCAAATGCCTTGTGGTGTCCCCTCTGTCAGGGCTGTAAGAGCAACGGCAGGTTATGCTCGTGGTATTCTCCAGTGGGCACCGTAAAGAGGAATCGTGCGTGAGAACGCAATGCTTTCTTTGTACTGTGGGCATTTCCATTTTCATAATTCACTGCATTGCCATAAGACTTCCATAGAAAATAAGCAGGAAGTGGGAACTGCGCACTCGCTTTTATTAGTATATCTCCATCAAGAATTGATTACGCGATGAGGCAGTGTTCGCAAAGAGCGCCTTCCTCTTTTCCAGGGTACTCTGTTGCGCAAACTATTCTTGCGGAATTGCGGAAACCATTACTGACGAATGACTGGGGATATTTATATCCGAAAGTCGACCCTATCTTATCAGCGCCCACGCGTTGCTCGGTACAATATTTTGCTAAATTCATGGTATTTTTTTTTTAGTTCGAGATACTTCTGCTTCGTAGAATAACATTGACGACGGCTGCCTCTGTCATAACACTATACAGCTCAGTAATAACACTGGAGACTTTCAAAGCAATGCACGATTTGTCGTATACCCGCACTCTTCTGTTTGTATGGGGTGTCACTCCTAAAGCTCATGACATCCACTTCATTAGCGCAACGAAAGGTAACGAGCTTTTACCATTACATGCGTTATCCCCGCCTACAGCCTATTCTACAAAGAGCTTGCGTACTATTTCACTTCTCAACGCAGCACTTGTGTTGTAAGGAGTGGGCGGATCGCGATATTGATCAGCCTGGTCTTGTGCACTGACTGGAACACGCAGTACATAGAAGACATCTGCATCCAAGATATTACCCGCGTCTTCTTCCATGGCTCAAAAATTTAGTTGCATGAACCAACTCGCCCAAAGACGTGTACTGTTATAGTTAACGAAACTGGAGAGTGTACTGCCTCTTATCTATCCTTCTTTATTTTTCGGGCAACGTACGAAAGTTGGTATCCACTATTCTTAGTTGAGTACAGGAATTATTTTCCGAAATACGACCAAAATTATTCGTGCCCTGCAAGCACACACAATTGCTATATACCCTTTTGCTCTTGAATATCAAAGGTCAACGTCCAAATTGGGACAGAGAGGCCCACATCAGCTTCTCACGGTGGATAAAAGGTAGGTTCCGGAATTGCACCACCGTCGACAACACTACTGCTTCGCCCCCTTACCTAACACTCGGCGCCTGCCACAACAATGGAGTAGTCTCTCATAACAAATGGGCGCCATATAGAACAGGGATATCTCGGGACAAACACGTGGTACCTACGAGCGGCCACTTTTGATTTGTATATTCTGCGCACACCTCTTCAAAACCATGCGGGTAAGGAAGACTTGCTTTTCGCTCTCTTCTTACCAGCCCTTCGTCCGCCAACTGTCAAAGTTCTCTGCAGAAATCTGTACTGGCTTTCAAACGCATGCTTGAATAGAATTTTTCTTTTCTCTTTTCTATAGCAGGCACACGCCTGCCGTCGACACCTAGTTTTCTTTTTTTTTTCAGTTTCAGCTACATTTTGTTCGCCCTCCACTGCCACCCTCAGAAAATTTGTCCATTGGTTGTTCACTTCACTTTTTTTCCCACAGTCTGTCGCTTCGCCCTGTTTGCTTAGTAACGCAAAGAAGGCGGGGGTTCAAGGAAGCCGGCGATTCATTTCGAGGAAAAGAACCCGGGCATCAAAGAGCGCCAGCCATGCGCAACTCTGTCATTCGTCGGCCGCTGACAAATGGGACAAAGGAGGGCTCGACGAAGGCGGCCGGACCGTGGCTTGCAGAAGCTTGTGCGAAGGCTTAGCAGAATGAGAGGACCGAAAGCGGCTGTTTTTATTACGCCGCTGGCCAGGACGTCCCTTTTTTCTTCTGTCTTTATTCTTCAGCCTTCACTTTCTCACACGCTCCGCAATTTCAGAAGTCTCGGTATGCACAACGCCCTTTGGAATAGATGGGCCAATTTGAGACTGGGCGTGAATGTGCGAGCAAGGCTCGGCAGTGGCCGTTCGATCTCGAGGAATAAAGAAGGAAAGTTTGGATATGGAAATCTTTCGGACGCGTACAAGACGTCCGGCTTTCCGTGCCGCACGAAGAAGTGGGATTCCTCGCGACTTTTCTTTCAGCGTTCGGTGTGTCCGCTTATAACAGCCAGACAATTTCCAGCCGCGGTGCGCGTCTTCGGCTGAGTGCAGTGCCGTTTCGTTCCTTCGGTGCTAATGGGCTCGCAACGCCACGAATATATAAGGAGAATTACTTTCTTTTTTTTTTTCTATTGCGCTCCCAACTGAGTGGCGCCCAAACTTTTAGAAGTCCTTTTAAGTGAACGCGGAAATCCGTGTGTGAGAGGCCTGAAGAAAAAGATGGATTGCGTTATTATGCTTCCCACGTCATTAAGGCTTTCGTTTTTAGCTTCCCGCTTCGGCAGTAAGGATTGATTTGAGACTCATGGACGGCTTGGTTTTCTTTCTAGTTGTGCGCACTTTCACCCTGTGCTCAGCTCGGCAGAATCATCACCCTCGCATTTTGCATTCTTAACAAGGCTTTCGGTTATTTTAAGCGTAGTAAGTTGGACTGTCGACCAAAACCAGCCCGTCCAAGTTAACGTTTGTCCTTTTTACGACGCCACGCTTTCCTTTTTGCGCCAGCAGACATGAAGATCAGGTCGGCTTTTTTTCCAAGAGCGAGCGTGCTTTCAGTGGTCCATGGGAGGCCGGGAGCATAGTTTTCTAGCTGTTTAGCTTGCCGCATCACTATGGCAGACAGTGCTTTCTGTGATCACTATGGTAGCGAGAAAACGATCGCTTACGTCCCCTGTGATCGTTCCCGGTACTGTCAGTCTCGCGCAGCAGAATCGACACGCCTGGATGATCGGCCGCTGTCTCAGCGAACATTGTTGGAATGCTGGAACGTCATAGTTTCGCAACAGAAGGCGACGAAGGCTCTGGTCAAGTTCCTACGAGAAACGCGCCTCGTTTAACGGCCCTGATATCACCATGTTTCTGTGTGTGCGCTTAAATCTCTCTCTGTCTACCCTTATCCTTTCCCTGTGCAGGATATAGGGAACCGGATATTTTCCTCTGGTGAACTGTTCTTTCTTTCTTTCTTTCTTTCTTTCTTTCTTTCTTTCTTTCTTTCTTTCTTTCTTTCTTTCTTTCTTTCTTTCTTTCTTTCTTTCTTTCTTTCTTTCTTTCTTTCTTTCTTTCTAAGAATTAATGGCCGTGGTACTTCTACAAGGCCGTCCTATAGCACTGCATCACATTCCATTCCACATGGCTGTTCTGTTAACAGCCATGTGGAATCACCGTCCCATTCCGCCATTGAAAGTGCATGGAGTAGGCCCAGATAGACGCGTGGAGTCGCGCGCATAACAGCAGTGAGTGACCGCTGAAGAAGTGACAGAGACGAGTCAATTCCAACAGGGCGCGTTGGATGTGTTGTAGTTCTTTTTGTAATGCACCGCGTGGAGCCTTCCTATATTAAGAACAGGAACGAAATTGCTCTACCAAGGTACCGGAGCACTTAGTGCACGTGCACTTTGCTGCTCAACGACATCAGTCTTCGGAGTTGGATTATAGCATATGTAGAGAGAGAGAGAGGGGTAAGGAAAGGCAGTGAGGTTAACCAAACGCGCATCCGGTTTTCTACCCTTCGCTGAGGAAAGGGATAAAAGGGTAAATAGAATGAAAAATAGCGTATGTAATAGCGTATGTAATAGCGTATGTAAGTTTTGTCGTAACGACGTGAAGTATCATAAGCAGGGCTGGTGTTCTAACTTATGACAAGGTCTAGGTAGAGTAGCTTCGGCACGATCTTCGTTGCTATCGCGCAGGCTTGTTCATTTGGCTTTTCGCAGAGAAAATGTTCAAGCAGTAGGAAACAGCGTCTTGAGAAACTTCTGTTTAAGAAACTGTCATCTCGAAATGGTTAAACTGACCGTAGCGAGACGTACCTCATTCCGCTAGGAAAGACAGCAGACCTGAATATATGAAATTCTCGCTATTGCACATTAATTTATGGCTTACCACAAGCACAAACCTACGAAACAGTTTGATGGACACGCTGTCTACTAATGCGCTCGCTTGCCGCTTTCTATCAGACGTAGGATTCGTGTGCAGAAGCAAATGTGTCGGATTCGGTATTTTCTTGTTTCACCTCGGTTCTGTAAAAAATGTACTAAGGTGTGACCAGCGACGCTTTTGCGATTTTTCTGATAGCCGAGAATCCACAGTTATCTGTAGCACTATTATTATTATGCACCTCATATATAAGGTAGCTTTGGTCGCGTTTGCCTTGTATCTTCCTGTTTATGTAGCGTTCTTGTCTGCTTACAATAGGGACTTAATAACGTTTGCTGTCGGGCTAGTTGGTGCATAGCTGAACTTGAAGTCATGGCGCAAATGGTTAGACAGGACCGAAGAAGACACGTAAGACACAGACAAGCGCACACTTAACTAAGCGTTCGGAGGAATAAAATTTAGTTGCGAGTGTGCGCTTGTCTGTGTCTTACGTGTCTTCTTCGGTCCTGTCTAACCATTTGCGCCATGACTTCAAGTTCAGTTACAATAGGGACAATCCCCATATATATATTTGTCAAGTACATAGCGTCATATGTCGGAACATTTGTATTGCGGCACAGACTGAGCTTGTGTTCTTTTTTGCGTCTGCTAGCTTAGGTGTTTAGTTTTGCTGTTGCTAATATCTTTACGATGACAGTTATCGTGTATGTGGAGTAAGTTTAGCCACATATAGGCACCTCCGTTTAGTGAAAAAGGTCTTCGCCTAAAAAAAACGAATGTGACAATAACGTTGCCTTTTCTTTCGGTTTATCATACTCCTAAGAATATTCCTTTTTCCTTTTTGTACAATCCAGATATATGTCTCGCTTTCAACAAAGATATCGAGAGGGCACTAGCATGTTCGCGCTTGAACAAGCGTAAGCACTATTCGAGCAATCCGTTGCTGCCGATGTACAAAAAAAAAAAAACCTTGAATTATAGGCGAAGAGCTCTTTTGCCGCTAAGCGCAATACTGAAAGGGCATCCAACAAGTGGCACGAAATAAAAGAACACACTTAGTAACCCACCTAAAAACCTGGAGCGAGAATAAGACCAATCGGCTAGAGAGCTATAGCGCATTCCTTCCCGTTCCTGAAATCCCAATTCCGTGCTTTCTCCATCAAAGACGGTTCCGCTTGCCTTAAGCCCCGCATTCATTGATCGATCGCTAAAGTGGCTGTTTGGGGACGTTGCTCTCCATGTTTGTTTATTCGGGCATTGAATCAAACGGAAGGAAAAGGAAGTAGGCCGGCCCGAGCTTCAGCCGTTTCCAGCTCTTGCGACAAATAGCGGCCGCACCAGCAAACAAACGACGCCTCACGACAGCATCTTGGATGAGAAATGCAGCGGAAAACTTTACACCGGAAGTGAGACAGCGGGGATGCAATTTTCTGTGTCGATATAGGAAGACCCAGAGCGTTTTCTATTGCTCTCTATTGACGCCGAAACAAGATGTTTATTACACCTGTCTGTTTTCAGCTCGACGTACCCTTATTCTAACAGAGTACGTGTACTTTCAGCGTGTATGAGACGTTTACGATGTAGTATTGATGGTCCCCTTCTGTCATGCAATTTACACTCAAATGTACCACCGCCTTCAAGTGCGCATAATGCGCGTAGCGTACCGCCGCTCTTTATTGAAGTAATCTTCAAAATGTAATTTCATTCTTTCCATGACGATGCGCGATGAAAGCTTGTTTTCGCTTTTCTATGCAGAATAATGCTGTGCGAAATAGTTTACCGGATATCATGCGCTCATCCTCTTTTAGCGTCAAGTGCATTGCCTTTAAAAAGAATGCAAGGGCGAGCAAGCTACATAGATCGCCACTGATGAATAGCACAGTATTACTGCGTTCTGTCCGCAAATAATAACAACAAAGTTTACTAAACCGACAGCTCCTTCCAGACGTTATGTAAATTAGCGTATTTTGACAGAAAAATTACGCCGATGAGCTAGAATGGTATGCCTTTTCAAAATGTTCAGTAAAACCTTCACATCGAAATTTTTAGCCTCCTTTGTCAAAGATGTGTACGTGAATAACCTTCTGCTTGAAACGTCTGCTAAGAGCCTCTCTTCTCTGTCCACGCGTTCAAAAAATGAATACTACAGTTTTTTTTTCTTCAATCACTTCTCTGTAGCACGTTACTTTAGCTGCGTCTCGCCTCTTTGTGTTGTGCCCGAACAAGGAAGCTTGTCTTGAGAAGGACGCACCCTGTTATATAACTATATACGCCAACATTATATATGAACATAATTAACGACTTTCTGAAAAATGTCCGGAGATTTATTCGTAAATTTGGACTAGTATACTAGCCTATAGTGGTCAGTCACGAGAGCATAAACCCCTGGCGACTTCCTCGGTCCGATTGACAGCCGGTGGTCGGTCTTCTTGGGCAGCGCTGAGCAGGGTATAGTCGCCCAGTCCATCTTCCGCTCCTCCCCCATTAATTACCAGTGCGTCATTGGCCGTCTATTCGCTACCGCAGTTAAACAGTGCTAAAATTGTGGTAAAAATATGGCGGATTTTTGGTGGTCGTAGAAAAATAAATAGAGATAACCCATCCAGCACCTCCACAAACAACATACGGCAAAGCTCATTCGTATTTACGCGTTTAATGAAACGCTCAGACGGGCACATTGTGACGCGTCGCTGAACAGTAACTCATTGCCGCACTATGCCACCGTAGAGAATGTTGGAATGAACGAACGAATGAATGAACTTTTATTTTACCATATACAATACCCATTCACTTGCTGGCTTCATCACCGTGGTGAAAAAGAGAAAGAAAAAAAAAGGCATATGTGTGATCTTAAGCGGAGCAGGGGTTGGCCGATCTGCGCAAGGCTTTGCGCCATACATGTTCAGTCGGGATCTGAAAAGGAGATCTTCGAGCATCCATTGGATAGTTTCCTCCATACATTGTTGCATATAGGAAAGCTGAGCCACTTTTATAAAGAGAGCCCAAACTATAGTTTGGGCTCTCTTTATAGAAGTGGCTCAGCTTGTTTCATGAATTTGGGATACCCAGAGCATATGCTTCGCTGTTGCTGGGGCTTTGCAGTAGTCACAATCGAGGTCAGGGTTTTTAGTCGCGCACATCTTGTGGAGCACCGGGATTGTTGTGAAGCTTCGCGTTTGCAGTTGCCTTTGCAGGACCTCATATACAGGCGGGTGCATTTTCAGCGGTAAGGGATCGCGTTTTATTGCTCCTTCTAAATTAGCTTTCATTTTTCGCCTGCGCTGTACTGTAGCTCGGTCGGCGGCTGTATAGGCATTGATTTGGATGGACGTTGCGTGTTGCTTCGAAGTGTCATCCCCGAGTGACTCCCTGATTTGGTATTGCAGGGATCGCTGATGAACTTGCTCGCTCACAGGATACTTAGTGTGCCCAGAAATTCAATGGCTTCATGCTCGGACAGGCCAATCTTGGAGCTGAGAGATATGGCTGAGGATGTTATTGGAATATGCCGGTAGCTTCCTTCGCGTACTGTATCGAAAAGAGGCCGAAGCATCGCAGTGATTTCCTCTTCTCTTCTGTCCGGTAGCCGAAGCCTACCTGGCAGTACTGGATAACCTTCATCCACTGCCTTCAGTTGTACTGTGATTATCACGGTTCGCCGATTATCTTTCCGCACTAAAGCAAGGAAGACTGTGAATTCCTAATGCGGTGCCAGAACACTGAAACTCCCAAAGTCAGACTCCTTAGCACGTGCAGTGCTCGCCTTCTCTCTTTACTCCTCTTTCTATATTCCCCGTTCCCTTACCCCCAGTGGAGGGTAACGAACCGGACGCTCGTCTGGTTAACCTCCCTGCCTTTCTTTTCTTTGTCTCCTCTCTCTCTGTTCCTTTGCGCATTTTTAAGGGTTGCTAGCGTTTGGGCAAAGCATGCGTGCGTGCGGTGGAGGCCTAATGGTTAGAGCATCGAGCTGCTCTGACGTGCGATGAAGGTTTGATTTCCTGATCAGACAGAACCAGTAATAATCACGCTCAGGAAAATTAGATTGAGTTCATGAACTCAATCTAATTTTCCTGAGCTCTAATGAGTTCTAGGTGAATGAAGCAATATATGTTGTTATTACGTTTGTTCTTAGACTATAAAAATGAAACCTTTTCAGGTGCAGCGGAAAACTACAGATATAGTTCAGACACTGAAAGAAGAGCGCCGCTGAAATTTTCGTTTTGATCAATGGCAATTATTTTTAAAAATCCTTTTATACAAGCTTTCCAGCCGGTTCTTACAAGGGCTCGACTGCAACTTTTGCCGACAATATCGAATTACTGCAATCTAGTGAAGAAATGCAAATTTCGTCTTGTACGTGGAAGTGTCCCAGTTTTATCGCTACGTGCATAGTTTGTATTCTATATTCGGGCGAGTAAATTAACAAATGGCGTGGGGCACAAAATGCCACTGGAAAAGATGACGACGGTTTCACACATATATCTTGTGTGGATTGCCAAATGTCTTCAAGCTTCTTAATGGCACCGGGCCGCAGTTTCAGTGCTTCAATGAGTGGACGTTTTATACCAAATTAGTGCTACTGAATGGAACGGCAATTTCGCATTTTTGTGTCTTAAGAAAAAATCGTTTGCCACATTGTCTCATATATGACGCATTAACGTACAGAGCACGAGCGTTAGGAAGGATAAGTAATACATTTCTACTACTTAAAAAAATTAATCACGCTGAAATACAGATAAATTTGCACACGCATTCTTCTTCAAATGATTCAACCTTGAAACTGCTGCGCCCACGTAGTGACGACTGTATGTAGCAAGCATAACTGCATTGTTCTTAATACGGCACAACGTGACGTTCATGCTAAGTCTGAGAACTCAGGCGCGCGATATTTAATTGGAGAACTTAACTCAGAGGGATTGTGGCGTTTAGAGTAAGATTAAGTGGACTTTAAGGTGAGCTAATGGATCAACTCCCGAAAATGAAGATATTCTCCGGAAACTCTACTATATTGAACTTCACCTTCATGGGTGGTAAAAGAAAGTCAAAAGTTCCTTCTTGAAGTTCGTAAGCAAATCTCCGCACATGAACGCCAACGTCACGTAACAAATTTCTATCATATTTTGGTCATGATGCCAAAAAAAAAGTTTCCGGGAAACGTGGTGCGTTGTCTGTGCCTGGATAGGAAAAGTACTTTTCTTTTTACCGCTTGACGATTATTGAGGCTCTTACAGATGCTGTCACAAAGAGTTGGAGCGGGAACGTGAACGGGAACGTGGAGATTAGTGAATAATAAAGAAAGAAAATCATTCGGCTCTAGTGTCCCTTTGAGCAAAATCTTGTATCTTAATACGCTGAAAACAATTTGATTGTGAGTGCCGCCTACCACCACTTATCTGTAGCTCCAAAGACACTGTGCAAGTGTACAATCCATAAACTGAAATAATTAGATAACCTCAGGCACCCTAACATTCAGCGACATACGGGATGACAATCCAATGTTTGCAGCACTGTTCGATTGTGAATGCATTTCAGGCTACGATGATATCAGAAGGTAAGCGGGAGTAAGTGCATGCTTAGCATTCTTGAAACATGCTTCACATACACAACAAACCACGCATGCGGGAGCAAAAGAAATGCCTTAATAGGCGAATACGCGCTCACGGTATGTTGTATGAATCCACCTTGATGTTCGGCGATGCTTGTCATGTCCCCAGCAAAAACAAGTCTGGCTGGTGATCGATTCCCGAAGGAAGGAATGCAGGCGCTATCACCATGCGGGAGATGGGGGCGAAACATGCGTTTTCGAATTGCGAGCCAATAATCACGTGACGGTCTAGAGGCGGGACTTTCTGGCAAAGACCTGATTGGAGCGCATGTGGAGCCGGGATTACCATTTTAAGTCCCATCGTGAAACCGCGGCATGGTAGCCTAATTAGAATACGAAGGACGCATGCTGGCAAAACACAGGTAACCTCGTTTAATTTGGAGATTCCCGCGATGAAAACAAGGTAACAACTGTGTCTCTTCGCCATGAAAAGCTGTATACCAGGTCAAGATCTCTTTTTTTTTTTACGTGGACTCTAGAACTACAGATCAAAATGCGTTTGTTACATAATAACAGAACAGGAAGCTGCGCCTATCTTTTCGATACCGCGTTGGCTTTTTGTTGTTGCATAGCCTCGTAGATTGCAATACGAGATTGGTGAAAGCCGCAGCCAGCGCAAGCAATGTGAATGCAGCGCAATTTAGAAATCGTAAGAACTCATTACAATGAGGTCGCCGGCACAGCTTTCGTGTGAAGCAAGAAAAGAAGCATACAATTTTGTTCTCTGGGAGCAGGATTATACACAGGCGCCGGGTGCAACTGCCCGAAATGCTCCTACCTCACTATGCTAAATACTAGGGCACTCTAAATGATATGCAAAGCCGGTTAATCCATGGTCAAAGATGAGTTGCGCCATTGTTACAAGTTAACAACTTGTAACTGTCAGAGAGAACTTCGGCAGAGACCACTGAGCTCGGGGGCTGCAGTGGCTGACCCACCGTAAATCAGCTCTGATGAAGTTTCGGAAGCAAAATAACTTAACGAAGCAATCTTATTTAAGGCACCTAAACACAAGAACAAAAAAAAACAACAAATACGTACAGAATTCATGGTGTTCGCGCCATGGCGAATTGAAGGCGAATGGTAAGCGGATAGGCGTGCAAGTGGTGATGCTCTTTCGTGACAGCCTGGATAGAATGCTCGGCGAAGTCCAAGTCGGAATTAGCCAGTAACACCTCAACGCGTTCCCTATATTTGGTGCCCTATTGTGACAGTGCCGTGACAAGTCACCATGACGTTGATGTGTCCCTAAAATCTCTTCTCTACTTTCCCTCTTTCCATTCCCTTTCCCCTTCTCTTGCACAGAGGAGCCAACCGAAGATATTCTCTGGTTAACCTACGTGTCCTTCCTTTACCTCTCTCTCTACCTATACTTTGTTTGCTCACTTAGTAAACTAATCTTAAGCGTGATAGGGCCGCGATTGTACTTCTAACCTCTTAAAAACGCTCGCTGTATAACACACACGTACAGCATATATATATATATATATATATATATATATATATATATATATATATATATAGGAAAGTGCAGGTACAATGTATACACGATCAAAAAAATCCAATTGCCCGCTGTTCCCTACTTTATTTTGTTCTGGTGCAGTGAAATGTTCCCAGGAACAGTAAAAACAGTGCCTCGAAGTCGGCCATCTGATCTCTGAGGTTTCACTTCCCCGCAACCACGACGTGATTATGACAGACGCCGTAGTGGAGGGCTGCGGAAATTTCGACCATCTGTAGGCTTCTTTAACGTACACGCACATCGCACAGTACCCGGCAGTGCATGATCTGTCCACTCATCTCGTTATATTTGTGTGTACATGTACAAATGACTAAACTAAGATAAAATACACTGTGTTGACATATTCTCACAAGATCCAGCATAACGCGGGCTGCGTAAAGAGAAGCTATTGCTAAGATAAGCTATAATGTTGAGAACGTGGGCACGACTTGCTGACACAACGACCGGAACTTAAATGTGTTCGAAAAGCAAAAGCGGCAGTGTACGTATATTCCGGTGCGCTTAAAAAAAACTGGGTGGATAAAGGTAGTGAGGTAGTGTTTAGTTCCCCAGCACACATTTTGTTATAATCATATTGTTGGCACAACTGGTAAAGAACCTGAAAGAGAGGGAGAAGGGAGGAAAGGGGATGAAAGAAACATTTTATTGGTGATGCAGGAGGGTGTTAGCGAGGTTATGTGACCTGGTTTGTTACTCCATATATCCGGTGATGATTATGATACATACAGTGGTGACACTTGAACACTTCTAACGCGCAAACTAAAAACCAGAATTTAACGAATAACAACATTAGAATGCATAGAAGCTAGGCCGCCATGGCCCAGTTTGAGCATGCCGCTTAGTTATTCGTTAAAGCCATTCTGGATCAGTTTCACAAAAGGACAAACGGTAGAGCTGGCGCTCAGGATGGATAACAATGATCAAAGATGGGTAAGTCAGAAAATACGGAGGCTGCAAGATTTCAGCAGCAGTTGTATCGCTGTAACCAGTGGTTCCATTGCTTTTGGCACATCTATACGTTGTTGAGTCACCTAAGCTCTTCCTAAATTTTCTTTAATTAACAATACAACGAAAAAGCCAGCACGAAGTAATGCTCATCCCAGGAAAAGAGCCAGCACATCAGTGCGACTGCTAACTACGGATGGTAAGCATAATTTCCCTCTACCCTCCAGTAGCTCGACTTGCTGAAATTCCGCACTTAAACCAAGAGAATAAATCTTATCAAGAAAGAATTACGGGCTGCCAGACTGAATCGACATGCGCCGTGTAATTACTTTCCGGCGTGCTCGGGAAAAAACAATAAGCGGGATTTCCACTAGTGTGTGACCGTGCCTGCCGTTCGGTGCCACGTTCATGTCAAAACTAATATAGTTCCAGAGCCTAAGTGCGCTGATTAAAGCAGGACTTTGAGCAAGGAATTGATGTCAGGGAGATGAAAATGGATGGGCACAGAAGATTTGAGAGCTCTCCTTGTCAAACATCATAACTCATCGCCTAAAGTTTTCCTTCTTTATATGTGGAAGTTAACTTATTTTCGCATACGTGAACTTCTTTTGCAGCTTACTCAAGAGATATATCAAGCAAAATAAATATTCAGATAGGCAGTGATGTGTTAAGCTGCCACTCGTATACTGCGTGACTGCAAATGCTAGAAGGAAATGTCTTTACGTTAGCAAATTTTGAACGACATCACGTGCAACTGTAAGCCCAATCACACAAAGCTCGTAATCCTTTAAAATTGCTAAGATCTTCGAGAACGAAATGTACGGATGATGATATTCGGGAGCATTGGGCGAAACCATGTCAGAGAAAATAATTGAAGTGTCCGAAGGTACGACGGACTCACCCACTGACAAGTTCTGTAGTTCTGTCCAACCAGCTGCTTTATGTCTTTTTGATCCTCAGTGTGCGACAGATATTTAACGCGAAACCTCTGAGCAAGACGTAATATGTCTTATCACACTACCTTCAGATGTGTGATAAGGCGCACAGAAATCCGCACCATACTCGCATGTCACTTTGTCTCCAGATGTGCTAGGTAAGATTTTACGCAAACAATGTGGACTAATCGACATGCATAAGCTACTTTAATGAAAGCCAGCGTTATCCAGAGCGCCGAGAGGGTGTACAGCGTAAATTTTCCGATATCTGGCTTCTGGGAACGCTAAAAGAAAAAAATTGGCAGACCCCACGTGCAGTGGGAATCAAGGAAATGCGAAGCAAGCATCAGGAACGTAAAATGGATTTGCATTGTTGTCTCGCTATACCGAGTTTGGTACATATGAACTTAACAAAACGGCCGCAAAAACACCGTGACTGTGGCATGTAAACCATGCCGCTCATACACGCATGTCATGATTTTAACGTTATGACCTGTCATTTACGCTCGTCTTGCAGTCGTGTTGGCCATAGCAATTTTGGTGTACACCCCATTAACGAAACGAGTGGCATGTAGATCGTGCCGCTCTTGACATGCGTGTTACGATTTTCATGTTATGACCTGTCATTTATGTTCGTCATGTAGTGATGTTGTGGCATACCAATTTTCGTAAACATTCCATTAGCGAAACGGCCAGGAGAGCACGAAATCGTAGGCGGCTAGATAGATAGATAGATAGATAGATAGATAGATAGATAGATAGATAGATAGATAGATAGATAGATAGATAGATAGATAGATAGATAGATACGCTCAAAGTCGTCGAAGTTCGCTAAGGAATGCTTCGCATTTAAAATGCTGGTAAACGTTCCTATAGAAAAGTAGTTCACATGTGTTTCGGTGCAGTAACGCTGTTCACGTTGTTGTCGGGTATGTTCACGCCAGCTAAACGTCCACACCAACTAGCATGCCAACGCATTGTCGGGTGTGTGGTTGCTCTCAGTATCGCGTCTTCCGTTTCGCTTTTGTTGTACGTGCAGCTTGCCGACATGGCCGATATCTTTTTACTCCTTAGATAGCGGAGGAAATGCCAAAGCATTTCAAGCAGTGCAAGTTATTATCGCTAAACGGTCGTATTCATATCAGACAGAAAGTTAAGGCATGCTTCTTTAGTTGTCTTTATGCTATGTTTCTGCAGCCATTGTTATATTTGGGATGTTTAGTCCACTAGGCTAAAGAAATTACTCGAAACACGTTCCTCGACTGCCAGATAGATTTAGCTGCGCAGCTCCAAGCAAGGCCGGCTCATAGCTTTTATGTTGACTCGTATAGCAGGAATGGTAAAAAAAGTCGTCACAGTTTAACGCAAGCTGTCATAACCAAAACTAAAAAACAAAGGTAAAGGGAATACGCATGGTGTTCGCTTTCCTCCAAAACGGAGTAATTGAAAAGTCTCCCCCGCGTGATTGATGCCTAACTTTATGCGTGTAGTATTGACAGCACAGTGCGCACCTTTTCCGCGCAACATTCGTTAACATTTACCTTTGTTATCGGCACACTCTAGCGTACACTGCACACATTATTTTCTGAACAGTTTATCTTTCACGTCATCTTAACCTATTAGGACTCATTAGATGACCGTTGGCGAGCACACGAACTATTCACCAACAAGTCTGAATAGCTGCTTTTCATCCTCCAGTACAGTCATTCGTCCGACGTCTATCTACAGCAGCAAAAATTACGTTTTGAACGGGTTAGAGAGCAACGTCCGACACTCCAGAACTGACCAAGGAGGCTATCAGTGACAAACTTCGGTGTCAACATAAATTTTAGGGAAAAGCACCCTCCTGTCTGTTTTCTGTTTTAAAACCTTTTACTCCTTAACCTCATTCCCCTTGTGTGTGATCGGACGAGAACCGGCGTATTCAGCATGGTATGGCCGATGGCCCTTGTGTGTGGAACGGCGAATCCAACTGGCACGTGGTGAAACTTCTACCCCTTCCTTTTCCTCTGCCCCCTAGTTAGAAGAACGAACCCCGAACTCAGCTGGCATTTACTGCCGTAGAAGTGAGCCGTTGCGCTCAATGTTCTCTCACTTTGGAGAGAATTGCCTGAATATAAAGAATTTAGTGTAGTCTTGGTGGACAAAAGCCCTTTAAAGGGAAAGTGCGTAGGAGTGCCTTCGATTATGCTTCTAAGCGTTGACAGAATCGCGAGCTGGAATCGTTGTAAAGGTCTTATTTCTGTCTACCAGCCTCTTCTGCCTACCAGTGCACTTCAAGCTTCTTCGCGCCGACACGAGCTGCTAGTCCGAGTTTTTATACTGATTAGCATGTTTACCATTTTATACACCGTCTCCTGAAGGACCGATATGAACAAACTGCTTCTGAGCACCCAAGCTAATTACATTACGCTTTATAATTACGTCCGTTCGTTCGGGATTGTAAAGAGCAGTTAGCGCACCAAACTGTACGTATAATAATTAAGCGTCTATGCTTCTCCTAATCGCAACTCTCCAGTGCGTCGATTGGAGACTGTAGTTATGGGTTAACACGCGCTTTACTGTGAAATTCTTCGCTGCAAACTTGTTTCCACCAACCACTAAAGTGAATTATGAGACGAGTACAAGTGCATCAGTACGTCATTTCTACAGAACCTACGTTGTGGTGTACAGTCTTGGTTCACGAATTTCTAAATGGGCTGCGAATTTCGCTCCGCGCAAACCTGCATCAGCGCTACCGAGGCAGGCGCGGTAGTGTTTGAGGCAATGCTTGCAGCCACGATGAAAGAGCGCGCCAATCTCTAGTGGTTTTGCTCGCTCAAGTACGCTGTATGACAACGTGCACCGTGTGAACGTCAGTAAGCGGGCTGCAAGCATACAGCGGCTCCGCACACACTCGTACTGAACTTAACCTAACGTTAAGCGTGCCGTAATCGACAAGGTAGTCAGACGTCCCCCGGGAAATAAAAACTGCCGCAGTAGCCTAATATGTCCACGGAAAACATGCAGAGAATACTTTAGAGGCAAGTGTAGCGATGGACTAAAATGATGCCCTTGCAGCAATATCTGTAACGTCTACTTGCAAGCACATAACTTAGTGGCTAACAAAAAAAAGTACTACTGCAACGCAAGAAGCACAACCACTTGGGGAGAGCAAATATTGGGAAGAACACAAGGGGTCTGTTTAAATCCATTCTTAATTAGGAAGGAGGGAAGCAAGCAGCAACGAATTACCAATAATGTCCATGGGGCCGATTCCGTGGCATGGGTTGCATTAGAACAGTGAGGAACCAACCGACCAACCAAGCTGAGACCATGGCGCTGATCGGGGCCTATTGGCTCTGACATTGTGGATGGCGCAGCCCTTTTTGGCTTGAAACGTAACGTTAATAATTCCGGTGTCAAAATATTGGTACGGGATATAGTTCAAGCCCGGTACTGCGAAGCTGGACTTTGGCCACAGCTTCAGGCAGTGCTTAATGAAACTAAGCTGTCCAGCATGGTATGGCTCATTCTCCATTGCTCATCGTGTGAGTCGTGTCCATAGCTCTGGGCCAGTTTGGTGGTCCTGCTACTGTAGTAGGCACCACTGTGACCACGATGTCAAAAATTGACTGACACTATTGGAAACAGTGCGCGCACAGACGAAATGGTGATACACTACAAACATAAGCAACGCTCCGTTAATTGTTTATGGCAGACGTCGCAAACTCTTCGAAGCTCGAGTCTCACTTCGTCACTTGGACTACTTTTAAGAATTTCCAAGATGTGTTAGGCCCGCCAACAACGAGAGACTTCTCGTTGAACAGCACCCACACGGCCGAGTGCCTCTCTTATGACGGGAATGTTAGATCTCATAGCAGGAAATTTAGCACCATATCGATGCGTGCTGACCCGCCTACGAATAGGCGAAACCTTGCAAAGCAAACCATGAATACATAGGTAACTATGCTTTTCAAATATGGCCGGCTAAGAACTGACAACACTGCACGCGTTACCTCGTGAACTTGCACCCGAGTTGCCCAAGCTTCGACGAGCTAGACAGACAAGGAGAGTTGGCTCGGCTACCAGCGACAACAGACGATTCCCTTGACGCGCGTATCAGCGCTATCGGCGAATGATACTCTAAGATCATAGATAAGGACTTCAGTGCACGAAGTAGTTCGACGACTTCCGTTTTCCCGGCAGCCGCAATTCGAATGAGGTGAAATACAAGGGCACCCGCGTGTTTATAATAAATAGGTGCTCGTTAAATAACTTCAGATGTTTAAAATTATTCCCGACCACGCCACTACAGTGCGTTTATTATTCATATCGTGGTTATAACACTCGAGAACGGAGACGGTAACTAAGCTCTTAGGCTGATCAACCCCGGAAGTGACGCCTCACTGTCCAGCGCCTACCATCGCATGGGTGTTTGAGGAGCACCAAGGCGTTGCCGGCCGCCGGCCTTTCTATCATCCAGCTTTTGTCACCGCAGCACTCACTTATGCGGCTGGCGCTGGCAAAAACGCGTAGTATAGCGATTTCACCCATTTGGTCTGTTCGACCGCAAAGAACGCTATTTTCTGGTGAAAAGCAGTAGCACGGATATCCATGACGCAATGCAGACAACCGACTTATGTGCTGTGCCTCTCCGCTCGGGCTTCTCTGCGATCACGGATGGATCGAAACGACTGACGCAACGATTTCCCCGCGACCTGGCGTTTACGAAATCCTAGCCCGGCTTGCTTTTTACGTCGAACATTTCACTTACTTTCGCTCAACCTCACCGAAGCACGGTTTGCATTGCTGTGCTAGCCGTCAAGCGCCAGTCACTGATGCGCAGAAGTGAAGGCTGCAGACCATGAAGCACGGGATGCCCCGTCGTCCGCTTGCGTAAGTCCTCACTTGTCTTCCTAATATTATGCGAGAGTGTTCTAAAGCGCGCGTACTTTCCCGCTCATGAATGCTGATGCCACTTCAATATTTTGCTTATTATGTTTGCTCCAGTGTGGTAAAGCACAACAGGACCATTTGCTGCGTCCAAGCAAGTGTTTCTGCTCGCAACATTTGTTCACAAATAATGAATACTTGTCGTTTGGGCCTTTGGACATTAATTACGTAAATAAGACGTGTAACGCCAACTGAGCGCCTACACCCCTTTAAACTACCTGGCTTTAGGATAAATCAAAGAAGTATGAAGCTGCACACTTTTTGCGTAGGTGTGTAGACTAGAGTGCAACATTTGCTGTTAGAATCGGTTTTGTAAACCAGCACTATCCTTAAGCCCTTCCTTTTTCTCCGTAAGATCCAAAATAGCTGATATTCAGAACTCTGAAGCAGATGCGAAAACTGGAACGATCTGATAGTGTTAACGTATCAGTGCTTTTACTTCGTCAGCAACAATTGTCGATAATGTAAAAATGAAGAAAAAAAATCTTGTTTTCGTAGCAACCAGAATCGCATTACGGCGATACCGTGAGCCTAATAGTGTTTCATGACCTCCCTACTGCCGATAATCCATTAAAACGCTATACTAATTGAACGAGTGAAATCATTTGTCTCGTTGAAATGGTCACAGCAGGTCGTCTACGATTGCTAACAGGATTTGTTTGAAGAACGGCCATCGAAGAGACGTAATGACTCCATTCGTTCTGAGCTATACTCTGCCTCGTGTAAACGAGTTTGATTAAAAGAAAGCTGCTGGCTGGCGTTTGGCTCAAGGTTAATGGTTGTTCGCCTAATGTTGCCCCTGAAGCGGTCGGTGCGTTCCTTGCGCAGTTACAAGGACAGCAGAGAATTTACGATAGGGGACATAGAGATATGGCGAGCAGCAAGAGGTTTCTTTCCTCTGCTAAGAGTAATGTTCCCGCATCATGGCGAGTGCGTTTTCACGACTCCTTATAGCTAAGGGAAAGTGATAATAGCTATAGATTGTCGAGGACAGCAAAAATAAAAAAAGACATTCTATAATCTGGTTCTTGGTGTTATAGCGAACAGCCTCGGTGTGCGCCGCTTTATGTGGGCGAAGAAATCAAGAGATAAACCTGCGATAGCAATTTCGCTGCAAGCGAGCGGCAGCCTGTGGTACCAGTGCATCAAATTACAATACGAAGTGCTCATTAGTATCAAATTTTCTTTGTTTTCTTTTTCCATAAGAAGAATGTTGCCTTTGAATTTGCAGAGTTTTGTAATGGTGGGATGGGGGTGTTCACTCTGCAATAATAAACTTCCTAGCAACAGGCCATGATGTTTGTATCGGTTCGGAAAAACGGTAATCGTGAGACATTGTAGGAAAATTTTATATAATTCAACGGAAAGAAAACACGGCACGCAGAAGAATACAGTAAAGCTCGCTGTATCGTGTCTTCTCTGCCACGGTTTCTTCGTGCTGCGTTGTACGAACCTACACAAGCTAGCTAGTTCAAACTGTTACCCTGTTAAGCAGTTAACCATTATGTAAGTTAGACTCTGAAAAAGCGCCCTTCAATTTTGAGGAACTCCTATATCGCGACTATCAATCTTATACAGATTTTTTTGAGCAGCTCCACGTTGAGGCATTCGATTTGTAAACTGTAAATGCAGCGTTCTGTTAGCTTTCAATGTCATTAATAACTGCGGCTGTTTGACATGCCAAAACCTCAACATCATTATGACGCACGCCGTAGTGGAGGGCTCCAGAAATTCTGACCACCTGAAGCTCTTTAACACGCGCTGATAACTTGCAGTACACGTGACTGACCGCTTTCGAGCGGACGATTTATTATGTGTCGGGTAGGCAAGTACCTTAAGTTGAAGGCTAAAGTCATAGTGGTGTAGCACTAGTTACATGTTTAGCATTTCGTCAGCGATTTTTAGTCGTCATTTACCAAGTTTTAGCCTTAATAAAGAGGCTGCCAGCGTACAAGAACAGCGCGCTCTCTGCTTTTCTGTAGTGCATGATTATGCAATCTTCTTCGCACGCAGAACTGCGCAGTCCCATTACTTCACGCACGACGCATTTGCGACAAGTGAGAGCTTAAAATAACAGCCTCCGGAAGGGCCGATGCGTGCGACGCTAATATCTGCGCAAAACTAAGAAACAAAAATATTTTACGAATTGTCTCTACTTTAAAGGCACGCTTCGTTAAGTTCGTTTCTTGCCGCAACCGCCGCGAAGACGTTAGCGTCATTCCTGTGGCGCAAAATGCGCATTGAATAGAGGCATTCTTCGTGCCGCGAATTATGCAGTGGCGCCATAACTAGAGCAGCGAGCTCATTTGAATATACAATGCGGCGTCGCTTTCGGGCCTGTAGCACCGGAGGCGCGGCCCCGTGCTACGGAGCCACAAGCTTCTCTCAACGACCGCAAAACAAGATCCCCTGGAGCTTCTCTCGAATGCATACATGCATGCATACCGCACCTCGTTTTCATTTTTTTCTTTTTTGGTGCAAGGATTACCTTATGGTAAAGACTTTAGCGTCTTCTTTTCCTTGTTGGGGTTGACGGGCAAGTTACGACGGCACGGTCTTCGAAAGGAACGTAACGCAGCTACATGCGCCACGAATGAATTAGCTTCTCCTTGTTAATAATGAAAATGCCATTAAATATTGACGGTAACTCACTATGCGTTTTCGATTAGGCATTTCTTCCACACGGAGGTGCTCAAATGGAGTTGTGGGAGAGGATATTAATGTTAAAGGACTTTCATGAAAAAACTTGTTTGCGAGCTCAAAAGCTGAGGTGGTTACCTGTCATAAAATGACATAGAGGTGGAAATCAATGAATTAGTTAAGCGGTTCAGAAGTAGCAACTTGAAAGCCATTTGCGACACGTACAGACACGCGCACTTGTGTTGGCTTATTGGCACAGATTACGAACAGCGTCGGCCGCGCTTATCTTGTATAGTGTTTCCCGAATGGTGTCGACTGTTCACCAAAATTTGCACGTCCGACGCACACACTTGAGTGCCTCGCAGAGAATCAGTCACAATATCAGAACGCACGTAGACGAATGCATAAAAGCGGATGCATTTCGCCATTGCTCAGTTTATACCGTCGACTGACGACTGTTCTCGCCGCTATCGTTTTGCAGTGAGACTTGCTTTGCTTTGCTGGGCACAGGATCACCCAGTAACAGTTTGACTGTTAATACTTCGTGTACCGTGTCGCTCATCGTCACGACCACATGATACTGTGATAGACTCTCATTCGTGCAGGAATACCTGGTCTTCGCTATATCTGTAAGTTCTGGAAAGATTCTGGAAGCCTTCCGCTCTTGAATAATTTGTCGCTGGCTGGTTGCATTCTGTAGCCTTCTTATGACCGCTATCTTTTTCCATTTGACAAATATTAACAAACATACTACTCCTAAATGTGGGCCCAGGTATACGGCTCTAGCCATAATACCTGAGCTCATTTTTAGCAGTAGCATATGTTCCTTCCAAGGCGTCCTTCGTTTGCCTCCAGAAATAAGGAAATTGAGGTTGGTTGTCCATAAAACATCGCAAATCCTTATAAAGCCCGTATCCTCGCGCGTTGACCAGTTAATGTATGAAAAAATTAGCATGGAGATCTACAAATATATGACAAACGTGACTGAACGGTTGTGACATCAATAACAAGATATGTTCGTTAGTTAGGTCAAAATTAATGGTAATGTAACCGTGCGTGGTTCACACCCACAATGCATATGCGGCTGTGAACCACTCGTAAGGAACGAAGGGAGGGAGGATGGATGGATGGGTGGATGGATGGATGGATGGATGGGACGGACGGACGGATGGATGGATGGATGGATGGATGGATGGGACGGACGGACGGCCGGACAGATGGATGGACGGATGGATGGACGGACGGACGGACGGATTGATGGGTGGATGGATGGATGGATGCATAGATGAATGGACGGACGGACGGACGGACGGACGGATGGATGGATGGATGGATGGATGGATGGATGGACGGACGGATGGACGGACGCATGGATGGATGAATGGATGGATGGAGGGACGGCTGGACAGACGGATGGATGGATGGACGGTTGGACGGTCGGACGGATGGAGGGATGGATGGACGGACGGACGTATGGACGGAAGGATAGATGGATGAATGGATAGATGGAGGGACAGGAGGACGGAAGGATGGATGGGCGGACGAACGGACGGATGAGCGGATGGATGGACTGTTGGACGGTCGCACGGACGGATGGATGAATGGATGGATGGATGGATGACGGACGGATGGATGGACGGATGGATGGACGGATGGATGGATGGATGGATGGATGGATGGATGGATGGATGGATGGATGGACGGACGGACGGACGGACGGACGGGCGGTAGGACGGATGGATGGGTGGATGGACGGACTTGCGGGAGGGATGGATGGTCGGACGGAGTGATGAATTGACGGATGGATGGACGGACGGTCGGACGGAGGGACGGATGGATGGATAGATGGATGGATGTATCCTTGTGCTACAAACAAGTGGTTGCTATTTTCCCTTTCATAAACATACATATTGTTTGTCCTGGTATACAGCCACGAACGACTGGCCCGTATAGCACAAGGAGCGATTTCTTCCATACAGACCCACCTGTCAACGCTCGGCCTGTCAATCTCAACGGAGAAGTCATGCTTTATTCTTTTTCCGGGACGACAGCGAAAAGCCACACGGTTGCATCTCAACTTGGGAAGCTAGCCAATACGACAGGCTGCAAGTGTTCGTTTCCTGGGTGTGATAATGGACAGCAAGCTGTCATTGCGGAAGGCTGTAGAGTATGTCTTTGACACATCAATGCAGCGACTTCATGCCCTCAAGCGAGTCGCCGGCATGCACTCGGGTAGTCACCCAAGGTCTATGCTCGCTCTACACTCCGCCCTGGTGACCAGTCGGATTCTTTACCAGCTGCCGTTGATGCGTCCATCAGAGCCCCAATATGAACGCCTAGAGTGTTCTAAATCGGAAAGGTATTCGCTTCGCCATAGGAGTCCCACAAGCGGCCTCAAACAGGAAAGTGTTATTCGATAGTCAATCGCTACCATTACATCTTTTGGCTTCTCAAGCCCTTCTGACACAACTACTTAGACTGAGTGAGTCCTCACCTGGGAAAACCTTAATCAGAAGACTCAGAAATAGGCACAAGTCTCACTTCTATGCCGCTCCCAGTACTCTAGAGATGCTTGGTGCCAAGAGTCGCAAACGAAGGCAACGAAGTGACCCTCCTTGGATGTTCGAAGACGTGTCCTACGAACTGTGCATTCCTGGGCTGAAATCCAAGCGATCAACCCCTCCTTCTGAAGCATGCTACCGGACGCTTGAGTACTTGTATGATAAATACAATGGCGATCTACATGTATACACGGATGGATCTGTTAGTATGGACAATATTGGATTCCGTCTGTTTGTTATGCATGGTCTGGACGTTTGGGCAACGTAGTCTCTTCAACCGTTGCAGAGAGTGCTGCTATTGTTGCTGCACTACGCAAACTGAAGAATGGACCCACAAAACAAGCCGTCATTCTCTCACACTCTAAGTCGGCAATTCAACTACTCTCTCGTGGAACTCCTCGAAACAAGTTCTGCCGACAATCATTGGTATCACTGAAAAAATCGGCCCAAAAAGGAATTAGGATAACTTTCCAGTGGATACCTTCGCATGTTGGTATCAACGGCAACGAAAGAGCAGATGCCCTGGCCAAGGCAGCGCTTTCAAGACAACCGACGATAAGAGCTCCTATTAATCAGATATCAGCAAAACAATCAATTCGTGATCATTTCCGTTCTTTGTGGAAGCCACCATACCAGCTTTGTGTGACAAAAGGACTTAGCCGCAGCGAATCAACTCTACTGTACGGAGTCAGAACGGGGTCAGCATGCACTCCCGCATGGTCTTTTAAAGTTAGGGGCGCTGCTTCGCCATTGTGCACGGAGTGCAATGAACTGGGAGACATTGACCACTACATCTGGTCCTGCAAGCACTTTTGCACCGAGAGAAAAGCACTCATGCACAACATGCAAAAAAGAGGGTTTCCACATGGGAGCACTGAACAAATTATATATCCGGAAGTTACACGGTCGGTTCGCAAGAAGGTGTCAGCTCTGCTTGTAGCATTTCTTCAGGAGACAGGATAGAGTGACACGTGGTGACTAATGCGACATGGACAGAGACGCTTGGGCGGAGCAATTGCCGGCCAGGTCTGCCAGGCTAACACCGCCTGTAGCCACAACACTACTACTACTACTACTACTACTACTACTACTACTACTACTACTACTACTACTACTACTACTAACTTGTTTGTCATGCTGCTCTGACAGCGCTTAGCACACAATACAAGCGCAATTCACGTTCACAAGAACCACTATAACAACTACTGGTGCTGCAATGTATTTATTGCTGCGTGTTTGCTTGGACCTTCCGGGGCACTGGCTCGATGCCCGCCCGCCGCTTCGATTGGTATAGGTTGGCTACGGATATTACAGCACTTTCTTGCGTGCCTCTGCGTTTGTTATGTCTACATTCCAATCCTATGCTGCGACTAATGGTATACCTTTGCTGTTCCCAAGTGTATTCCAGAGATCTGCTACTCGTCTATTTTACAGTTGTCTCGAGACTGACTTTTGCTGTATGAGATTCTAACGCCTGTGGCGCATACCCAAATACCACGGGCCGATCATTACGGGTATGAACCACACAGAATTGCAGTGTCGTTAATTTTGACGTACAACACGAGTGATATCACGTTATAAGTTCAATGATTAATCGCACATGTTGTTCAATACATTCGAACCCTCGCATCCATACCTTGGTGCTTATATAGGATGAACGATATGACCGAGAGAGCACCGAGACCTGGATGGATGGATGGATGGATGGATGGATGGATGGATGGAGTCAATGTTGCTCAGGTGCGCCAAGTAATGCTTCGCATTTAAAAAGGGCATTCCATTTAACCAGTGGAGGGTCTACCATGTATACATAAAATGTAAAAAAACAAGAGAATGCTTATCAGCTGCGATGCTTTTTTATAGTCATAGTAAACATTGGCCTCACGACGCACTGCACTAAACTAAGCCTAAAGTATGAATCTGAGTTCAATTTTAGGTTCATTGTTTCCATGGTAGAACTTATATTCTGTGTACGAGATGCTACAATGAAAGCGGTGCCAAAGTTAGAAGCAGCAGCGGTAGATGTCCTTATTATTACATTATAATATATAAGTAAAGAGCATACGAGTTCTTCAAATAAGAACCAAAAATATGCCATCATTACAAAAATCTTTAGACGACATGTAACATAAACAGCTTTCGTAAGAAGGCTTCAGCCCTCACCAGTGTACCGGCAGAAACTGCAAGCTGATGCGTGCTTGCATCTAAACATGCTGGAATGTTTTAATAACTAGGGGTTTGTAAAGAAGACATGTCAGTCTTAAGTGCATGAACGATGTACTCTAGCAAATCGCCACATAGGACCAACTGCTTCACAGCGAATCTGTTTATCATGGATCGTAAAGAGAAGACAGTTTAGCGTTTGCGAAAACGTGCACCCCAATGCTGCGCACTTCATCTTCATAGAAAGGCACACATTCGGGGCTTTTCACGCCGCTTTTGTAAGCATTTATTTTTTGTTCTTGAGAGACACGATTTTCCCGCAGATGGTGTTGCTTTTGTCCGCGGTTTTATGAATGAATGTGCGATAATCCCAGTGATTATAAACACAGTCTCCCAGAGGAACAGGCAACGGAAACGGCGCCATAAACGCGATAAAGGAGGTGTTGCTCTGAGTTGACATATTCTATAAGCAACAGAACTGACATGGCAATAGTGAGGACGCGCAGCCGCGAACTCTCGCGTTTCGACGATCGCGCGCTTCGACACAGCAAGACAAAAACTTGAGTTTCTGCACTGGCTTTCCCGAGGGAGCGGCAGGCACAGTTGTTCATGCTCGTCATGCATCGGGGAAAAAAAGAAAGAGGGGCAGTTGATTGTATGTATCCGACAACAGCGCGCTGCCTCGAGGGAATGAAGGAAACGAAAAGAAACTTAAACAGCGCAAGGAACCAATAGCGAGATATAGCAAAGCGCTAAACTAATAGCCACATCCCCGGCGCGTCTTCGCTGATAGACGTCTCTGCCTGCCCTGAGGAGAATGGATACGCCCCTTTCTGTTTGGGACTTTCCCTTGGGCACTTGCCGCTAGCGCTCAACATCGTGAAAGGCGCCTCTTGCCATATTTCTGGCACTTCCTTTACATTTTCGTCGCCCTGTTTTCGACAAAGGACGAAGAAAGGCTTACACGGGGATCCCAGGAAAACGTGTATACTGGGGCTGCCTCGTTCTCGAAGAACGAAGAAATGAAGGGGGGGGGGGGGGCACGTCCTTTGTGGACGTGACCTCACAGACCACCGCGGAAATGCCGGAAAAGATGCCGAATTGATAGCGGTACAGAAAGTGCGAGACGTGTACAAATGCATATGCGACGACAGTTAAACGTAAGGAAACTTCGCATTACGCCCCGTTAAAGGATCACAAAGGTTACGAGAACGTAAGAAAAAAGTCGACAACAGCCAGAACCCAACCATTCTTTTTTTCTTTCAAGGCACAGGCACACGTGCCTTTCGCGAGAAGAGAAACATTTGCCCTGTAGGCTGCTGTGTGCTCACGTTAACGTCGAGCTTGCAACGGCCCTCAATCTGCGACAGCTGTGCCGCACGAGCGGCGAACGCTTCTTCTTGTTCGTTCCCGTGTCTTTCAACTACTTCCTTTTGAGCACCTATACCTTAGAGTGTCCGTTTTTTTTTCTTTCTCTCACGCTTTCATAACTCAAGTTGGTTCACTGCCATCTTCTCTTCAAACGTCCGGCGTGCCCTCACCGGTTCTTGCGCGTTCCCTGCTGAGTTTGCACCGGCATTCTCATTCTCTACGCTGCTGGCACTTGAAAGCAGGGCGCAGCTCTTCCAGACACGTGAAAGTTTCCGTCAGGGCATCAAGACTCCCTCGGTAAGAAAGGCGGCTGGAGATAATAGCAGTCGTACTTTCCTTTTTCTATTCTTCATGCGCGGACAAAAAAAAAAAACAGAAGTGTCTGCCGTTAATATAATGGCGAGGGTACTTTGTGTTCCGCTAGATAGTCTTGGGTTTTGAAGTCCAATGGTTAAGAGAAACAACGTTAGCAAAGGCAGCCTTTAGAGGAGTCATTTTATATTCGCGTATTTTTAAAAATAATGCAAACAGATAATCAGGAAATCTCAGTCACGTTATAGGGAAAAAAAAGCATGGCACGTGAGACATTTTTATAATGTTACGACAGTGACCAGTTACGCAATAAATTATTGAATGCTTGAAACCATCGAGAGCCATGCTTATAGGGGCCCTGCAACACCTTTCCGAGTAATCGGAGACTGACATCCCCAAAAGAGGCCATCGCCTCATGAATCGTCTGCCGCAAAGACATTTCAAATCCATTCAGTATTAGTGGAGCTCGAGCGTCAGGTTCAGGGTATCTCTACCGTCCGAGCTCGCGCACTTTCTTTTCTTTTTTCGTCGCGGATGAGCGCACTGGAAGCTTCTCGTAAAGGAGTCGAAACACGCGCGCAAAGCTACGTCAGCGCCCAGCATGATTTTGAATATGTTCTATTCTCTATCTTTTCTCTAATTTAAGCGTGTGCGCAGTTATGTCATTTGAGTTTATGCGCGAATCAGCGAATGTTATGAATGCTTAACGCGACAGAACCCGAAATTACATTCTTGCACAGTGTACGTTGTCCGTGTACGCCCATGGGCACAGACTTGGGTGAGGTCACTTCTTGAAAGAACAACCGGCGTTTCCCAGCAGTATTGGGAAACTAATCTGCAAGATCTCCGGTGCGTGCAGAGCAATAATATTTGTCTGGCATGTACACAGCAGCCTCCGAAATTTACTGGCAGCATATAAAAGCTACGTTCCAAAAGCGTCGCAGCGCCCCTGCAAAAATACGATAATGTAACAATGCGTCAATGAAATTGTCGACTTTTTGATGAACTCGAACTTTCATCGGACAGCGATTTTGATGCAGGTGTGGTTCTAACCGGTAAAGGTGACGCAAAAAGCTCAATTTTTATTTTCATTTCCGCTAATTTTCCGGCGACGGTGGCTGTACGAATTAGCTCTTTCTCTCTTCTCTCTTTCGTACACACACACACACACACACACACACACACACACACACACACACACACACACACACACACACACACACACACACACACACACACACACACACACACACACACACACACACACACACACACACACACACACAGGCACGCGCGCACGGCAATGATTTTGCAATAAATAAAATAATAACTTGGCAGTCATTTGCAAACAAACAAAAATAAAACGCAGAAACGCATCTCAAATTCTTTCCAACGAAGTACGGCATCCGTACCAATGGGTGGAGGAGCGAAAGTTTGGCAAACTTCCCGAAAGCACTTAAAACTCGATCGAAAGCAGCCAGTTTGTCCTGGTGTAAAAGAAGAGCGCGAAAACCTATTGGAGGCGCGTCGCTGACGGTCTTCAAATTCTTTCGGAGCTGCACGCGTGATCTGAATTGCATTGACACCGCAGCCAACGCACTGCGTGCAAAGGATTTCTGTAGATCACCGCTCGGCTCCTGATTCCTGCGCCGCGTTTTCGCTGGTTCTGTTTGCAAAGTGACGAATTCAGGCTTTTGTGATGCTATATATTGAAACTGAATGGATCGTTCTCTTTGTCGTCATAGGCACACAGCTCGATGCACATTGGCACGTGGCAACGTTCAGGAAACAAAAGTTTCTATTTGTACACTGCAGTATGAGCTAAAACGTCTGCTTGAGTTTTACAGTTAATACATTTTTGAAATTTTTACGATGCAGCAAGCCAAAAATACAAAATGGAAAATTATTGTGATCAAGCTTAAGTTTAGAGTTCCATCTTCTACACATGCGGTTCGTTATGTAACGAGCGTTCAAATTATTAGTATATGCGTCAACTCTAATTGTTTATACCAATTTAACTACAACGTGTAGCACCGGGTGATCATTGGAGGATGTGTGTACCTTTCCCTCGCGTCATATAAAGCACACATTTCAGAATATTGCAAACTGGCACGCATAGGCCAAAGCTGAAGCTGAAGGTGGAGGAAAGGAGTGCGAAAGAAAGGCTGGGAAGTTAATCAGAAGGGCGCCCAGTTGGCTACTATGCGATGGTGGTATGGGAAAGGGGAGTGGAAAGAGGAGAGATACAGAGGAAGATGACTCATAAAGAAAGATACAATTTAAAAGGTAATGCACTGACGCGTATAGGATTGCGCCAGTTTATAATCATGGTGGTTTACGCAGTTTTAAGTTGTGACTGTCCTATACAGACGCCGTGATAATGCTGCAGAAGAAATAGGTACCGCTCTTTAGGGAACAAGGAATTTAGAGTAACTCTCTTAAGCTAAACATTCTGCAGCAGGTACTCCAATTCGTGATTTCTGGCCAATGACGGAGAGAGTGAGACGGTTTTGCCATGTATTCGACAAACTCGGCGTAATAGCATTGGTTTTCAAACATGTACTTGTAACCTTTACTACGAAGTGCATAATTGTTCGAATGATGTTTTCAGCTCAAATTCCTAAAGAAAAAGAAAGTAAAGTATCTTTTCAAGCAAAAATAGGATCAAAAGCAGTGCGTTTTTGCTGAAGGTTGAACAATCCAATCCTGAAAAATATATTAGTTTCGACATTCCATTAATTGGAACGAGTGTGGTGTATTGCAAAAAAAAAAAAAAGAAAAACCAATGATTAGGCAATATACTTCTGCAATATATTATTACTGGAAGTGCGATGGGAAACAAAAGAAAAGCTCGATTTCTTGTTTAAACAAATAACTTATGTTGCCGTGTGAACTACGAGATGGCATAATATCGACGAATGGCAAAACTGCGCTAAAGAAACTATAATCATAAATATGAGCGCAGGTTGCTGTTGAGGTCAGATAACCAAGTAAACAAAACAAAGTTAACATGAGACTCCTGTCTTACAATGGCCGCCCTCCAAATTAGTGGAAGTGGGCTTTGAACAATGGCGTTCCCGCGGTAATAGTCCGAGCCGGTATTAAATTACATTTGGTCGTACGTTTCCCAAGTGAATGCAAGGCAAAAAGAAAAAAAAATAAGATCATGGCACAACGTGCATTGACCAACGAACTTAAACTTCTATTTTCTCAGTAATTGGAATCCATTTCTACGGTGGTAGCTCACGTTGAAAGCTTGGACAAAGATATACAAATCATAAATAGTAATGCCGTTTGCCCGAGCGCGCCCGTATAGATAGCGGGTCGGCTGGTGATCTTAAAATCGTTTTCTCTTTCTTCAGCTCGCACGCCTCGTTCTCCCCACTATATTTATTGTCATTTGTTCATGAATACTTGTACTTCAACACGCAACGCACACTTGTTTCTATGCGGCGTTGTTTTTGCGCACGCTTAGTCAAGCCGGATTTAACTAACGTAGCTATTTTTCAAGTGCAGTATAGAGGCGGATGCGGATGGCTGCAGTACCGTCGTTGTTATGAAAGTGCTTTAAATATGTTATAGACTTCATAAACATGAAGAATTTCGCTTTGATAATGGGCAACTTTTTGCTTTAATACGGTAGAAACGACTAAAAGAAACGGCCTGCGCATACGTACTGGAGTAGCTTAAAAGCATCTTACCTTTTTCTGTTCACGTTAGTTTGAAGCAGGAGAAGAGACAAACATTTTTTCACTGAATAGCGAAAAATAAAAGCCACATAGGAGAATCAATGGCATACATAACTTTTATTATAGTTGTCGTCCCGGTAATATGAAACTGTGCACTCTCCAAATCGCCTTAATTTACATCCTTCAGAAAAAGGCCAGAAGCCCCGTTAAATGCACTAACAGACGGGGGAAGAAAACTTGGCATCGTTGCGTTTATTTTCGTCACAGCAGAAATATAATAGCCAGGTTATATACTCGCATTCCAGTTAATTTTGGACGCTGGTCGGACAAAATCGACTCAGTAGCACGAAGCAAAACTCGGACTCAAATTTGCACTGCACATAATCAAAGGCGAGGTCTATGTAAAGAATACGCGCATGGAAATAACGTGCCTGCCCTAAGTTAAGGGAAGAATAAATTATTTTGATGATGATTATGATAATGAAACGTATTCTGGAGCATTTGACTACAGTAGCTAAGATAACCAGCCCTGTAGTTTCGTGATCTTATGTCAAAATATAACTTTTTACAAAGAAGCTGGTTATTTTTATTTACTCTCCATACACACAAAATGCCTACAGTGCAAAAAAAAAAACAAAAAAAAAACGAGCGATACCTCTTACGGGCGTCTAAAGAAATGGTGGAAAGTTTCAAATTTCAAATAAAGCGTTGACGGGATTTGCCCTGTCTTAGCACACACTATTCGTTCTAAGACACTGCTGCCGCACTATTTCCTGTTGTCCTTCACTCAGAAAATGTCTCCATATTACAAGTTAGCGCAACATCAGCCTGAATGCGGGCCCAGCACCCACACTATAAATGCTGTAGTTGCTCAGATGTTCCTCAATTGGCGTTCGTCTCTCCTTATAAGATGTTTGCAATAGTGATGCTGAATGATGATTAGTGCATCGATTAAAGCCATCTAGATTACACCGCTATCATATCGGATTTACTGCTACCACGCGCGGATCGATGACAAGAAAGCAAACAAAATGTATAAATATAACCGAAGAAATGGGTACTTGGCTATTTATTTCAGCAGCACCGAGGCGAAAACATATATGTGGTCCACCTGTTGGTACTGTATTCTTTTCATCTATGTTTATGTTTTGTTTACGATGAAAACAAAGCACAATGTTGTAATTCGGGGAAATCAATGTTTACATAGCCGCAAAGGACTGTACAGAAAAAGAAATTAAAACAACTGCGAGTAGTTTAGGTTACAAGACATCTCAGGACTTGACGTCTTTACATTGATTGATTTCTGGGGTTTTACGTTCCAAAACCATCATTGATTATGATAGACGCCGTAGTGGAGGGCTCCGGAAATTTCGACCACCTGAGGTTCGTTAACGCGCACTAACATCGCACAGTAGTCGGGCCACAACATTTCGCCTCCATCGAAATGCAGCCGCCGCCGCTGGGATTCGATCCCGCGACCCTCAGCAGCCGAGTACCACAGCCACTAGACCACCGTGGCGGGTCACGTCTTTATATTTGCTATTCTTTCGTCAGCAAATGCAACTTTCGGAGACCTTACGTTAGCTATGTCGGCGGCGATATTTCAGGAACAGCTGTGCTAGCGGTTGCTCAGAGAGAGCGCCAAATATAGGTCGCAGGAATACAAAGAAAGCGTAGAATGAAAGTTTGGCGTGGAACGGAAGGGAGGTTAGCATATGGTGAAATGTATGATTGCTAAATGAGGCCGGTTTCAGAAGAAGGGGGAGGACGCGGGAAGCATTTGGGCACGTGTCCTTATCTCTCTCATATGTTAAACACCGAGCGTGCTACATACACCCCTGTATAGAGAAGCGGTATGGGCCTCTTTTATTACGCAGAAAAACTAATTGGGCAACCTATATTCCTGGCGGCTGGAAGTGGGCAGGCTTTCCATGCTCATTTCTTGGACGAGACGTAATCTCACGTTTCGGAAGCTCTTTGAAGTGAGAGGCTTCAAGAGGTGTCCTCATTCCTCTGAATGTGGTGAGCATTAGGCCAGGTACCTGACCGCAAGTTTCGCTGTCCTCTAGTGGTATCAGTCTAAAGATTTCTACTTACCACAGTACTTGTTAATTAGTCAGGAAATGTTCACTGAGTGATGCACGCAGCCGATAATATTTGGTCCCATTTCGTGCAGTCTTCTAAGATTTTGCTATCGCTCTTAACTGTCGATTTTCTGGTGATACCTCGACGTACGCCAGCATGACACGAACAAGATGAAACGTTTACCTTAGAAGTTGTTCAATACTTATAGCCGAGCTATATATATTTTAAAACATTCTTGTCCTTCGACATTGCTTTCTTTCTTGTGCTTCTCGCTCCTACCGCCGCCAGCAGAAGGTGCAATATGTCGAATAATGAATAGGCGCACAAAGACCAACTACCGATTAGCAGCTCTGCTTGAACAACACTTAGAAAACTGCTACCGCCGCGTACAGTCTACACAGCCAGCCTGCTGGCACGCAGGGATGGTCTTGCAGAATAGCTCTCTGATAAGCCTTCACTCAAACTCTAATGCAAACCTCATCCATCTCATCTGCGCCGTTAAGCTCGCACGCCAATGCGGCCAGCACGCACAGACCACGCGCGTTGTGGAAGTCGCATCGTGCGCGCTAATTGAGTAGCGCTAAACTTTCTGTAGAATTATAAAAGTTTGGCTTAAAACGGATAGGATGGAGGTAGTGGCGTAAATTGTTGTCGAAAGAACAACGACCGGTGATGAAGAGAATAAATTTCAACCGTATATACCAGCGTGAATAGTACGCATTTCCAGAAAACGATGAATTTTAAAGTTTTTCTGGAAATACGGAGGTTATACATTTAAGCCGTTCAATTTATCACACAGCTTATTTGTGAAAGAGAAAATTAGCACCCACCCGTTTGTAGAACAAGCCTACAAGGAAATCCATACGGAGTTCTCAGATATGAAAGCCTCCCAGTTGCCGAAAAATCGTCCTGGTCCGGGATTCGAACCCAGGACCAACGCCTGTCCGGGGCGCTCGCTCTGCCAATTGAGCTAACCAGGAGGCTAGCAACTGACAGCGCGAGGGCGAATCCATCGACAACTCCAAGCACATGGGCGCGAATATATGGCAAATCAGTTATGCGAAGACCCGCAAGGTGGAGTAACGTTTATGAAAGGGAAATTTAGCACCCATCCGTTACACAGCTTATTTGTGTGTGTTATAGCAAAATAAAAGCATATTTGCATCTTATGTGATCCTCCGCTACCTTATTTCAGGCAATTGTGCTCTGTAACTCTGTAGTATTGCGATTTAAAGCCAAGAGACTGACGGTATACATAGCAATGCCCAAGAAATTACTTTCACTCATTAACAAGTACAAATATTTACAGAGCTCCATTCGTGGGTTGCAACTAAATGGGTTTTGCGTTGTTTGGGGAATTAGCGTAGTGATTATATCCAAGTTAAATGTTGAGGTACCTTGAGGACAATTTTACATCTTGCATGTTCACATGACGATGGAACAAATTTGACAGTCATGTACGGTGCGTGCGTGCGTGCGTGTGTGTGTGTGTGTGCGTGTGTGATTTCGCACTAAATACGTGTATAGAAAAATGCATTTGGTTCTTAATTGCATTTTACGACTGCAGCAGGATAAAATTGAAGTTGACATTAACATAAGCAACAGTTGATCTAAAGGATGATTAGGCTTGCGCAGAGCAGTAGTCTCACACCAAACATTTCGTTCGTAATAAAACAAGCAGAAAGAATGAGATGGGACTCCCCAACAAATACCTTAGGTAATGGGGAATATAGGCGAAGTTACAAAAAATAACTAACTAAATAAAAGAACAGCAATGAAGGGACCTCTGAAGGACTTACTCCAGGAGACAAACAAAGATATGGTAGAGAAAGCGAACAGCGAGATATTGCGATATATTTTACGTCGCGCTCATCTCTCCCTTTCCACACCGTAGTCAAGGGGCGCCGCTCATCGGGACCGCAGTTATATAGCCGGCGCATCCGCGCCCTGCTGCTGCAGGCGTTTGTGTGTGGCGGGGCGAGAAAACGCAAGCGAAGCGTTCAGCCGAGAGTTCCGCTCGCTCTACCGGCGTCTGCGAACCGTTATCTCTCGTAATGGAGCGCGGAGGCCCCGCATACACGCCAGCCGCCGCAGCAGCCATGGGAGCGATAAATCCGCGGCCAGCCGGTGGAAGCGCCAGCCGACCACCATACGCGCACTACTTATACGAGAGAGATGCCGTGATGCTGTTGCTAACGTCGTCGACTCTATTCTGTCTCCCCGCAGTGCTGGAAAACTGAATGTAGGAACTAGAAAATCTTTTTTTTTTTTCAGCTGTCCTAGGCGAGCCATGCCGATTCACGTTTCCGTATCTCGGCACACTATCTATCTTGTATAAGTATGCCTCCTGTAATAAAATGTGTGATAACTGCGTTAGCGGTCTGTCTGAGCATCAACAAGTATGGTGGCGCGCGGGGAAATACGAGCGTTCCCTGATAGCACGTGTTCGCCTCCTCTCGTAGCAAAACAGTGGCGAAAAAGGCGTACGGTGGGACTTCCTGCGCACTCCATCATCTCGATTCACTTAGTTTCCGGCAGTGAGGGGACAGCGAGTGCAATGATGTCGCAGAATAAATAGCCGCACACGCGTGATAAACCGTTCCGGTCTGTACGTTTACAATTACACGGCAATGCGTATTGCCGTGATGATAGTGTTGTTAAACCGCTGAAAAGAACTCTGTACATTGCGACAGATGGCTCATGACATTAGACAAAGCTTATTTCTATTCCGTGCAGCTTTTTCTTGGTATGTCACCTAATCGTGTAAACATAGCCAGTAAAACGGTGAAACTCACTGTTCCTCTTGTGCGCGGTGGGACCTTGGGCACAATAAAGGGCTGTCCGCTAATATCCGCTTTGTTGAGACTGATCACCGGCTGATCTAATGAAGAAGACTGTAGGCGACCTCCTGCCGACCTGCAAAGAGTGAAACAATAAGGATTTGTATGGTTGTTGCAAATAAGATTAAGGTTTTGTTTTGATCAGCGTATTCACATGGTAAGGATGGAACGAGGAGGAGGAGTATAATAGAGAGGCAGAGAGGTTAACCTTAGCTGAGCTCGGTTGGCTACTCTGCACTGAGAAAACGGGAAAGGGAGGAAAAGTGTCATAGCAGAGGGAGAGAAAAAAAAAGAAGACAGTTCATTGCAGAGCCGCCGACACTCTAGTCTCAGTGTTCATAGTCAAATGCTGTCGATCAGTCCTGTGACATTCAAAAGCACTAGAGGGAATTCCAAAATGTCCGGAATGCAACAATCATGACTTCAGGTCCCTGACATCGAGTATTCATGTGGAAGAACTGCCAAAATATAGGCACAGACCGCAAATACAAGAGGCAGGGTGCCTCGCTTAACTTCATTAAAATCGATACCTGGCGTGCGGTGGTGCAGGATCGCAATACACTTCGTCAAACATTTCGCCTTCCGGGTCCGCTGGCGACTAACGGTGCTTATACTACCACTTTTGGGGCGCCAGCAGTGTAATGTTTCACTGTGCTGCGGAACAAGTTAATTGTCTACATTCAGTCTTTGTCGCAGCTTTCTCATGTGGCTTTGTCGAGATCCTGCAATTTCGAGGGGCCACGACAACTGACGCCGCTGTTCCCAGAAATAGGTTGGTTGTGCCCGTGCTCCTCTTCTCAGTTTATCGTGGCACCACACCCAAGTTTATTTTGCCAAGGTTGGCCTCTCATAACCGTGACACGGAAGTTTAAAAGGTTCACTTACTGATAGTGGTAATTATTTAAGTTAACGAAGAGACCAATTGCACGTTCTAACGTCGTAGAACTGGCCGCATCTCCGCTGTAATAACGACAGAGCGGTGTTATTTGTGATTCAAGTAGATCCTGCGTTGACGCGTCTTATTTCACCGCCACTCGAACTGGAACCCACGATCGTCCCAAACTACAGGGAAGTCCATTTTGAGTTTGTGGGCAGTAGGTATAGCTGCCCCTCTAACAGAATGCCATTTGGAACCTAGAACCTTGAAGTTGCTAGAAATAGAAGGTCCAACCAAGCGTCAGTCCATCCCATGCCCCTTCTGCTGATTCGCTTTTAAGAGTTCTGCTTCTGCACGTCGACATGGCCGTAAGGCTAGTCTCACAGACGAACGCGAAACGCCCCTTGAGGAAACATCAAATATACTGCACAGTTTTTGTGATCGCTGTAGTTGGCGTCATCGTAGTAGTCGTTGTTGCTGTTGTCGTTTATGTCGTTTTCTTTGTCTCTATAGCGCAGCTACCATCACTACAAAGATCTTGCGGACGCCACGCCTTGTGGGAATCGATTTCATGCGAAGCATACATCTATGAGAAGGTTATGCCTGATCGTTTGCCTTTGTGCCAAGCGCTACGGCTTGAATTGACTTCTTTAAGTAAACTGAGTCGTAACGTACGTCTACCAGGCACGTTTGTATGCCTGAGTGAGAGGTCTGCATTAAATTCATCGCCTATAACGAGCGGTATGGCTCTCTCTCGTGAAAGGAATGGTGAGTGTTCTGTTAAAACTTTTACTATGCGTTTCAGCTGTCCTTTACGCAGAGTGGGGCTTGCGGGTCCGCGCCAGACTGGATGCAGGGTAGAGAGGGAAGGAAGGAGGTTACTATTTTGTATTAGGGTGTATGTACACCCCGAGCAGACCACGTCATTCTCGTTCTCCATTGCTATGGTAGTGACATGTGAAGCGCACGAGACGACCAGGAGAGTACTAAAACCCAGGGGGCTCTATATAAACGGTCAATTGTTCTTTTAGTTTGCTAAACAAAGGCTTCTCATTTAATAGAAAAGTCTCTACGTGCGGGCACCCGTCTGACGACTGATTTAAGAGCGAAACTGAGATTGAGTACCCGGTAACTTAGCTCAATGTCTTCCGTGAAGCCGACAGCCAGTGTGACTCGGTACAAACAAAAAACATTAGGTGTACCAGGATGTGGAAGACAGGGAGCTGCTGGCCGGCGAAGAGTGCGAAGCCAATCACTGCGCAGAGTGCCCGACTTGACACAGTCCGATGGTCGCCGTAATTGCAAGGTCGTGAGCCAAACGAAAGACGAGGGTTGAAACGGGCTTCTATCAAGTGACAGGAGGGGGCATCAACATAGCAGCGACAAACTCGACAATGATCTCGGAGTAAGGATGTCAATGCCTTCCGGTTCAGGAGTAAGGAAATCGCAAAAAGATCTTCGACGTTCACTTCCCTCCTCCCCTCCTTCGTACCCCCGTTACGCTCTATCGACCCGGAAGGCGACAGCAACGTGAGATCACAATGAAATTGGAGCGAAAACAGCGTGCTGGTGGCCCCCGCGTTCAGTTCCATATCAAGAAAGCAATACCTGGGCCATCTAGTTTGAAATATGAGGGCTGTCACGTCACTATCTCTGGAAAGTATGAGCGAGTGTGTGGGGCATCGAAGCGAACAAGTGAGCGTAATAAGCCGACTTTGTTTTATGCGGTGGTTGAGTGAAAACTCTGCCACTAAGATCATCGTGAACACCGATTATTCTCGTAACGGAAACAGCGGCTGCGTGTATTTGTTTCAGTTTAGTGAAGTTTTTTTGTCGATATGGCGAGTACAATATTGGGCGTGGCGTAATTGAATTTCCCCCAGAACGTACGAGCTCATTAGTAGTTTCAGCAAGAAAAGTTATTAAGCACGCTCTTTACTCTTTAGAGAGAAATGCCAGCGCGTAGTTATTCAAATGTAGCTGCATAAAAGGCGTCGATTAGAAAAACCAGTAGGATATTGCGCCTGTACATTTTAACGTGATCACACAGAATGCTTTTAAAAAGTGTGCTAAATCGATCACTACATTCAGGTAAGCGAATTCAGGAGCAAAAAACGAATACTACGTTCAGCGAACTTCATACAGATAAAAGGTCATTCGCTGTAATATATGCGCTACGTCATACTCTTGCAAAAGTGCACATGTATGTACATCATAGGATAGTTCTATCGCTAAAGGTGCGACTAATTTTCTCAATTTACTTCTCCCAGAATGCGATCTTCGTACACCGTTCCCTTGAGGTACGAAGAGGTTGTCGTTCTGACAAGTATATCGAGGTACGAAGCTCGTATATGAAGAGGGTAACATGGTGACACTCATGTTATCTCTTTTCTGCAGTGTGCATTTATTATCTGCCCACACAACAGTTGCGCATTGAATGCAACTGTTGTGTGTGGCAATGGTAAACAGCTCAGCTCCCATCCAATTGCAGAGGTGTCTTGCAGTGGATGTCACATCTGTTTCGGTCAACACCATGGCATACTATCTCTTGTGCACCCTCTTTAGTGTGAAAGATATGTACCATTTTCTTGATTTGAAATTTTTGCCGTAATATTCGACGACTCAGCTGTCAATTTTACGTCGTATTCAGCATGTGGGATATTCTAGGCATCATATTATCGCCGATTACTCTCGTGTTAGCGAAAATAACTTTGTGTGTCTCTGCAACGCATGACAACGGGTGCAATAAGGAGGACAGGATACTGGAGGCGCAAATCAATGAACTTAAACTGCATTAATTTCTGTCTCTTAAAAGGCCTAGGTAACTCGGCATAATACATGTCTGTGAATCACTGTACACTCTTCTTCGTGTTAGACATCCGCTAGCCAGGAAGTGGCGCCACCACATAGCTAGCAATAAGGGAACGTGATTTGGACGGCACGGACTACGGAAGTGCTCCGTCAGAATGGCGCTATTCTGCAGCGTGGGCATGCTAACATGCGCGCCGAGACAGTTGTGAAAAAATTGCACCGCGTTCGGGGGCGTGGATATTGGCGGATACTACAATGACAAATTGGAAGAATGATTGGAGATCGCTGCGGCTCTCGGTGATTAATGACGCCACTCACTATAGAGACCACCGCTGGTCGATCGAGTGTTCCAGTACCATTGTGGCACCCCTCCCCTGCTGAGTCGCACCGTCCCCCACGATCGATAACAAATGTCGTTTGACAGACCGTATCTGCTTCGGGGTGCACTGTAGCATGTCTCATGAGCGTGCACTGTTGGATACGGCTCTCGCGTATTTTCAGCGCACTCGTGTGAGAGCGGTGTAGGACATGTGTCAACGTTGTTTTGTATAGTTTGCAGTTAGATCTGAAAGCTAAGGAAATCGAACTCTGCTAGTATGCTAAAGCTGCTGAGTTTTCTTGGAATGAAACAGCACAAGACATGCGATGTTAGAATCACCAGAAACCATAACATACTAGAATTGAGGTGTTATTTCAGGTTTTTAATATCTCGTCATCCCTAGTAATGGTTTTGTTGACAAATGGATAGACTCCTTTGTCACGCGAAGCCTATAGTAATGGTTATCTTCTCGCGTCACTCAACCAGAAATTCAAAGTGTGGAACCACCCGACGACGCTTTCGCGGCTTTAGTTCTATAGGCCAGAAAGTTTGTTCTCTCACTAATGACTTGAGAGGCCTATTGTGAACGCTTCCATGGCATCGCCGTAGGAGCGGCCTGCCTCTTTGTTCGTAGGGGTTCAATATATCTTCAGTGAGCTGCCTTTCATTGAGAATATGCTACCTATACTCGTACCGAGTCCCTTCAGTACTTTATGTGTGCGTAGTTTGAAAAGTCTTTCTGCTATTGTTAAAGAAAGAACAGATAAAACAACCAAGATTTGAGGTAACTTTCAAACACAACTGCAAAGAGGGGCCCTCTTTCCAGTTGTGTTTGAAAGGTACCTCAAATCTTGGTTGTTTTTGCTGAGTGGAATGGCAATTGATTCCGCCCTCGAGATAGCAGTGAGCAGCTGTAATGGTGGCAGTGCTTGATTGATTTCTGGAGTTTTACGTCCCAAAACCTGCTGTGATTATGAGAAACACCATAGTGGATGGCTCGGGAAATTTTACCACCTGGGGTTTTTTAACGAGCGCTGACAGCAATGGTGGTGCCAAGACTATTGTGATGCCAAGTTTCACCACAGCCTAAGAGCCAATAAATAACAATGTTCTCCTGCTTTAACAAAAATATCTTGCACTTTAGCATGTGTAAGAATAAGCTAAGTGGTTCTTGCACTGGTTGCAGATGGGTTTTGCCTTTGAACGCTTCTCCAACGCGAGCAGTCGGTATTTCTCAATCAAGAAACTCGCTAGGAGACGCTGCCTGCGCCAACGTTGTCTCTCGCGTTTGCCGGGGCAGTGCCGGGGCAGTGCCGGGGCACAGGAGAAATCTCACCAGGCACTACCTTGGAGGTAAACAATGGCTGCTAATGGGAATGAGAGACAGAAGAAGTCGGCTTTTAGCTAACACTTACACTGCTACTTCTACTAACGTTTCCTACTGGAACATGCCAATGGCTGCTAATGGGGAATGAGAGACAGAAGAATTCGGCTTTTAGTTAACGCGCACGCTGCGAATTTTTTATTGTTCAACAACGCACAGGAGAAATCTCCCACCGGCACTACCTTGGAGGTCAAAGCGTAAGACTGGTTACGCACTACGACGACTACGACGAGGGACGAACGGGTGCCGCCTTAAGGAGCTTCGCCCCTAAAAGCCTGACTGTATTAGCGACGCCAATACAGCCAGTGTAAAAGAGCTCATACGGAGTGAAAGCTTCGTGAATTAGCGCCCTTATAGAGAAGCGCTCGAACAGCGCTCTCTATTAACGACGACCTCGGTGGCGTTTATTGAAAACTCCAGAATCCATTATTCCTGCTGGCGACACTGTTGTCAAGAACGGATAACTGCGACATAAAAAATCACAGCAGTTTCGTTTTGCGATCTGCCGAAGTGTTTGAGCTGTGCCGCCGAATCGCGACGTTTTCTTGAAGGTTCGAAGGTGCTTGCTGCTAACCATGTGATATAAGGGATTTGTGCTCAAGTATTTCAGTGACAAAACAAAGAAAGTAGTTGCACTGTGCGTGCACACGTCCAGTCTGTTGGTTATGATTTGAACCTTCAGATCGGGTCCCTGGATTGAGCTGAGCAAGAACTCGTGCATAGAAAGCTTCTCATAAAAGGGTATCTCTGGGAAAGGAACATGTTGGAACATAATTGAGCGTCGCACACAAGCCAGGAAAGTGCAGTTGCTGTGCGGTACCTTTGTTGAATTCTCTAAAACTAGAACAATCGCTATTGCTTGTTGCTCCTAAACTTGTTGGGAGCACGTGAACACTGACGATATGCGTGGAATGAGAACACCACATTGTTCGCATAATTCGTAGAATAAAAGACAGGCATAATGTGCACGTGTTCCGCATAAACCTATAGCTTCCTCTTTCACTACTGCATTTAATGCGTGCGAAAGTGCTTCTGTTGCTTACTTTAAGCACCAGTAACACAAAAGTTGGTGTGAAAAACGAACAAAACCAAATATTGCGTATACATCTGATCTAAAGAACGCTTACACAAATGGATGCACAATTCTGCTCTTTTGAGAATGCGCTAGTTTGAAATCCGCGCCTGTCCTCCGTTACACCTCGTCCGCTTCAATTGGGTATAATGCAAGAATGATTTCTGGGGTTCTAAGTCCCAAAACAATGATATGATAGAGAGACGCCCCACTGAAGCGCTTCGGAAGTTTCAAGCAGCCGGGGTTCTGTGCGCACGCACGTACGCTGACATTACACAGTGCATGGGCCTCAACAATGTTTGTTTCCTCCGAGATGCAGCCGCTGCGGCCAGGGTTCCATCTCACGACCTTGGGTTCAGCAGCCGAGTGCCATAGCCACTAGATGACCATGGCGGAGCTTCCTACTGGGAACGATTAAAGTTACGGCGTTCCCACCACGATAACGCTTACTTACACAACGAAAGTCGGAACATCACATTTTAACACGAAAGTGTTTTGTGCCGGGGTCCACCAAGAAGTCTGTGACGTACTTCCGTAACGGAAGTAGATGTCTGAAAAATAAACACTCATTTGAGATTGGAAAAGTTCCACCCGCTGGTATTCGAACCCACAACCAGCCAGGGTGTGATGGTAAGAACAGGACGCGCTACCGACTACGCCACCGACAGACTTCCAACGCGGAGGAAAACACGGGCTATACATGTTTACTAGACCGCTTTACAATTTGCATCTAATTGATGTCCGATTACAGCAAACGTATTTAGCAAGTAAAATTGCTCATAAATTAACATCTTCGCCTCCCTTTCACTGCACTCTTGGTTCTCATAGGGACCTACGAACCACCTACGCCACCTACGAACGACAGAGCGAAGTCGCAAATTGTCGCGTTAATATGCGATCCCGCAGATAGCGTTTGAGTAGTTTAGTATAGACGCCTCTATCGCAGCGCAGGCTTAGACGCCCTGCCGGCGCGTTCCTTCAGCCCCGGCCGCTACATAATTTGTCTTTTGTGACGTCTATGATAGCCAGTTGCGTTGCGACGCACTTTACTCCAGGAGCGCAAAGACAGCCGTCGATAAGCAAATCATGCGCCTTTCGCACAGCGAAGTGCGCGTTCTCAAAACCGCCCGGTGACAAACAGTTCGGTTTCGCTTGCAAGGTTTCCCCCGTTTGCGGACGCTCCTGGTTTATAGCAGGTTTGCGCAGGGTGCTGTCGCATTTAATGCATTGTCTCTGGAGAAACGTGTCGTTCGAGAGCTTTCGCTTGTGTGCAAATGTCGAGGATATGTGTACAGTTAGAGGTGCCGATGATGTGTAAATGCAAAGGGTTCACATGTACGGAGTACCCAGCGCATCTTCTGCCCCTCGATTCGCCAGATTGCCGCTATGTGCGAAGACAGGTTTTACTTTCGCGTTATACCGATTCCGATGACAGGGGGATCAACCACGTATTTTTCTTCTTTTTCAGGCTTGTGCCTGGCGACATGCAAACAATTCGAGACCCATGTGTCTATGGCTCGGGCACACTGTGATATGGAATTTGTTGCGCTTCGAGGGTGAACCTGGATGTGCTTTTTAAAACTGCGCCCGCGATGTAGCGAGTGTTTATATGGAATCGCGAACGGACAGCCTTCGCTACTGAACTGTTCTACTTCTGACAGAGGCATGCAAACGCTTTCAAAACTGGATTTAAAACAGCGCAAGGCACAGAAAGCCAGTAAAATAAAGGTGCGATAAACATCACCAGTTCACGAACGCTTATTCTTCGCTTATTCGTCATAACTGTCTCCCACCTCAAGCGCGTCTTGCGCCGTTTTAAATCTGGCATGTTGCACAAAATCGTCAAACTTCCATCCTAGCAACAATTGTCGTAATTTGTTCGAGGCCCGCCTCAAATGCTATGCACCACTGCTAGATGATGAAGGGCACAAAAAAAAAAACTGTCCGAGTCCTTCGTTAATCACAGCAAAAAGAACGCAACGCGCACTATAACTGCAAGCAGACACAAGATGGAGGAAAATATCAACTAAAAAAGAGCAAGCTCCTTTCAGGCACGCATCTAAGGGATGTCGATCTGCAAGTACTAAAACGAAAATCCTGCGCTCAAACTGCAAGGCCACGTAGCAGGAGTGGACGATATGGCATCGGAAGGAGGTACGATGGTCAATGCATTTATGTTCGGACATCGTAGCCCGGTATCGGCTTGTCAGGAAATGTGTACTCTTGAGCGTATATAGCGCAGAAGAACACTGAAGAACTGCAGGCTGAGCCGTAGCTTGGCAACCCAAATATCAGCTGTCAAGAGCTAAATGTTGGCTCCTGCATGCTTCCAACATTTTTTTTTGTCTAGCGTCTCCATACGTAGCACTGCTCTCGTTCTGATCATCCTAGCCTCCGCCAGAACAAGAAACCTCCCAGCGGAAATATTTTGAGTAGGAGCGAACGTCACCGTTTATTTGGTTTTCACCCAACATCGTCCTCAAGTAGCTCATCGCGACTTTTCACTATGAATGCTTTGCCTAAATTCATTTTTCTTTTCCGCTTCATTTTTTCCATGCTAGTTTTCTTAATAACGACACATATAAACACGGCGGTTGTCTATTTATGGTGCAAGCTACCCTTAATAGCTATTCGATCTATTGAAAAATAAACCGCAAGCGTCAGTTCTTCCGTTCGGCCCGCCAAGAAGCCCGAAGTTGCATGCGTAACACGCGGAGACATCCAGATGCGGCGATAGTGTGGTTATCTGAAGTTGGTGTAGATAAGTCGAGAATACGCTGTGCAGGCTTGAACAGCAAAGGCAATCGTTAGTCGAATTAGATTCCAATAGACGTGCAGTATGGCGATGCCGATTCTCTACTCCACTTTGTACAACCCATGTTACGAGAAAAAAAAAACAATATTTTAGCTCATTTTGCCTTTAAGATCGAATAAGTAATAAAACCGCTCAAGCTCACTTAAGTTGCACTGAGGAATTGGGTATACCATACCGTTTAAAAGCTGTGACTGTCCAATTAATGGCTAAAATACTGCGTTTTCCATCTTTTGAGTGGCGGTTATTACTTCCGTGACAAGTCTTAAATCGCGCATCCAGCGTTGCAGTATTTAGGAGAAAAAAATTACAGCATATCGACGGAGTGAATGATGATGAGTGGGCGAAGCTCCGGGCGTTCATCGTAGATCGTGCCGAGTTCCGGATAATTTAGTTAACGCGCACGCTACGAATCCCTATGGTTCAACTACGCACAAGTGAAATCTCCCACCGGCACTTCATTGCAAGTCAAGATCCAGTGCCTATATATATATATATATATATATATATATATATATATATATATATATATATATGGGTGGCCGGTGAACGGTTCCCCAGCGCGAGCAGTCGGTATTTTTCAATCAAGAAACTCGCTAGAAGACGCTGCCTGCGTCAAGCTTGTCCCTCGCGGGTGAGGGCGCGTTCTTCTTCTTTGCTAGCAGGTGGAGCGTTCATCGAAGAAAGAGCGTTTCCATAGTCAACGCGCGCCTTTCGTTCTCTCTCTCTCTCTCTCTCTCTCACAAGACAGCAGATCGAAGAGTGAGAGAGGTAGCGCGCCGGGCGGCACGCGCCGAGCGCGAGCGCGAGCCTCCAGGCACGCGAGCTCTCGAGCGAGAGCCTCCCGGCGGCGCGAGCCATCGAGTGGTCACGTACCACGACGAGCTAGGAGGGACAGACCCACGGCTTCAGGAGCTTCGCCCCTAAAAGTATCTTTGCGCAACGCTCTCTTCATTTTTCCCCCCTCCAGTTGCCGCAGAAATTTTCGTGCTCAAGCAAGACGCGTAAGCACTGGGCTATACCGCAGAAATCCCGTTATTCTTCCTGCGCATTACATCCACTAAAAAATAATGCAGCGCTAAATATTCACGTTCGTAGTAACGGAAGGAAAACGCTGTCCACCTTCAATTACGAGAAAGCATTTATAAAGTCAATATCTGAGATGTTTCGCTAGCGCTATGGTTTCACCAGCCACGTTTTCTTTCTGCGAGTGTTCATTCTGTCTGAGGTAATGGAATGCCTGTATACGCTTTGAAACTGTAGTAGAAACAAAAGCGACTAGCTTTGTATTTTTGGAAACTGTATGCAACTTTGCACGTATTGCTTTATTATATTATTTAAATTCATTAAAATGATCCGTTTTTTATTTCTGATCGGCCCCGTATTCATTATTTTCGTCATGCAGCAGCGTACGACAAATCACTAGACATTTAAAACCATCGGTTACTTTACCAATCACATTCTAACTGAGAACGTCCTCTGACGGTTAAAAAATCAGTTAACTAATAAAATTAGGGCGCTCCTTCAAGTCACCGCCTATGGCTGTCATCTTAGACGGAAGATGCGCCACCATACGCAAGTTTCTCCTTAATTGCAGGGAAATACGATCGGTTAGGCCGCTGAAGTTGGACATACTTAAAACGGTGAAGTGTTCCAGCGCATCGACATTCTTCATTAATTTTAACAATCTGAGATTGGAGCGCCTGGATTTTTGATCCATAACAGGAGCGACTTGTTTAATAAATGGGAGCACTCGTACTCATGCACTTAAGAAAAAAGAAAGCTTAAACAGGCAAGCGTCGTTGCATGTCATTTCATGTCGTTTATCTAATGCTGCTCGTAAATTTTGGACTAAGAAGCAGGGCGCGCCCTGTGCGCCCTCACATCTTTCTTTGTGATTTTACACCTAAGAAAACAAAAAATGCCACCTATGTTTTTAGCCGAATATCACAGAAATGTTTAGTATCAAGCCCTCTAGCTATACCTTGTCCGGCCACCTCAGCTCGTTTCTTGAAAGTAAAACAAAATCGTTAAAGAGAACCGCTCGTACCCACTCTCCGCACATTGACATAGCGAACAAGCAGAGAAGGTCAGAAGACGAATTGAAAGGGCTCGAGTGCATGTAGACGGATTGTCGCTGCTCGCAAGATGCGCCATGATAAATAGTGCGCCAGGTGCTGTAGCTGGGAGCTCGTAAGTCAGACGAACAATTGATGCTACCCGCGCGCATCGATGCGGCAACAGCGGGAACAGCAGGCTTCATGCCTCTGATACTGTGGTCTCGGACATCGGCAGAAAAAAAAAGGGTTGCCGAGACGAATCTGAACAAAAGGCACCAATAAAGCAGAGTAAAAGTATTTCATCGCAGAAGGAAGAACACAACTGAGGCCATCAACAAATGCGTGTACAGAGTTGCTCCCTATGGGTGCAAGAAAGCGATACATTCGTTTGTATAAAAGGTTCCTGCAGACTGCTGAAAGAGCGCGTCTGGCTCTTTTCTTTTTTTCCTATTGTTTTCCGGAGAAACTGTCATATTGAGTGCGTATCGCGTTGGTTTGGAAGGAAAAGGTCGCGCAGAACGCATAGTGGAAAAGTTCGGGGTCCGCCGCCGCTCCAGGATATCTCCAACAGTCTGAAATAACTAGTGCATGCGCTTTCGTAGCATGGAAAAATGAAGTGTCAAGTTGTGGTGCATAGCAAACGAACATGTGGAACAATAGAGTTGACGAAGAATTCGCTCTATGCTACAGGTTGTGCACTATCAAGTAGTTCACCAGGCTGTTCCCTTGAACATATTATCTGACATTTGTTCCACTCGAGTGTTGCTCGTGGAATCAACTGAATTGACACTTTAACTTAGAGCTGAGCTTTCCTCGACATAAGTACCGTTATCGATAGCCTGGCGACGTTGCATTGCCGTGCTATAGAGGATGCTCACGCCATCAGTGGGCTTGCTCGCTCATCGAGAGATCATTTTTGAAACAAATGTACTACACACGCGCATAACATGAGTGTGAAGCAAGCAACAAGGAGGGAAAGTTTGAAAGCTTTTTGAGCGTATACGTCACAGTATTAGTAAATAAAATAACAATGAACTAAATAGCTGTATTCAAAAGAGACTGCCCATGAGCAGAAGATTTCTGCGACAACATTCTACTCGAAAATATTCGCGTTGAACTCAGCGTAGAAACACTGCCGTAAAACGATTTTCCTTTGTAATATTCTCTATACCATGGGGCTTGCAAGATTTTACCAAGATCTACTAAAAGTATTTTCCTGTGCTAAAGATGCTAGACGGACATAACACAACTGTGCTTCGTGTAGCTGTAAGACGGCTTCGTGTAGCTGTAAATCCAATATGATACGGTTCTCCAGATGTGGAACAGATAGAAAAGTACGATAGCAACCTTAAGTTTACGCGTTGAGATACGTGTTCGAGTTGCGCGTGTAACATGCACATGCACACCTCCGTGCCTATACCGAGAAGCTCTCGAACTACCGCGCAAGACCCGTGCACTATCATCAATATATATGAAGCATTGAGCGTGATTTCTTCTATCAGCATATTAAGGTACACTCTATTCTTCAAGCGTTATTCATGTTGTGCCGCGTTTAAGGGTTTAGCGACTCATTGCGTAGAATTCCGTTACAGTGGCTTGGAGGTTGGTGTAAAAAAAGAGCGCGTGCTTTACATGACAGCGCGGCATGTTTCAAAGACTTTTTCTTGCATTTCTTATGCTCTTCCCTAAGCGTACGACACATTCATGCATCGCTGAAATCTAAACCTCCCAAAAATTCAAGCTGTTCTTCTGGAGGTACGCGTACTGGTGTGTTTGCATTGAGGCAAATTTTTGAGCGTTACTCCTTGAAAAGGGTTATTCGCTCAATCACCGTTAATTCACTGCTAATTTTAGCCTGTTATATCTTAGTATCCGAATTTAGGTTACACCTGCTGTGACAAATAAACCTATTACATTTTTATGGGCGATAAAAGCGCTCATGAAAGAGAAACATGAACGCATACAAGCACACACACACATAGCGCTACTTCAAACACTTCATTTTTGCAATATCTCACACTAGTTACATACCTAAAAAATTCTGAGCACGTCAGCTGCTCACATCTGTTATGTGCGCAGTCACAATAAGAAAATCACTCGCAATAAGTCCAACAGTCACAGTAAGAGCAGGACCGCGAGGTATGCTAATTCGTTATCATTAATCTTCATAATTGCGACTCCTGCATCGCGAGATGTTTAGAAGCTTTCGACAGGGAAAGCTAAACCGAGTGGAACACCTTAATTAGTGATCCAGGGGAAATTAAGGTTCTCGAGAACAAAGCCGCAGAGATGAGGAACGATAAACATTTGTACGTTCAATTGCTCGTAGCGCGCACAGTCAGCCTCTAGACCTTCCTTTATTTAGCTAACCAAGTTGTCGCAAGCCACGAGGCATGTGTGCAGTACACCACGTTATAGAGGAGACGGACAAATAGCGACCCTCTCATTTCACCCGCAGTTTCTCAATGTTCGCCTGACAATTGACCGCTCGCGCCCGCGTCAGCCGATGCACCAACACGGCGCAAGCCACCTAGGTTTTTGAAGCGGGCCGTTTTCGTGAAACAAAAGCTTCCTCGCCGGCGCTAGGTGTCGCAACAGCGCCGCGACAATTGTTCTGTTCTCGCGAACGCAGCTATCAGTCCCGTATGCCACGTGCCAACGAATCTGAGTGAATTCGACCGTGCGCAGCTGCTAGTTTAACGAGCCTTTGAACGGGCGCCGGCTTCGACGAGTTCAGATAATGGGAGTCTGCGCTCGTGGTAAATGTCTGGTTACGAATGAAGCGGTCAATGTGCCGATCGACCGGCTAGGATTTTTCTTTCTTTTTTTTTTGTGAGGCTCAGTAGATCGGCTCGGTGAAGCCGCACTGCTTTTGTAAACTTATTTTGTATTATCTCGAGTGACGAGATAATTTTTTTATGCTTAACATGAGGACATTAGTATCGGTCTAGGCCGAATTACACGTTACGTTAGTGGTATTTCTGAACTCCGAGTACCCAAATTGCAGAATAAACCACAATGCTGCTGGGGCGCAATTATTTCAAAACTGATGTTTTGCGAACTAGCTGTGAAACAGCTAATCGAGGTCATGTGACTGTTTTCTGGCAAAAGCATTTCTTACTCATCTCGGTGGGAAAGTTGCCGCAGTACATTGGACTGTAGAAAAGTGAACATTGACCGCTTTAACAACGCGGTATACTGTGCGACCAGCTAGCTGGACGCTTCTGTGAAGATGTGGAATCGGCAATGGCTAATGTAAAGTCGCAGTACACTATTGTGTGGTGGTCGACTTCAATGCTGAGGTAGGCAAGAAACAGGCTGGATACAAGGGAGTCGGGAACTATGGCATGGGTTGTAGGAATGACAGAGGGGACTTATCAGCACAGTTTGCAGAGCTGAATAATTTGTGAATCATGAATACGTTCTTTCGTTAATGGGAGAATCGGAAGTAGACGTGGAGAAGCCCGAATGGTGAGCATAAAAATGAAATAGACTTCATCCTAAGCGATGACCTTGGCGTTGTCCAGGATGTGGAAGTGCTGGGCAGGGTTAGGTGCAGTGACCACAGATTGATGGGATCTCGAATGGGGCTAGGCTTGAGGAGGGACCGCAATAAGCTAGTACGAAAGAAACTGATCAATGAGCTAACAGTAAGACGGAAAGTCGAAGAATTCAGGATAGCGCTGCAAAACATTCAGCTCTAACTGAGCAAGCAGATATTTGCGTTCAGGATGTCAGTAACAATCGCACACGCAGTGTCACCGAGTGTGCAGTAGCAGTAGGAGGTCAAATCGGTAGACAGATTAGCAAACTTTCCCAGGAGACGAAAGACTAGATTAGAAAACGGCAAAACATGATAGTATCTAATGCAACTAAAAGAATAGGACTACCGGAGCTTTCGAAGTTAATCAACAAGCGTAAGACAGCCGACATACGGAAGCATAATAAGGAGCGAGTGGAGCATGCTCTAATGGAATGGAGGGAGCCTGAAATCGAAGAGACGTCTAGGCATAGCCATAAATCAGACGTATGTATTACGAGACCGGTAAGGCAATGTGATTACGAATAGGGATGATATAGTTACAATAGCCGAGGAGTTTTACAAAGATCTCTACAGCAGCCGCGATAACCAGGATAATAGTGAACGGGGAAGCTGTTTAGAAGACGTTGACATTCCACCGGTAATGACAGAGGAAGTAAGGAAAGCTTTGAAAGAGATGCAAGCAGGAAAGGCACCTATTGATGATGAGGTAACAGAGTATGTCTTAAAGGATTAGTGGGTAGATTATATTAGAAAACTGGCACACCTGTATACACAATGCCTAATGACTGCGAGCATACCGGAGTCTTGGAAGAATGTGAACATCATCCTAATCTATAAGAAAGGCGTCATAAAGGACTTGAAAAATTACAGGCCGATTAGCTTAGTCTCAGACGTCTACAAGGTAATAGGCTAACAGAATTTGTGCCACCTTAAATTTCAGTCAACATAACGACCAAGCAGGGTTCCGTAGAGGTTACTCAGCAGTAGACGATATTAACACTATCAATCAGCTGATAGAGACATGTGCGGAGTTTAACCAACCTCTATATATAGCCGTCATAGGTCACGAGAAGGCATTTGACTCTGTCGATACTTCAGCATTCATGCAGGCGTTGCGGAATCAGGGCTAGGCGAGCATTACGTAAGACCACTGGAAGACATGTGCAACGGCTCGACAGGCGCCATAGTCCTCCATAAGGAGAGCAGCAATATGCCTGTAAGGAAGGGTGTAAGATAAGGGGACACAATCTCTGCAATGTGAGTCACAGCGTGCTTACAATAAGTATTTAGAACATTAGACTGGTAACAGGTGGGGTTAAGGGTTAATCTGAAATACCTCAGTAACCCCAGATTTACTGATGACATTGTCTTGCTAAGTAACTGCCGAGATGAATTACAAAGCATGACTGCTGACCTTAACAGGCAAAGTAGAATGATGGGCCTGAAAATTAATATGCAGAAAACTAAAGTAATGTTCAATATCTTGGGCGAGCACAGCGGTTTGAGATAGCTGGCGAGGCATTGGAAGTGGTAAGTGAATGTGTCTACTTAAGCCAGGTAGTGACCCCTGATAAGATTGATTTGATTGATTTGCGGGGTTTAACGTCCCAAAACCAGTTCTGATTATGAGAGACACCGTAATGGAGGTCTCCGGAAATTTCGACCTCCTGCGGTTCTTTAACGTGCACTGACATCGCACAGCACACGGGTCTCAACATTTCGCCTCCATGGAAATGCAACCGCCCCGGCGGGATTCGGTCCCGCGACCTTTGGATCAGCAGCCGAGTGTCATAACCACTAGAGCTCCATGGCGGGGCGACCCCCGAATTCGGCAATCATTGTCACGTAATGAATGGTAGCTTACCATTCTCTCTTAAGAGTAAACTCTATAACAGCTGCATCATACCGGTACTCGCCTACGGAACATAAACTTCGAGGCTAACTGAGAGGGTTCAGATTAAATTGAGGACCGCGCAGGGCGAGCAATGCAACGAAAAATGGTAGGTGTAACATTAAGGTGCAAGAAGAGAGCGGAGTGGACTAGGGAACAAGCGCGGGTTAGGGGCATGTTGATAGAAATTAAGAAGAAATGGACGTGAGCGGTCCATGTAATGCGAGGACAAGACAACCGTTGGTCATCAATGTTAACAGAGTGGATTCCTAGAGAAGGCAAGCGTGGCAAGGGGCGGCAGAAAGTTAAGTGGGCAGATGAGATCAGGAGGTGTGTGGAAATAACTTGGCCCAATTAGCACGGAACAGGGATAATCGGAGATCTATGGGAGTGGCCATTGCACCGCAGTGGGCGTACTCAGGCTGCTGATGATACTGTACATGCTCCAATGAGCGAAGTAGGAATGTCGTACTTTAAATTATCGCTATTTTAGTGTTGATCTACGAAACGCGTGTGGTGGTAGAGGGGCCACCGTCACCCACCCGCAATAAGTTGAAAGAGACACCGCAGTTCTCGCTACAGTGGCGCGACAGTTCTTATAGAAAAGAGCGCACAAGCGATATGCCTACCTAAATACCTTTCTGAAGAAAACCAGCTGAAAACACACGGACACAGAAGAAGAAGGCGCACAGGACGATGCTGGACTAACAACTGAAATTTTATTTCGGAAAACCGACATATAAAGCCTTTCCAATCGCCCGCACCTGCGCGAGAGTCATTAACAGCACAAAAAATAGATATGCTGGCGCATTACACAGCACTACCAGATAGCGGGCCACAAACACGTATCTCAGAACTACAACACACATGGAATGCCAGACCCCAGAAAACATTGTTCCTTTCTGCTGAGACTTACTTATGTGGCGCTTACACACGTGTCTTCATTTTTGACAATATGGAATGCTTCTAAAACTTCCCTAGCCGTCTTGCTCTTCCCCCTGCCCAAAATGCTGACTCGGTCAAACCAAGGGGCAAGAACAAGACGGCTCTGAGATCAAACGCACGCTGCTAATTACCTCGAAGCGCGTGACCATCAAAGAACAGAAAGCATATACAAGCAAGATAAGCGACGACTATTTTGTCACCACCAAAATAAGCCCCAAATAGTGCCAGGTTTTATTAGAAGACAAAAGCTTTTTCCAGTAAATTCTGGTGTTGGACATCACATTTGCGAAAGTCATCAGCCTTAGGCGGCGGAAACTTCCGAACAAAGACGGCTTTGAGTTCGCCACTGCTTTTTATTGAAAAGGAGAAGAGGCCCTCCTCTGTGTAACACAATTCCTAGGTGCGCTGCCATTTCGTGTGACACGAAAGCATGAAATCCGTCTATCTGCTTTCGTCGGTCAGGAAAGATAGAAATTCATAAAGCGTCACCATGAAATGCAGAAGAAAGCAAAGCAGTAATAGGTGAAATAATACTAATAATTTCAAACCTAATCTTTAGCAAAAATACCACGCCAAGGAATAGCATAAAAGTACCGTATATTAGATACCAAAGGCGCCAGACATTAAATACATCAAGCTGCATATTTTGTAGGCTTACGTTAAATGGCGTGCATCGTGTTGGAACATAAAGGAAAGCAAACAGGCGGCACAAGATGCGTGGCGAAAGGGAGAGCAGTTTGGAGAAGAAAGTTCGTGGCATACGTCAGCGCCTGAAGGTCTTCGCACACAAAGAACGTACTGTTCGCTGGGCCTTTATTGGAGAACCCCACATGAAACTATGCACGCCTAATGCATTGTCAAAAAAAAAAAAAAAAAGAAATGGGTCGACTACACTACAAAAAAAAAAAAAGAAATCTTATTTATAACTGTTTCTTGACCTTACTCCACCTACGTTTGCAGCGGCCATTCATTTTATGCACGTCTTTTTATAGTCTCTCTTACTGGCTCCGGCAAACGACCACAAACAAACGCTTCTCATAAATCTATAAAAAATAGGATAAAAAAAGTCAGCGGGCTATCATGAATACCACTTGCTCTATGCGGACGAATTCCACTCGTAAATTTACTTCCCCATTTTAGCCCTACCATCATCAATGGAGGCACTAATGACGATGAGTAGATCCCGCTTCTTTCTGCTGCGTTTAATGGCTACGTGCGTGGACGCATATAGATAACGCCGTTGGTCACAACTGGGTTGGGTGAGAATTTGGATGGTTGGAACATACTCGCAATTTTTTTTCTGTAGTCACAGAGTCTTTCTTAAAAACTCTTGTTGCCATTAATCCACGAAATGTAAACAGCACTTTCAAGAAAAAAAGTATCATTCAGTGGCGAGCGGCACTGGAAAACATACCAGACATGGCGCTTGTAATATACAGCCTAAGTAAAAAGCAACCTGTAGTAAAACTTATCAATCTCTTGGTGAGGGATTCCATGATGGGTACCTCTCGAAGAATAAGGAACAATGAAAAAAGAGAGCAAGTACTTGGTCTGTAAAAATAGCAGCGAAATTCTAGTACAAGTAACAATGCTGTAAAAGGGATCCCACGGCACCTTTCTCACAACGGTACGTGCACATTGTCCCTAACGAAGGAGAATGTAGAAAAAAAAAACGAATTGTACATGTCCGTATCTTAGAAATGGGCCTCGTCAAGCATACTTCAGGAAGCAAGGATCCATGCAGAAATACCTAGCAACTCTGAATTTATGTGACCGATGGTGCACCCCGCTTTACGAAGTTAAAAGATGGTTGTATTTTTATTTAAAACGACAAGTAAAAGCATCCCGTAGATCGCTTTTTGAGCTGTTCAGAATGGCATTGTTATAAAATTTGCTTACGTCCGTTACGGTACTATTGTGCTCGCACTGTCTTCTCCATTTGTATATTGGTCTTTCAAAGGCCTACACCAGCACTAAGTCCTTCGTAAGCATAACGCAGTTCTAACGTAGGCTTATTGACCTCATGGCACACTTCGCGTTTTCTAATTATTCAGCAGAATAATTCTTGCTTCGCGTCGTTTTTGTAAGGCTTGGATTCGCGAGAACGTGCTGCAGTAAGCTTGCTCGTAAAAGGAAATATCAGTCAGATCGGATGTTGGATACTAATTAGCGAAGCCAGCTGGCCAATCCAATGGCAACGCGCGCTCACGAATAAAGAGCTTGGTGAATTCCGCCCGAGAACAGGTTTTCGACGTCCCCAAAGGCGACCAACTTCCAAGACGTGGAAATTTAAAAACGAGTGAGTGACTCCCCTTGACAGCGCGCTAATGAGAAAATCGTTGAAGGCTAACGCGACGAGTCTGACGGCCCGACAGCTATAAATTGAGTGCTGACACGTGTCAGCTCGTTGCACTTGATTACAGGGAGAGCACATCACTCTCCTCCCCAGCCCGCGCGACTTCAATAAAGGCTGGGTGCACTATCAATTAGAGAAAATAAAACATGCATGGAGTTTAGTGACAATGGCCTATTCAAGTTTGTTGCTTCATGTACCGCCACTGGATAAATAAAGCGCGCTATAGTGCACCAATCTACGCTGTGAATATGAGAAATCCCAATTCCACACATCCAGCCATTTACTGTGCTCTCTGTAGATGTTTCTTACAAGTCATGCAACAATGGTGAATTCCGGTTGACTAATAAATAATTAACGTATTAATTGGAATGCGCAATGTGTTAGCCTTACCCTGCGCAACATCACACCTGCTTGGAAAATTACGAATCTTCGTACGTATAATAGCAATGCCAACAGGATCATCCTGTAAACAGTTTCTGTGCACCAACTGCGTCTTTACTGCATGCCTGTTAGAACTATGCCAAGCTCCACGAGCTGTGAGATAAACTATGAGCTCATCTGTATAAAAACTTCTGTTGTTCAGTTCACTGAATGTAGAGTTTCAGAAATGCCGTTTTGAGGAGTAACCTATATGCAGATTGTGAAAGACTGGGCGAGTAGGTGATGTATGATGGGGTGAGCGAAAACAGTGGCTACAAAAAGACAGAAGAACACCACGCTGTGTTCGTCTATCTTCTTGTAGCCGGTGTCTTGGCTTGTGCTCTGGTTTATCTCATCTTTAAAACACACTTTTCCAGTGCGTTACAATGAAGCCGCGTAACTGATAGGCGTGGATGGTGCAACTAGTCGCTAAAGAGACACTGAAAATTGCGTCGACGATTAAATAATTTTACCTCTTTGTGCACGACAGCAACATTTCAAGGAATAAACTGGAACGCAAACGTGCTTTGCCAGACAATTTGTCTAAAGATACGTGCAAATTGTCAACTCCTATTTCAGGATTTATATGCAGGCTTCTCCATGGCTCCTTGACAATCCTTGTTCCATCACTTCTAACTCTTATTACCGCGCAATATACCCCATCTTTCTCACTTCCCTGCTCTGCATTGCATCAGTAAAACTTCATTCGGGCCTAGTTGGTACATGATCTTAGAGGGAAAATTTCCAGCGCAAACACAAAGACGCACCACATAAAGGAAATGACACTCAGAAGCGCTGACTATCAACTGATTTATTACTGCTGTTGTCAATGCATATATACCTTCAAGCCCCACCGCACATGCGCCACAACAAAAACCAAAGTGATAAGGTGAAAATGTGGATCTCTGTATTAGATACGTGATAACATGAATTCAAATTCAGATGGGTGCAGAGACAAAGATGTGTCGCTTATACAAAGCTGATCTCTTTTCCTGATGTGAAAAGCTTCTAAAGCCCGCCGCGCATGCTCATTTTTACTTCTGCCAAGTATCGACGTCCCTTTAAATCGTGCTTCACAATTGCAGCAGGAGTTAATATGAGCCACAAGATGGGCTCCTTTATCTGCGTTCTTGTTAATTTTTTGTGCATGTTCCCCGAGTCGCTCGTTGACGCACCTTCCAGTTTGACCAACGTAGGTCTTACCACATGAGAGCGGGATGGAGTAAACCACACCGACGGCACACGGGACGTAGGGATCACCGTGTTGGATCTGGCATCCTCCTCTGCTCACACCGCCGGTACGGGAGCATAGCTTAGAAAGTTTGTTCGGCGCAGACAACGCCATAGGAACACCATGCCTGCCAGCAACTTTCTTGAGCTGATGGGTGATCTTATGAAGATAAGGGACCACCACTGGCCTCACCTTGTCCCGTGTGGCGGACGCCCTCTTCGTGGTTTTTCCTTTCTGAAGTAGCGTTTCCGCAACTGCAGTCAAGAGCGACTTGGGGAAGCCTGCTGCCAAAAGTCGGCTTATCTGATTAGAGAAGCTTTCTTGCATCTTGTGTCTCTAATCAGATAAGCCGACTTTTGGCAGCAGGCTTCCCCAAGTCGCTCTTGACTGCAGTTGCGGAAACGCTACTTCAGAAAGGAAAAACCACGAAGAGGGCGTCCGCCACACGGGACAAGGTGAGGCCAGTGGTGGTCCCTTATCTTCATAAGATCACCCATCAGCTCAAGAAAGTTGCTGGCAGGCATGGTGTTCCTATGGCGTTGTCTGCGCCGAACAAACTTTCTAAGCTATGCTCCCGTACCGGCGGTGTGAGCAGAGGAGGATGCCAGATCCAACACGGTGATCCCTACGTCCCGTGTGCCGTCGGTGTGGTTTACTCCATCCCGCTCTCATGTGGTAAGACCTACGTTGGTCAAACTGGAAGGTGCGTCAACGAGCGACTCGGGGAACATGCACAAAAAATTAACAAGAACGCAGATAAAGGAGCCCATCTTGTGGCTCATATTAACTCCTGTTGCAATTGTGAAGCACGATTTAAAGGGACGTCGATACTTGGCAGAAGCAAAAATGAGCATGCGCGGCGGGCTTTAGAAGCTTTTCACATTAGGAAAAGATATCAGCTTTGTATAAGCGACACATCTTTGTCTCTGCACCCATCTGAATTTGAATTCATGTCATCACGTATCTAATACAGAGATCCACATTTTCACCTTATCACTTTGGTTTTTGTTGCGGCGCATGTGCGGTGGGGCTGCCTTGAAGGTATATATGCATTGACAACAGCAGTAATAAATCAGTTGATAGTGAGCGCTTGTGAGTGTCATTTCCTTTATGTGGTGCGTCTTTGTGTTTGCGCTGGAAATTTTCCCTCTAAGATCTGCATTGCATGCCTAGGGACCTGTCGCACGTCTTACCCACATGTGTTGGCAGCAGAGAAAGTTAACGCGCGAAGAGCTAACGTGTGCCTGTATATATATTCTAGCTCAGTAGGGTACGCAAATAGCTACCGTCGTATTCGAGCATTACAAATGAGGGTAATAAATAGCAGCAGAAAATACTATAACGTGCTGGCTGAGCAAAGGTTCCTGTGTGAATATAGGGCTCCGAACAGCTTGTATGGCTTCTCTTACTCTCTTGAGCAGCATAGCATCTCCGTTTTTTTTTCCCCTGGCAACAATCCAGCCGCCTCTCTTATGAACACAATTACATGTCAGAGACGACGGATGCTCGGCAATTCTGCAAAGCTCCATCCAAGAGCAGCCGAGGTCGAGAACCCTGACCTTCCCTAGAGAGAAAAGACGCGCGGTTACTGGGCAGCCGGACAAAAGAGGCTAAGCCAAGAGGAGGTAATTAAGAAACTAATTAGAAAGAGGAGCAGTCGCGTCGTCTGCCTGAGCCAGCGACGGGGCGACAGCGGTGGCAGATGAGGCGCAGTCTGTTTGACTTTGCTAACACTATGAGGGATTCCTAGGACAGCTCACACGGTGAGCAATGGCATCAGTAGATAACGGTAAAAGAAGAAAAAAAAAGAAATGTGCAAGGTTACTTTAGCTTTGCCGTGTGTGCGACATACGTGCGATCACACTGAGTGACGCTTGCACGGAAAATGAACTAGAGAGGATTTTTATAAAGTTCTTTTGCTACTTCTTAGCTGCGTCTTTGAGCCCTGAGAACTGCTTCAGCAGGATTGAGGGAGCAAAAAAGGGAAACAAGTTAAAAGAATGAGATCGCGGAGTTCAATCTAATTCAACGGTTTAATTAAAAAAGAGACACCATGCACTCGACCGGCAAATCTTACTGGGAGCTGCAGGGTTCTTTCAGGAGAGCTGGATCAATTTTCTCTACACGAAATGCTGCATACTGTTGACGGGAAGAAAACAAGACGCTAGATTAATGTTGCGAAGGAATTACTTCTTTTTGTTTTCTAAATCGATTCGAATCTTCCGGCAAGTGAGCTCGAAAGAACACCGACAGCTTTCGTCACAGTAAAGCAGATTATTTCTGAGATTTCGAAATACGACGTCAGAGAACAATACTTCACTCTCCTCGCGCACTCATCCGTCCGTAGCCTGTACGAGAGGCGATCCAGATTGCGATCCGGAGATCCGCAATCCATTAGCATCTCTAATAGTTTGTGGTTAGCTATTGCCCAAGAAGCGCGATAGTGACGCTCGATTGATGCCAGGAGTTAAGTGCACTACACAAGAAGCTCGCGGCTACATTGAAACCTATAGCCGCTGTATTAATCGAGGAGGGGTTAGAGATAGCATGATATGAGATTAGCTAGCGCAGTATCTTCTGAAGTTAAGGCAGATAGAGGAAAATAGTGTGTGTGAATAAAGAAAAGAAAAACCATGATTTAAGTGGGTGAAGATTAAACGCCAAATAAGTACACGGAGAGTGCACGCGCTAGCTAGCACCAGTCGTAACTTCGGTTTCCGTATGTGTAGCGATCACCTCAAAACCGTAACTTTCCCATGCCCTTTTCTTATGATGTCTTCTTGCTGGACATTCATAAAGACTCGCTCTGCCACATCAAACCTCCTTGCAACTAGATCTCTGTCCCACTTCCTCTTTTCTTTTCACCCTGTTTATCATGTTCGCTCAGTGCAAGGTGGCAAAACAGACGTGCGTCCCGTTAGTCTACCTATTTTCGTGCCTCTTTCGCTTCCTTCAGCCAATTACAGTTTTCAAGCAACACTGCCTCTTGGTGGATAGCGAAGTGGTCTTCAGTGAGAAAAGTGATAATCACCGTAGTAGTCCAGTTGGAAGGCCATTGGAGCATATCGTGCCACCAAGGTAAACTACTCCTTGTGAGCGCCGTCGCCGTATCACTTTCACGTACGTTTAGAGTATGCATTACCTCACACGCCCTGAGTGAGCAGGAGTATGCAGCGGTTCTGTCGGTGTTAGTGAGCGCTGCAGCGAATTGGAAGCCTGCCGTTGATCAAGAGCCGTCTCTGTGAACTCCCTTACAGGGCTTGCAACACCGAAGCGGCAGATGTAATTTCGCGAACGGCTTCCAAGCCAGGCACAATGGGATAATTCTATTCCGGCCGGATAAATGAACCTCGGTTCACGTACGCCTTACAGTACTTGTAGAAGTTGTAACTAATTAAAGAGTCCCGCCGTACAGCGCACTTCGCAGAAGGGGCACCTGCACTGACGACTTTTTGATGGTTATGCAGTCGTTATTTCGCTTTGTGGTTGTTTCAAGAAGCGAAGCATTGCCTGAGTTATTTTCAGGGTATGGGCGCCACGATTACACAGTGTCTCGGTAAACCGTACTTTAACATTGTGCTAAGCTGTGCATGGTCGAGTTCGAATCGGCAGTGGGAATGCACTCCACGCAACAACGCGTGGCCGTTGTAAACTCTACATTCCAATTTCACACTCGGGTGGTGTCGGTTGCACAGAGCCTGCCCTATGATGCTGCAGCTGTTTTAACGCAATTACCTTCCTCTGGCTGGCGCGAACGAATAGTACCCTTTGAAAACGGAACACTAATAGATTAACGCGAGAAACGAAGCTAACCAAATGATAAGATTTTGCGAAAATCTGAAAGTTTCCATATAGAATACAAGTGTCCTATCCGATCTAAAATTTGAACTCGATCGTCGGCATTCCTAAAGCGGAGTATTGTTAGAATCGCTTTTAAATGTTGCTCTGCCAAAGTAAGCATGAAATAAATAAAGAATGCGATAAAGCTCTCCCCCTTTTGGTACATTGCAGGCGTAAAATACTATAGCTTATGTAGTGTCACAGACGGCTTCAACCGGGGCTCCGATGAAGATAGCATTTGCGCTTTCTGAAAAGTCCTGTGCATCCGAGGGTCTCTTTAATACTAGTGCTCCGTTTGTCCCTTTGATGGTTATGCTACAAATAACAATCACAATGATGAAGACATCAATTTACATAATTGTAAGAACGGCTGTTAAATGCTCACGAATTATTCGAAAGTATTCGATATTCAACTTTATATAATTCTTATCGACATCTATTTGATTCGTATTCTATTTTATGTCGAATATCGCCATAAGCACGCCTACTGGTGAAAGTTATGCCTCCAATTGAACGTCGGGTATTTCTTTTAGGGGCGAAGCTCCTTAGGGTGTGGGTCGTTCCCTCCTCCGTACATAGTATGTAGCCACCTGTAGTTTTATGAAGTGCTCACTAGATGGCGTGATGGCGCCGCGGTGCTCGCTTCATTCAGATGCATGGAAACGCGTAGCATGGGAATCTGTCTGTCTGTTTGTCTGTCTGTCTGTCTGTCTGTCCGAGCGCTGCGGTGCTGCTTAGCTAGTACGTGAATTGATCAATAGATGGCGCGGAGGCGCTCGCTGCGTGCTCTAGTGTGATAGGAGAGCGCTAGATGGCGACACACAGTGTTTGTCACGTCTTTGATGATGTACTGGGGAACATTCACGGAAGATTCACGGTTTTTACCGATGAACCTTCGGAGCTTCGCCCACTCATCATCATTCACTCCGTGGACATGCGTGGATTTTTCGTATTTCTTTCTGTTTTAAATAAAGCCTTCTTTCAAATGTTACCTTATCATGCGCACAATCTCTCTTTTTAATAGCTCGCAATATATTGAAGGCTCGTCTCATAGGTATTGCCCAACATGCTGGTATCCACAACATTATTCGATGTTTGTATATATCGGCTGCACTTTAGGGCATGTTTACTGAAATGGCTTAGTCAGCATCAAGAACTATTCAGCTGTTCTTAAGCGAACCCAAGCTTCCTTAGCCTACCCACGTGCTTGCATAATGATATAATTTTTTTAAATGCAGCTTTGCCGACCAGCGAATATGTATAAACATAATTTTGGAGTTAATTTGAAAGGAGTGCTATCTTCGGTAATACCAGAAGAAAAACACGATCTGTCTTTTTTTTCTGTGGTTCAAAAATTTATGGCGGACAGTACCACTATTGCGTCACGAATTTACCAATGTTACGTATTGAGAGAAAATGCGCTGATAGAAGATTTATAAAGTGTTTGCGAATAGGATTAGGAGATTTCTTTGTCGAATGCCATGTGTATATATTTTCTTACCAGTGATGGCGCTGCGAGCCGAAAAGTGTAGTAGTCATATGGAGACGCAGCATGCTTATGACTCATGACAGGCTGCGCAACACACATAGCACTTCTATGGAATGAAATTAGGGAAATTACTGAAGCTTACTGAATTAGGGAATTACTGAAGCTCCTATGCATCTATATAAGATGTATAGCAGAGCAGTGTGTCAGCCAACCCACTTTGACATTGTAAGATGAAGAGTCTGCCTTCCGACGCATCACGTCCACAAAGGCCCTCAAAGATATGTAACGAATAGCTTATAGTTTCATAACTGTTTCGTAATTGCTAGCCCGGTTAGGTGCGTTATACTCGCGGCTTTAGTGTTGTTGCTTCTGTATATTTTTTGCTATGCCACTGACAGCGGAGGCTTGTTCAACGAATATATAAGTGCACTTCGTTGTTCTAGAACGTAGTTGTGAGTTTGCGCTCATGGTGTATACTTCTCTCTTGCCCGTGCATGTATGTTGACAGCGGAGCTTGTTCGACGAATATATAACTGCACTTCGTTGTTCTAGTAGCGTAGTTGTGAGTTGTGATCGGTATCAACTAGCACAACCGTTAGTTCGTGTGCTCTGTAGGATGTTGTGTCCACTCTTAATGCAGTATATAGTTATCACCGAAGCGAATACTGAGTACTTGAATAGAATAAGAGCAGAAAGAGGACATGATTGGATTAATTATGTAAAAGCTTTTAGTTCTTGCAGGTGTTTAATTTTTTCTCCGTTTTTCTGAAGAGTAGTATTTCTGCCAAAGGTTGTATACTTTGTTTTCACCGCTGATTCAAAAACGCTGATGCAGAAGGTAGGTGTGGTCGCGCAGCCAAACTGTAGAGTTGGTTACTTGTCAATCATTAACTAAAGCAGCTTCTTCGAAAGCCACGGCCTTTTCACCTCTGTTTCAAACTGCAAAAGTACGGGTTTGCGAGAGCGTCATTTACGGAATAATCAAGCGGTGAAATTAAACATCTGCTAACTATCCTCACTGAATAACGCTCCCAAAAAGGCAGCCTGTTCAGCGAGATCTCGCGTTTTAACCGTTAGACATTACTGCGACATACAGAGCAGCGCACGTTCGTATCGACACTGTTTAGGAACAATTGCCCATGTGACGTAGGCATGGCGAACAAAAATGGGTTTATAGATCTTGAGTTCTGCCTCTGTATGTAGAGGTGTGCTCTGCAGGTGGGGTTAGTAACGGTAGTTAGTGCTGCGTGCAGTACCAGCACACACATGCAAGTAACACGCCCTCGCCCGCATAACTGTACCTCTCTTCTCTCTCTCTCCACACACACACACACACACACACACACACACACATATATATATATATATATATATATATATATATATATATATATATATATATATATATATATATATATAAACGAGGTCACATAAGCGTACGGTCTAGCTCAACCCCGACCAATATCGTTCCTCCTGATTTACGGCCCTCCGTATACCGTTGACAATTAGGACGCACCATTCGCATCGGCTTCACCGCGTCCCTACCGGCTATAACATCGAGCAGCGGCTGCGCCAAGACATTGCTCGGAGGGCTCATTGATTTGTGGCCTGCGTTTCTTTTTTGTATTTTTGTTTCTGCCGCTACCGCATACCAGTGTGCATCGGGAACCACACCACAACGAGGAATCGGAGCTACCGTTCAGACGCTGACGCTTTTACGACCTTCTCACGGCACGTGCCAACGTATAACGTGCAAACGCCGACGATTTAGGATGTCTTGTGCGGCGTGGTTGGCGAGCCTTGTATATATATATATATATATATATATATATATATATAGTGAGAGAGAGCGAGATTCACTGTGTAAACAAAGTGGCGTATTTACGCTCTGTGCTGCGGATAGAAGCACCTGAGAATTGAACGAGGTTGCACTGCAATTCCGGCTTCGACGTAACGACGAGGACTAATATTCCGCATCATAGGAAAAGTAATAAAAAGAGAACGGCACAACGAATAAGCGAGATATCGCAAGCTGGCGTACGTATTACAGCAGGACTGCATTATTAAATAGTTAATGAACGCGCGAATAAATCTGAAACACTGGGGTGCACTCTTCTTGTTTTGACTTCTCTTGAAAAACAGACAAAGCGCCACCTTCAACAATTTAACGCTTTCACGATTACGACAGCAATACTTATTTGTTGCGGAACGGAAACTACTCTTTACAGGGAGGAAAAGAATGGTAATTCAACTCATTAGAAGAAAGAAAAGCATAATGCCTCTTTTCTTATATGTATGCACTTGAGAAGTGCACTCAATGTTGTGGAAAAGATGTGATTGGGAAAGAGCCATCCATGTGGTCGCTCTGTAAATTCCACCCCAAATACCTACACTGGGATTATGCATACTTATGTATAAAAAGATTCACTTCGTTGTGTACACACAACTGTAGGCGATTTATTTGTTGGAGTTTAAGAAATCTGAGCTATTTATCATACAGATCTGTCGTATCAGAAGGTGAGATCTACAGACGCTGACCCATTAGAAATTATCTAAACAAAACACCCAAGGATCAATGCGCTCCTGTTATCTTTCGCGACGGCAAGGACAAAACACAGTGACCATACGGCTGTGAATAAATGAACCTTCTATTCACCTGCTACATCTTGATTTCTCTTGAGAAGACCATTTTTCAAACGACTACGTTCGACTAGATATTTCTGTTGTGATAATTCATTGCAAAATAGTGAACATACGTTTCAGCATGCTCTTCACTCTTGCACCGAATGCTAAAGTAGGGATCTTTGTGTAAAAAAGACGCCACAGCCTATGCCATGGCTGTAAGCTTCATTGAATAAGCCTGGATTACTATATGGCACGACGGACCGTTAAATACTGTGCAAAGATCACCTACGAACTTTACTTTCTTTAGATTTGGCCAGCAGAACCTTTGCAAAAGCATGCGTGACCTCGGCGCATGTATTAGCAGCGCTTTTTTATTAGTTGTACGAGTCAACTAACTATATACAGTTTTATATCTGTTTCACCTGCGCATTTTCTTTGCTAATTTAAAAATATTGTGTCTAAACTGGTCGTTTTTTTGCACAGGCGTCGATCAAACATCTTCATAATTGACTTACATTTTACTACGACAGTGCACTGCGAGAAGCAGGCAAAAAAATTATCGCGTATTAAAACACACCTCACCTGTCGCCCACACAATGAGCGCACGTCTAAATGAGCCCCAGCTATGAGTAAAAATGGGGCACTTGTAACTCAAGGCGAGTGTCTACTTTCCGCCCGCTGGCGTTGTTGCATCCGCTCGACTGTTGCATCACTGCTGGATTATTGTACAGAAGACCGCGCGAATATGCAAGCCTTATGCGTCCGCCCTGCGCTAAAAAAAAAAAGCGACCTCCCACACCATACTCTGTCGTTCTGCCCGTCGAGGCTACATAATTTTAATTGCCCAGAATAGTACGAGTGTGTTGCTTTGTTAGCACTACACATGCAGAAACCGTGCCCCACTTTGCATAATGGGTGCGCTGAAACCACGCACTCTTTTTCCGTAATGCGGCTTTTGCTTCGCTATTAATGATGAATTCGTATGCAAAGAAGTTCTCACGCAGGAGTGATTAGTTACTAAACCTGAATGTCAACGGTGGGAACAGGTTTGATATATATATAATAGACAGCAAGTTTCTTGTTCACACGGGGGTAATTTCCATGTATACAGCTCATTTGCTAGCTTCGCTTTTTCTCACTCTATTGTCAATTCTTTATTGTTCAAACAGAAAGTCCTGAGGACAAAAGCTATTTTGTAAGTGTCAAGTGTTTTAATGGCTGAGGAGGAGGAGAAAGGAACGGGAATGGCTGGGAATTTAACCTGGGCTGAGCGCGGTAGAATAGCCTGCACTGGGAAAGGGGAGGGAAAGTTTTAGGAGACAGAGATACAGCAAAAAAAAAAAAGCGTGTGGCTGGTCCCTCTGTCAAAGGGATCGGTATAACACGAAAGTGAAATGTGTCTTCACATAAGCAGGTGAATGTTAATTGTTACATCGAGGTGAACTTGCCCATTACTATCGGTGTTTCGCTGGTACGGCAAAATTTGACGTGGATGAACCCACGTTCGCGCATCGCCTCCATAACATCAAGAACCAATCCCTTGTGGTAACTGTAGTCTTTTACCTAATAGCTAGACACAGTATATAGTAAATGCCGCGTGAGAAGGGTATTATCATATTTGCTTGCGCCACATTGACCCATCAATTTCGTTCCCATGCTTGGGCGCCGAAAACAGCATTCTTCTTGTTCCCAGTACGCTCGAAGAGTGATCGGCGGGGAAACGCTACCTGCAATGAAAGGTGACCGGTGCTTTACCACTGCGTCATCGGCCCACATACGCTCAAAGCTGTACGAACGCGGCTGTGTCCTTTCTTATCACGCTTCTGTCTGATGCACGCGCGCCTTCGCACATGCGCATCGAGGCGGACTTTGGTAACACGCCTGGAATGGTGCCGCTATCCAGGAGAGGTGAAGTAAAGCTGCAGTGATTCACTTCGGCTCTCCTATATGGCAGCACCGTTCTAGGAAATGTGTGTCCGGATGCGCGCGCGCTGAGCCGGACTAGAGCGTCAAAGAACGAACTAAGCGAGATAAGAAGGAATATAAGGCGCATTCGTACAGCTTCGGCCATGTGCGGCGTAAATGCAGTGGTCACGGTCCACCTTTCGTCGTGGAGCAGTGGGCTGTGAGTTCGACTCCCGGTCTATCACCAGTTTTTCTGTGTGTATTTTTTTGTTGTTCATGTTTATTTTACTGCGTCACATCCGTTACAGCAGTGACGTATGTGGTCGTGATGGACCGCAGCATAAAACTCTTTCGTGCTAAAACAAGATGAATAAAATACTGCGGTGTCGCTTACGTTATAAAAGTTCTGTGTACATCTTCAGAGAGGGTAAATGAGTCCAGTAGCGTTCAGAAAATGTAGCAGCATTTTCACTCCTTGGCGTAGCTAAAATGCAGAGCGTCATTCGGTTTGTAAACAGGAAGCGCCGTAAGCCTAAGATGCGTAACTTCGGACTTCTCGTATCCCACTAAAATATGGAGGTGTCTTTCACATCCTCTCTAAACGTTTGCAACTGTTGTTGAACAGCCATGGTACTGGCGTTAGTTCTCAAGCGTTGGGTTACTGTAGGCTTCCTAGAACTGGGTTGATAGCATCCAGCGCTTGAAGCGCGCTTTGAGCAGTCGGCGTCTGCATCTTATCCAGAAGGACGCGAATAGCACTCGTTAGTGAACTCATGATGGCAACAACTTATTTGCCCTCATTCGTTAATTTATAAGACACAGAGGAAGTGTACTTCGCTGTCGAAGGCTGGCGTGGCTCATCGGGCAGCTGTAAATTACGGAGCTCTGGTCAGGCGTCAGGAGTCTCGATGCAGGAAACTAGCTTGACCCAACCGCCTGTGGCCTGGGTGGCAGTGGTGGCGGCGATTTCGGGCAAGCTTGACGTGGTGACGAGGCTCTGGAGGGCTTGGAGCATCGTCGCCGACGAGATCTTCGTGTGCGGCCGCTTCTCGGTGAGACGAGTACTGTCTAGCCATTTCTTTAGAATGGCCCTTTCCATTTGAATAATAGGGCAGCGCTTGGAAAACGCATCGTGAGGCTCATTGAAATTTACGCACTTAAAGGGCAACTCCGACGATTTTTCATTGTCCACTGATCTCAACCAAATTTTCAGCGTACGTTCTCCTCGCTACTACGATCATTTATGCCTAGCCAGGTGGTTGCAAATCGTTTAGTTTTCCTGAAAATGAATGTTAATCATTTTTAGCGGATTCCCGCGGGAGCCACCCTGTGTTTTTGACATCGATACCCGCAACGCTGCCTACCCGAGCAGGTGGGCCGTCAAAAGCAAAACGGCGATACTTCAGCGCTCAAATCGTCGCTGTAAAGTTCAGGAGACCATAGTACATCCTTGGATGAGATCGCCACTTTCATTTTTCTGGCACCAGCTCCATATATCTGATGGCGGGGAGACTGTGACATCATCGCATACACTGCACGAAGCCTGTACCCGTTTCGATTTCGGTTTGAAAACATCGTTCATTCGGTTATTTATAATTATTAAAAATTAATAAAGACTCCTTTCCGCTCTTTGAGAATAGCTTCAATAACCCTCAGGCATTTTCGAAGCGCTGCCCGCGTCAACAGGTAGTCACAGAGGCACCTCTTGCAAACTTTTCGTCCTAGGTAGCACGAAAATCTTGCTTAACACCACTCTCACATTACACATATGAGCCCACCGTTAATTGACCTCTCGTTCATTCTAACGTTGAAGCGCGGGGGAGGTTGCGACCAAGGACATCGGATTAAATGACGGCGCGGAGTGCGCGGTGAGTGGCATGTCAATGTATGTATTGGAAACCTTCGGTTGTCTGCGAAAAAAAAAAATGCCTTCTGATGCACAACAGAGACCGAATGTGCTTGCAAACAGCGCGTGACTTTCGGCCTATATAGGAAAGAAGAAGAGGTTTGAAGAAGCTTAAGAAATTTTCTTAAATCCACTGAATGCCGCTAACACCTGGTGTATTGGCGCAATCTTTTCCTTTTTTTTTTCCGGTCTAGTCTCTTTTCTACCTTAGCATTTTTTCCCCTGCACAGGGTAGACAGTCGGCGTCAGCTCTGGCTAATCTCCCTTCCTCATTATTTTCCTCTTCGCTCTTTTTGGTTGAAAGGGGCAGACCTGTCATATGCTGGGGTAAACGTAAGAGTAATGTTAGGCGGATTTGCTTATACCAACGAATGAAATACAAGCATGGGCGACACACAACTTGTTCCTTTCCTTGTTTCTTTTTTTACTGCATTCTTTCTTAGGTGTTGCTTACCCATACCCGCATATCTAATGCGGTGTTCATTTACCTAAGTTTAATCATATCTGTTTAAGTAGCCTGATGTTTAAGTGACTATTTCCTGTACTACACATATGCTTAAATAATACATCCACCTAACGCAACTCTACGCTTCGCTTCTTTAATGCAATGTTTAGGAGTGTACGAACGGTGACTCTTAGAACCGAATCGAATAGGATGGAATACTATTCGAATAGTTTATTGATAGAAGAGCAGAAGTTTTCAAGACAGGCCAACAATTCCACGACATCTTCCTCTAAAGCAATATTCATAAACATTGAAAAATAAATATTTTCCTTAGATTTAACCGGCAGGAACACAGCGATTAAAAATGAAGTATACTTCAATTTTCTCAACTGTTACATGAGAGTGACCAGAGCAATTGCGATAGAAAGTAACTGGAGGCGGCGCTTGACCTGTGTATTAATCTGCCGCTTGACTATCACGCGACCAAGCCCTATTGGCTATGTTTATTTGCTTTAAACTTTTCATAAGTAGTCTTCGAGATTGTCGCGTGACACCCTCTCCAATCTTTACCCATTGCTCCGTGCGCGGGAGCATGCTAGAGAGGGCTGAGACATAATGCCAAGAGCCAGTCGTAGAAAGATGCTGATAACATGACGATTGATAACACTTTCGCTCCCGCGACAATGAAATTTTTCACGAAAACGTCCAGGTCTGGGGAACAATACAGCCTTGAACATCCTGTAAAAGGTTGGGCCACATGCCTCGTGGTATAGTTCATTGATTACAAAAATAACCTTTCGGAAATCCGCCGTTTCTTTCCTTCGAAGTTTTTTTCGTCGGTGCTGAATACTCGTAAACTATTAGAAAAATAATTGATTGATTTCTGGGGTTTTACGTCCCAAAACCACCTATGATTATGAGAGACGCCGTAGTGGAGGAAACCTTGACCACCTGGGGTTCTTTAACGTGCACTGACATCGCACAGCACACGGGCCTCAACATTTCGCCTCCATCGAAATGCAGCCGCCGTGGCCGGGATTCGATCCCGCGACCCTCGTATCAGCAGCCGAGTACCATAGCCACTAGACCACTGTGACGGGGCAGAAAGAATAATCGATATGTCGAATATGCACTATTCAATCCGAACACCAAATCGCATTGAACAATACTCGATTCTTGATGTGAAATTTTATAACATTCACGTGAGTCAAATAATTTTACTTGTTCGGAGCTTTTATCCGTTTCTTTTTCATTACAACCCCCACCCGGAAGTGAATCGAAGCTTCTCAGTAGATGCATGATGCCTCTTGATAATAGTGCTGTAAAAGCAGCGAAAAAAAATCACTACAGGACTTTTTTTTAAATGCTCATCGTCATTTTGCAGGTTTCGTCAAGCCCTCGCTTTAACATTTTGGGATATGCTACTACAGCCCTGCCCGCGTTTTATGTTCTGAAAAAAAAAATATAATGCTACGTCTCATGTTTATTTCTTGACTTTCGTTGATGGAGGAAGCCCACATATCTAACTGAACTTTTTCTTTTACAATGGCTCACTTGTATGCAGTATAGTACTGGCGCCGTCATCATGAAATATACTCCGTAATTATCAAGGGACACACTACTGCCTCATGCTGCCATCACGAAAAATGAAATGACTTGACTCCGATGCCAAAGTTATTTAGTAATCATCACTTTCATTCCAGTATTATGCATGGATATATAGAATCACGAAGATGTAACGTAATATAAATAAGTAGATGTAGGCGGCGCATGACACAGTGCATTAAGCGGCGAAGATGCTGTTACATACACTAAGAAAAAGGACAAACGCGTTTGCTCTTTCTTTTCTGAAAGATGCTTGCGACAAATAAGGGACTGCCGTGCAACGACGAAATGGTGAAATAGAAATTCACCTGTGAGAGGGACGTAATATTCATTGAATAATTATCTGTGAATAATCTGTAGAAAATCGCTGTGATGAGGAATAGGACCTCTAGTACACCACGTTATAGTAAGAAACTCGTGAGCACTCGCGAGTGCCATTATTATACGTGCATGACTTCTATAAAAATTTCTAGTTGGACGGCCATATTTTAGCTACATATATGCATGCAACCTTCTTAAGGATTTCTTCTTTCCTCGACAGGATTTACAGATGCTATCACCGCTTAGACTCATAATGAGAAGTACATCTGTTTCAAATGTACAGTTGCTTGAGGAATCTCGTTATTCGCGACGTTTGATAGTGACCCAATATTTGACGAATATTTCCGAGAAACTCTACGCAACTATTTGTATTTCTTTTTTTGAAATTTGTTTCAGGTTGTACAGTTTCCGCCACTAATACGAACGCTTGCGGAAAGATTGCATTTCGCACAAGGGCATGTGATATTATTTTCAAAGCGTCAATATGCTGCGGTAGTGGAGCTCAACATACAGCAATCTTCACACATTCGTAGAGCGTCTTGAGTATGTTTGCGTGATAGCATAGTTTAATCTGCGTATTATAGCGCTGAACTCTACGCCTTCTGTCGATTGATGGAGAGCTGGGATCTGGTTTTAAATCACCACCGTGGGCACATCAACAACACGTCCATTCCTTTACCGACTAAGTTGGGCAAGCGTTGCAGAAATCCAATAGAAAACTGAGCAAGGTCCATATTCAAGCAAAAGACAGTGACTGTAGCGTCGTAGAAATTAATTCCGATGGCAGCACCCGCATAGTTCACTTGCACTACTTCTATTGAACTCAAAGACGAAAAAGGTACATGGGAAATTCTGGCGCTTCAAGAAAAAAAAAAGCTCCCCGCTTTTCACCTGCGCAGGCTCACGGTTCATATGAAGTTGCGTTTTCTCAAATATTCCAAAGAATAACGTGTCATATTAAGATGAAAGGCAAAAAATAATAAGTGACGTCGCAAAAATACGTTTGATGAAGCTGCACCAATTGCGGACTTGAGTGTTGTGAAGGGATTTGCATTGCACTAAAACACCCATGTGGTGCGCGATCTCTCCAAGGAGCTTCAGATTTTTATCAGAGTGCCGGTTTCACAATTCGAGTGATTGTGACATTCCTCCATCTACCTCTGTATTTCCTCGAGAGCTTGCTTTCTCGACAAAGTCACGAATAGGCCTCATATGAGTATACTTAATCATATTTATTTACTTGAGCATCCACAGCGACATGCAACATTGACAGGAACATGAGATACTAAATCATCCGAACTTTCCCAGGTAAGAAAAGTTGCTGTGTGTCCTTTAATGTTGCCGAGCTCGAACCATGTTCAGCCGATAGGCCGCACTACCTGAAGCCGATCTTCCAATAATAATAAAATAAATTAAACTAGTATTGTGTTGCTATACGGAATGTTGGCTTCAGTGTGCTACTACCAACACCAGAGTTAGATCGCAGGCTTATTCCACACCCAAGCATATCAACCGAGAACGTGCTGGCTTACCTTGATGAGTGCGATGAATCCAACAGGTGGGCGTTAAGTGTCGTGGAGCGCCAAAATTCAAGGTCACCACAGCAATCGCCGATCAAAGAAATGCATGCTTCAGATTCTGAAGTACTCCAGAAAAACTCTTTGCTCGTAACGCCAGTGTTTGTTTCTTCCGTTTAAATTTCGTGAAGTTTCTCTGAAGCTGGCGAAAAAGTGGTGCGACTACGCCCCAGTCTTTCAAACAGTCACAGCTCAGTGAAGGTTCCTTTCCTGACACATGGTGGTAAGCTCGGTTACCCAGAAGTAGATAACCTAGTTCTTCTCAATAATTACAGGAGGCCTTCATCATGAGATGTCGGTGAATTGAAGTCATCAGTGCAGCAAAGGCGACTTCGATGGAGGCAGCCGACCCTTGTGGAGATTCACGGGCATCAGAGTCATTCAGTTCTTCACGAAAGGATGCCACGTAAGCGGCAAGTTGTTCGTGTCCTCCTTCGGTACTTATTCAAGTGAAATTTGTCAAAATTTCGTACGCACACAAGGAAAAGTCGCAAAATGAATCTCCTCGCCAAAATAGTAGGGACCTCTATGCCAACTCCCGCAACAACATCTCCGCATTCAATTCCCGTATCCAGGCCGTCAGACGTGAGGGCTGTCGGTGCGGAGCAAACGCCCGTCGATCTCGCCGATGGTGCCGAACGAAAGCGGCGCACGGAGTTGCACGCCTCGTCGCGCTTCGTGCGTACTGTCCGACACAAGACTGCACCGCTCTCGCCAGGCTGTGCAGCGTCGTCGGGAGCAGCGGGAGCACATGTGCGCGAGTCGAGCGAGATACTCGGACCCCGGTCGACCGGCGCGCCGGGAAAATCGGGGAGGCGCTCCCGAACGCGGGACGGACGCCAGGCGTCACTGGCCGCGACTCGCTCTCGGCTCCTGCAGCACCGTTTCGCCGAGGCGCTGGAGGAGGGCGAAGCGATCGCGCGAACACTCTCCAGCGAGCATGCTCTTGAGCCCTTCACCCGTTCTCTCTTCCTCTGTTTCGTCTCTCTCCATGCGCTTGAGCCCTTCCCCCCTTCTCTCTTCCTCTGTTTCGTCTCTCTCTTTTTTTCCCCAACTTCCCGACCTCGCCGTTTAGTTCTCCCCGTGGTGTGTCGTCTTAACTACACTTGCGCATGTTTGTCTATTCCATAAGCATGGAGGCCGCCGTGGTGGCACGGTGGTTACGTGGGTTCGATCCTGTTGCCGCGGTGTTCCTATTTCAATGAAGGCAAAATGCCTTTATTGTCCGTGTGCCAGGGGATATCCACGCACGTTAAATAAACCCAGGTGGTCGAAATTTCTGGAGATGGGCACTTCGGGGTGCCTCGTGATCATATCGCGGTTTAGAAACGTGAAACTCCTGCTATGTATATTATTAGTAGTAGTATGCCGTTACCTATGGAAGCAAATAGGCACTTTGTGAGATCAGATAATCTTAAGTGAATTGCGGCCATAAAATGCGCAAATGCCTTAGGGTGAAGTGATGATATTAGGAGGGTTCCAGACCAGGTGCTATTAGCTACGAACTGAAATAACATGCTGTCGACGGTACACGTACCTGTTGAAGAAATCAACATTACCTGTGCGGACAGAGTGAAAGCCCAGCTAGCATCGGGTGCCTATGTTCTAAGGTGCGCTGCCAAATTCTTATCGGATGATACCGTCTGGCAGATTTAGCATTGCCACATTTCGTGTTTGGGTGTTCTTGAACTAGTGGGCCTGTATTCTTCCTTCTTTCGCAGGCATGATCAACTTCCTCTAAGTCTGTGTACTGTATACCTTACCACCTGTTTCCTTTTTTTGAAATTTTAGCCGACGACTATTACACTGCCACACAACAATGTTCTAGCTTAGGAAATCATTGCAAAACAGGATATATAAATCAGCGCCTTGTATTACGTCCTCCTTCTAGTATCTACTCCTTTTTAGTATCTGCTTAAAAAATGAAAACAATACTGGGCTGAGTTGTAATACACTGGATTGATCGAGCTCCGGGGTGCTACATCGGAAAACCACGATATAATTATACCGCACGCTTTAGTGGATAGCTCCGGAAACTTTTCGACCACCAGAGGTTCTTTAACGTGCACTGACATCGCACAGCACACGGGCCTCAACATTTCACCTCCATCAAAATGCAATCGCCGCAGCCGGGATTCAATCCAGCGGCCTTCGGATCAGCAGCCGAGTGCCATAGCCACTAAACCACCGTGGCGGGGCGGTAATATACCCGGATTTTTCTTTATGTTATGCGGTTATTCAAGGCAAAGGGCATGATCTCGCTAGAAAATGACGACGAATGCGTCGTCTTCACTTTTTTTCAGCAATAGAGCCTCGAGGTAGACCAAACCAGTACGAGAAGACGAGAAGACCCCAAGAAGCCGATAATAAAACATAAATTGTCACTTCAATCAAAAGTTTTCTGGCTAGTACAATTAGTAAGCACCAGTGAGGCGACAATATAGCGACACTAACCATGTAACCAAAATTATTCAGCAGAAATAATGCCAAGAAAATATATCAAATGCTAAAGTAGGCACACCCACGATTGAGTTCACTTGTCGAACATGTAAATAACGAACTCAACAAGGCCACCCTGTTTAACATTATGCGCATATACTTGTTTGGAATAGCGGAGGAGTGTGTTTGGCACATCGAAGTTGCTGAACAAGTAGGCAAGTGCGCACCATTTTTGGTGCACAAGTTCCAGAGGCACGATGCAGGCCCTGTCTTCCGGCGCTATAGGCGTTGCATGTCCTAGGGCATTGTTCAAAATTAGGAAACGCTAATAAAGTTCCCGTGCTTCCTTTTGATTATTCTATATAGATACCAGGCTTTACTGATATTGAAAGGAAGTGAGGTGAAGCTTAGAGTGAGAAATTTTTTGTAATTGTTCTAAGTAGCAATTCATTGTCAACGGCCAGCATACTCTTTTCTATAATACTGAGACGCGGTTTCCATTTGTGACAGAAATAGTGCACACGTTGGGAAGATGTAAATGAGATGCGTGATATTAAGGAATTTGCATGGGGGCACCTCGGCACGAAAGTAAAGTTGTGTATCATTGGCATGTGACTTGGAAACCTTGTAAGCCTGTCGTCAATAAGCCTATTAGAAATGATATGGGGTCAGCTATTTCAGAACATGTCAAGACCTTAAAAAAAACTTTAATGTTGTAGCAACGCCGGTATCATCAATGGCACCGGAGCACAACATAAATTTCCCGATGCATTCAGCTGAAGCAAAGTAGTTGTTGGTATTCACACTTAGGTATCCTCCTAACGAATGCATACATATTTTCTTGAGCACAAGGTTCACGTTATCGACAAGAATGTAAGTTCGGTCGCAAAAGTGGAACGGCAGTTCGTCGGAATATTTGTGAACTTTTCGTCATGCTAAATGTTAACTTGATCGGTGCTACAGGTACTAATCAAAAGCAGTGAGCGAATGCTTCTCTGAGAATTCATCTCAAGAGCAATGACTGTAAATTGTAAGCAGATTTCATTGTGAGTTTACTGTTTTGTGATCATGCGGCTCCTTGCTATCAAGTTCTTGCTTATCAGAACTTTCCCAATAAACGACAGTGCGCTGGCTTGCCCTGAATGAGAAAACATCTCTTCGAACTAAGAAGTATCCTTGAAATAGCATGCCGAGAGATCGTTTAGAAACAGGTAAGGTAATCGTGCAAGTTGGCGCTAGTTCTAACTGTTGGGTTAATCAAATCTCATCGTTAGCGTACCGGAGCTTAGTTTTGTAGTCAAAGCTTCCAATTTGGCATCAAGAAGAGCCAAGAAGGCTTAACACATCAGGGGAAATAGCGGAGAATAATTACAATACCAAATCATCAACCGTGGCTTCTACGCATCGTTCTCGCAGCCATTTACGGTAGAGTGCATTGGAATTAGCGCTGCCTTACAATCTCTGAGCCCAAGCATTGATGTATGCCTGTATCCCCCATGAGCAATGGCACGTGTATTTCAAAGCTTCATGGTGGCCTTGACAAAAGATACGAAAAGATATGCGCAGCTTCTCTTTGCGCCGCTCATCAGGGTGATAATAAAGGCACCCAAGAAGAAGAAGAAGAAGGCGTTTAATGAGAGGAAAGGAGGAGATGTCGGCCTAGAGAGTGTCTCTGGTCTGCTACTCCTCACAGGGGTAAGGGGAAAAGTGGTACGAATAAAATGGAGGTGAATCGAAGCAACTAGAGCAATTGTTCTTTGCACGTCGACACGTATAGAATCTTTCATGGCACTAAAACTAAGGCAGCCAGTAGTTGTAGGAAATATAGGCGAGTTTTTCTGTTGTGTATAAATTCTAGGACTCTTCCAAGTCTTCAAGCGCTAACTGTATTTTAATGCGTACCATCCAGCGAACGAGAGTGGTAAAATAATGTTTAAATTAGAACCCCTAACCATGCGCACTCTTTCCAGAGCCCGGATGCTGTGGAGAGCTGTGTAGGTGAACACACGCATTTATGAATGAGCAGGCTGCGCTACATACGCTGCATATAATGCGGCCCGGATTTAGGAATACACGTTACTGCGCCTTGTTATCAGTGCGTTCTATTTCATGCAGCGCTGACTCAAGCAATGTCCCGTCGTGCTTGTTCCCCAAAAGATATAACATTTATGAGAGGGCAGCGAAAATGAGATGCGGTTAAGCTCTAAACCAATGCGCTCTTTACGCGTGCCGCGAACGTAACTCTTGTTTTAGTCGGGCGGTTGGGAGGGCAGGGCGTAGTTAAACTTCCTCGTAACTTTCGGAAGCCTCGGTCGTGGTCTTCCTATGAAATTATAGCACGAGTGCTCGCGCAGCAGTTCTCTCACGCCCTGCTGGATAAGCATAACCCCTTATATTTTTTTCCCGCCCACTCCATTTGCGCTGCCTCGGGGTTGCCAAAGGGCACGAGAAGAGGTTGTCGCAGCCATAGAAGTCTGGCTGACGGCTGGGATACGACAAGTTTTTCATACTAGCGCATGCGGGGTCTCCTCGGTGTATAGAAGCCTAATTTCGCAGGTCGTGGAATTTGACTACGTGAGCAACCACAGTGCGAGAATGAAAAAAAAAATGAAATAACGCACTTGTTTAATTAGAAGAGCACGCACTTTAGCGCAGGTTTCCCATTTGGACCTAGTTTCATGGCCAAGTCCGTTATTCAATCTGTGTCTTTAGTCTCCGGTAAGGGACGTACAGAAATACATACGCGAGAATAGCATGAGCTTCGTGGAATCGTAGGCGTGCGATGGGTGAGAAGGCTGGTGCGTGGTTAATTCAACACTGGGCAGATTCGCAGATATATACGCGACTGGCTTAAACGTCCATTAATATGTAACCAATTACGAGTAATAGGACGAGGAACATGGCTAAATATAAAACTCGCAAGACTCGTCGGAAGGTTCGTTTTAACGACATTTACGTTTTGCTGATTTGATGACTGGACGCTTCAGTCTTCCAGCAAATTTCTATTTTGTTTGAATGACCCCGCCGAGGCGTTTGTGCCTAATTTTTACACATTGGATGTGCCCTTCGCAGAACGACTATAGACAAGCAAAAGAAACGTAGCCAAGTTCAATGGTGATCCCTTCCGTTTAAGCTAGTCTCAGTAAAGAGGAAGTCGAGTCAAGTTGATACAGAGTTTCGCAACAACGCTGTCGCTGCTTGGATGTAGTGGTTCCCGTATTTTTTTTATTCTTTTGAGTAGGACATTGCAAGGTACTAGGGTGCTGAAGTAATCCGGGTTGCCTTATGCCAGTCGACAGATTAGACAAGTGGGCACTAGATCGTGGAACAAGCACCGAATTTTTCAGTCGATACCATCTTTCACAAGGCTTCAAAGTTGCAGTACATTAAAGCTTCTAGAGCTCTGCATCTTTATTAAAACGTATCAGGACATGACACACGGTGGAATCGTAGTCCAGTACCCTGCAAGATAGTGTGGCCAAGGAGAAAAGAAAGCGCATTGAATGTGCCACTCCTAATGCTATGCAACATCCCCCGGGAAGTATCGAAAAGCACTAACGCGCGCATGCACATTAAAAAAAAATTCGAAAGAGCATCAGGGCTTCATGATCTAGATTCTCCGTAACCAAGTTGTCATGCTGCAAAGGGAGCACTTACTCTGAGAGCTCATCCATATTACTACAGCGAGTTTGTGCAAGAGCGAGAAGATATCGTGCTGCTTCCTGAATCCCATTTCTTCCCGGTAGTAGGTCAAGCTCTACACCGAGTCAACGACAACATTTCAACTCTAGCCCCTGTGTTTACGTATTTCTCAGCATTTTTTCTTTCTTTGCGAGTATTACGCCGATGGAAATATACCCTCGACGCATGCTAACGCAAGTCCTGACTGGAGAGCTCAACAGCCGACCTGAGCTTTGACATATAGAGACAGTGAGATGTGTGCACGCGCATTCTGAAAAACGATAAGTCGCTAGCTTTCTCCTAGCTCCAGAAGACAGCGGCAGCCTCGCGTATATTTCACTCTCCAGCTGTCATCTACATTTCCTGGCAGTGTAACGTAAGAAAACAGTACTTCAAGCCATTCTCGAGAGCTTTTCTGAGTGGCAGATGCATCCTGAAGGAAAAGTCAATCCAACAAACCTCTAAAAGTGCGTGTCTCTAAGGGGTGATCTTGTTTTCAGACCTGTGATTAAGGACGCGAGAGTAGGCAGATATGCAAGAAGGATTTTTGTGAGAGAAAACTTGCGCGTTCAGGAAAGCATGACATCTTCAAGTCGCATAGTTACGTGTTTAGCACAAGTAAAAAAACATATTCCGCAGGGCCGATTGCACCCTTTCACAGGTGTAATGCCTTTACTAAGGAGGTTATAGATGCCGCAGTGTTCGTTGTTGTACCAGTTAAATGGTTTCCACATGCGGCCGCTTAATTTAGGGGTCCTCTACAGTGACAAGCGCTGCAGACAGTTGGAACGTAGGTAGGAAACGCTGCCTCTCTTTCGTAGAGGCTTTTGTGAACATGTATGTTTTAAAACACGGAGGTGTTTTATCGCGGGGTTCACCACGACCCCATACGTCCCTACCGTAAGAGATATGCGATGCAGTTAAGTAAACATATACCAACAATACAGAAAGGTGGAATGCTTTAAATTCCCTTAAATGCTATGGTACGTTTGTATAAAGAGGCACAGCATATTCGTTGCGTCGCACGAAACCATAACGGAGGAGTTCCGCGGTAGCAGTGATTGCGCACGCATGACTCATGCACAACCGTATTCACGCAGCAAGACGTAGCGTTTTAGGGGCGAAGCTCCTTAAAGCGGCACCCGTTCGTCCCTCGTCGTAGTCGTAGTCGTAGTGCGTAACCAGTCTTACGCTTTGACCTCCAAGGTGGTGCCGGTGGGAGATTTCTCCTGTGCGTTGTTGAACAATAAAAAAAATTCGCAGCGTGCGCGTTAACTAAAAGCCGAATTCTTCTGTCTCTCATTCCCCATTAGCAGCCATTGGCATGTTCCAGTAGGAAACGTTAGTAGAAGTAGAAGTGTTAAAAGCCGACTTCTGCTGTCTCTCATTCCCAGTAGCAGCCATTGTTTACCTCCAAGGTAGTGCCTGGTGAGATTTCTCCTGTGCGTGATTAAACAATAAAAATTTTGTTCAAAACGCCGTTGATTGATGAAATAAACCAACGAAAGACGCCAGGTGTTTTCTAAAAGCAAAACGAAAAGACGCCAGATGTTTCTAAAGCAAAACGAAAAGACGCCCGCTGCTTAACGAAAGACGCCAGGTAAAGCAATGGTTTTCATCTGCAACCAGTGCAAGAACCACTTAGCTTACATTTCACCGACCACAAAGCGGTCATAATGAAAGGACAACGGAAACCAGCAATAAAAGTTTGATAAAACATTTAATCAATCGTTTCACGTCATTTTTATCGGGCGAATTAACGGAAGAAATTTCACGGTTTAACCGATGATTACTTCCAGGAGCTTCGCCCAATCTCATCATCATTCACCTCGTGGATCTGCCGTCAATTTTTTTCTACATCACGCAATGCACAAGATTCAGCTCCACTAGCGTGAAACCTGCGAAGGTGCGAAGCATGCGGTGATGCGCCTCTCTTTCTTAGAGGAAAGGTCAGTCACTGCTGAGGGGCTTGGTTTAGAGTGGCCACGACGAAGACGTTAGACGCCGACAGCCCAGTGTACATTAGCAGAAACTTGTTAGAATCACTTCTGACGCGACAACCCTACACATACGCTGTCCGGTTGCACTGCTTCCAGGATCGGCCCACAAATGCACACACGCTGTCTGAATGCACAACCTCCGGGATGGGCCCACCGTGACCACAACAGCAGGGCACGCCGTCAAGCCGAACCCTTAAGATGCTCCGCACCTAAAAAACACTCAGAAAAGCTTCCGTTGATGCTGTGGGAATCGAACTCGAAGCCCCCGCGCCACGACGAAAGGTGCCCGGTGCGCTACCACTGCACTAACGTTGCTCATGCTCGATGCTGTACGAACGCGTCTTCTTGTCTCGCCCGGCTCAGCACGCGCACATACAAGCGCACATTATCTGGAACGGTGCTGCCATCCGGGAGAGGCAAAGTGAATCACTGCAGCTTTACTTCGCCTCTCTTGGATGGCGGCACCATTCCAGGCGCGTTCCAAAATCGCCTCGATGAACGCGTGCAGAGCCGCGCACACAGCCACGTTCGTACAGCTTCGAACTTTTTTGCGCCGATAGCGCAGTGGTAGGGCATCGGTCACCTTTGTTCGTGGGTGTTGTTTCCCCGCCGACCGCTCTTCGAGCGTGATGGGAACAAGGAAACTGCTGCGTTAGGCGCCAGAGCACGGCAACGACTTTGACGGGTCAATGTTGCGCAAGTTAATGCGACTGATACCTTTGTCGCGCGGCGTTTACTGTACGCTGTGCCCAGTTAGGTAAATTACTTCAGTTACCATAAAGGGCTGGCCCTTCATATTATGGAGGCGATTTGTCAACGTGGGATCAACCACTCCAAACGGTGCCGTACCAGCGAGACACGGATAGCAAATGGCAAGTGGCTAATAGTTCAGTCCGTCCTGAAGACGTTCCTTGCTGCACTGTCGGTCAGTCCAATTAATGCAGAGTATACGCGTTCGTGTAAGCAACTCCTAACCACAGGCAAGAAAGGAGCTCAAGTTTCTCGAACTCTAAGAGGGACATCCCAACGACAAGACAGTTGGCCGCTCTCAGTACAGATGCTACCGGAACACCGTCCCCATCACTCGTCGGCGCACAAGGCAGTGAAAGCACTGTTTTTCTTCTTGAGGACGTCGGGCTTGTGCGAACATCTTTTTCAGTGTACTAGGCGTCAGCGGGTTATCTGCCATCTGCTGCCTTTTTTTTCCCTTTTATCTCTTTCCTCTTTCTAGTCCGCATTCCCTTACCCCAGTGCAAGGTAACCAACCGGACGTTCTCTGGTTAACCTTCCTGGCTCGCTGTTTCTTTTCTTCCTTCCTCCTCCTTTTTATCCCAGATTACTAGAGAAATTGTGGCAGGATCCTTTTAACCACTAAGCCAGAGAAGCTCTTACCGAATGGTATACCTGAGAACTTTGATTTACGACTTTATGTTTCTGGAACCTCAATTTTGGCACCGCCGCATTCTCGCTACGCTGTGCTTGGCAATCGAAATTTTGGTACAAGTGCAACGATGCAGTAAGGTAAAGCGCACAGATGTGCTGTTTAGAAGGCATTTCGCGAGGAACGTTTCGTGCCACGCACTTACACAGTCCTTAGTTGTTGTGCTCGATGGGTGACATGTATAGTTGTTAGGGCGTACGCCTCCTATGCGGGAGGCTTTAAACGCGGTCTTGATTGCTGCCGTTGAAGTAACGGTTTTTCTAATGGAGCGAGAGGTACGTCGGCCATGAAGCTCAGTGGTGTAGACAGCCCGATGTCTCAGGAAGTTCGCCTCTCCTTTGCACTCTCTTGTTTCACTCCTCTTCCACGGTGAGTGTTTCGGCCGAGGTTTGCACAAGTCGAGGGCAGACTTGGAAGTCGTGGATGTACTGTAAATTCAGTGTTGCTTTAAATAAGCCGCTTTTAAGAGTAATGGATAATGCAATGAGGTAATATTGTGAGCTGGTAATTAAATAATGTAATGGATTACTTCCAAAGAGTCATTTCAAGAACAATTACTACTTCCCCAATTGATTTTCTCTAAAATATAGCATGCCCGTTTACTCCGGGTGTTAAAAAGTTGACCAAAAGGGAACAGAAAAAATAACTAAAATAAGTTAATCTGAGCTCTGGGCCCACAGAGATTCACAAAGCTACGTTGCGTGAGAACTCGAAGCTTTCTAAGCGTTGTTGGATGGCCACAAGCCTCGAAAATTCAGACATGAGGGGTCGGCTCCCGCTTTGCGACTGTCGCACTGCTCAGCGACAGAATGAGACACAGGGCATTCCTTTCGACGAAACTACCATGAGTTCTATGGCCCTAAGCCCCTCCCGCCATCTTTTCGGCCGGTTATCATACATACGTAAGATGCCGACATGTTTACATTAGTCCATGAGCAGCATCAGGTTCACTCCTCTTTCAGATGGCTACCCCCGGGACTGTAGTTTTTCTTGCGGCGGTTGAGGGAGAGCTCACTGGCAACCGCCGCTTTGCGCCAACGAGCGCGAATGGCATTGCCCTGTGCAATGCGACTCTGCATCCCCGTTGCATATACATCCGCTGGGTATAGATGGCTTATGACGGTAACGGTAGAGGCGCCACGCGGCCGAGGCCTGGGACGGTCGCTTTGCGTGCATTTCCGGTAGTGTGAGGTCCGACGTTACAGGCAGCAGCCGCAGGGTCTTGTTGCGAAGGCGGGGGGAGGGTTGACGTCGTGCCTCAAGGACAGACCAGGCGAAGAAAACAAGCGAAGAAAGCCCTGCTGCAAGCATCCTGCGGCTCAGAAGGCGAGTGTGCGCTGCGGAAACGAAGCCCGAGCGGCCCTGGCTTTTAGCAATCCCGGCCCCTTTGCCTGATTCGCGATGCCGCCGACGACCGGGCTGTGGTAACGACCAACTCTGTGCATGTGGCGCCTCTCTGCAGCCTTAGAATGACCACGTGGGAGCGAGAAAGTTGTTTTTAATGACATCCTTTCTTTTTTTTTTTTGACACAGGCCCAGCCTAGTGGATTGTGGCTTAACCAATATGGCCGTCCCGATTACACGACTCGGTCGTGGAATGGTCGTATTTTTTAGGGGCGAAGCTCCTTAGGGTGTGGGTCGTTCCCTCCTCTGTAGTAGTAGTAGTAGTAGTAGTAGTAGTAGTAGTAGTGGTAGTAGTCGTCGTATGTATGTAGCCACCTCGCGCAGCCGGCTCGCGCCGCCAGGAGGCTCGCGCTCGCGCTCGGCGCGTGCCCCCCGGCGCGCTACCTTTCTCACTCTTCCATCTGCTGTCTTGTGAGAGAGAGAGAGAGAGAGAGAGACAGAGAGAGATCATTATGATGATGATGATGATGATGATGATTGTGGTTCGGTTAGGAAAGGACGCTAATTTCTGCAGCCCATGTAGGGACCACTGCTAAGCGTCCGTGGCGGTAGGGGAAAGGGAGTGAAAGAGATAGAGAGGAAAGGCCGTAGTGGAGGGCTCCGGAAATTTAGACCACCTGTGGTTCTTTAACGTGCACGGACAACGCACAGTACACGGGCCTCTGGTATTTTCGCCTCCATCGAAAATGCGACCACCGCGGCCGGGATCGAACCCTCGTATTTTGGGTGGCAGCCGAGTAGCGAAAGGCGCGCGTTGACTATGGAAACGCTCTTTCCTCGATGAACGCTCCACCAGCTCGCAAAGAAGGAGAACGCGCCCTCACCCGCGAGAGACAAGCTTGACGCAGGCAGCGTCTTCTAGCGAGTTTCTTGATTGAGAAATACCGACTGATCGCGCTGGAGAACCGTTCACCGGCCACGTGTATATACGTAACTAAATTAATCCGGAACTCGGCACGATTTACGATGAACATCCGGAGTTTCGCCCACTCATCATCATTCACTCCTTGGATATGCTGTGAATTCTTTTCTTTTATTGCGATGGAAATTATATGGACAGTCTCGGCTGGTTTTTGCCGTCCCCATCGCCGCCGTCATGAACTGTATATGTATGTATATATATATATATATATATATATATATATATATATATATATATATATAAAATCTCAAACAAAAAAATTCAGATAAATGCTTCCGAAGCGCGGAATCGAACCAGGAACCTCTCGCTCCGCAGCGCGTGGCGCTAACCACTGCGCCACAAAGAGCAGATCCTTCAGGGAGCTAACGGCGAGCCTTATATACACACCCTTTACCGCTGACAGGACTCAGAGACGGCAGGCGCTTATAAGCGTTTCTTCATTACCAGCGAGATGGCGCGAGGAAGACAACTGCCGCCTTTGCAACAGGAGCGCTGTTCAAACTGAGAGTATCCATTGTGACAGCTTATTCGCGCTCGTTCGGTTTATATCTGTGCGTTCGTTTCGTGCGTGCTTCACTTGATAGTTCGCGCTCATCTTCTGTTTGTTCATTTAGCGGCCTCCTTTGAGCTCGAGGGACGCGCTGGAAATTTCAAGCTGCCTCCACGCTCTTCGCGTTGCGGTCCCCTTTGTTGCTATCGCATTCATTGCTTCGCCCTCGCGGTGAAAATGTGACTTCTTTGTATAGCGCTTTTTTTTAGCAATATACTGACCTGAAGGATTGTGACAGGTATTGTGAGCTGTAATCGCTTAGCTGATCGATGAAACGCTGGTCTGGGTCGTAGGCAGTCAAAGACCGAACAGGGAGAAAAGGGTGAAAAATGCATCCGAGTTCATTTACATCCAACTTCAACCTGCTTCATCGACATCGAATAACATTATGAAAAAACTTTGTGGCCAACATCATGCCAGATGCACGAGGAACCCTAAGCGTAACTTCAGCCAGCTATTGTTCAGTCAATAAAGGGCAAGCAAGCTTCGAGACAGACCCGTGAATAAAACAGGGACAAGTTGTCACCGATATATGCTGTAGCTATTAATTTCAATGTAAATATGTTGTAAATAGAGCTAGTGTGTGACACAATGAATTTTTGCTGAAATAATGTCACATTAACGTAAACGTCAGATCCTTACTTTTGAAAATTAATAATACTGTGGAATTATTACTTTCCGCCAACTGCAATTTGTAATATAATTTCCTTACATTTCAAGAAATTCTGGCGAAGTTAATAGTAATGTCCTTTACTTACTTTTAGCTGTAGTCTGGCCACCTCTGATGGAGAAGAAGTTAGCGAGTAGTCCTAATTTACTCTCATTTGGAAAAATAAAGGCGAGAGAATGTCGATCTAGCAGTCTTGGTGGCCACTGCAGCTTCTTCGCTCTCTCGTCGCACAGGATGGCGGTCGCATGCGGCGTAGGTACCGAACGAAGGTACTCTTTTACAGCATGCTCAGAATGCTGCTTGCGGGATGAAGCGTTTCCATTGGATATTTGGCTTTAGGATTCCCGTAAAACCACTAAAGGCACTGGAATTTTAAGGCAAGTGTGATAGAATTTAATCAAGAATACAGCATAAAGCACACGTTCGTTACTTCTGCATTTCAATAGATAATCTATTTAAGAACAGCAATGCTAATTTTAGTCAGTCTCATAATCGCAGTTGGCGAAATTACAGGATCATTAGAGTTCTTCTGGAAAAGAGGGTCCATAGTATCTAGCGATGTCGTATTCAGAATCGTAATGATTTCCCGGATATTACAGAGACTGTTGAGAAGCTCTATCACGTACAGCTAAGTTCATTGCTAATCCTTAAAGGAGTACTGACACGAATTTTTGACATTCTCGTATTGTTGCTGTAAATGAAAGTACTGGCGTGGAAAACCCCAAAAACAATGTCATGGTGGCCCGCAACACAATGAATATATTTTTAATACGGCTCCCTTAAGAGCTGACTTTCGGTTTCGATTTCGAGGGGGCGGTTTCCTAGTGACGTATCAACATAGTCGGACGACGTCTGAGCCACGTAGCGACAGAAATTCTACATAGCGTCGCTGCAACTCTGTCGTCTTTGGTCAGTTACACCTGAGGCATGCAAACAACGGCAATTTCACGGTCGTCCAGTGACTCTGACCGCGATTTCGGCGATTTTTAAGAGCCCGTGTTCATACGTCATCGTAGTGTCCACTGCAATGGGGCTGGCTTGCTGTGCTGGGCGACGCGAACTTTAAAACCAAATTAAAATATTTTGTACGTGTTTCCCGGCTTCCGTGTGCGGAAGGCGTTAACAATACATGGCTAGGAAACGAAAAATGTATATTTTGCGCCGCCGCAAAATCGTGTCAGTACTCCTTTAACTCACTATGCATGTAGCATAGAGATATATTCTTGGAAGTTCTTAAATACATTGCGCGGTTGTGGTTAGGGCTGCCGGGTATTACTAGACATAGTGCCCTATTGTCCCCAGTGTTTTTTCTACATCGTACAACCCGATCGGTCTTGTTAGGGTGCCGTTGGTTGAGTCTGCGACCCTTTTTGTTGCTGAGTGGAGCACGCTTTTTGCCGGTTGCCTTAATACATCAATGTTGATTTGCATTTCGTGATCCGCTTTGGCGTTCCACAGTTGTGAAAGAGACTTCCTGTAGCGCGCAAATGCGACCACAGAACCAATTTGCATTGCTAGAGCTACGCCGTTCTAACTTATCGCGTGAACTGGGACTATGCTGGTTGTTGAAGAAATTCACAGTTTATTCCTCGTTGTCAAGCAGCTTCTTTACTTTTCGCCAACTCATATATTTCTTTCGAAGCCCAAACGAGAAGATAGTTATCGTGTTTTTTTTTTTTTTTTGCTCCTACAATAAACAAGTTACCGATAAACTAACCAACAAGGATAATATAGATTTAATACTGCAATTCCGGCTTAACTTTCCTTTACATCCATGAATAAGTCCATTTGTCGTCTACTGATGAAAAACGCAACCATGATCTTTATAATACATTAGAGGTACTGAACAGCAAGTTCTGGAGTTTGGTTCAGACAAGGCAGGCATAGGTTTCCATGATATATGGTACCTTTTCTAGGTTAAGCTACTGAAATGGGGAATAAGATGTTCAAACTGCATAGCATTTACTGTAGTCGCGTAATGCAGTTGCAGTGAACTGCAACTGCATTAAATACACCAGCCTGCGCTAACCACCAGCGCTCTTTCGAAAACGCACAAAGGAGTGGGGACGCCTGTGACAGCCGACAAGATTATCGGCTCTCACATTTTTGCAGCTGATATACGCAACCGATTGATACATGAACACAAGCTTTGTAGCTCGCAAGGTAATCGTCTTTATCCATAAAATGTGATACAACCTGATGCCTTATATTGTCAGCATGTAGCGAAACACTCAGAAACATAACTCTGCTATTATATCACTAAACTTTAGCGAAGTACTCCACAGTAGGTTAAGTAGACACTCCCAATGGAGAACTTCGATGAGTTACAGCGCAAAAATCCGTGGCTTATGCGCTTAGCTGCCTCTTGCAGACGTAAGTATGGCAATATTGATTGCAGGGATTACTGAGCAAGACTGCGAAGGACAGACGAAAGCACGTAGTGCGAATCAACGCTACGTAGGAGCTTATCGTCGCCATTACTGGAGAAGCGCTGAATGGCGTCTCAGTTTGCTGGACAGTGGGACGGAGAAGGACGGTAATGGGTTGTTGGGCCAGTGCGGCCCATTCATGCGCGAGAACTATTAGGAAATCGATAACGGCTTGCGACCGCCGCCAAGAAGGACTGTGGCATTCCTTGCGAAGTGGTCGTCGGATTAAGCAGGGCCCATCCGACTTCAGGGGACCTTCGTGCTTCTGTTGATCCAGCTAGACCTGGCGTTCCCTCTTCGCTTTGATAGCCTTGCGTTGCACCCAAGCTAGTGTCCCTCCCCCCCCCCCCCCCCAATCACGCACACTCACACGTGTCTGTGTGTGTGTGCAGGAGCAGAGCAAGAGCAATACGTCCTCTTTGATGTTGCCTATCGCTAGCCACATGTGCATTAACGCAGGGCGCCGACCCTCTCGGCGCAAGCAACGGAGGATTACCACAAAGGTAAACGACTCGAAGTTGGAGTTGTGCCTTCTCGCGTCGGCGCGCTAATTGGAAAAAAAGGTCGCTGATGCAGTGCCTCCAAGACATGAAAAGGGCTAATGACGCGGTCACCTCGTTAGTGAAGAAAAGCAGTGGCGCAACTATGTATTTCTTGTTCTTATTCTGGTCTGTCACATTTCTACGGGCGCGCAGTTAACGTGGCTGCGAATCCGGCCATTTTAGCTCTTGTATATGTGGCGACACAGTTTAAGCACATTTTGACAACTTTCTACAACGATGAAGTGAAATATATTTGCGTTAGAAAAAAAAGATAGTGAAGCTTGCACTAGTGGTGACAGACTTCAACATAGGTACAGACCTACCTAGCCAAAACTTATATTTTCATTTAGGATACATTTAATCAATGACTTTCTCTACCACTAAACTTCGCAGGTTATTCGCAGGTCTACGAACAGGAAATTTTCTGTCACAGTGTTCTCTCTCGAGCGTACTAAGATCAGCTCGCGTTCGAGTGATTTGGTCCAGTAATATATCGCCACTAAAACACAACAGTAACTGTGAGAAAGACAAGTATGCAATTTTCTTGCATAACCTTGTGGAAGGTAACGTCCCTTGTCTTTAGCATTTTTTTTTTCGCGTGACATATCTGTCCAGCAGAAACACCAGCTTCATTGTAAACGTCAGACGGCTACAACTAAACATGCAGCATCGCCTACTTTTAAATTCACGTACGCATCGTTGACAGGCTGTCAAGGTGTTAATCCAGCCATAGCACCTCTCACGTGTAACCCAACACAGATTTTACCATTGGTAAGAAGCGCCAAGGATACTTCGTATTAAAGGAGTTATTGAATAAGCGGACACCTTATATATGTTAAGGGCAAAGCATTTCTTGGCAAACGTGAGGAACTTTCTATCTATCTATCTATCTATCTATCTATCTATCTATCTATCTATCTATCTATCTATCTATCTATCTATCTATCTATCTATCTATCTATCTATCTATCTATCTGTCTGTCTGTCTGTCTGTCTGTCTGTCTGTCTGTCTGTCTGTCTGTCTGTCTGTCTGTCTGTCTGTCTGTTTCACAGCCTATATATAGGCACTCTCCTGGACTACTCGTTCATTTGGTACCCACCAAAACTGTAATGGTAGGATATCAAGGCATGATGAACCTGAATGATTGATACTGCCATCACAAAAGTGATATACTCGTTATTCGCATCGCGTTTAGTGATAATACGATCTGATATGGCTCGTACATGCACTGCTCACCCGAATTATGCGACTATGTTTCACTGATTATTGGGTCTTAACGTCGCAGCCTATATTAATAAAGGTCCAGTCAATATACACGTTGAGAACTTGCTGGATGTTCACAGGTGGTATGTATCATAAACCTATCCCATCAACAGTGGTGGTGATGGTGTTTTTGCGCAATCGTGCTCGTACTACTTGACAGAATGGCAAAACTTTTCGGCAAAGGCAAATTCCTAGTTGATCGCTTTGCAGGACACGGATTCGGACAAAGCGAGAGACCACTGGGATATTTTTATTCTCCCGCAGCGGCCATTGCGACGCCTGATTTGCTGTATCATTCTCCTAAAGAACGAAGAAGAGAAAGAGACCGAAAAACGGGCAGAAAATTAACCGAAAGAAATGCCGAGTTCTCTATGGGCTGTATATGTGTCGACTTCAGAAACGATTTCCTTGAAGAACTATTTGAAATGACTCAATCTTTTACTCACATTGTAACACACCTGCAAGGCCGCTAAGCATTTAAATGACGCTGAAGTATATCATGCAAATGCGTAAGCTAGGAATGGTCGTTCCTTAAATGTGACTTCTCAAGAAGCCGGTTTTCGAGCAATGAGATTGATTCACAATTATTAATAAGTGCGCTCAGGAGAGGCATGAAATTACACCTTAAAGGGAAAGTGGGCATGCACCGTTCTTTTTTTTTAAGTCTACCAAATAAGTTCGCTGCTTCGTAGGCAAGGCTTCGGCGATCTGCTCTTTGCGATTATCTCAGCGCAGCGCGCCGTGCAGACGCTCTATTTCAAAAGACGATTCTCAAAAGCAGCACTGTGGTGCTTGACCAATCTTCTTCGCCCGCGAATTGATGTCAGTTGTCTAAATTGGCAAGCTGAGTGTTATATACAATCACTGCGTAGTGGTATATATAGAAAAGGGGCAGTGGATCCCTTGGAAGCGATAGAGCACAGCACTTAGTTTACTGTACCTATTCATAACTCAATTTAGAAGGTGCTGCTTGCCGCCTTTACAGCAGCATGAACATCTAGGATATTATTGAAGTTTGAAGTTTATTCACATTCACATGGAATCAATACAGATCGCTTGCAAACACTGTATGGCCCCGTAGCCGAAGGCTAGTATTGGGGCCGTTTACAGACATATAATTACAAAAATGTACATTTGTAGACACGTAATTGACAGTTTCAATCGTCAGTGACACTTACATAGAAAAAAATGAGAAATAGCAGATAAAAAAAAGAAAAAAAGCAAAAAAGTAAAAGAAACATAATAGCCACAGAATATATAGTATTCAACAACGCGACGACATGTCGTTTATAACTTAAATGTGGAAAGCATAACAGCATTCATAGAAAAAAAGATACGAGAACAAAAGAAAACATGAATGTATCTACAGGTTGCGCACGTGACATGTGTCTATACGTGTGCAGATGACATTTGCTGTTGATAGTACTTTTTTAACCAGTGTGAAACGTCCTTGCTCTGCTTTCCCTCAATTCGTATGTCGTTCCATATTTTGATACCAATAAATTCAACTAGTCTCTGGCCATATTGATTTCTTGCCAGTGGTATATTAAAGTTCCCAATTGTTTTGTACTTTGCATCCACAACGGTCAGCTTTTAACATGCCAAGATATTTTTCGGACATGTTTCACGTTGGTTGTGTTGATACCGCACACTTGCACTCTCGAGCCCTTCATGCCTGGTCTGCGCATATATAATAATAGATGTTACAACATTCCCTTATAGAGTGCCCAAATACCCTGCTGCCGCTCGGTGATGGTCCACAAATTTTCGCACGGTTACGAAAGGTCGCTTACGAACCATGAGGCTCGAAGATACGAAGTACGGGGTCGACATATGTACAACTTCTCTGCAATTCTTGTCTCTTCAATGCACGCTGAAACGTTCTCGTCGCAACGCTATATCGACAGGCCTCACAAGCTTCAGCTTACTGAAAACACACATATGTCTGGTCCCAGCCATATGGTGCGAGACTATGTTCCTAAAGTGTTGCAGCGCTCCTAAAGGAACCCTGCAGCACTTTTTGAAAATAGTGTGAAAACCTTGTCAATCTGCCGTGAGACCCTGTGAACACTTGAGCCAAATATTATTGCATCGCATGCGCCAGGGAATTCGCAGTTCGGTTTCAAGTGTAACTGAAAATCGCCTGCTCTCCTTTGGGCAAATGACGTCCCAAGTAGCACGGACTACCTTGCTTAACTTTTGTTGTTCTGAAGGAAAGGTACACGCGTTTCAAGTAAAAGTTACCGAGGACATTTGTGTGATTATAGAATAACTAGGCTAGTTCTATCTCAAGCAACGAAGTCAGTCTTCCTTGTGACGTCATATGTGGAAAGAAGAGCAGGCAATTTCCAGTTGTATTTGAATCAAGAGTATACGGATTAGTGCTTGCAGCTCACTAATCTTTGGCTCACGTGCTCACAGGAGCCCCAACAAGTGATGGGACCCTTTTTCTGATTATGTTAAAAAGAAGCGTTGCAGGGCCCCTTTAACGAGTCAGTATTATTTGTTGTTGTTCCAGATGTGGAACAGCAGCAGAAAGAAAAATGAGAGCGATGAGGCGTGATGTAAAGAGGAAGGATGAAGGAAATGAGGAGAGAGTGCAATGTATAACGAGATAAAGAAAAAAAAAACGAAAGAAGAATAAGGTGAAGAAAAATGAAGAGATGAAATCTGCATTCGCCAGGTGGTGACGCTTGCTTGCCAGCTACCTTATTTACTCAGATTGAACGCGCGTTGAACTGGCTTCAATATTTTCCATTCTTTTCATGGCTTTTACATTCGCGTGAATATGAATGCTACTCATACTTTGAATATTGTGCTTGAGCTTACCGTAAAAGCGATAGAGATTACGCCACAACGGCGGAGTCTTTGAGAGATAGCTGCGCAATTACAACAAGCCAAGCCATTCGGACCACTGCGTTAGGAATCGGACACCAGATTGTGCGTCCACTCAATGAACCATGGCGCGCCCTAAAGGGCTTATCTCGCCAGATGTTTCGAGAGTGCGAGTTATACTCACCTATTCCTTTTTTTTTTTTGTCATCTCCTATAGCTCATTAGGGAAGCCCTGTAACGAAGGCACCTAAGCGCCCAGTACATTGAGTGTGCAGGTGCTGGTATTCTTGTTTGGCTAAATCAGCTTGACCTGTCACCTTATTCTGAGAGACAACCCCACGATCAGACAGATGAATTCGTTTCATATCTGAGTACCTGCATTTTTTTGTGCTTTCATCCTCGTACCATTGCCCTAATCCGCACTGCCGACGCACCCTTCGCAGACAGCGCGGATTAATTAGTGCCTGAGATGGAGGCAGGCTGCCGGCCCCTTATACCGTTAAGCTGTGACGCTTAGCACGGCAGTTAATCCCTTGCTAGACTATTTATGGTAAGGTATCGAACGATGTTAGTTTGTTTATATTTGTCATTACTGCCGATAGAAAAATATCTACTCTACCTCTAGCACCGAGTTTAAACATTATACCCCGGTGCCAGCTATGTTCTGTAGAGCGAGAAAATTTATTGCGCAAACACGTCCGTTCGCACATTTCTTATAAACCAATACGTTCTCACCAGCGCATGGAATATTCTCTGGCTCCTTTCTCTTGGAAATTTTTTATATCAAGAAGACGCTGCTATTCGCCGCGACATTGAATGATAGGAGGCAACGCCGTATATCGTGTTAGTTTGGACATGCGATTGGCCGCACAAAGTATTCACAGCGGCGCTCCGTTGTGAGCAGTTTGAGGAAATTGTTAGCTAAATAAAAACGTTGATTGGAGACAGATGGAAGTTTGGACGTCCTCCAAAGTAACCTTAGGGCATGAAGCACTAAGGACGCCCTTATTGCATGTGAAATAATCGTAATGTGTCATCCGACGGACACTGGAATCAACCACTGCAGCCTCACACTTTGACTTCCTCGGCATTTCTCTCTTCCTTTATTTCTTGGTCCAACTGGAGCTCGTGGTCTTTCTGCAATCTTTGCATTACTGTGACGTGACTGAAATTGTGCCGGATCAATTTCTCGCAAATTTTTTGCTATTGGCTTCAGTAACAAGAAGAGTGCTACTGCGCAATGTGAGTTAAAGTAGTAGAGCTTGGGTGCCCCACTAGACCACTTACACGCATATATATCAGCACTTTTGTTTATTTTACCATCTTCAAGAAATTGCAGAATATTTAACCAGTTCAGATAACTACGTTACTGTAACACCGCTTTAGAACCTTCAGAATGTTTGACACACCCCTACATATATTAAGTAATATATTTCATTCATAAATACGCAACTATGTTCTCACGATAACTTGCGTAACAGTGACAACAAAACATTGCCATTATATTATGTACGAAAAAGTACCAAAAGGACCAAAAAAAAAAAGACCAAAAGTACCAAAAGTGAGAAGTGTCTCCTATTTTTCGTCATGCTAGCAACGCCGCACCAAAGCGCAAGTTATAACAAACGCCTGCAACTCATGTTTATTTCTGTTATGTCATGCATGGTCCTTGTGTCAGTACAAGGACCATGCATACTATCGGGCAATTCGAACACCTAAGTATCAGAACCAACTTGTGAGGGGAAAGTTTCTCCGCAGCGATACGAAAAGTGTCCGATCAAATCGCGTGTGAAGAACAATTGGGAGTTCGCCATGGAACAACTTAGTCACTGTCACGCACCTAGTCATACGCCTAAGAATGACTCACTTAACTGCATGTGTCAGACTATTAGTTTTGTCTAGTGTTGACAGGTATTTCCAACAGCTCATTTGCGTTGTCACAAAAAATGCATATATCGCGAGATAATGCCTCAGCACTGCATTTACACGTTAAGGTTCCCGGCTTAATATTTTTCATAACGACACCAAGAGAACTTTGTCGCATGCTTGAAAGACACAGCAGCACTCAAACTCTAATAATCGTGCCTGACTTGGTATGCGACAATGACCTAACACGCCCTCGACACACGCACTCGGTGACATTAAGCAAGAGCAATGAGTGCAGCGCAAATCCAAATACTTGCATATACTCGGGTAAGAACCCATGCAAGCATTGAACACATGCACCAGCACAAGAAACAACCATCCTTGAGGATGTGCATAACGGAAGCGCGTGTAATCACGCAGTGGAGGGCAGATGACGCAGTGAGCCATCCACACTTATGACCTTCGACCGCTGGGTGCAGACTGTTTCGAATCTCACGGCCGTGCCTGTGTCCTGTTGTGAGTTGTACCGCGAGCTCAAGCCGTAAAGGCGGGACAAACACCAATAAATTTTGACGAGACAGAAAGGAAGACCTGCCGACAACAGGCGCTGATTACAACTGACTTTTACTTTGCAATATGGAGGCACGCTTGTAGCACGGCAGTAAAAATAAATGTGGGCAGCCTGCACTATATTGGTGCAAGGTTGGACTAACAGCTGAGCTTATGGCCAACCTACCTTTTTCTGGATTGTAAAGCTCAACTAAGTCATACAATATGTTACGTGACTATAACTGTTGCATGGTTTTTCACGAGAACATGCCGTGTGGCTAGTTGTGACGTCTTGTAGCGTGATTTGGACCTCGTGTCTAGGTTCCAATTTTAGAATAACTTGTGCCAGTTGCCTCACGTTTGTAAGAGGCATCTTTGCGCAAGGTGGTTAGAAGTCACGAATAAAACAAAGCGTGCGAAGTGCACGAAGCGAGAGTTGAAAGTATGCGCCCTTTCTGTACGCTTCGTTTTTTTTTTTTTTTTCCTGTGTTGTCTATCCAGCTTGCGCAAAGATGCATTTCACAACGGTTCAAGTTGGCTTGAAGTCCTCCTCCTCCTCCTTTGCCTCCTCACCCAGACCTCCAATAATACTATTCCGTACATGCCTACCCTATGCTCACCCCTTTTCCTCTCCCTCGCATTCACTTCCCTTTCTAACCCCCTTGCTGTAGTAAACCAATCATTATATGCTATGAAACGCATCCGCCTCTATGTAGTAGTGGGCTGAAGGGATAAACACAAAAGTGCGGTGCAAATGCCGTCAATTTCATAGAAGTGCAAGCACGCCTTATAATAATAGTGGTATTACTGTTCACTAATTACAAACGACGGCCGGCTAAAAGAGCTCTGCTGCTGAAAAGCACATGCCTTACTTGATTGCGCACTCATTCCTGTGTCCTGACAACTAACACATTACAACTGTGTATCAAAAACACGTGCGAGTCATCTTACGCATAAGAATCTATTTCGTTGTGAGACAGCGTTTGGTTTGAGAGACATATTTGTTTTGGCCGCCATACCCTTTTTTTTAATCCCTCAGATGATTCGCACGTGTTTGTGATACAGAGTTGTGATGCGTTATTTGTCAAGACAACTTGAACCGTTTGCAAGCATGAAGCAGCTGACCGAACTCTCGACCCTAGTAAGCTTAAGTCGCATTCAGCCCTGTCACGCTGCGTTCCATCTCCTACTTATCAGAAATACTCGAGCTGCCTCAGAATGTATTTGCATCCTAACAATTACGCACTCATATTTTCCTTCTCTTTAAATGAACAGCGAAAGAGGAAATGAAACACTTCCTCAATAGTTTCGATTAATATTTTACTTCATGTCCGCTGCGCTGGTGACGAAGTGGATACCAAAAATAACTCATATCCGAATTATTCTGCGCTTTCTAGCGGGTTGCTATTGATATTTCGTTCCGCTCCGTGTTCCGAGCAGTTCAAAGAAACGAAGGCGACTGTGAGCCACGGCTGCAGAGTAACAATTCCGTATAGTATTCAACTTCCTCTTCTCGACTTCCTGGTCCTCATCGAACCTTATACTTTTAGGAAAACTCTGCGAGGAGTGTCGCTGCGGCATTTTCCGGTCCGCAGCTCACCGAGAGAGGCTTGAAAACTTCAAAGGGAGCCGCAGTCTGAATTCGCAGAACAATCAACCGTAAGCGTGGTATACCCAGTGCCACCGGTCGTCCCCGTATCGTCGCAGTTTCCTTTATTAGGTGGTGGAAGAAGTCACGCTAATGTCGTAGGTCCTCGGTTTTAATGGAGGCAGACTTAGAGAGGAAGAGAGAGAGAGAGTTGCGGCTCAGAGACATGACGGCCGTGTTCTATTGTGGCGCGAGTAAAGTAAGGCCGCTAGACAACTTCTTGGAATCGAAAGTTTAAACTTAGAGTGCACCGCTAGTTTTAGTCGCACTCTGGACTTTACCGCTGTTACGCCTGGGGAGATATTTCGCTCTCTCTGATTTTCTGTTTGAGTGGTGGTGGATGTTGGGCAGCCTCTCTTTTCATTGTTATCTCCACTAACTGTGCCGGCAAGCGGCCAGTTTCTTCCTTGAGTGAGTCGTAAAAAAATAAATAAATAAGAGAGGGTATGGAACATCTATAGCCAGCACGACAAACTTTGACGAGTAGCCTAAGTTCGCGGCAAAAGAGCATAATTGGCTTCTCACAGAAGCTCTCTTCACCGTGGTTAATTATAAAGACGACCGCTCGCTTTGAAAAACGAGGCACCACAAGAAAACAGAACAAAAACCTATCCCAAGTTCTTCCAGTTCTACATTAGTGTGACACTTTTCTCGCTCCCTCCATCCTTCCTCCTTGAGGTTAAGCAGAAGAAGGGCCATGGTTACAACGAAGAAATTGAAAGCCTTTCGCAAAGTTACGAAGGCGCGGTCTCTAGCACTAAATGAAGGGGGTAAGGACGAAGGGGCGTAGACCCGAAAGAAACAGGAATTGATACAGTCGACCTTCGAGCCTTTAATCTGGTTTCGAGACTGCGAGCAATAAGCGAAGTGAGAGGCAGACTAAACTCATCGAAACAGTTGATTTTAATGATTCGCTCTGATACTTCTGAAGCACCGACGAATGAATGATCTCAAAATACGACGGAACAAGGCCTTAGTGCTTTCTTGGTATTAGCTTTGTGCTTCTCTCCTTGTCATTCAGGATTTCTCCTTCACCTTTGTCTGCAGCTGTGGCGTTCGAGTGAAGAAGCTCTAGGTTATTGTGGTTTTAAGTATGCCTTCCTGCAATAAAGAGAAAGGTGATTTCTTTGCTTCATAAGAAAGTCACAGTTGCTTTACAAAACATTCCGTTTTTACTTTATAAAAGAGTCACTCAGGATGCGAAATGTATTATGGAGGATAGATGGGACAGCAGTGAACAGTCCGCAGAGACAAATTCACGGAGCCGAAACGACCATCGCAATGAGGTTAAAGAAAGTTAAGTGCTTCCGCTGCCGGAGAGCATACCTATTTAACTCGTAACGTGATTACAACAACGTGCTTAGCGTCGTTATGTGGTAGTATTGGGATACCTCTGCCTCTCGACATTACTTCGCCATTTACGAGTCGAATATAGACCTTATAATAATGAGGCTGTGTGAATCCTCGTTACGTGTAGAGAAGTGCCCCGTGGTATAGTCGGTTTCGAATTTGCCAGTCGTATATAAACCTTATAATGACTTTGTGTGAAGCTTCTTTACGTGAACTTCCCCGTAGTATAGTTGGTCTGGAACATTTTACAGGATCACATTTAAATCATTGTACGCCAGTAAAATGCCAGTACATGTGCCTACCACTTTCTTCCAATACTTGCCGAGGTACCGCGGATGTGCGTGCTTGAAGAGAGCTTTCTTCTTTCTTTTTTTTTATCGCGAGGCTTGCTCATTTCAAAGGAGAGACAAGTGACGTTCCAGCAATATATATTTATCAGAAATGCTCTATCACGCAATGTATCCTGTAATATAAACGAGATGAAACCTGTAGCACAGTTTCTACAGCGAACTGGAGAAAGTACTTCTCATACAATAAGTTGACATCCTTGTCAGCCGACAGATAAGTGCATCGGTCGGACTTGAACATGAGTGACGCTAAAGTGTACTTAAGTTACTAAAGTTCTGCAAAAGGTAATGCACTTTTCCTTATGAACCAGAATGTTTGTTTTTACCTTAATCTGGTGCATGGGTTAGGAGAGCTTCATGCAACTTTACGACACCCATCTCTCGTGGGCATCCCTGATGGCAAAGTGTACGCAAAATTATGAGGAAGAATCACAACTGTAGGGCACGCCTGACAAATGTCGCTTTCCGGTGGCGGCAATGTAGTGTGCCGATACATTTTTTTCAGTGATTACTACACTAACGATGCCGGGGCAGATATAGGTGTACCTGCTCTGCTCAGCCTGACGATGTGCGACAGGACGCGGCCAGGCCGCACTGAGCCACACACGGACAGTGCTGCGTCCGTTTGAATACGCGGGCCCGAATATTCAAACTTACAGGAAGTCTGTGGCGAGTGCACACGCTAGCGAGTCTTCCTCATCGCCATGTATATATGGACAACTATGGCGATAGTAATGGAAGACTAACATATAGTAGGCGATCGCTTGAAGCTTACGAGGGGCGTGAGCAAACACGCTATGGCTCTTCATGGTCGGGACTGTTGACCACGCGAACGTTTTGCGAACGCGTGTTCGTAGCATTGATAACTGTAACAAGGAGCACATGGAATGCAAATAACCGTGATTGAAATCCTGTGCTTTTCCACCGATAAACTCTGTACCCTAATCGGGCAGGCGTCTCAGCAGACGTTGCACTGCAATTGCAGGGACGTCACAAAAAAGGTTGTCATGTCGTCTTAGCTATTAATTTCGGCGTTTTTAACACAACGCAGCGCGCACGAAGCAGTCTGAACGGATGGGAGGTGACTGCCGTTAATGTTTCATGCTTCTGCAGAGCCTAGTAGGCGCTTCTAACTTTCTATAACCAACAGTGCAAGTAAAGTGATCAACGCTACGCAATATAGGGGTGTGAAAAACACCCTGACCAAGATAAAACGGAAGAGAGAAAAAAAAAAGCTTCGTCAGAAGAACGAAGAAATTGGAGAGGTGTGATAAAGGCGCAGCGATAACTTGTGGACGGCAGGGATAATGGAGTATGGAGGTGCCTTGGTGGCTGGCTTCAGGGGTATCGAGTTGCGAGAGAAATTTAACCTGGTTAGGCGCACGCCAATGCGGCACCGTCCACGTCAATCCAATTACGCGCGACCTCGGTCAGCGATGCGGCTTGATCGAGACAACGACGCCCCCGGTTCTGTGATGACCGCTGAGAGGGAGGCAGTGAAGCCGATAGGGTCACTTAAACGTGACCCGAACTGCCAACGAGCCGGGACGGAAAAGGAGCGAGAGAGACGGAGAGAGAGAGGGGGAGAGAGAGAGAGAGAGAGCCTGCCATTTGGATACGGGTAGCCGCCGCTTTGTCGCTTTGGTGATATTAGGCTCTCAGGAGCAACCTAGCAGCTGGGTGCGCCAAAGCACATTCTGCCGCACCAACTTCGTCTCGACTAAAGTCCAGCAGAGGGAGGCGAAGAGAAGTTTGGATACAGCCCGTTTCCGATTTCGTACTAACACTGCGTCGTACTAACACTGCGTCGTTGTACTAACACTGCGTCGTTGTAAGGCAAATGCCGTTAAATTTAAATTTATTTGTTGAGATTTGAGATTTGGTTTATTTCACCATAATCGATACAAATTATAACAGTTAACAGGTTGAAAAAGAAAGAAAAGGTACCATTTATAGTGAGGATAGCAGGGTAAAAGCTGCAAAATCTGCAGCTTGACAAGCCCCGCCCGTGTCCTGCAATAGGAACTTATTTAACAAGGTCGCGGATTGGCCAAGATGGTATATGTCTGTCGTGAAGTGATAGTTTGAAGCGCAAGAAAACAAGGACAAAAAAAAAGTTGACAGGGCAGCGCTTGGGCTCGCAGTTTAATATGCTTTCCCTGACTCTTAACTAGAAGAGAAGCTCAGGGGAAGATGGATGCTTGAATCGATGAACAAATCGCAAGGTACGATTTAAAACAGGGAATGTCGCGGGAGCCAACGTTTCGACAAGTGGACTTGTCTTCGTCAGGGCGGCAACTGCCTTCTCCAGCGTGCGTTTATGTACGCCTTTGCACACGTAATAACTTGCTCCCGTCCCAGATGTAAGACTTGCAAGCATATTCAAAATGATCTTAAAGTTAAAAGCACGGGAAGTATATGTCCATCACGTAAAATCAAGTTTCACTTGCACTAGTTCGAACGTTATTTACATGTTGGAATGTTCACTCTGTCACAAGCAGTACGTCGGCGAAACTGGTCAACCAATTAATGTTAGATTAAACGGGCACCGCGCGGACACCGCGAATAACCTGCCGAAGGCAGTGGCGCAGCATTTTAATGACAGGTCATAATTTCGATGAACTGAAACTCTACATACTCCAAGGAAACTTCCGCTCGCCGAGGGACAGAAAATACAGGGAATCGTATCTCATATACAGGTTTAATACACTCCAACCTACAGGCATAAACCTTTGAAAGGGAACTCTTGAGTCCATTAGATACGGTAGAGTGTTAACAAAGACGACAAAAGGTTGAGGTATGCACAAGCTAACAATGTTTCTCCCAGAAAGTCTACTTTCAGGTGCTGAGCCCCCATCCAGTTCCAGGAGAACAAGGACGTTAAACAGTGTAGTTATTTTTTTAGCCCCAAGCTTTCCCTGAAATGCATTGTTGGTGCGGGGCAGGTGGTACAGGGTGGAGGGGGGGACACATGACATAGGAGTAACTTCTGTTCCGAGCGTGTGTTCCTTTTTCCACCCTGCTTTCTTGCCCTGTGCACACAATGCATTTGCAAGATATGTACAAAGAGCGGATTCTCTGGAAGCTTTCGCTCTTGCCATTTATATTAGTCACGCTAACACCTGTCACCCAAATACCCCTGCACCCAACCCCCCCCCCCTTTTTTTTTCTTTTTTTTCTTTTTTTTTGTGTGTGTGTGTTCGCACGTGCTGCTCTTCTCCTCCCTTTCTGAGGACGGGGGAGAGTGTGCAAAGGCGTACATAAACGCACGCTGGAGAAGGAGGCGCTTAGCCGTGTCCCCAGTATGGGAGACAGAAATTAGCGTCTCTTCCTTCCCAATAAACCACTACTCTTGCCGCCCTGACGAAGACAAGTCCACTTGTCGAAACGTTGGCTCCCGCGACATTCCCTGTTTTAAATCGTACCTTGCGATTTGTTCATCGATTCCCTGACTCTTGTAATTTTTGGGCACCTTGTTATGCTACTTATATATGTGCGAAATTTTCCGTCTCTGATTTATGAATGTTTTTCTGATCACTAAAAAATTCACTTGTGAGTGTAAGCGCTTTCCTGTCATCATTCTTTGTCCTTATTATTGTGCACTTCAAACTCTTACTTTGAAAATAAACAACTAAGTGGCGGTGAGCGCAGTCTTCGATGATCTGATCTTCGGTTGAACGCATAGGTTTTCATCTCTCGCGCAAGTTGAATAATGTACTCAACTAAGCGCGCTGTGTGGGCAATCTGGCTAGAACGTTCGGAAATTTTCAATATGGTTCCCGTAATTTTGCGTGGACTGCACATAGCGATAGCATGTCTTAAAGTTTTAGACAGCGAAACTTTGTCACTACGAGAAACAAAACAAGCGGACGTGTTAATACTCAAGTCCTCACGAACTACGTGAGGATTATGCCTGTTCTACAGAATGCCTCAGAACTATCTGGTATGGCCGTGGAATTTTTCGAGTTCACATTTCTTTTATCCGTCCATCCTACCGGTCGGTCGGTCGGGCCATTCAAACAATGAACATTCCTTAGCGCCGAGAAAGCTTAGGCGCAGTATGCAGATCTTCTCTTGGCGCCGTGTGTAGCACGGAATTCTCTACCTGTAAAGAATAATAAATTAATACCAAACGCCATATTGCGTGAAAATGCCTGTACAGAAATTTTGCCCTTTGACAGCTTGTAAAGATTATTTGTTGTGCTTGTCTGGAACCTTGTACCCTCTCTCACTGTCATCTTTCTAATCCCCTCCCCCTTCTCCCCAGTGTAGGATTGCAAACTGGAGTCTAATATCTGGTTAACCTCCCTGCCTTTCTCTTCATCTCTCTCTCTCTCTCTCTCTCTCTCTCTCTCTCGTTACATTGTTGTGTCATGTTGTTTTCGGTTGGCTACCTCACCTCTAAATCAGTACATCACAGTTCACCATGACAAACTAACCCTTTATTCCCTTACTTGTGCTGTCTTATACCCCTGTTACACGAGCGCGCCCTTAACCACGGTTAGCGTAACCACGGTTATCGTTAAACGTGGTTAGCGCAGTTAAAGGCACCCGAAACGGCGGTTAGGCGGCCAAACGAACTTACGAAGCTCGGTTAAGCGCAAACCGACGTTCGGAAACGGGCTGAATGGCGGACAGTTCTTTTCCCAAGTTCAGCGGCGTTTCGCAGATATCTTCCCGAAAGTGGTCCTCTACCTGTTGCTGCATGAGAAGCAGCAATACGATTTTGGGACGATATGACCTCAGTGCGCCCAAGTTGTCAAAACGCGCGCTTCTACAGCGCACCGCCGTTGCTTCCCCACGATGGTACCGATCGGGTCAAGGCCACCGAGGCATTTTCTATATCACCGCTCGCAACAGTATTTAATATATTGACTCCAACTCGCTTATGACACGAAATAATTCATAATTGAGCAAAGTTAGTTCTAAAGCTTGCCATTTCTGCAGAGCGTCGCTCACTCCCACAATGCTCGACATAACCCATGTCGCGATGCGAGAGGAAAAAGCATTGCAGCGGCACCGGTCCTTTCGCCGAACCGGCTCGCTTCCTTTCGGACCTTCCTCCACCTCAAGGCGCAGGTAAAATTAATCGCACATGTTCAGGCATGACATACGAGTACTAATGTCAATTGTGATGACAAAAACCAGCGCTCTGTGAGGAGCTCGATCAGCACTTGATTGCGACCGGCACCTCTGTACTCCTCGCTAGGCCTAACGCTCGGAGTTGTCAGCGCCGGACATTCCGCAGTGATGGCGGATTGTCTTGATGCGTTTTCCGCTAGCAAAGGCGTAGTTTTGTCAACAATGTTGTCACAGAGCGATTCAGGGTTGTGAAAAGTTGCTCCTGTCGCACCTGATGACGAGAATACGAAGTCTTGCGTGTGTGTTTATGCCGATGTGCTGGATATGTGGACGGAGCTTCTGTCAACCGCGAACAGGATAGCCCGTATAACTCCGGTGAACTACGGTCGACGTTAACTACGGTTGAAGTTGTTAACCGCGGTTACGCTAACCGTGGTTAAGGGCAGTCACTGTGGCATGCGCTTCTATATATATACAAATCAGCCTTTACCTCACTAACCGCGTCTTTGATCGAAAGAACATGTTATCATCCTCTGGTAAACCTTATTTACTTACTCTTCGCACAAAGAAAAATAAATGCACAGGAATAAAATACGATCAAATCCCGCTCGGTGCATAGCGAGCGCGCGGCTTCTGTGGCCTCGCTATATATATATAACTTTCCACTTCGACGTTCCTCTGACTCGCGCGTTACATCACTCCCTCTGTTTCTTCACGTGACCTACACAGTAGGGCCACGCTTGGAGGAGGAGGAGAAAGGAGGGAGGAAAGACAGGGAGGTTAGCCAGTGCTGAGACCGGCTGGCTACCCTGTGCAGGGGAAGTGGGGTGAGGGGAATGAAAGGCCACGCTTGGGATTAAAAGTAAACATATGGTGTGCTATTCCGTGTAAATATTGACTGTCCTGTCATCCCAGCATGAGTTCTGGCGCCAGCGACGGTATCGCCAACTGTGGATGCATTGTTTTCCTAACAGCCGGCGTCAGACGTTGTACAACCGGCCATATATCCGTCTGGCACAGGCAGAACCTACGTACACCTAGCAATTCCCTGAAACACAGCAAGGCCAGCGGTCGCCTAATCTCGATGCATACCAACAACAGCATGCGCGGTCACCCCAACCAATCTACTGGAGATGCCGAAATGAAGTTACTGCCAGGTATGAATTGTTCTTTATATTGAGGATGTCGTATGCACCGCCGCCGCAACTCAATGTGTTTTCTATTGACGCTTATGGGTAGCTGAGTCCTCATAAATATCATCGTGTAGTCATCGACTTTTCTTTTCTATCGCACAACGTTGCGTACAAGGCATGCGAAAATACATTGAATTTCGAAACTTTTACGGTTGGTCTTAGCAGGAATTTCCGAATGTTTAGAACTGTGTAATCCCATTCAGGTAGAAAGTGCCCAGAAATAGGAGATGTTCAGTCTGAAAATAACTATAGGTTTCTCGTTCAGAAAAAGCTACTTTGGTTACTTGCTTTTATCCGAATTATGCGTGCTTCTTAATTGACGAGAAGAGTTACATTAAAGACATACGTCAACGATCTTATCCCAAATTTCCCGTATAAAGCGATAATCCTGTTAGCGAAGACTATGTAGCACCACCGGCTAAGTCTTGGAAAGGACGAATTTAGGGCAAAAGTTGCGCGGTATACAACATATTCGAGAGGAGGAGGAGGGGATGGTAGAAAGGCCTAACGGGATGTTGCAGCAGACCTTCATTCCGTCCACGTCTGTGATGTACCGCAGTATTTTAAGTTCCGCAGCACGTGTAACGTCAATGGCCAAGATGCTTTTACGTGTGTTGACTCTAACGTCAGTAATTTAATTTGGTACAAATTCCTCCAGCAGGCTCGAAACAGATTATCTGTTGAGGTTCTTCACGCTGCCATTGGGCACCGCAGGAACAAAAAGGATAGTGTAGGCCTCGGACCTTCGTTGTGCCCTTTCGTACAGTGTAATCGACGATTAAGAGGTGGTAGTTTTACGTCCCTGCGCCTTTACGTCCCAACTCAGCACGAGCTCGTAGTCGTCGTAAGCGGGCTCCTAGATCCACAGTGAGTAGACGGGAATGGACTCGCTCTGAGTCTCTGTCGCTTCCTGGACGCGGCCACCACTTAGGCCGCCGTTCATGGCATATGTCCAAGGTTGTCCACGTCCATCACCGACGAATACAGCGGGGGTGTTCCCAAGGTTCCCATACAATTCTGGAAAAATGCAAGATATACGCGAAGAACGTTCTGCTGGGAAGACGAGAAGCCTTTGTATTAGCCCTTGGGGACGCACACGTCGAATATAAGTGTCTTTGTCTGTTCAAGCGCGCTCCAAAATCGAAAGCAACAAATTCCGAATTTTGACAATTGGCCCTGCTATAGTGTCTGTGCAGTATTCGCGTGAAGTGTACAAATCGGCTTAGTGACCGAATTGGATGTTTTTGACCAATACAAGCGTGCAATCTATAAAGACATCTCCATTTGCTGGAAAGGCACGGCCAAGGAGTTTACACATGCCGACTGTTCAGTAGGAGATATAATAAATTTTTTATTTCACGCATCACTTTTAAGGCCGTCTGAATAATGATTCTTTTTCATTACTAGATTCATTATTCCGCTTTGTCTTGCTCGCTCTCGCCTTCCGTAGTACTGTATTAAGTCGTACATCTACAACTGTCAAGCTATTGCACTTGCCTTTTGGGTAGCATTGTTTTTAGTGCTCTAAATCCAGACACGCAAGGGAGGAACACGCATACACACGCAGCGCCAACTACCAACTCTTGTCGTTTTAACACCCAAAGTGTCCTATTTACTAACTGACGCCCAACTGCCGACGACGTTTCATTCTAGTTACCTTTCGTGTAAGTAACATTTGTACTAGACTCCGCTCGCTGTTTTAAAGCACCGATATCGTTTGACATCCGTCCTATTGAGTGCAACATACAGCATAGGAGAGCTGCGGATCACCACGTCATCGTAGTCAGTTGCACGGTACCGAGGAAACTTTTGGGTATAAGACATCAAGGGATAGCGTGCTAGTGTTGGTCATGTATTTTGCCATAGGAATGTACCTACTGGCTACTGAACATGCTTCAGGATTCATACTTGAGTTCCTTATTAGCTGTTCTAATAACGACAGAGGGCAGCCAACACAGCACTTCCCTTTTTCTTGCGTTCGCTCAGCTGCCTCTATGGCGGAAAAAATATTTCTCTACGCTGCATGCATCCTAATGAACAGGCGCGCGATTGTATTTATGGGGTCTGAAAGACACATAATGAAGTAAAATGCAGTATAATGAACAGTACTATGTCATCCTTCGGCACGCAGTAACACGGAACACTGATAGGTTAATTTCATTATTCGTAGGCAATAAAACAAAAGAAATCGTCCCTGGAAGAAAATTGTACGTTTTTCTGTGCAGGTAGCTAAAGTTCTTCTTTGTTCGCCTTGACATGATGTGTTGGGAGGGCTGTAGAATTTCAGTGGTTTGGACAACTTCACGTGAGTTAGTAATGAAACTGGAGCTGTTAAAAAGTTTCACATAAAGTGTATAACATATATACACGACAACAAAACCAGTCCATATTTATTGTTCGCGTTATAGTAGAATCGTTTTTAGGATGGATCGTTTTTAGGAGTTTTTAGGAGGATGTATTAGGAGTGATGTATTTGTAAATTGGAAAAGGAAAACAGATTGACCCGAAGCACGCAGCGCATCTACAGCGCAATATGCCCCAGCAACCTCTCATAGCTTGTTGCGAGAACTCTATGACTGGGTGTTTTAGTGTGGCTTTTCAGAGTTAGAACTCGAATGCATCCTCGGAGCTCATGGCAAGCTGCGGCTTTTGCTGCTATTTGCATTACCATGCTTGAGTCATAGCTCCAGCACATCTGCTGTCGCAAGCATCTTTTTGCGCCACGCTTCTTCACCTTGCGAAGCGGCATATCACGTTAACTAAAGATTCATGGCAGTCTGTGCACTGTCTTCGAGGCTACGCGGCGACGTAACTGTGATTCTTGAAGGCACTCAGAAGCTTTTATTATTCACAAGTAAGCAATATGCTTGCCAAGGGCTTAGAAGGAACGTTCACTCTGTAGGAACACTAACATCGTGACGATGGTTGGGTAATTTTATAATTTCATAATCACCGTGAATACGGTGTTGGTCAGGTATACGCATGCTGTGACTAGTCTGGATATTGGCGAGAGTTACTACACTCATCTCAATTTAACTGAATTTTTGCACGCAGTTCTGTTCAGGAAGGCAACAAATGCTGCAGATGTAGTAACGTTTCCTGCAGCAGCATTTCTGTATTGTTGAGTGGTACCGCCTTTTTCACGCCGGCATTGGAGAAAGACTGCTTGATCCGAAAACTACGTTCTCCTCATTCACACTCTTTACACCTGCGTGAGGCCGCCAATTCTGTCGCCTACGCTGCTCTCAACGCTCTACCTAGGGTCGTGTTGGTCGTAACTCCTCCCCTGGCTTTTCTTTCAAAGGAATGGCACATTCTGGAAGGGCACGCAGAAGGGCACATTCCGGCGAATAGTGCAACCTTTTCCAGCGATAAAGCTAGAGGCATGGCCGCGTTGCTGAGAGCAGCGCCTCTGACAAGTTAGCATAGTGCGAGTCCGCCGGCAAGGGTTTCGCAATGATGCGTACGCTCTTTGTGGCTGCAAAATTATGCATGACTTGCGTCGAGTGGCTTTGCGCCCACGCAGAGTCCACAACCACACGCGCGTGCGCACTTTCACGCAGCGATATGAGATACGGCGGCTTGGATGCTAAATAAAACCGAGCACCACTTTGCAGCCCAGTGAGTGACGCCAAGATTATCTTTCAAGTGTTAGACGCTTTCCCATGCCCCCATTATATCTATTGTGGATAACAACAAGTGAGGCCTTTTCGAGCTTGCTCCACATCGCACCATATTACCGAACTATTTGTGGCGCTCGTTTCCCTTATAATGTGTCATTTATGTTGCGCCCGGTGATTAGCATCTTTGTAGCCTACGATAGTGCCCGTCTCACCTTGACTATGCATTTCCACTTGCTTCCAGTACACCCAGGATAAGTCATCGCCAACTAGACCGCTCAGTCGCCGTGTATTGCTTACATCCTTAAGGAACACCGCAATACGACCAACGCAAAAAAAAAGGAATAATTGGCCTCGATGACAGCATCGGAAATTAGAGCGTGCCTGTTTCCATGGCTCTTGCCATCTTCACTAAGATATAGTCCAGCTGGGAATGTGCGGAACGTGTTTCCGTGTTCCTTCATGCCTGATATCACCTAATCTTACCGCGTACGCAAAGATCTCACTCCTTTCTTCCTCCCCCATTTCCACTCCCCCCCCCCCTTTTTTTTTTTTACTTTTGTCCACTCAGGGCAAATATGCCTTTTTCTTCTGTCCTGTACCTCACCTGGAGGTATGGAACAAATTTTGCATAAACACGAGGCTAGAAAACCGGATCTTGCCCTGACAAAGACACGGTCGCTTCTCAGAAGGTTGGGTCAACCAACGTTCCGTGTTTTGACGGTCGTCAACCTTGCCACCAAAGCGGCAAATGCTTTCTTCAGAGCACCGTTACTGAGCGAGAGATCTGCCATATCGTGCGAGATCTTCCACGATGCCTACACCCAATGCTAGGAACTGTGGGAGAACGTCGAATTTCACTTGCAAGGAGCCAGATTGAGGTATGCGGTTAAGGGGACGCGCACAGCAAGGCAACATTCAGAAGAAAGGTTTCAGACCTCAACAAGTGCAAACATCATATGGGACGTTTACTGCATGGCGCTTGGCCGCAGACCTAAAAGACGCTGTTCGACCACGGCTGCGGCGGTAGCATTCTTCATAGAGGTGAAAACGCAGCAGGCCCGCGCACTATTTGTCATCAGTAGAGGTTAGGGAACACCACATGCAAGTTCAAAATTTCCAGGGCCCTCCACTTCGCGCGTGTCACATAATCATATCATGATTTTGGCACGTGAAACTCCTGAATTACTCAGTAATATGACATGGGCCATAAGGTCGCCTATTGCCAATCATCTACACCTGTCCAACTCTGGGCTCGAACGTAAGATGGCCTTTTGGGAAAAAAAATTGACGGCAGATCCACGAGGTGAATGATGATGAGATTGGGCGAAGCTCCTGGAAGTAATCATCGGTTAGACCGTGAAATTTCTTCCGTTAATTCGCCTGATAAAAATGACGTGAAACGATTGATTAAATGTTTTATCAAACTTTTATTGCTGGTTTCCGTTGTCCTTTCATTATGACCGCTTTGTGGTCGGTGAAATGTAAGCTAAGTGGTTCTTGCACTGGTTGCAGATGAAAGTTGGCAAACACAAACCTGTATCTTGCACTGGTTGCAGATGAAAGTTGGCAACTACAAACCTGTATCGCGATATGGTTTTGATTATAAAACCATTGCTTTACCTGGCGTCTTTCGTTAAGCAGCTGGCGTCTTTTCGTTTTGCTTTAGAAACATCTGGCGTCTTTCGTTAAGCAGCTGGCGTCTTTTCGTTTTGCTTTAGAAACATCTGGCGTCTTTTCGTTTTGCTTTTAGAAAACATCTGGCGTCTTTCGTTGGTTTATTTCATCAATCAACGGCGTTTTGAACAAAATTTTTATTGTTTAATCACGCACAGGAGAAATCTCACCAGGCACTACCTTGGAGGTAAACAATGGCTGCTACTGGGAATGAGAGACAGCAGAAGTCGGCTTTTAACACTTCTACTTCTAGTAACGTTTCCTACTGGAACATGCCAATGGCTGCTAATGGGGAATGAGAGACAGAAGAATTCGGCTTTTAGTTAACGCGCACGCTGCGAATTTTTTTTATTGTTCAACAACGCACAGGAGAAATCTCCCACCGGCACCACCTTGGAGGTCAAAGCGTAAGACTGGTTACGCACTACGACTACGACTACGACGACGAGGGACGAACGGGTGCCGCTTTAAGGAGCTTCGCCCCTAAAAAAACCCGGTTCTAACCTTGCACTGGCTGTTGCTATGTTCTTCGACGAATCAATGACCCCGTCTACGAAAGATCACTTCGCCCTCACAGCATCGTCTGCCTCCCGCTGCGTAAACGGTTAGCTCAAGGACAATATGTGGCTGAGAAAATACCTCGCACGCAAAGCTTAGCTGTGCTAACCTTTGCAGCAGCTTTCCTGGTCCCTTGAAGAGCACGGATCAGTGCTCCCCCTGTTGTTACACTGTACGATCTGATAGCCAGGCACACCTTCGGAGATACGACAAAACGAGGGCGACGAAAGCACACCTACTCTGGCACTTAGCTTCGCCGTACTGCGTCAGCGTGTAAATACAAACTATACATATTTTTCTTTCTATCTTCACTCCCTGTACATAACCTCTTATTGAGCGCACAAAATGATGCAGATGAGCCTCGACGAATAAAAGACGCGTAGAGCTGTTTTGTTATTGCGAATTGACAGGCAAAATCGACGCTCTCCGCAAGTAGGCTCGCCAGGTTTATGCTCGCTTTTGCTTTTTCTCAAAGACATCAAAAGAAATAAATGAAAGACAGGCTAAAGAATTCACACACCGTGAACGGGGGAAGCCTTTAAGACACGCATTCAGAGAGCATTGCAATAAGACCGCAGAAGGAAGGGGGAACTTCCTGAGTGGGAGAAGGAATTTATTATTGCAATGAAAAGCACAGACAGTTCTAAGGAAGAACAAGCGCGAAAACAATCTCATTCCAGGACACCACTGACCAAGGATAAGTGTCCTGTTTTGGTAAGTCTGAGACATATGCGAATCAATCAAGCTAAGTCCGCAACAGGAAACGTATTGAAGATGGTGCAGGGAACAGTCTGAGTGAAAAGAGGTTTCCGAGAGGACGCTCCATATTTCTTATTCTTATTATTCCAGAATTTACCTGACACGCGTCGCTTCACAGTGTTCCTTGGTCTTTCTGAAACAAACGCCATTTTGTGCAGTCCTTGTACGAAGAACAACCAAAAATCCGAAAGAAGGGGGGGGGAGGCGGGGCAGACAGGAATAAAGAAGTGGAGATCAAAGTCATGCCGTAGCGGAAGGCAATTTTCTTTACTGTGCAGTATACATGCCATCGAAGTACATTGGCTTATATCATTGCGCCTCAATCGAAATACAGCGACAGCAGCCGGAATTGAACTCTCTTTTTCCATTTGATCAGCCAAGCATAGTACATCCTAGAATGACGGTCGTCGTCCATGCAATCGGAGGTTAAGCAAGGTAGGAACCTCTGGTACTGCGTCTAGCGTAAGCCGGCACCGTCCCACGTTGCTTTTCATTGAAACATCGCGCCGTCTGTACGAAAGAAACAGTGGAACCTACATGCGCCGCGTCTATGTTTGTACGACACGTGTGCCACTATGTCTAGCGCTGCTCGGGTTGAAAGAATCTTTTATTTTTATGTGCGACGAGAAGGCGGTGCACGGGCAGCGACGCGCTCCTATAAAGACTCGTTGCGCACTGCTTTTTTACTCAGACAGAGATTCCTATATTTAATTCTACATTGCAAAAAAAAAATGCGTTCTTGTTCACATCGGTTTTCAAACTGTGCCCCACTCTTCATTGTTTCGAGGATGTGATGTCCTTTATATCGACTTTCATGCAGCTAAATCGGGTTCGCTTCAAATTTCACTGCTCTGAAATGAAATAGTTGATACTCATATACAGGCTAACAGCAGAACTCTCGAGATTTCGCAATAACTTCTGTTGAAGTGCAAAAGTAATTAGTGACATTGCAGTTAATGCGATTATGTAGTGAGTGCTCGCCATATAACGTACCCTTGAGCATTGGACTGAACAAGTAGAAATAGATATGGCGGGTTCAAAATAAATAAACTCATATTTTTTGCGGGTGTTTAGAAAAGTAAACGCCAGGAATACCAAGTGCAGTGCGTTATGAGAGTTTAATGAAATTGGATGACAGCACATGTCGCTGTGCTATCCAAGTATCCGTAATTAAAGTTGAATTAAGCAGTGTTTCATGTTATGGAAGCTCAGTTTATGCAGGGATATTTTGACGCGAGAACGTGGAACAATGCGTGTATTTAGTCAAGAGTTCGACGAAACCTTGTCTGGTCAGGTATCACGTTGTACAAAACAAAATTTGCGCACGCGCTGACTAAGTCAAAAACATTTTACTTAGTCAGTGATCGTAACTTTCATTGTGTATAATGTCCATACTTGTGTACTTGTGCCTACACCCAATGCTAGGAACTGTGGGAGAACGTCGAATTTCACTTGCAAGGAGCCAGATTGAGGTATGCGGTTAAGGGGACGCGCACAGCAAGGCCACATTCAGAAAAAAGTTTTCAGACCTTAACAAGTGCAAACATCATATGGGACGTTTACTGCATGGCGCTTGGCCACAGACCTAAAAGACGCTGTTCGACCACGGCTGCGGCGGTAGCATTCTTCATAGAGGTGAAAACGCTGCAGGCCCGCGCACTATTTGTCATCAGTAGAGGTTAGGGAACACCACATGCAAGTTCAAAATTTCCAGGGCCCTCCACTTCGCGCGTGTCACATAATCATATCATGATTTTGGCACGTGAAACTCCTGAACTACTCAGTAATATGACATGGGCCATAAGGTCGCCTATTGCCAATCATCTACACCTGTCCAACTCTGGGCTCGAACGTAAGATGGCCTTTTGGGAAAAAAAAAACCGGTTCTAACCTTGCACTGGCTGTTGGTCAGGTATCACGTTGTACAAAACAAAATTTGCGCACGCGCTGACTAAGTCAAAAACATTTTACTTAGTCAGTGATCGTAACTTTCATTGTGTATAATGTCCATACTTGTGTACTTGTCGTGAGAAGGGCGGGGGAGGGGGGGGGGGGGAGGCGGGAGGGCGCCTACGTGAGATTACACAAATTTCTACAGTTTGATGGTTCAGATGTTGATGAAAGGAGAGGGAGCTTGAATTGCATACAGAGAAACCGGAAAGTCTCAGAGCAGAAAATTATAATACTCGAGGAACGAGTTGGGCCGTGTGTGGCTTCGAAGCAGTGAAGAGACTTTTTATAATTTACTACTTCGCTGAGTTCCGTTAGTTTCATTCTGCGGCTACAGTGCGCGGACTCCCCAAAGCTGATTAAGTGGACGAAGAGCGGCTATAACAATCGTCTTTCTCGTAAGCCTCCATCCAGTGGTCTTTTTGTTTCGTTTTTCTCTTTCATTTGTGAAGGCCGAGCGTGCCCTACGAACGGTGCGGCTCGCTTTCAGTTCCATCGCGAGAAACACCACCTCTTTTTTTTTTTTTTTTAGGTTCTGTAGATAAGGTCAGAGGGCGCTGGAAGAGCGAAGCCAGGAGAACTCGCTACAGGTTTCCTTTAAGCCCACGTCTCTGTCAGGGGTCGTTTTCATAAATAAACCCGACAAAAGCTTTCCGTAAGGATACACTGAAGTTCTTTTCTGGAGAACGGGGGGGGGTCGAACTTTGTTGCATGGCTGACGAGTTTGCAGGCTTCTTTTATTCTTTTTTTTACGTATCAAAGCTACAGCATTGGTAGAGTCAGCAGCTCAGTGTCACAATGAGTGGAGCCAATGCGTGGGAAAGAAAAGTGAGCAAGGAGAGAATAATTCTCGCAGACTGTGACAATGGCTACGTCCAGGATTCGACTCACACTCGCAATGCACCCGAGGCCAGAAAGTTAGACTCTAAATTGCCTCCAGCTTTACTATATATTCTCTCCACAATGGCTCACGGCGTCCTGCCTCTCACGTATTCTATTAAAACGGAGGACCTCCAGTTTTTGCACGACTTGTTCACCGCCTTATCAGAGAGAGACAGCGACGGTACTGAGATGACCGGGGGCGGTGGGTATACCATGCTTAAGGTTGATTGTTCTCCGAACTGTGACTGTGGCGATCCTTTGAAGGTTTGGAGTCTCTCTTTGAGTGCTCTGAACCGGAAACCGCCACAGGGACACTCCGCGCGGACTTCTCTTAAGGCATAGGATTCAAAGACAACGAGGAAGCCCTGAGAAGAAAGCGGGGGACGATACGAAATTGGCTCAGTGCAGCGTTGTATAGATGGCTGAAGTCACTGACTTATTTTTTTAATCTGATTGGAATACCGAGGCATACGTATTTTCAATAACAAGCCGCTGTGAGCTCAATCGTATTCGTTGACTTACCAATTCTTTTCAATGCCCCTTTCGCCACGAACAACGCTGAGCTGTAAAAAAAAAAAAAAAAAGGGGGGGGGGTGGATTTTGAGGTAGCCTTTCTTTTGCCATGCATAGTTCACGAACTGAGAATAAGATACGTTTTATGAAAATGTACATCTGAGCAGCTTCGCTGTTTTCGACGAGTCGGGATTTGGGGGTTTGGAACAAGAATCCGTAGGTAGCTATATATAAACACAAGGGTAGCCGGATGTGGTTCCTGGCCTTTTTTAGAGCAGCAGCAGCTCCAGCATCACTGGCTTAGAGAGGCAATGGGGATCAAACGAAACCGCTTTTTTAAACGCGGAACGGCATATGGGATGAGCTGCGACAAAAATTCAAGCCAGTTGCACGCCATGAAAACCGTGTAAACGGTGAAGCTGCGCTGTACTCGTAAACTGTGACGTAACTTTCAGCAATCTCAAATTATTTATCATTATCGTTATCAATATCGCTGTCGCTATCACTAACATGTTACTGAGGGCAAGGGGTGTGGGCAGTGGAGTGGATCGAAGGCAGGAATGGGTCGGAATTTCCACCTTGCATGACAGCGGACACATGGCATGTATATGGCGAGCTCTTAAACAGCTTCGCTATTAAAATGAGCGCACGCCGAACATGCCCCCTTGGAAGCTCTTTTCGCCCATAGTTTCGCAGCCTATCAAAGCAGTTGTTTCTGCTGATAGGCTGCAATGGTAATAGTGCCTAATGGTAACATGACAACATGACGAAACGTGGAGGAAGCGAAGCGACGCTCCTAGAAAGGCCGAATTTAATGTCCTGCTAGTGAACCTTCTCTTCATTCAGTTTCCAACCTTTATGCAGAGCGCATACACTGTGCCTTGATACATTGTATCTGCTGTCGCCCTGTATTTTCGTTCACGTTCGTTCAGCTGCTGCTGTTTTAACAGCTGCCATGTTTCAGTAGCTGTGCATTCTCTGTGTAAGTTGGTGTCCTTGAGACGCTGGCGGTAGTAAGCAACGCGCAGAGTTGACACCATACCAGGCTTCAAAATTCTTTGCTGGCTACGGCAATGGAGACTCCTGTTGGACTTTTTTATTACAAATGCAGAGAGTGCTGGTTATTGTACTCACTGTTGCTTCGTATTCTCATAAAAGCCATTGTCAAGAAAACAACTTGTATCTAAGCTTTCGGCGTACTTAGAGGGCGCCACGATTTTGCACTAATTTTCTCGGTCATCGGCGCATAAAATAAAGAATGAGGATGCTTCCTCGATACGAGACTCTTTACAGCCAGATGAGCGTTCACCCATATATCTTGAACGGCATATACGCGCCGTGGCTGTCTGAGTTGTAAACATGTGGCACATATAATTTTATGTTATTGGACTACTCAAATCCTGTGCTCCCTTGACAGTCTGTTTCTTCAGAAGCTATCACTACCTGCTTGATGTGCTTGTTCCTGTGAATGTGCTCGATATACATTTGCATTTAGCCCGCTAACGTTGCCGTGTTTCTCGCTTCGTGTGCTGCGCATTGAAGCCGTATAGCCACCGTCTTTCACTAACAGGCTGCAGCACATGCAGGTGTACTGCAAGAAGTAGATTTTAAAATACCTTTCCCTGTGCGAGTGTTATCAAGCTTTGCGAAACTATCACCTCACCCTTGTATATTTGAGGAAGGAATGTGCATATGTCTAGAAACTAGCCGGCGTGCGGAAGACTGACCAATAAAAACGAGCAGTAAACCGCCACACATTGAAGAAGTCATTCGCCTTTTCCACATCTTGACTGCGCAGCTTTCGCAGTACTGTTTACCATTTAGAGCACCGACGCGACGCGGCAAGAGGACTCAGTCTTGTGGACGTTTACCTTTTAGCGCTAATCCTCCACCACTGTTGTTCTCACGGGGAGGTCCTGTGCCCCGCGTTAATGCGCATTCAACTTGTACCAATGGTAAGCATGCAATAAACGTTTTGGCCGTACAATGCACGTATGTAGGCACCACTTATCAGGAACAGCCAACGACAACTGACTGGATTACCAGAAGCGAGAAGGTTTGGCAAAAGCTCGAGCACCATGCTTTTGCTGCAGGACAACTCCGAAAGAATGCCGGGCCCCTTGGCGGCAGTCATCGGGCTTTATCGATTTCGTAACGGTCGGTGCGCATGGATGGGCCGCACTGGTGCCACTACCCGTAACTGTCGTACCCTGTCGTACTCGCAAACAAACACAAAGGCGGCGTTCAGCGCATCTCCCTTAATGGCGACGATAAGCACCTCTGTAGCGTTGATTCGCTCCACGGAATCTCTGGTTCTTTCTCTGGTCGTTTGCCGTTTTTCTCAGTAATCCCCCAATAAATATTGCTGCGTGTCTTTCAGAAAAAAGGTCTGCACGAAAAGCATAAGGCAGGGCTTCCTGCCCTCTCACAATGATAACACGAGCGTTAACGCTCTGAGTTTCTGCCTGGAATAAGTTCCTGCGACCACCTGGGTAGACCCCCAGGGTACAAATGGAATTGAAGTTACGGGTGTTCCCGTAATCTTACAATTCAAGACATTATCGTACATCGCATTTCCTACGCAAGTACTATAACTTGACTTGTAGCGCAGCGTGGTCTGTTGCGTCCAATAGGTGTAGTGCAACTGCCAGAAACATGAGGAAAACAACATTTTGGTAACTTGGTACATTGTGGCTGTTTGCTTTTAAACGAGCGTTGGCGGTTAACACGCGACAATGCACTTCAAAAAACTATCGTTAAAGAAGCAATTGTTAAGGGGCTGCAGCCTCTTACCCCTTCACTTCAGTTATCGAATCAAAAGAATGAATTGTGGAATCACTTCATCATAGGCGCCCCTGCCTGCAACAGTTTCCAGCAACGCTTGCTGCCAGGGCTACCCTATAAAATTATCTTGTGACTCTACTCCTCCTTATGCGAAAAGTTGACCTTATTATTTTAGTAAAGAAATTTGGTGCCTTCGAAAATGTACACCAAAATGCCTGCCAAATTGACGTGCTTATGTCATAGGTTAACGTTCACTTCGGCTTTATTTCAGCGTTATGTTTGTAGAAGTGAAAAAAAGAAAAGACTTCATAGTCATGACCTCCATGAGGATTCGTGGAAAACACTTGGTCATGAGAAGAGTACGCGTGCAGCTCTCAACGAACAATTCATACCAGCGTTTCCAAAAGTAGGATTTCAACATTATATCCGCAGAAATTTGCATCAACCATGTTCGTCCCTCTTTACCGCACTTAGATGGAGCGACGTAGCCTGTATCCAGTTCGTCCAGTTTTTAGATTTTGCGTAATACAGCAGGTTCTTTGCATAGCAGTCTTCCACAGAAGCTACTGACACGAATTGGCATGTCAATGCAGTACACGTGCGGCAGCATTTCCTTTTTTTTACCCTGATAGCGTTGCTGCAAGAATGCACTTCGATATAGAATTATTCGTTCATTTCTAGAATCCAAGAGTTCTTTTCAAAAGACGCATAGCTCGCTTTGCAAGGGGCAAACGTTAATTCACATTGAGCAGTCTCTCTTCGTGGTATTGTGAGCAGTGTCAACTCCTACACTCCGGAAAAGTTGGTTTTGCGTGGTTTTATATACATACATACATACCTACATAATACATCATCATCATCATCATCATAATCCCATCTTATGTCCACTGCAGGACGAAGGCCTCTCTCAATGCTCTCCATCCTTTCCTGTCCTGTGCGACCTGATTCCATTTGATGCCCGCGAATTTCTTAATTTCGTCACTCCATCTTAACTCCATGTTAACGGCCCAGAGCTTGGAGGACCAGCGAAGTCTGGTGGACCGGGCACGGGCCGCGGCATCAGCCAACGGCTTTCTGGACTGAGAGAGCCGCCCACCTCGGGCGACAATCGCTGTTTCTGAAAATAAATGTTTATTCCTCCTCCTCCTCCATCTTACTCTCTGTAGTCCACGGCTGCGCTTACCCCCTCTTGGTACGCATTCCGTCGTTCTAACTGTCCATCGGTTGTCTAGCCTTCTCACCACGTGGCCTGCCCATATATGTCCAGTTTTTCTTCCTTACTTCAACTGTTATGCCAGCTACCTCTGTCTGTTCCCTAATCCACTCGGTTCTTTCTATCTCTTAGAGTAACGCGTATCATTTTTCGCTCCATCGCCTGCTGTGTGGTTCTTAACTTCCTTTCTAGCTTCTTTGTAATTCTCCAAGTTTACGCCCCATATGTCAGTACGTACATACATACATACATACATACATACATACATACATACATACATACATACATACATACATACATACATACATACATACATACATACATACATACATACATACTGTGGGGATCGCCACCAGAGGGACGTTGCGAGAGGACGACGACGGTGTAGAGGACGACGTGACTGGGCAGTGCGTGGCGCGCGCTGGTGCTGGCCTGGGCCGGAGCTCGGCTGGACGCCGGCGGACGCTGCTGGGCGCGACGGCCGTGCCCTGGACAACTGGCCGGGACTGAGGACTGCAGGCCGAGACGCGGCCATCTCCCACAATACATACATACATACATACATACATACATACATACATACATACATACATACATACATACATACATACATACATACATACATACATACATACTGTGGGGATCGCCACCAGAGGGACGTTGCGAGAGGACGACGACGGTGTAGAGGACGAGGTGACTGGGCAGTGCGTGGCGCGCGCTGGTGCTGGCCTGGGCCGGAGCTCGGCTGGACGCCGGCGGACGCTGCTGGGCGCGACGGCCGTGCCCTGGACAACTGGCCGGGACTGAGGACTGCAGGCCGAGACGCGGCCATCTCCCACAATACATACATACATACATACATACATACATACATACATACATACATACATACATACATACATACATACATACATACATACATACTGTGGGGATCGCCACCAGAGGGACGTTGCGAGAGGACGACGACGGTGTAGAGGACGAGGTGACTGGGCAGTGCGTGGCGCGCGCTGGTGCTGGCCTGGGCCGGAGCTCGGCTGGACGCCGGCGGACGCTGCTGGGCGCGACGGCCGTGCCCTGGACAACTGGCCGGGACTGAGGACTGCAGGCCGAGACGCGGCCATCTCCCACAATACATACATACATACATACATACATACATACATACATACATACATACATACATACATACATACATACATACATACATACATACATACATACATACATACATACTGTGGGGATCGCCACCAGAGGGACGTTGCGAGAGGACGACGACGGTGTAGAGGACGAGGTGACTGGGCAGTGCGTGGCGCGCGCTGGTGCTGGCCTGGGCCGGAGCTCGGCTGGACGCCGGCGGACGCTGCTGGGCGCGACGGCCGTGCCCTGGACAACTGGCCGGGACTGAGGACTGCAGGCCGAGACGCGGCCATCTCCCACAATACATACATACATACATACATACATACATACATACATACATACATACATACATACATACATACATACATACATACATACATACATACATACATACTGTTCTTAAGTTTGACTGAAAATTCCGCCGAGCTACATCCTCGCGTGTTTTCACTATGAGCATTTGAGATCTGGCGGCTTCCTCGGCCCGCTGCATGTCCCAGTGTTGGATTTCTAAGGGCTAGCTGAGCGGCGGTGTCTCCCAGCGCGTTAAATTCGAGGCTGTGTCGTTGTAAAATAATATGAAAGGAATTCTGAAGTTATCTTTTGCAATCAGTTGTAGCTTCTGCTTACCCCAGTCTCTGTAGCGCTTCTATGTTATTAAGGATGAGGTGCTTGAATTTCGCTGATTGGTGAGCTGGTACTTTTTCGGCCATGGTTTCGTAAACACTGGAGTACGCATGTGGTGCCATTTAGACTGACTACGAAGCTCAGCCCTTAAAAAGGGATGTGACTTAGAGACGTTCAGATATGCACTCTCATCATCGATTTCTACTTGTGCGCAAGATTTCGCGTTACATGATATGCATGCAAACAGGCGTTTATAGTATCTAATATCTGCGCGTCTTTCTTTGCGAAAGCCCTTGCTGTTATTTACCGAACTTATCCTGCATAACACTCTATTTGTGAGTGAAAGCTCGAGATAACGTCTTCTTCAAAGTAGACTAAACCTTTGAGCACTACCACCCACAGTTCACGGTGCACAATAAGAAATGTGGTCAGCTTGCACTAATTATACGAGGCTTCAACCAACAGCGGACTCTTTGTCCGATCTAGCTTCTTGCGGCTCGTACAATCTAGACTAAGTCACGTGATTTGTCAAGCGAATAACCGTTACATGATTTTGACGGGAACATGTCATATGAATAGCTTTGGCATCATGTTACGCGATTTGGGTCACTTGTCTAGGTTCAAATTGGCCGGAAATGTCTGGTAGTGGCGCCTTCTTAGGTGGTTTTGGCGGAAACATGTCGCGTGACTAGCTGTGGCTTCATGTTACGTGATTTGAGACCTGTGTTTACATGTAACGTCATTTTACGTGGTCGCGCTGTCACTAAGCTCGGCTATGCAAGCGCGGCTATTCTAGGTATTTGCTAGGAGACGTGACTACACGTAGCGCCATATTACGCTAGCTAAATCTAGTAACTATGTGAGTGATCATCTCACGCATTCACATTATCTGTAACTAAGTTAAGCGAACCGAGCACGGCTATGCCAGGTGGTTAGCAGGCGGCGTGAGCTGGCGCAGAACAGTGTGATTGCACTGCCACCAGGATTGACCCACAAATTGCAGCCGGAGAGAAACGGCTTAACGAAAAGTTTAATAGCTCCGTAGCAATACGTTCAAAAGACAAGAAATTCTCCTGTGTGATACTTATGTAGTTGGCGCTTCCAGCTCACAATTGGCGATTCAAAATGCGCGTGGATTCGAGGTTCAATGGTGCTGTTAGTTAATGTCGTGTTACTTCGATCTGCAGAAAATGCGAAGCTGACCATTACGGGTAACGGCCTGTCAACTTATCTAGTTTGTTTCCGTCTGCTACGAATTAGTAAAGCAAAAGATCGAAAAGGTCAAACAGTGAAAAAAAAATCCATAGTTACGGCACTGCGTAACTTGTCGAAGGCAAATACAACCAGTGCTTGCACAGGTAGAAAACACATTTCTGAAATTTACCCCGGGGTATCTGTAACAGTCCAGCACAAACGAACAAAGGCCTTGATAATTTTCAAAAACTGTCTGACATTACTCGTGTCGAATCTACATACGAGGTGCGCGGATGTTTGATCTTCTTTTAGAAAATGAAAGATTGCTTATACGAGGAACCACACATGAGCGAGTGAATGCCACATCCTTGTGAAGCACATAGCTAATGTTCATTGTTTACATTGACAATGCAGCGTTCTACATGCCGTAGTAGGCTTTTAATAATTCACTGCACGCTTAACGGTCCCAGATCCCGTTATAGTCACCCTCAACATAGCTACTTTGGCCATTAACGGTCGTACAAGCCTCTAAAAAGTTGACGGAATGTTGTGGTTTTCTCCATTTACATAGATATAAAACAATATCAAGTTCGATCGCTCCATGATTGCCTACCTAAATATACCATAATCAACTATATTTAGGCTTCGTATAAGGTTAATATCTCTCCCTAAGTAATCAGTAAAGGTGAACACAGTGCTACTTTAATTTAACATCCATAAAATAACTAAAAATAACTTATATTAGGATACCTATAAACGACAGCAGAACGCCTGCATTAGCAGAGGAAACATTTCCAGACTTTAGTAAAGCTGATGACGTAGCAATACATAGCTTACTGTTCGACGAATTCCCATCATTTCAAGAATTAGCCTCTGACTCCACTGCGACTATGGAAATGTTGTGGCATAACTTCAACGAAATTCTTCTTTATGGCTTGCAAAACCACGTGTCATCGAAAAAAAAAGACCAGAAAGATGAATCCGTGGGTTACGCGTGAAGTTATACATGCTAAAAGAAAGGTGAAGCGTTTGAGGAAAAAAATTACAGCATATCCACGTAGTGAATGATGGTGAGTGGACGAAGCTCGGGAGGTTCATCGTAGATCATGCCGAGTTCTGGATTATTTTGGTTAACGCGCACGCTACGACTCCTCATGGTTCAACTATGCACAAGTGAAATCTCCCACCGGCATTTCATTGCAAGTCAAGATCCAGTGCCTATAAATATACATAGACACAAACATAAAACTACAAATATTTTTTTTCTGCAATGTTCCTTATTGATGTACCTTACCCCTTGTACTTCCAGCGCTACCTTCATGCCACTCACTACTATTGCAATATATGCCTTTTTTTGCACCTTTTGAAATGTATGCTTTTTGTACCTTTTGCAATGTATGCGTTCTTTCTTTTTTCTTTTTACCTTTGTATACTTATAAGTTGTGTCCTTCCTGCAATAATCCCTAATGGGATTGGCAGTATGTACTAAATAAATAAATAAAATAAATATATATGGGTTGCCGGTGAACGCTTCTCCAACGCGAGCAGTCGGTATTTCTCAATCAAGAAACTCGCTAGGAGACGCTGCCTGCGCCAACGTTGTCTCTCGCGGGTGAAGGCGCGTTCTCCTCCTTTGCGAGCTGGTCGCGCGTTCATCGAAGAAAGAGCGTTTACATAGCCAACGCGCGCCTTTCGCTCTCTCTGTCTCTCTCTCTCTCTCTCACACACAAGACAGCAGAGGCACGCGCCGGGAGAGAGAGAGAGAGATAGGCACGCGCCGAGGCGAACGCCAAGGGCGAGCGCGTCCCGGGGGGCACGCGGGTTACGCCTGACGACTGACGCCTGACGCACGCCTGACGCGTGACAAGGTTAGACTAAGAGGAGCTTCGCCCCTAAAATCTAAAAGACAAACCGGATATTTCTAGCCGACAAAATCTGAGCACACGCATAATGGACATGAAAAAAAATTGGCAGATCCCACGTGCAGTGGGAATCAAGGAAATGCGAAGCACGCATCAGGAACGTAAAATGGATTTGCATTGTTGTCTCGCTATACCGAGTTTGGTACATATGAAGTTAACGAAACGGCCGCAAGAGCACCATGACTGTGGCATGTAAACCATGCCGCTCATACACGCATGTCATGATTCTAACGTTATGACCTGTCATTTACGTTCGTCATGCAGTCGTATTGTTCCAAAGCAATTTTGGTATACATCCCATTAAGGAAACGAGTGGCATGTAGATCATGCCGCTCATGACATGCATATCACAATTTTCATGTTATGGCCTGTAATTTATGATCGTCATGCCGTCATGTTGTGGCAAACCAATTTTCGTATACCTCCCATTAACGAAACGGCAGTATAGCGCCAGGACCATGGCATGTAAATCATGCCGGTCATAACACGCTTGTCATGATTCTAATGTTATGACCTATTATTAACGTTCGTTATGCTGTCGTGTTGTGCCATAGCAATTTTGGTGTATATCCCATTAACGAAACGACGAGGAGAGCACAAGGACCGTGGCATGTAAATCATGCCGCTCATCACATGCGTGTCATGGTTTTCATGTTATGACCTGCCATTTATGTTCGTCAGGCAGTCATGTTGTGCCATACCAATTTTCGCATAGATCTCATTAGCGAAACGGCCAGGAGAGCACTAAGACCGTGGCATGTAAATCATGCCACTCATGACATGCATATCACGATTTTCATGTAATGACCTGCCATTTATGTTGTGCCATACTCATTTTCGCATACATCCCATTAGCGAAACGGCCAGGAGAGCACTAAGACCGTGGCATGTAAATCATGCCGCTCATGACATGCATGTCATGATTTTCATGTTATGACCTATTATTTATGTTCGTCATGTAGTCATGTTGTGGCATACCAATTTTCGTAAACATCCCATTAGCGAAACGGCCAGCAGAGCACAGAATCCTAAGCGGCTAGATAGATAGATAGATACGCTCAAACTCGCCGAAGTTCTCTAAGAAATGCTTCGCATTTAAAAACCGGGCGATATTGGCAGCTTAAAGCTTATGTACCAACCGTTACACAGTCACCTAAACATAGACAAGTCCCGCTAAATAAAGCTATCCGCAGCTAGAACTACCCGCCACAAATACTATCATACCCTTGCCCCTTACACATTTCGCAGAGATGCTTTCAAACTCTCGTTCTTCGCGCTTGCGATCAGAGAATGGAATAACCTGTCCCCCTACATTACCAGTAGCACGTCCTTAGCCACTTTCTCAAAACTAGTAGAAGGCCACTTGATAGCCTCGCAAACCTAATAGGGTGTTATGTGATCTTTTTTGTTATTTAAGTAAAGTGCCAATGTGTTCGTACTTCGACAAATGTGCTTGTATGTTTTCTCTTTTTCTTAGTTTCTTATTATTTTTGTCTTTTCCTATTGACTGTACTGAATCACTGTCTTAGATTTTCCACCTGTTATAATCAATCTTGGTGTGACATTATCTATAAATAAATAAATAAATAAATAAAACAATAGACATAGTACTTTTCTTTCACTCAACAGGCTTCACTGTGGACTGCTAGCAACTTCTGCGGAAATTTTTTTTATTTCCATGAGGAAGAGCTGGAAAACGGGTTCTTTTCAGGCAGTCATGATTTCATAAAGAAAGCTCAAATGCTGTTTCAACAAACATGTGCACTCATCTCTGCCTTCTCGCTCGGCAATAACCGCAAATCTAGATTTGCGGCCATATCCGCAAATCTAGCATTGCTTCTAGGCGATGCGCATTACCGGGGATTGGTTACCGTGACTTTGCGTTCGATATGCATTCACAAGTCAGGCTATTCCCGATCTTTGAGGTATTGTTTGGGTTGTATATTTCGAAACAATATATTACCGACCGGGAGAAAGCCAGAAAAGGGAATGTACGTGAGGCCGCAGCTGCGTGCTGGAGATAACTGGGGCAGCAATTTATCGTTTTTCAGGATTCACGCTCTCACTTCTCACTGTACGAATACATCATAGCCCACAGCTGTCACGAAACCTTACTTCAGCATAAATCGTGCGCATTTTTCTGATCCCTAGGTACTCAAAAACATCAAAAACAAGAACAAGGCAAACGGGTGGGCAGGGGAAGCACTGAAGATGCGATGCTGCCGGTGAATGGTTGTGTGTGTAGCTTGATCGACGAGCAGGTAGAAATCGGAAGCAGTAAGCGCACTGCACTCACGTTATGGTGCGAGCGCCTTGTCGTACTACTATCGGTGAACTTTTTTTTAAACAAAAGCAAGTGCTTTTTCTGCACCATGAAAACATTCTTGACGTGCATCAGGTATGAGATAATATGCTTCGAATTCCGCCAATCCACACAGAAGTAAAAAATGCCAGGATTGGAGCAAGAAGTCACTTTCTAGCAGCTTGACTAATGCTTTGGTGTCCTCTTCATTTTCCGAGAGAGGTCTCGAGAAAAAACCAACATATATATGACATGTCACGTTGCAATAGCCAAATATAAGCGATATATATATATATATATATATATATATGCACCTACGCCCGATTGCGAAGCCACGTGTGTGAGTGCGAAGCCAAATTCCATGTAAGGCGATTGTCTTTCACAAAATGGGAATATTACAATGCATAATTAAGTTATTGATTTCTGGGACATCACGTTCCAAAACTACGTTATCATTATGAGATACGGCGTAGTGGAGGGCTCCGGAAATTTCGGCATTCTGGGGTTGTTCTTTAACGCACACTGACATCGCACAGTACACGGACCTCAACACTTCCCTTTCTATCGAAATGCAGCCGCCGTAGCCGGAATTCGATCGCGGGGACATTTGTAGAACTGTGAGGCGGCCTAGTTGGAACAGATCTATTTTTCAGCCGAAGTTGCCAAGCAGACGACAGCGAAGCCTGTTGATCGTGATAGAAGCGCTCGTCCTTGTGTGTTGTACTCCTTGTGATCGTGTGTTGGTGCGCTAAAGGTTTTGGAAAAATAGGCACATTTGTATCAGCAGCCGAGTGCCGTAGCCTCTAAACGAACGTGACTTGGTCATTCCAATGCATAATAAGCAGCGGGTTTGCCGTGGTGTATCTCTCTTTTCTTTTTCGCAAGGTTACATCATGTTATGGCCTTACCGAGCGCCTATGATATTATATAGGACTGTCCTGTAGGCATTCCCCTCTCTCCTTCTCTTTACTTTTCTTCCCCTTTTCCCATCCCCCAGTGTAGGGTAGCAAACCGGACTCCTGCTGGTTAACATCCCTGTCTTCCCTTCCTTATTTCTCTCTCTCTCTCTTACATTGTGTGAAACGGAAGTATGGCCGCACGAAGTGCCCCGCCACGGTAGTCTGGTGGTTATGGCACTGCTGCTGCTGATCTGAAAGTACCGAGCTCGAATCCCGGCCGCGACGCCTACAATTCGATGGGGGCGAAATGTTGAGGCCGGTGTGATGCGCGATTTCGGTGCACGCTTACAAACCCCAGGTGGTCGAAATTTCCGAAGTCCTCTACGGCGTCTCTCATAATCATATCGTGGTTTTGGACGTAAAAACTCAGAATCAATCAAACTGCACAGAGGGTTAGGTCCCAGTACTATTCAACAAAGCTGCATAAACTTAGATCATGTTATGGCCAACGTCGACCGAGAGCCTCGCGTAGTAGCATTTATTTATTTATTTATTTATTTATTTATTTATTTATTTATTTATTTATTGCGAGCGGTAACGCGCCAGGCAGCAATACCTGAGTGAACCTGCGAGACAATACGCACTATGAGGTGGTGCATGGGTGTTTTGTTACGCGTGAAAGATTGCATTGCTTGGAACAGGAGTGAAACAAAGTATTTTTTTTTCTTCCGCGCGTGTGTCACTCGTGGAGAATAAAATAACAGAGAATACAGAGGTCCGTTAACGGTACTTTTAATTTCAGGGGTGAATGAAAAACAGCTTCTGCAGTCGTTGTGATTATTTTTGTACGAATGTTTCAAGAAGCATACCCAACATAAGTTGTCTACGTAGTTCGCAGTTAACTGTTGTGGTTTTTAAGCCTACCGGCTTTGGGATGCTGTTTGTTGAATGAGTTCCTGAGTTGACTTTCTCAAATTTGCCATTTTATTTTAGCATAAGCAGTATACAGTGTGGTGCATTGTGGAATTAATGCACTATGAGTTGCAAGGCTGAAGCCATCGTCTACGAGTTCGCAAAGTCGAGCATGTCAATGTAACGCGACAGTGTACTTCTTAAAATGTGCCATAACATTTTGTGTCTCTAAAGGAGCTATCAACAGGAGTTTTTATAAATTTCATCGCTTAACAAGTCGTCTATCCAGCAGCTCTTCCTTAGTGGGCTGCATACATTCATCTCGGCAAGGACAGCCTTCTCAACAAGCATTTCATCTCTAATCCTCGTCTCACAATTACTCTTATGCTTGGACTGTTCTAAGATTTTTGGCCACAAGTACGCGTGCGGAAGACTACAGTCGTGAATTGTAGTCCGGCTTTTCTTCGTTGTGCATCATTCTGGATAGTTGCCGCGTTTTTCTATCATTTCGAAAACATTCTTGTCACTCACATTACGCGCCATTAGGTTTTCTTCTTAAAGGAGCCCTGCAACACTTTTTGAACAGTCAGAAAGCGGTGTGGATCAGGCATAGAGGATTCTGCGAACATGCGAGCCAAGTGTTATTGCTCCGCACAGAGCAGCGAATTCGCAATTCTCTTTCGAATAGTCCTGGAGAGCACCCACTCTTCCTTGAACATATCACGTCACATGTCACTGCGACTAGCCCGCTTGAGGTAGAAATAGCAGTGAGTGATTTTTATTTCTTTGTTTTGGACTCAACAAATAAAGCAAATGTTCGTACCTTCCCTAAAGAGCAACAAAAAAGTAAAGCGACTTGGTTGGTATCTCGCGTGATGTCATTTGGCGAAACAAAAGTGGGCTTTCCAAGTGCATTTGAAATAGAATTGCGAATTCCCTGGAGAGTGCAGGGAAACAACATTTGTCTCATGTTCACGGGAGCGTCCACGACTGATCGGCGCAGTTTTCTGTGTTCAGTAATTGTTGCAGGGCCCCTTTAAAGGGACCCTGAAACGATTTTGGTGATTTTGTACAAATGCGCTGCACTGGTAGCTCGAGTCCTTTTGATCATTAGCATAACAATATCAGTACTCTGCGTGAAGCGTGTAACGTACTAAAAAGCTTTAAATACGCACATCGTGAAAGATCGACGCGACTCGACTCGAAGCGTTTTCAACCGCCCCTGTCCACGGGACATGCGATGGGTGCCACGAAGCGCAAGCCACGCGACGTCACGAGCACCGATGGGCCAGCCAAAGGTATCGTCGCGGCATCTGGAGGCGTACACACGAGTCGCCTGCGCACTATTAAAGAGGCTAGCACTACCGAGGCCGGCGACCTCAGTGAAGCCATCACGGCGCTATGTCGCTAAGGAGGGCTCGGCACAGCGGCTGACGTGGGAAGCGTAGTCGTCGCTAGCGCGCACTGCGCAGCTGATCGAGTTGAGCAGGAACGGTAGTGTAAGGAGGAAGGCGACAGAAATAAGCTCATAGCTGCCTTAGCGCAAGGTGGTTTGCTTTATTTATGGTTTGAATGATTTCACAATTATATTACCTAATCAGTGACACAGTCCAAAAAACGTTTCAGGGACCTTTTAAGTGGCCCACCGCGAACGTGGGCGTGGGCGCTTCAGACCAACCGATTACATATACAAGATGTGTTCTAAAGAAACCTAACTTTTGCTTTAACTTTCTTGTTGCTCCTTGTACAGCATAATAAGAACTGTCCCCTTTAATGTAGTGCCCTCCACTTGAAATGCACCATTCACAACCTTTCTTCCATTTTTGGAAAGCCTCCTGCTACGCACTTTCAGAGGTGGCGCGCGGCTGCTTTGTCACATCGTCCTGAGTCTCTTCTATGGCTCAGAAACGACGTTCTTTCAATGTAGTTTTAAGTTTGTGAAACAGGGAGAAGTATACTGGGGCTGGATCTGAAGAACAGGCTGGAACGGGTACAGCGGGAGTGTGATGTTTTGCTAATATGGGTGCGGATAAGGGGTGACGCGCGAGACGAAGCGTTGTCATGATGTAACGTCCAAGTCTGGCTTTCTCACATCGCAGGCATTAAATCTGGAAAGGACTACGTGATTTGTGGGGAGACCAGATGACCAGACGCTTCTGTGATGTCAATTTCGCCCAAGACTCCTCGAACAAATGAACTATTTTCAAGAGTGATACCACGAACTCCTCTCTTTGTTATCGTCCCTAGACGTGGAAGGTCTTCCAGGCTTGGGACGTCGAAATTCTGCACTGATATCCAAAAAAAGACGAAGATGGCCACCGAAAACTGAATATATGGAAATTACTAGATCTAAGAAGAAGTGTCGCCGAAAATAACTTTCATCTCTTCTCGCTTTTTGCTTGGTGGTGTTCCTCCCACTGCTGGTAATTGATGTGTCTTTACAATTGGCGACGCTAACATTATTCTCAACGATTTCAGTACGTCAGCGAATGGTCTCAATAACTATATTAAACTTTTCATCGCCATTCCTCCCCATTCAATACGCGCCCTTTACGAGTGCCGGTTCTTTTCGCGGACATAATTTTTCTGTTCGTCACAGTTAACTAAACCTGATAATTGAATAACCCAAGCGAACTAGACCACTGGAAAAAGGGTGCGCCTTCTAATTAAAAATCCTTGGTCCTTTTTGTCAAAACGCGATATATGCGCACGAACTCCAATTCGGTGAGCTTCCATCGTCAATTCTAAGTCAGTACGTAACTAGTGGAAGTCTTGCATTCAGGAGCATTAAGCGCATGGCTTGTCCCGTTATTCCACGTCCTTTGGTTTGCTCTGGCAGCTTTGAGAGTACACGAATGGATTGAACGAGTGGGGGTTAAGTTGTTATGTTTATCGACATGACCAGTGGGAAACTGCTTCTGGCACGTCTATTGACGTCGCAGCGGAACAGAGGCCGAGGTTCCCGAAAGAGAATGCGGGCGTTTATATGTGCTTCACGTGCCCGTTCTAGTTACCCGCACCGCTCTCAGAGAAGTTAAGCTTGCGGCTCTCCTACAATGCAGTGTTCTACTGCTTCCCCAAATCTAATTTTCTTGATAAGCGAAGCTGAATAAGCTAGTTGTAAGAATTCTGTCGTGGCAGTTTTCACAGCGAAGCTGGTTAGGCTAGCCGTAATTTGTTATGCTTCATGCGATACCTCGGCACGTTGCGTTAGGTGAAACCTGGCGGAAACTTGTCACGTGAAGTTTCGTTACGTGATTTTGGCAGAAACATATCGCGTAGCATTGCGTTACGTGATTTGTGCTCAAACATGTCACGTGATATTTCGTTCCGTGATTTTGGCAGAAACATGTCACACGTCACATTTCATTACGGGATTTTGCTGGGGACATGTAAAGTGACATTGCGTTACGTGATTTGGGCAAGAACATGTCACGTGACATTGCGTAGCGTAATTTGCGTAGCGTAATTTCACATTGCGTAACGCAACGAATATCGTTTATACATCTTTCATATCTACCGGACAACCCCGCGTCGACTCGTTCTTTTACGAGCTGCACTGTACTTTCACATACACAAATGTTGTAGGCTATAGAGTGTAGGATGCACCTTTGTCTGAGTGATGTGTCATGCCACCAACACAATGGCCGAAACACACGAGTCGAAAGCAGCGTAACTAGAAAAAGGAATAAATGTACAGCTCAAAAACGTTCCCACATCTGTTCAAGGGACTCCTCGCTGCACGCTTTGGAGGCGCCCTTCAGTGGCTCAGCGAGCCGTGAGCATTGCGGATCGTTTTGTGTGGGTCACGTTGAAATGTTTTGAATAGCTGCCCTTAGGGGCAGCCGTAGCAACAAAAACAACAAAAATAACATGAAGAGCGAGGACAAGAAAAGGAAATAAACATGGAGTTTAATACGGTTAGTCGGAATAGACTGAAGAGAAGTACATTTTGTTCTCGCGTACGTATGTACGTACATACATACATACATACATACATACATACATACATACATACATACATACATACATACATACATACATACATACATACATACATACATTAGCACATATGTACCAGCACCGGCTGAAGTTGACACACAGGATAACATAGGCTATCCGTATAATATAAAGGTAATGTACTAATGATTTTGCAATACCATCTATGTGCTTCCCTCAAATAAAATGCTACATACACGACGAGACTACACGACGAGAAAGCAAGAGGTCCTTCGCAAAAACCGCGACGTGGTCATTTTCATACGTGTATATAGCACTGTGCCGTACCGGTAATGCCCTCAAGAAAGTTTTTTTCTATTCAGACCTTCTCAGTAGCCAGGCATTTCGAAAATATGTGCATGTGGTCGGCTAGGCCGGTTCGCAGCCGCATGACATCGAAGCCTCCCACAGGCTGCTTAAATCAACATACAAATGCGTCTCGTCGTTAGCGGAAGCCGATCCATCACCATGGCTTCACTTGCGTTTTCCGCAAACAAAGTCGGTTGCTTGCTCTGAGCCTGCCAGAACGCAAACGCCCACACCATGTGCCCTAACCAAGCGCTTTCGCCGGCAAGCATTCATGTAGTGGTGGTTTACTGACTTGTTTACAGTTCCCTACGGGGTGTGGAGCAAGCAGCACTCCAATCTATAACACCGGAAATGGCTCGGCGCAAGCGATGAGCTGATTGAGAAACACGTGCAAAACCACCTGTGCCCCGTGAGAGTGTCGATGTTATTTTCTGCTCATTACTTGTGGCGTTCACTCAATTCGCCAGGTTAATCTACGGTTATGCAATTCCACAACAATACATCAATCCACGGTGTCACAATAACTACGTGAGAAACGTGAAAATTATTAGGTTTCCTTGAGCCCGGTCTGCCCCATGAAGTGACTGAGCATGAGGTGTTTCGCAATACAGACTTGCGGTATCGTGATAAAAAAAATAAAATGTAGGTATTTAAAATAAGATACGAGAAAGCGTGGCAATAGTCTCAGATACAATTATGTGTGCATACTTTCAACTCCTGTATTTACTGATGACCCAACGCGCCCTGTTGCGTGTACTTCTTGGCGCGGCATTCCTATGTCCTCTGCCAAGGGAGTAGCTACTTCCTGAAACTTACGATCATACTATATCGTAATCCTGCCTGCTTATCGCACGTGCCGATGCGCCATGGTACATTTGTTAGTTGAAGAAAGAAAGGATCAATTACAGAGGACTCTGCGCAAGTCAGAGTAGAAACCAGTACTGAATGCTGATGTAGAGATGTTACGGTCGTCTTCGTAGCTTGTGCGGGCACTCGCCTTGCTCGTAATACTTCAGCGGACAGTGTTCTGAACACGTAGTGCGTATGACCAATGGAAGTTCACTTCAGTGGTTATACGTGAATGCAACAGGATCATATGGAAACTACTATCTTCGTTCTAAAATACGATCACATTTTCAAAGTGATGGATGTGCACAAAAATTCATCGTGAATATGCTTTGAAAGTGAGCCAAGGAGATGAGTGCGTTCGTTTAGGCTCGTAATAGCAAATTATTCAAAGCTTTTCGTCATAACAGAACAGTGTCACACGGTTCTTTTTCCTCAACATGATTGTTTGCTCTGGTCATTTGATCGCGTAGGGCCACGTTACTACACGTAAGAAATAACGTGCGGATTTACTGAATAGCTCACACTTTAATCGCAGTTTCTTTCTTAAGGTAGTCTTCAAAGTGGACTGGCTGGTCGAAAAAGTAATACGAGTACATAAATATGGCTGCAAGCAGTATCTCCTTAACTACCCAGCAACGTTTCTTACACGGAATTGATGAAAAATCAGGTATGTTACGCTCGGCTCATGAATTTTATGGAAGAGACTAGGATTTTCACTTTTGCTTGGCGTAGGTTCCAGAAGCCATTTGCTTGTATGACGAAACTGCTAATGTTTACTAATGACTTGCATGCGTTTTTTAATTCTATAACTGGGATCGACGACCTAATTCTAGGCCCTGCGATAGCTTTTCACATGGTTACCCACTCACCCTTATTCCATCTTAGCAAATTTAGTATCAACATAGGCGCTTTAACAATCCGCGATTTTCTCACCTATCGCCCATTGTTCGTACTAGTCGGTTATCAATCACCGCCTCTGTACGAAGCCCGCTATTATTTCTAATCTGGATTAACTATATTGCTGCTAACGTCTCTCCAAGATGTTCTTGTTTTCTGAGGGCTACACCTTAAATTACAGAATCGCTAAGACCGACGCATTATTTTCCTTCATACTGATCTTAACGATGTTCCTAGCTGGTGAAAATCATGCAAACAGAGTTAAACATTTTCAAACGCCAGACCCCACTTGTTACTCGAAGCCCTTTATCAAGCCCTAACTGTACGACTAATAGAATATGTTTAAATGAGTTTCCTCTTACAGGTATCTGGGCTCAATATTTGTAGTAACCTTTCATGGACGCATCGCATCAAATCCATTCGCTCTGAAGCTAATTCCACGCTAGGGCGCTCGGCCATACACTTCGAATAATCTCCAGCTTCGTTGAGCAATCTACTGCATCAAACTAACCTTCGCCATCCGTTCGAGTGCGGATCATCCATTTGAGATGCTGGAGATCTCACCCATGTCAGTGAATCAGAGGCCACACGAACCACATCGCAAGTTTCCTCTCACTTAATTACTCACACAGTGTCAATGTCGCTAATTGGAGAATAATTATAATGTTATTTCACTAGCGATTTCACGAATACTTTCCTGCCTTGACCATTTCAAAACATCTACCCTTCTCTTCGCTCTTGCTTGATAACACCTCCGTCATTTTATTTATTTGTTGTTCTTTTATTGCATTTCGTGTTAACCACTCACAAAAGGTGTAAGTAACCGCACTTGTTGCATGCAATCGTTAGTTAAGTGCACTAGCAATGACTGAAACATCCTGCCACAGTTGCTTACAAGCATTTCTCGCCATGATGATTTCGTTTCTAAACTGCGAATTGTGCAAAGAGATACTTAGTACTAAGCGCTCTCTTCATTTTGCAATGCTCCCTATGTTTCTCTTCGTATATAACGTTGTGTTTTAGTACAATATGCAGTAGTTATTTCCTGTAATATTAATGGGTAGTCTAAGTGCTAATAACACACCCAATAGGAATTCACATGGAGTTCGATATTTATTCACTCCAAGATGTGATGAGTGGAGCGATCGTTGATTTTGTGCAATTACGCTACCAGTATTTGCTTTCAGTTCTCACTCTATTTATATTCCTAATAATGTTAATGTTTTCTGTGCACTCATATGTTATCTGTGCCCTACTTTCTGCAATGTAAAAACCGTGAGAGTAGTGCTTATACAAATAAATAAATAAATAAATAAATAAATAAATAAATAAATAAATAAATAAATAAATAAATGCAAGTGACGAATCGTAGAAGGTGTGCCGCATTCAGCCGTGCCAAATCCGCTACGTGCGCAACGAGAGCCGCGCCCCCGCTTCGCAACGCTGCATCGAGCGAACTCATGGTGTTCGAACGACTATCTCCGATCGTGTCCCTGCTGTATTACTCGAACTTGTCAAACATGAATGCTCTGGAGAAAATGTGTACGATACTGAACTCTACAAACGCAGGCGCCGAAAAGGCTACATGCAAATTCATTCACTCATGTTACTGAAGTCTACGCCAGTGAGCAATAGCGTCACGTGTTAACTTGCGAGACCTAGTTTTTAAACGGACCGTTTGCAGGATTGCTAACTTTTTAATTTGTGAGCGTGTCATTATCTGCGAGACAGAACGTTCAGACCAATGGCGTCTGTAATTACACTTTTTGTTCAAGTGTACACCCTTCTGCAAAAGTCCGTGTATGCCACTTGGTCACTTGGAAGACCCAGTTTTTAACTAAGGAGCCTGAAAAAATACTTGTTTTTCTTATATTTACATCCGTTTACAGCTAAGTATACAGCAAAGGAGTGAAAACGTCGCCCAATTTAAGACAATATAGGAAAGAAGACAAGACGATTATGGTACTAACCCCTGGTTTTTGATTTTCTGCATGTGAGCCCATATCCACTATGACAGTCAAAAAAGAAACAAGAATAGCATGACTGGGTGCCATGCGAACCGGTGTATCTCGGGAATTGATTGATTTGTGGGGTTTTACGTTCCAAAACCAGCTCTGATTATGAGAGACGCCGTATTGGAGGTCTCCGGAAATTTCGACCACCTGGGGTTCTTTAACGTGCACTTACATCACGCAGCACACGGGCCTCAACATTTCGCCTCCATCGAAATGCAGCTGCCGCGGCCGGGATTCGATCCCTCTACCTTCGGATCTGCAGCCGAGTTCCATAAGCACTAGACCACCGTGGCGGGGCATATCTCGGGAACAACCACATCATAACTCCACATCACGAATACGTGCGTGCTCTATCGAGGATTAAAAAATCGGTGTCGTTTTGAGAGAGGGAGAATTAGGGATGCCATACTAACACTTATATTTGAAACATTCGACATCTGTAGTTTCAATTATTTCTACAGTAGTTTTATGTTTGTTGCCCGGTGTTACCAAGTTTTTGGGATATATTAGTTCGCAGTGCTACCTGAAGTGGATGATGCCTAGGTGGCGGCTTGTAGCACGCTATAGCCACGTTCCTTTGACCTTATGTTTAAGCATCTTTCTTTATGTCATACGTATATTCTTTCCGCAGGGCGGCGGGACCGTATAAAAAGCAACGTTAATCACATTTTACGAATAAGTGTTCGTGCCTTATGGAGAGAACTGCGGTTTATTCACTGTTTTCTTCCCTTGAAGACCGAAAGTCGATAGTCCTTCAGGCACAAAAAATGTAACTTTTACATCGGCGTGTTCCCGTAAGTTCCTTTTTTTTTTCGCTGACCGATATACATGAGGTATTACTGTTATCACTTTATTTAAATTGCATTCTTACGCTGCTTGGCTAACTTGAGTGATTTATATTTTGAAGCAATTTTGGGACTAAAATTGGAAGGTGCTTCCGAAATACTGCTGCCCCAAGTCTGTCTAGCTGCATAATAAAACTGTGCGCACTGAAGCGCGAACTTGACTTGTTAAATATATTAGTGAAAGGGCGTTGTGGCCAACCGAACTTTTTTTGAGAGGAATTAAATGGAAGTAGCAGTTGCTCTCGCATCTAATGTCCTGTATACAAGGAAATTAAAGTATAAATATTTTTCGCACCCTTGAAAATTTGGTGACAGGGCATTATAGAGTAATGCGTTGCAGCATCCCACATATCTCAAAAATCTGTCATCGACAGGCCCCACTTTAGTTGCCTACGGCACAGAGACAGACAGGCTCAAATCTACCTATAGGGCACTAGGTAATGAGATGCAAGTGTGAATGTAGTAATAGGGATGGCGAAATCTGTGCAGTGAGAACCCAACACCGGGACCTTTCCTCGAGAAGCAAAATACAATTTCTCTCCGGGCGAACGTAGTTTTTGGCGCGAGCTTTATTACGAATTGGTAGAAAGATGCCTCTTGAACCGGCAGACTACGAACATGTCAATTTGGAAAAAAAGAAACAGCCAAAATGGACGCACACAGGAAAATGAAGAAGACAGGATACCAGCCTCTGTCCTGTCTTCTCCATTTTCCTGTGTGTGTCCGTTTTGGCTGGTCTTATTTCCAAATTGCAATGAACCAACTAACCCAACAGCGTGTCTTACTGGGAACATGTCCCCGCGGTACTCCATTTACGACATATGGCCTGATCTCAGAATTAAAACTTAAGCTTTTGATCGCATTTCCTTACGGTGAGAGTTACTCGGTTTTAAAATTCGAAATCGAAAAGAAAAATTTTATCTTACAAACTTCTGAAGCGTGTCGACACTTCCTTCTAAAAGCAGCTTTCCTCTTTATTTCCAATCTGCGCATAATAGCAGAGGACATCTCGGGCGTGTGCATTACGTCATCACCTCTCCGGAAATTAACTCTTACTCCGACGCTGTCCGCGAGCCTTTGCACATGCGGAATATGCTTCTAAAATGGCGAGTTGAGACATACATGCCTTTGTTATTAAGTGTGCCTTGTGGGTGGCCACCGTTCCTTGAAGTAAAGATAGAGCCCCCTAAACTTCTCTTTTTGATAGGCGCCGGCCAGTCCATCTGTTTTCCTGGCGTTCAACCCCAGTTTCACTACCAAAACTTATATCGCTCGCTTTGGTAATACACAGAGTTCCTGTTCAGAGCACACAATTATTCATCGAACACTTATTTCATTTGTTGTTAGGAATACGCAGGTTTTCTTAAAGACGTCGGAATTGCCGATACTTTAAATACGCTACTACGTTTGTCTTCGAGACACTCAGGAGGAGCCTTCGTCCTGCAGTAAGACTGAATAAGAACACTGATGGCTCCTGGGGCCGAATTCACAAAACTTCTCTTTCGTAAGTGCTTTTTGCCATTGGCCAGCGGGCTTCTGTAATGATATGTCCAGCATCAGGATTGGCTGAAATTTTCTCTTACCAGCATTTTTGTCGTAAGTTGTTTTTGTGAATACGGGCCCTGGTGAATATGACAGCAACAATATCGGCGCTTACACGTAGTGGAAGCACCCTTTCTAAAACTTACTAAGCGGTGTTATGGGCAGTAAGTATTTCAAGTTTGTGGATTAGTCGACATTTTTGTACACATATGCAAGTTTATACCTTTCTAGATTGAAAGCTGTCGCATTAAGAAAGGTCATAGGGGAACATTCCACATTTTCAAGAAAATATTAATGCTGCTGAACAGCCAAAAAATTCAGAGCAATCATACCTTTCTTATTTACATAAATTCCTGAAGTAAAGATAGAAATACAGGCAGTTTAGCTATTTATGCCAATAATATTAGAATGTATCTGCAAAATATTCGTAAAACGGAATAAATGATGGAGATAAGGGAGAAATTAAAGCAAAAGACAAAGCAGTCTACGTAAAACATAGCAGAAGTTAAACCGCCTTGCCAAAACAAATATGCATAAGACTGTTTCGTAGGTTATTAACGAAATCATGAAGTTCACGTGTATATTTTGATCAATACATAAACAGCTAGAATGCTTGGCATTTCATCAAAATGAGTTGTACAGCTTGAGTGAGCAAATTCTATATTTAAATGTCGTAGTTTTTTTTTTTAATGTTCCAAGGGAAAAAAATAAGGATATTAAATGACGTCCTTGAAGTAGAAGGGTCTCGCATGAGAACAAATATTAGTCCTTTTGGCGGATTTATGTGCTCCGTGAGGACTGCCCGTAAACTGTCCGTGCATATTAAATTTCACTAGATTACCAATTATGGTTTGTTATACTAACGCTATGGGCCAGCAAGGTAAGAACGTCTGTTCTGATAATATGAGAACTGCAAGAATACAAGTTGTTTCATTTTGTACATGTTGGAGGGAAGAAAGATGGCAGTGATAGTTCTCACCATGTGGAATAATTTATATGTTAAAGAACGCGTGGTATAGGGTAACGAAAGCACTCAAGTCAATATACTTGCAAGACTCGTATTTGAGAATGTAACTGCCTTCAGCTCTCGTTTCACTTATCGTTCTTCCTCTCGTAACCTGTTTAATTGAGAAACTCGCAGAATGTGCTTCAGATTGCCGTTCGTACTGCTCACCATTGTAACGCCATTAACGCGCCTTAAACGTTACAATGGTGTTACTGACGTAACGGGAGGGGAGATGGAACCATAAGTAAAACAAGAGACCAGGGCAACGTAGGTTCGTGATCAGAGCCCTAGCGCTGCACCAGATATGAAAAATGGACAAAATGTTTGCACAATAATGAAATTACTGAGACAATGCGGCAATAAGTAAACGATGTGCATTTTACATGCACACAGTTAGCATCGTTTGCATTGATGTGCATTCTGATAGTGTTAAACCCCGTAAATGATAGCCTTCGTTATCGTATGGCCATCACAATTGGCTAGTATGGGGTGATTACTACACTGCACTTCACATTAGTTAGTTATAAAACGCGGCATATTTGGCACTTCTGGTGTAGAAGAAGTTTTATTTGAGGGTAGGCTCGCATGCTTTAAATGTGAGGCACTCTTTCTTTGACGTTGGTTGCAATAATCTCTGTGCAAGTTGATCTAACATTACATAAATGTAACTTGGATAGACCACAGGAATTAACATTGAACCACGTACCTGTGGAGAATATCGACATATCCATGGCCATTGATTTCATTGATCGATTTCTAGAGCTTTACATCCAAAAAGAGTCAGGCCTGGGTGGAACCGCAGGACAGTGGCAGCGTAAGGTAGAGGACCGATGTTCTTAGAGGCCATCTTAAACGCTTGGGGAAGCTAGTGCAACTGGAGGTGGTAGGTACCGCAGCGCCATAACTCTGATCATTTCGCCAAGTAGGGAAGTACCCACTGCGCCATAATTACTGCGGCATTGTAACGTGCAAATCTGTATAACTGCATATCTTAGAGAGTCTCTTGGCGTCGTTTTCCCGAGAACGAACCGAACTCTCAGTCCGGTGTCGACGGCGAGCTACGGTTTGGGCTTCTATCTGCACAGCTGTCTATTGTGCCCGACGTTGCCTTGCTGCAGCCGCGCGCGTAGCTCTGCGATTCGCTTCTTCAGCAGCGGTCCGCACCTTGCGAGAAGGCGCCATCAGGTATATCGAACAGTCAAGTCAGGTTGCTGGCACGGCTGCGCACGTCGCCTGCCGTGTGATGCATGGCACGATACGACAAAACTACTTCCAAAGGTAGCGCTTTGTAATAATGATGACGGAAATGTTGAAGAACATTGTTTCATAATGATGATTTTGATGATGCCTCTGTAATGGGTTCAGAGCTACAAACGATGCAGCCCTGTGTTCTTTCAAATGATTCCTCGAACTCATTATGCAATCCACTTTCCCCGACGTGTAGTGGCGTATTATCCTGCCACGTAACATTACATTTGTTAATGCGATTCCTCGACAGACGTTACAGCTGTTTAGGTCATTTAGCGAGGGATTTTCAAGCACAGGCGTGGCTCAGTGGTAGAATGCTCGACTGCTACGCAGAGGATGTGGTTTGAATCCTCGGCCCTGGTTATTTTTTCTAAAAAATTCGCGATAGCGGTTACGGACACCGGCGGCGGCGGCGGCGGACAACTGCGGCGCAAAAACGGCCCTTGTTGTGATCTCATAACATCTTACGCTGTAAAACCGCGATATTATTATAAAAGGCGCCATTGGGTAGGGCGCCTGGAATTTCGACCACCTGGGGTTCTTTTAACGTAGACTGACAGCGAATGGTACGCGCGCCTCAAAATTTCGCCCACGTCGACGTGCCGCCGCGACGACTGGTACTCGATCCCGCGACCTTCGGACCACCACTCGAGTGCCATAGGCCCTAGACCAAACCGCTAGACCACAGCACCAGACCACCATACTGGGCCATACATGGCCAAGAAATGCCGGTATGCGCCACACGTTGTTTCATTAGAGAGTTTTAGTTTGTCCGTAGACTTCTTTACGTTAGCGGATACTGGTTTACCGTGCGTGTTTACGTTGGAAGTAGAACTGCTAGCGCCATTTATTCGCGATTTACTTAACTACAGTGCATTCGATTTTCTTTTTAGTAGCGTGAGCGTGTTCTTAGAAAGAGGTAATGAAAGTACTCAGAGTCAGTTATTATTTCACGTCCAATGCTTTACACTAGGAGTCAAGCAAAACGGGCAAGCCACAATAATATTAGCTTTTTTTTGTGCCTGGTTATGTCCCACTTCATCAGGTGTCGCCACCATCGCTGCTGGTCACGTACACTTTCCCGGTAAACCGGTATCCGTAAACGTGAAGAAGTTTACGGACAAACTAAAACTCTCTATTATCGCTAATCGTGACGTAAATAATAAGCATGCCATGTTATTGATGTCACGACCTCAGAGTTGTGCCAGTCATGCGTTAATTATACTTTTGTAAAATGTGAATATTAATTTTGGCATGCCACAAGTTCTTCCTTGCAAGTATCGTGCACGAGGACTGGAAGTTTTGGCACCACATAAGGCACTTAAGGCTTTATCCTTACTAATAAAATCTACTAGGCCTGTGCAGAGCACGCAGCACAGTGGCAGCGTAAGCAAGATGTTGCTGTGTCGTCTCATTCTTTTCTGTCAGTCTATTCCAGCTTTTACACCCTCATCTTCATGTTCTAATGTCTACTTTTAAATGCGAAGCATTTCTTAGCGAATTTCGGCGACTTTGAGCGTATCTATCTATCTATCTATCTATCTATCTATCTATCTATCTATCTATCTATCTATCTATCTATCTATCTATCTATCTATCTATTTAGCCGCCTACGATTTTGGGCTCTCCTGGCCGTTTCGTTAACGGGGTGTATACGAAAATTGGTATGCCTCAACATGACTACATGACGAACATAAGTGACAGATCATAACAAGAAAAACATGACGTGCACGTCATGAGCGACATGATTTACATGCCACGGTCTTGGTGCGCTCCTGGCGGTTTCGTTGATGGTTTGTATACGAGAATTGGTATGCCACAACATGACTGCATGACGAACATAAGTTACACGTCATAACATGACAATAATGACATAACATGAAAATCATGACATGCATGTCATGAGTGGCATGATTTACATGCCGCAGTGTTCGTGCTCTCCTGGCCGTTTCGTTAATGGGATGTATACGAAAACTGGTATGCCAAAACATGACTGCATGACAAACTTACATACCAGGTTGTAACATGAAAGGCATGACATGCATGTCATGAGCGGCATGATTTACATACCACGCGTTTCGTTAATGGGATGTATACCAAAATTGCTATGGCACAAGACGACTGCATGACGAACGTGACAGGTCATAACGTTAGAATCATGACATACATGTCATGAGCGGCATAATTTACATGCCACCGTCTTGGTGCTCTCCTGGCCGTTTCGTTAATGGGATGTATACGAAAACTGGTATTCCACAACGTGACTGTATGACGAACATACATGACAGGTTATAACATGAAAAGCATGACACGCGTGTATGAGCGGCATGCTTTACATGCCACAGTCTCGGTGCTCTTGCGGCCGTTTCGTTAACTTCATATGTACCAAAATCGGTTTAGCGAGACAGCAATGCAAATCCATTTTACGTTCCTGATGCGTGCTTTGCATTTCCTTGATTCCCACTGCACGTGGGATTTGCCATTTTTTTCTGCTTCGTTTTCTTCTCCTCGACTTATTTCTCTTCTTCTTCGTCACCGTCTTTTTCCTTGTCCTCGTTGACAAAGCCGCAGCCGGCTGCTAGCAACATTGAAATGGATTTTTATTCTAGTGTTCGAAGTTACACTTAGGAAGGAGAAGACAAAAGGCATTTACGCCTGATGGAGGCCTCCCACCTAAAACAATGGTTTGCACACAAGCATAGGCTACAAAAACTGAGTAGATGCTAGGCACTATACAGAAGAAAACATAAGTAAAGACACTCAAAAGACACAAGTAAAATTGCACATAATGCATAAAAATTGCACTCATTGGAGCAATGTTGTACAAAGGAAAAGCAATATCCATGGTAGTTTACACAATCGAGACGTTTTCTCTAGTAATATCGAGATATGAGCGATAACTCTACGAGACAACTAGGTGACTTATTTCCCGTTTTACTATGTTCCTGGATTGGTGCTGTGTCATTATTTCATCTCTGCATTTGTTGTTGTTCAAGAGTCCCGTAATTTGGTAGTGCAGAGTTCGGGAACCATAGTTTGTCCTGATTAAGATGCTCCTGTAATTAACATGTCGAAATGGATACGGTGGGAATTTTTCAGGGTCTTGTAGCACGAGTGAAAACGCGGGGTCATTGCTAACAAATAACATGTCTCAAGAGCGAGCTGTTGTACAGTGAAATCTTATATTCTTAGCATGTCCACTTTCTTCGAGTGTTCTTTTGTGCTATCCTGATAATCAGTATTGCTAACTGATCTAATGACTTTTTTTCTGAAGCAAATACTGACTGCAAATTAGCTCGCGTCGTGCTTCTCCAGACCAATAGGCAATAGTGGAGGTATGACGGCATGCACAAGAACATAATAAATCTGCTTTTTAAACGATAATGGCACCAGGTTTCTTATTTTGTGCAATATGCCAACTGAACTAGACACTTCAGAACATACGTGGTTTGCGGGATCGGTCCATGTTACCCTTTCGTTAAGTATGACACCTAATATCGTATTGAATCCATGTGTTAAAGGGCAATATTGCGAAAAGTGATGATGGGTTCGTTTTCTATTATCTTGTTTATTGGCCTGAATAAAAATAACTTCGTCTTGTGTACATTAAGTTCGATTTGAAATATTCTGAAAGACCACTCCTATAAATCAGAGTCGTGGCTGATACCATAATGTGCTAGCCACGGGGTGAGAGCCATGGGTAGATGCCGCTGCTTTTCCTACAACTTGGAACCAGCTCCGAATATTGTGGTGCATTAAGTTACATATAAAGAAATAGTTTTGCATCATGAATTTTGGGCCGAGGCTTGCGCAACAATTTGTGAGCCCCAATCAGAAGGGACACAAGTTGCAATTCAGGTAGACGTTCTCAACGACGTATGCGAGGACTTACGCCTTCTCAGTGCAATAAATATGGAGCAGGCTTTAGCTCCACTTAAAACCACGTGCGTCACACAGCCGTATACCGTGGCTGGTGCATGAAAGCATGCGCCGCACTTGATGCAGCATGCACACTTCTATCTGCTCAGGTTTACCGCTCCGCGTGAAAAGCCGCCGCACGTGATTGTGTATTGGCATTTCCATATAGTTTGGGAATGTTTCACTTCTACCTCCACCGCGTTTTTTCTGAAGCACGCTGCTCCTCGAAACATGCTTTGGCCTTAATAAACGACAATTACAATCATAATCCCAATAACACATCAACACGTGATTAACTCGATTGCCCAAGAACATTATTTTTTTGTGCAGCACGACGAGCAGAAAAAGAGACAGAAATAAAATTCTTCGCGACTGCTTCAGGGGAAACATTTTTTCTTTCGCAATCGCTTGATTCCTGTGCAGGATTATCACGCTTTTCGGCTCTCGGATGCTTGCAAAATCGAGTGTGTCTGCACTTCGCAGTTTTTGCCCTGCGGCCTCCAATTCGCAAGGACCCATACGGCTTAGTTTTGCGTCCGTGTAGCTTAACTTCGTTAGCAAGGCTTGTAGCCACTCACCTATCAATATACGCCGAAGAAAACTCCGGCTATGTTGTGCTTTGAGCACAAGGCAGATGTACTGACGCACATACGCTGTAGCAATGGTGCGGAACCTTTACGTCTCAGCCCTCCGGGCTCGTATCTCTCTGTGCCATTATAATCCAATTTACTGCGGCCATCGCTGCTGATAGGCTGAAGCAGTCCTTGTTTACGATATCACAAGTATACACCGTGGTCTTCTTTATTCTCTTGTGAACTGTTTGTTCAGGGCTGTTCTAAACGCTTGGTTGACCCTTACGGGGATGTTGTCTATCTGGCCACAATGGCCGTCTGATTGCTATCGGTGTTTTCTCTTGAATAGGCTGTGAGAAGGATCTGGAGCCTTTTGCAATACATTGCTCCAATTAAGCTCATCTCTAGATCTCAATCTCCGCCATATCTTTCACCTTGCGTAAGGCAGCATACCGATAGTGCGGAACTTGTTCACTTCGACGCCTTCCCTCTCCCCAGTTTCTATCCTTCCATTTGTAGTGTTCGCTGTAAACGTGTATTGGTGTGAAGGCTTATAAAGGTGGACGGTACAACCTGCACATTCTTTTCCCTTCCTTTTACGCTCTCCTTCACGCAGAATAGCCGCATCTTGCGCCAAGGACATATGATACATCCATGGAAGGAGAGAACCCTTAGGCGGAAGATAAATATCCACTTTCCAACTCATCACTGGAGCAGTAGCCAATGTGAGATAAAAACGAGAGAATTTACCTAGATCAAGTGACACAGCGTGATAGGGGTAGTTAATAACGCAGACACACGTGCGTAATGAACAAAACAGGGTCATAGTCGTTCAAGAATAATGAACGGCTTGTAGCGGTTTGGTCGCCCAGACCCAACTTTTCCAGCTGCTCCCAAGGATATCGCCTTGCCAATCAAAACAACACGCTTACGTAACTTATGCGTGAATATGTGGATCTCACATTCATTTAGTCTCCAGCATTCTAACATTGCTTCTATCCTGCGGGATAAACTTTCTCAAGGAAGACAGTTAACCTATCAGTTTTGTTGTGAATGTCCCCTGTAACGTCAGATAGAATGTCTCTAGCACATAATTGAATATGTCCTATTAAACTACTGACGGTAACATCTAGATCAAGCAAACCTTTACCACTTCGTCATATCATATCTTTGATTCTAGAAGATCTTTTGAAAAACATTCCAGATGATTTCGAAAAGCTTTGGAGGCCCAACATTCGTAGCCTCATCGACATGATACAATGCAACGGAGGTGAGAGCGGAACCTTTTTGTTCAAACACTGATCACCTAGCCTCTATCAGGAAGGTGTTTACTGGGAAAAGTAAAACTCAAGCCCTCAAACCTCGGTAGTAGCAATTCAATATATCATATAGCAGTTTAAAACGCCTGCGTTCCTGGCCCCACCGCGGCGGATGCGTTTTCATGGAGACGGAATTCTGAGGCCCGTTTAGTGTGCAATTTCAATGCATGCTAAAGAACCCCAGAGGATCAAAATTTTCGCGCCTCTCCGTTAGGGCGTCTGTCATAATGATATTTTGATTTTGGGACGTAGAAGACGAGAAATAAATTGAAACATTCGCTCGTGAGGAGCTTGTGTCATGTACTTTAAAAAGCTCCGTCTGCTCGATGCTTGCCTTTCATCTATTCTTGTGTAGGATGGTGGGTTATAAGAACCGGTTCGTGAGCACTACACGCAAAATGATAATTCTTCAGTCGACAGCTACTTATAACACTTCAGAATATTTATTTGCTTACGTGGCTTCTGCCTGGAAACTTCATGAGAGAAGGGTCTTCTAGCTCTATTGGCTATTCATTGACTTTTTTAGCTGGTTATGTAGCTGCAGATATTTTTAAAAACAAACACTGCGGTATTTCGTATAAGCTAAATAAATTTCGTCTCTGATAGTTATTCCGGCAAACACGATGTTTATGCAAGAAGAGGTTGTCGTTCTTGTTTTTCTCAAGCCGATAGTAAAAACATTTCTTAGTAAAGCCATAATTTATTAACCTGCTCGAAATTTAGAAGCCAGCGTGTTTGTATATACTCCTGTTATCGGAAGCTGTAAGCAACTATGTCGTCATGAATAACATCAGCGCTGCGATCTTCAAAAGAACTATGTCCATTAGCAATCCTTTTGGAGCCTAGAAATATTTACAGCTGATATTGCAAACTTCGACATAAGAATTTTCAAAAGCACATTACAATCGACAAAATAGAGCTATTACTCACATCGACTAGCGAAGTTTGAAACAGTTGGTATGAAAGTGTACTCAAGGCATTAGCCCAAGGACGATGCAGATGAGTCATTCCTGTTCCTGTTCCTGTTCCTTAGCTAGGCTATTGAGCATAACTTTGGTCTTTGCCTATTCATTTTAACCGAATTTTAATACTTTCCTTGTTTAGGTCATCAATCATGTGTTGTAGTTCGTCTCCATCATTGCTAAAGAGTACAATGTCGTCTGCAAATCTTAAATTGCTGAGATATTCTCCATCTAATCGAATTCCCTTGTCTTCCCAGTCTAGACGTTTAAAGATTTCTTCTAAACATGCAGTGAATAGCATCGGGGATATCGTATCTCCCTGTCTCACACCTCTCCCGATCGGGATTTCTCTGCTTTTCTCATGTAGGAGTAGTGTGGCTGTGCAATCTTTGTATATGTTGTTTATGGTTTTCACGTATACGCCAGGTACCCCTTGTCGTCGTAAAGCTTCTAGAACTGCTTGTATTTCTATGGAGTCAAATGCTTTCTCGTAGTCGATAAACACCATATAAAGAGCTTTGTTATATTCGGCGTACTTCTCAATTACTAGGTTGATAGCGTGGCTGTGGTCCATTGTTGAGTAACCTTTCCTAAAACCAGCTTGTTCTCTCGGTTGGTTAAAGTCGAGGGTTTCTCTTATCCTCGTAGAAATTACTTTTGTAAATAGCTTGTATATTACTGGGACGAGCTTGTATATTACTGAGCTTATGGTATTCTTTAAATAATGCATCGTCTTCCACATTTTTGCACTGGAGAAATGGCCGCCAATTATTTTTCTTTCTCACTATGCAGCCTCTTGTGCGAAAAGCGTCGGCGTAGCGCAGTAATCATCCTTGAATAGACCTTATGTTACGACGCGCTTATCACGGTCTAACAATAACTGACCTTTTGTACAGGTCAAGACGTAGCTCATTGTGGGGATGTTTCAGGGGTGGTGTAAAAGAACTTTCATCTTCCCATGCCACGCAGAGCACTGTCCGATCGATTCGCATCGCAAAAACATGACTGCAAAAGCGCCCGCAATGTACAGAACGTCTGGAGCAGCTGCGCAATTTTGCTGTTCCAAACCACTGTTGACACAACTCGCCGAGGAAAAGATGAGAGGCGGCAGTACCACGTACAGTGCAGAGGAAACGCCGCATATCGCGAGAACACAAAAGAAAACCACTCGACGATTCCCAGAAAGCATCCAGTGTTTGCGCACCGTTTCGGTCGAACAGAGGTCGAGACAAAACATTGGCGGTATAGTAGAATAGCGTGTTTCTAGGAAGCGGAAGGCCCATGCCCAGTCGAGCACACACACCCGCGTCAGACGATTGTTTATAGGGTAACAGCATGCAGCATAAACAGGGACTTCAACGTGGAGGCGCAACGGTCGCTGCGCGAGGAAGGGTCCGGGAGCTAATCTTGTGGCCTCAACGGCCACCGCAGCTCAGAAAACAGTGCGACAGATAACGGAAAAAGAGATGTCGCGAGCAACGCCTTTTGATGTTGTGTCGAGCCCGCAGCGCTGGCCTAGCCGTCATGGTGCTTGACTCCTGACCCGGAGAAAGTGGGTTCGCTGTCGTATTTTTGATGGATTTGAAAATTGCGGAGGCCCGTCCACTCTGTGTAGTGAGTGCAAGTAAAAAAAAAAAGAACAAGAACTAATCTGGTAGAAATCTCCGGAGACTTCCACTATACAGCGTGCCTCATAATTATATCGCAGTTATTGAGCGCGAAACCCTGTCAGTTATTGTATTGCGTATGGATGTGCTTTAGCGCATTCCAGTGTAGCTTCTGTAAACGTTTATGCTCGTTATAGAGCTTTTGATAGAACACTTCTAAATACGGCATGGGCTAATTTGCTTAAATGAGCATGGGTTTGTGTTTATCTCATACAAAATATTCTTAGGAAACACATCAGTAGTAAGGTCCGTCTTAGTAGTGATGCACACCACGCGCGTAATATTAGATGAGTATCACCCGTCGTGGTTGCCTCTATCGACCTTTTGTTTTCTGTTGCATTTTTTGTTTACTTTTCACTGCTATAGCAATTATTCGTCCCATGCATGCTAGGTACCCTCAAGAGGCTAGGTTACTTTGTATTTTATATTGGTTTTAATAGTTGGAATCCTACTCTGCAAACATAAAAAGAGTTTTCTATGTGAAAATTCGCAGGTTTTCTCAGAGCAAGCAGCACAGATTCTGTGCAAGTTGGGCATTGCTGCGTGCTTGCTCATTCTTCTCTGTCTTACGTTCGTTCTTCTCACCTCCCCACAACTGTTCCTCTTCTATCGTTTCCATCTTTTCTGGTTTCTCTTTTTCTTCGTTGGCCTCCTGCTTCCTTTCTTATTATTAGTCTTCTTCACTATTGTCGCTTTTGTCTACTTTTCAGCCTTCTTTTTTCTCTTAGTCTTGGTTGTCGTCTTCTTTCCTTTTTCCTAGTCTTCATTGTTGTCTTCTTTTAGGTCATCGCCATCATCAAAACTACCCCAAAGAGGCATTTCTGGGAGTCGCAAGGCTCTCGCAAGAGGGCTGCAGAATCATCCCTGGGAGCTAGACAAGAGTACATCGCGCCAGTAAGGCGCGTGAGATGAGGGCTGCTATGGTTAATATTTTGTAATAGGTACGCCGTATCTGCGCATACACAATGGATCTCTTATGTGAAATGCAGAAGGAAGCGATAAGGGCCAACAGCCAGGTGCCTTCATCCGCCACGTTACCACAAAATACCAAGAACTTCAAGGTGATCTTCACAAACGGAGGACAAAAATAATAATTCGCTTTGTAGCTGGCGCGTCTGTTGCTAACTAAGCTTTCCTTAGAAAAATGGGCAGCGCCATCTTTCCGTGCAATTCTAACGAGGGCCGAGATCAAAATATCGAAAAACACATTGAGGGCGTCCATACTGGCTAACACCTCGTGGTCGCGATGCGAGATTTAAGCCCTGCCATTATTTGCGGACCAGCGTGATCACATAGAAAACTGCATGCTTATCGACTCAGGCAATCTCTTTTAACCTCTTTTAATACGCATACTGAGCGTAGTTTATAGCTTGCTGCAATATTACACAGCACTGATACCCAGCTAATCGCTGAAGATTTGTTTAAATTATGATCGTTGTCGGGACATGGAGGTCCTTAGAGAATTCCTGATCCTGCTGGAAAAAAGAACCACAAGGCTCAGCATATCGCTTTTCAAGCCCTGGCGTGTGACGTTTCTCCTTGAACACTTGAGCCCTTGAGCCCTTCGAGATTTTCTGAGATGCTTTCCGGATGCAATATGTAATGAAAACAAGTTATGCGCTGTTAATACGATCACAAACGTGCTTCACGTGCGCACCTCACCTACCGCAGCGCAAGCTAACCTCCACGCTACAACATACTTGTGTGTCAGCGCGAGGCATTTTCTTCTGTATTTAATAAACCAAGTGAACTACGAAAGTAGCCGACCCGCCATGGTGGTCTAGTGGCTATGGTACTCGACTGCTGATTCGAGGGTCGCGGGATCGAATCCCGGCTGCGGCGGCTGCACTTCGATGGAGGCGAAATGTTGAGGCCCGTGTGCTGTGCGATGTCAGTGCACGTTAAAGAACCCCAGGTGGTCAAAATTTCCGGAGCCCTCCACTACGGCGTCTCTCATAAACAGAGCTGGTTTTGGGACGTTAAACCCCACATAACAACGAAAGTAGCCAATTCTGAGCACTAAGGCCACCAAAGGAGAACGCAAGGCTTTCTTTTACATGCATCAAGCTGGACAGTGTCTCTTTCTTTAGTGCTGTACACATAGTCGTTATCGTAGAGGCGGCACCTTTTGTCGAGCGTTAGTGGTCGAAAACATACGAAAACGGGCTCGGCAAGTGCAACAACGGAACGCAGACACGGAATGTATTGCACACCAGCTCAGCCGCGACAAAATAGAGGCCGCCTCCAAGTTGCCGGCAATGCCTTGATGGCGCTGAAGCTTGCGCTCTGTCGCAGCGCCACCTGTGTACTGGCGGCGGCGCAGGGCGGTGGGAAGAATTTATAAGTTTCTTTGGTCGTAAACAACTGCAGAGTTGCATTCCGGTGGTGACTATCTGGCGACATTTACTTCTTTCGATTACACATTCCAGAGCGTGGGCTTTGACCCTGATGTCAGTCTGACCATATGACATTCTTTACCGGCTATCAAAATCTAGATTGATTAACGTATTTCGGACTCGCCGGCTTCAACGTTAGTTGCCTTGTCGTCCTTTCGTTACCCTTGCCGAGTACAAGTGTTGAAAAAAAATTCTACTACAAGACAGACTTGTTAATATACACAGGTTGTGGACCAGCCTGTGTTCCTATAAAAGGAGGCCAATAAAAGCTTCGTCAACAGGAAGGGTAAAGCTTCGCGGCCCGCGCCGAAAAGCTCCCTTGGGAAATATTTACCGTATGTAATGGCCTTGGCTCACACATGGCCTTGCGCACCCGAGCATTTGCACCTACCGATAATGCCTCACTTCTCGTTTCTGGGAAGATAAAGTGATACAAAAGGATAAGGCCAATACGGTACACTCGATTCCGCCGACCGTCCTTGATAATTGCTCCCGAAACGAGCGCGCCAGGAACCTTACGCAAAAGTTGTGTCGTGGAGCAGGAGTTATTCTGCTACGTAACATAGCTCTATACCTCGTACTTTTCCTGATGGAGGTCAGGGAGAAAATTTCTTGGCGGACCCTAAGTGCGAACAGTTGTGGTCCACTTAGAAAGCCCGGCTTTTTGTGAGAGGGCTTGTACTAAACTGCAGCCGAAATTCGTGCTAGGTGTTCATTACTTATGCGAGTTATGAATCGTTGAATTAACCGGGCAGCTGAAGTTGCTGCGCAACGCTGTAATTAGTATTCATGACGCACGGAACGCCTCAAGCACCTTCACAGGTATCATTATCTGAACTACGCTAGTCAATTGTTTCTCTGCCCTTTCGTTCGCCCATTTGTCGTCAGGTTCAGAAACAGGCGTGACTCGATATACAGGCAAGGGCATTGCACTGCTAGATCCAGAAAAAAAGAGAGTTCAATATTAGCCAAATTTTTCCAGCACTAATTAAAGAAATGCAGAATCATATAGCTGAGGTATAGTCTACTCTTGGTAATATTAAGTTCCGTTAATCCGAATATCTGCATTCTGCTAATATTCGACCCCGCTTTTAGGTATGGATGGCTTCTCTGCATTAAGAGCCTAATTACAAAGAAGCATGCTTTACGGAGACGCATTGCCATTTGTTTCGGCAGAAGTATGAAAGATCGAGGAAGAACACTAACTATACTGTCTACAAGGGATTCTTAACATGATTATCGTTATTTTTGAACCTCACTCCTTGGGTTTTATGATAATTCCGTAGGACTGTTTTCTGTGCGGGTATATAAGTAAAAAAAACTTTTCTGTACTGAAGAGAATATACATCTTTAATGTCTCAAAAATACGAAGTAGACGGAAAAAAAAACTATACTGCAATTCTCCTTGGCATAGAAATATCTCAAAGGACTACGAAAGTCTTAGGACAAAAAGAGTATGTTTAAGATTTGTTGAACGGATGGTGGCCTTCCTTGGCTATGCTACACCGACAGAGATTCATAAAATTCCACAGAGATACATAATTGATAGGCGTCGTCCCCAATAATCTGCTAATGCATTCACCTGTAAGCAAAATTATGACTAAAGTCTACGAGAATATTTGCATTTTTTTTTCAAATGCATCTAAATAAATGGCATCTTAGTTTTTTTTTTCCTTCATATATGGCTTTCGGGCACCGGCTATACGTAGCGCTACAGAGGGCAATATTCTCTACAAAGATGTTTGACTGCAAATATGAATGCCGGCAAGTTCGGTGGGGTACACGAACTCACCAACTTACCGAAGCGCTTACGTCAGAGAAGCAAACCAAGAAAACACAGTGCAACAAAAGTTATTATTATTATTATTATTATTATTATTATTATTATTATTATTATTATTATTATTATTATTATTATTATTATTATTATTGCAGCCACTGCCCTTCCCGCGAATCTCACGAAAATCCAAGTTTCCTCTCCAGATAGTTGAACGTCTTCGTTGTTTTCTTCCTTCCGTTTTCGTGTATTCTCATAGACACAGGGACAGCTATTCTCAAAGGCCTTCCCACGCGCACGCTGTCTGCACCAGCTCGATACAGCTCTGACACATCTCCTCCATCCGCGATCAGTGACCTGGCTCGATATGGGAGGATTCCAGAAGTCTCGGTGCGCATGGCGTGTTGGAAAAGATAGTGAAGCAATCTCTTCGATGCTGCACACCCTTGAGTTGTGTAGCAGCTCTACACTTTCTTTTTTTTTATCTTTCTTCACGCGAGAATTCTTCCTTTACTTGACACCAGCTGTGCGCTGAAGTGAAGCGCCGCGCAAAGTTTCTATTGCGCAGGTAGGTGGGAATAGGCGCTGCTTATATGTTGTAGATCCCTATACTTTTAATGGATGACTGCTTTTCTTCATCATTCCTTGGGAGCGTCAGGGAAAGTTCACGCCGAGACGCTCAGCGATGTATGTGCACTTGGAACTAAAGTCACTGTTTTGTGTACGTGCTCCAAGTTTGAAATTCTGTGCTGGAAAAAATTCTCAGCCATATAATAATGTAATGCATGCCGATGCGTACACGACACATAGAGAAAAAACGATGTTTGCGACCCCTGCTTCATTTCATTTGTGTCCCTGTCATCACACTTCAACTTTCTCGTGTGGTGACCGCATACTAACAAAGTTCAGCTTTTGTCGTTCTTTCCAGGTTGCTCGGTAACGCAGTTACCGTGGAGGTGCGATGCTGGACGTTTTAGTTGCTACGATGGATGGAAATTACAGCTTCTTTATAGTTACTGGACTAATGGCGCAGAAAACGACTGATACTTTTAGTCCAGGTGTTGAAACAATATATGTGTAGCTGGATGAAAAGGAGAACCTGCCAAAATTAAACGTATATACCGCCGTCTGCATTCACCCGCCCGCTTTCACATTCTGTTTGCGTTTCGACCAAGGCTCTACCCAGCCACCCAGCATATTTAACTGATGCCACTCAAGGCTATGGCCCTTGATCAATCATTTAAACGAGTTCATCAAGTAGCAGGTAAAATTAGACGGGGGCGATTGCTCAAGGAGCCTCGTATGCTGCCTCATGATGTCGGAGAGGCGGAAGCCGTTGCCTTCGCTGCTCGATGAGTGCAGTGTGTAAGGCAATCAGACGTGCTAAATTTCGCGTCATTTGCAGGCACTTGTACATCAGGAACAGGCAATCAGCACAAAGAAGTATTGCAGAAATAAGCTATTTGCGTTTATTGCGAATATAAAAAAATTGTGGCGTGAACTCAGCGAGCGCGATTTACACGCAAGAGTACTTATGCGGACGCTGTCCGCTTCTTGTGTAGTAGAGGTAGGATATTGTGAGTGGGCATAAGTGTGGCGCTTTTGTTAAGGAGCAGGAAGCTCACCAGGAACGGTCCTTAGCGACTTGCGACAATGTGGATGTGTTACGCCTAATGGCCTATGTTAGAAACTCGTGAAGTTCGTGAACCCTCCATCGAAGCGAAGCGCAGCGTTTTGCCAGAAGCGCACAAGTTCTAGTCCGAACACAATTCCCTGCTTCCCGAGAGCACCATGAAAATCTTTAACATTGACTTCATCGATAAGTCGATCGTTTAGGTAGCTGTGCTTTGTGTGCGATCTCTTGCGACGCTGACTGTGCGTTTCTTTGTTTTTGTTTTGATTCGCCTTATTATATTGTGGATTATTGCTGCCTTCTCCGCTGCGCTTCGTCGTTTCGTCTCCTTTCCCCTTCTCGGCTTCGCTCAGTGCCACCCCGACTTTCCTTTAGGAGTCATTGTCTGCTCTCTGAGGTGAGATCTGGACACGAACCTCTAGAAGGAAGTTTTATAACGAGGTCGAAATATGTTTAGCATATCGGAAAGCTTCAGAAACCGCGGAGGCATATTCTAGTTAATTGTCAATGTATACAACCAACTACCAAGGAATGAGTAAGTGTACCAAAGAAACTAGGTTTTAAGGACAGCTCTGGGAACATAGACATGCTGTAAACACAAGCCAGAGAAGACAGGAAGATTAGTGGCCAAAAACTATGTAACAGGAGGGCACAGGAGGAATATTGATTCGGAGATAGAATGCGAACCTTTCAATGTTAGAGAAGACAAGGGGGTTTCGGAGAACGAAAGAAACGTCTAACGGGGGCCGAGAATCACGGCATAGAAAACGAAGTAGACCATTAAGGAGGTGCAAAGGTGCACCTTGTGGCATAAAAAAGAATTGCTACGCATTGCACGTTTGGGAGAGAACGGTAAAGTGCAATGGCCTAAGAAAACAATGCCAACGAACTGCGCTACCGAATGCAGACGTGCGAGCAAACGAGCTAGCAAGGCGCCGCTGTGGCACGGTGCCAACGCATCCAAAGTGGTGTTAGCTACGGGCAATGATATATGTAGCGAGGCCGCTGCAGACAATAAAAAACCACCCCGACACCTCGCGTATGTCATATGGTTTTGAGATTGCTATGCGAGTTTGAGGAAGACGTAGTATACTTCTCGCTGGGGCAAGGACATTGAATTGGGGCATGGTTTCGGTTTACTTTTACATGAAACATGAAATCATGTTTCATGTTTCATGTAATCATGTTTTCGAGAGTTCATAGCTTCAAGTAAAGTAAATGCAAGACATCGACTGTCTAGTGTGCATTGCAGTGAAGTCGCAGTACTCAGTAAGTGAAATGCGATAGTCTATCCTCAAGGTTCAGGGCGTTTTTTTAACTACTGGAGAGCGCTTTGGATACCGAGCCAGCTATTTGTGGTAGAAAATTAAAGCTATACCATCATTCGGCCTTGGCTATGACATTTAACACTCATGCGATCACCGAATTCTCAAAGATGTCTCTAAACAGCGCCGACTGCCATGCGGACCGATTATCGCGCTTGCTTGGCTAACCACTGTACATGTTATCAACGCAACAAGAGTGATGCACACAACTATTTTAAGTGTGTCGATGCGCGTGTATCGATGCCTAGTACATGCATAGACAGTGGATTCGTGGAAGTCTCGTGGCCTGTAGGTATTAAAAGCGTCAATTTTCTGGTAATATTATTTTCCTCATTTAATCATCTCATTCTTCAGAGTTGTCTTCTCTGATGAACTAAGTCATTTGCTATCGCCGAGGTTGATATCTTGGTGCGACGCCTTACAAAACATATTACGAATTGTGTTCACTTTGTCGTCTAGGATATCGGCCAGAGTGTTTAACCTGAGTATATACAGGAGTCGATCCTCATCTTCTGTTTTTTTAAGTATTGCTGCCCTTAGCCACATCCGCAATACATATGTGTGCCTCTTCTCTGTGTGCGACAGATCACTCGTTTATCATTGGACAAGCTGCTGACATTGTTCTTAGAGCTAGCGTTCCTTTTTTTAGGGTGGTAGGCTTAGTTACGAGAATGCTTTGGTGACTACGTTGGTGCTCTGCGCTGTTTCAACCTAACGCCGCTTTCTTTTTTCTCTCGTTCCTTATCGCTTGTCCCAATATGTGCATGTACAGAAGGAATGAAGTAGGACAGATAGGGGAAGGCCAACGGCAGTTTTTTGCACAGAACGCCGAGTTCACTGACATCTATCCACACAACTTGACAGAGTCCTTTTAGGGAAAAGTTTGTAGGCGCTACGTCTATAAACAAATGCTGCAGTAATCGGACTCGTCTAATACCTCCACCAAGGCTCCTCATTGGGGAGGGTAAGATTTTAATTTTTTTTATGGCTTTCACAGTCACATTTTCTTTTCTTTTACATTTTTTCTGTTTAGCATGTAGACGTTTCTGGCATGCTACATGTGCACGATATTCAACGAAATCATCCTTGCTTTGCAAGAGCGGTCTATGCTTCTGCGGAAATTTCACGCACTTTTCAATTACATTCACAGAAGAATCCACAAAACAGTCGTCATGCTTTTCTTGTCTTTCCTAAAAACACACGCGCACCGTAAATTCTTGAAACATACCGTCTGCCTCGTATTTTTGTTGCTGAATTGTTTTGTCACTTATATTACGAAGGCGTTGTTAAAGCTAGGAATGCGAAGGGTGGAAACTATATCGTTTAAACCTTGAGTGACGTCGAAGCACAAAAGGTACTTATTCGTTCGGAAATCACATGCGTAGTCGTGGCGTGTTTATAGTTAAAGAGGATTCTAGACTGAAAATGATCCCCTATAAAAATATTGACGTAATGTGTTTTGCGAGGAAACGTTTGATACGAAATATATGCAAGAGGAGCCAAGGACCACAATGAAACAGGTGCACCGTTACCAACCTGCGATGTGAACACGCAACGACGCACGTCTGATGGCAAGATGTTGCCGGGGCGAAATGAAACTATATTTTCTGCCTCTAATTTGTTGTGCAATACCTGCATTATACAATTCGCTCATATCGAAGAATAGTTTGACAGCCAGGTAGACTGAGAATTCCTCAGTGGAGCGCCAGAACGCTGACGCCACCCTTAGATGAACACAGGTGTTGGTGACCAACCGTACCGATGTGTTCTGCAGTGCTCTCCGTCTTCCTCTTTTCCTGCTTCTAGTCCCCACTCCCTTACCACCATTGTAGGGTAGAAAACAGGACGCCCGCCTGGTTAACTTTCCTGCCCAACTCCTCTTTCCTTTCTTTCTCTTTCTTTTGGCGTCTCTCATCTTCCTATTGGACTATTTCGGCTGTATTCTACCTGATTCAGCGTTTAGTAATAACTATATACTTTAGAGCAGTTTTCCTATCTGACCCGACTACTTCTTTATGGATACCGTGTGTTACGCTGACGTTAATAGCTGCTCATATGCAGGCCTTGTTCGAAACTTCTCCGAATTGCTCTTGGAGCTGCCAGCGTGCACCCGATAGCACTTCTGTCTCCTGCTAAAGCGACAGCCACCAGAGAGCTTTCCTAGTGCGAAATGGCATAAAGACGAGATCTACAATAAAAACCGCGGGAATGTGCGTATAAGTCTCCAGAGCAAGGATTAGTGGAATTAAGATGCGCATACTACTCGTACCTGATTGATGCTGCCTCATCAATAAGATACGAGTAGCATGTGCATGTTAATTGCACTAATTTTTTCTCTGTAGACTTAAATGCACATTCTCGCGATTTTTTTATTTTTAAGTAAGCTTCAAGAAACAATTTTAGGTCTGCAATTTCATCGGTCTATGTGCATCTGCTAAGTCACGGTTAAATAGACTGTGGGAATGCTACGAAGTACGCGCATCGAAAGACACACGCGCAAGCGCTTGCTGACTCATGTCTACTTTCACCTACAAATTTGCATTTTTCCTGAACCGATGAACATGTGCAGCACAAACGGAAGCGAAGACAGAAATGATCACTTGTCACTGCATATTCTCTGGGTTGTGTCGTTCTTTCACGGTTTGGGAATAGATCGCTCTTGCACCTTTTCGTTCTCGTGCCCAAGGATACACCTCAACATTACTCATTCAAATAAAGCCGCAGTTCTTTAGGCACGCATGTTTTATCGAGGAGCACCACTGATCGACAGTTTCAGCCCGACTGTGATCCGGATATAAATTTAAATACGTGCGAGGGTGAGGAAATCTTCCCGGTCAGGCTTTTCACTTCCGGCGGACACGTTTGTTTCCTATCAACTATCACTCCAAGAAACCTTTGTGGCTTGACGTCTGGAAGGGCGCGGCCACCCAAAACTAGTGGATACTTATGCATACGCCTCCACAGCCACTGCAACGCTTGCGACAGCAACGCTTTTTTCGGAGGAAATTTCAGGCCCTTCAAATTCAGGTAGGCCAATATATTTGCAATTGCTTTCTGGAGACGTTGTTGGGTGATACTGCGAGAGCGCGCAGCACTCCAAATGCGGATGTCGTCCGCATGCATCGTGATGCTGACTCCACGGGGCATGGTTCTTTCAGATGAATGATGACTTTCAGCAGCACCAGGATAAATGCAGTACCTTGTGGTACTCCGTATTCAACAGCATAAATCGCCGTGGGACCATTCGGAGTACGCATGAATAGTTGGTGTTCTTGAAGATAGTTTGCTATCCATGCGTAAAGCCGAATTCCAAGGCCAGTGGTTTCCAAAGCGTCGAGTATTGATGTATCGTGGACTGAGTCATATGCTCCCATTATATCCAAAACTACTGTTGTATGCATATTTATGTAGGTATGTAGGTAGACTAATGCTGTAGGTATGCTGCAGCCAATTCCTCTTCAGTTGATGAGATGTAGGCAAATACATTATCAACTGCAGACCTATTTTGACGGAAGCCATTCATCTCCTCCGGGTAAACATTCTTTAGTCTCCAGGAACCAGTTTAGTCGTTCGGGAATAATTTTTCCGAATAGCTTTCCCATACAACTGAGCAGAGACATGGGTATGAAGGAGGCGGCTGCTTTCGTGGCTTCAACATGAGCGGTATTTTTGCAGGCTTCCATCCCATAGGAACTTCTCCATTTATCCACGAACCGTTGTATAGTGCTCCGGAAGACGTAAGCGAGATGTGTGAGATGTTCGAGGCTAACCAGGTGATGACCGCTTGTTTGCGTCGCCGATTGCTGCTGTAGCTGTTCAAGCGTAAAGGGCAAATCCATGCCAGGAAGGATTGTTTGAGGTGGATTAGGCTGATGATGTGAAATTTACAGGGACGGTTTTGTCAAGCGGAAAGGAGCCTACAGTACTCCGCTACCACCTCTTTCGGCGATGAGCGCGCGTGTAATGACCGCGCAATAAAACAGTAAATTTGTTGCGGCTCCTCGCGATTGCCTCTGACGACTCGCCAGATTTCGGTCAATGGTTTTCGTATGTCCAGCGTGGCATAAAACTCTCTCCACCTTCTCGGTTCGTTTTAGATAGGTACCGCAGTCCTTTAAGGTCTTCGATATTTTTTGTACGCAGTGCTTCCTTTTTGCTTGTCTTAGACACGTTTTCATGCATAATATAAACGCTCTAACACATCGTCCTCGTTACACAAGACGACACTTGTCTTTATTAGATAAACTGAATCGGATAAATTGGATTGTAGTGAAGCACACCGGCAGCAGCTCTGACACAGTGCGTAGAAGACGACGTTGGTGTTGCTTGGTGCTCAGCTGATTCCAATATAGTGAGCGTGTTCAGTTGATGTCTTGAATAAGCCGCCAGTTACACTACATAAAGGATGGCATTAAATTTGATGCGGGGCATAGTTTCCTCAGTATAGTCTTCCGTACACAGACAACAGCAACGAGGCTTACTGTACATTGATACATTAGCACGGATTTTGCAGGAAGCTTTTGAGTACTTAGTATCGGGCGGCATTAATTTAAATACTTAGTGGCGTCACGTGAGAATCGTCAAGTATAACGGTAAATATCTTACGGTTGATGCAAGCAGTACTCACGTGATGTGCAGGCGACAACATTCGTTGGCTCGCTTTGACTGCGACTAATCCAGGCCCAGAGGAAGACTGTGGGTCTGAATACTATCTGTGAGGCACCACGCGCTAGTGGTGTTATAGGAGGCTGGCTTGCAGAGCTATCTTGTGTACTCTATCGGATTATAGGAGTACTAGTTTTATACACGGCTCTCTCTGTAGCATTAGGAACTCAACTTGATTAACTATTTGTGCTGGGCTGAGGAAACAGCGGCTGCCGTCAGTCGACCGCAGCCACCGACTCATATTGACATTATTTCGTCAAGTTGATGCTACATCATTTGCACAGGCTTCTTCTGGGCCTCCTCATGAGATTGTGCTATTTGGTCCCTCGCGTCTATCATATCAAAGGCATTTCTTTATTATTTGTTTCTCAAACTTTGCTGGTATCGGCTTCCTTTCTTTTTTCAGGAAACATTTATTGCATCGCGTCTATCCGTGCGAAGAACTAATCGTATATATTAGGTATATTCCTTATGAATAAACTACCGCGTACTACTGCCAACAACGCTACCAGTATGCATTCAACTGCTCAAGCAACACCAGCGGTAGTGGCGGCAGTGGCGGCAGTGGCAGCAGCAGGGGCATTGGCAAACCACTGCAAACGAACGCTTACTAATTCCCCGAACTTGCCGTTTTTAATAGTCTCCATTTCAGCCCTGGACCGTGAATCGAACGAACTTTTGAACCTTTCGAAAACAGTGCACTGCAACGCGCAATGAACTCGTTGGAGTGAAAAATTGAGCGCATTCCGAGGTAGCTCGCCTGTCTGCTCAATAATATTTTTCGACTGTTTGTGTTCCTCCTGTTTTGTGATGCAGTGTATCCAGCATTGTTTTTGCACTGTAACTGCATACGAAGCAAGCATCGGTTTTGTGACTATTACTACGAAAAGTACTAACTGCGTGGGGCGGGCAAGCGCAATATAGGAAGCAGAAGAGCAGGAGACGTAGTGTGTTCGCACCGTCCGAGTACTGTTACCTCCGTGACTACCCGTTGCAGTCATAGACCACAGCAGACACCATTATTATTGTCATGCCTTCGGGATTATATGGACGAAAATTTGCAAATAAAGGAAGGCACGTTGTCAAGGCTGGGAGCTCATGTGTTTCTACCGTCTGCTCGATCTGCGGACGTCCAGGCGCAGGACCAATCTTCTTGTTGATTTTCTTCATAGGAGCTACATTCTTCTGCCTTCATATCCCCTGCGGGTCTCATCTGAAATAGATTTTTCCTTGCAACGAAAAAAAAGAGCAGTTTCGTGATGCCCATTTCCAGCAGCGCTTACGAGAAGGTGAGCTTTCACTATTAAAAAAAGGTTTAAGAAAGCTCATCTTTCAAAATACCATGTGGCAGTCGAAGAGGTTTTTATAAACACATTCAAATAGGAAACAATCAAGAGTAAACGAAAATAGAGAATGAACTTTTGCTGTGACTAGGCGGAAGTGCTCCCCCCACGTGGGCAGCCTGCTTGTTCCAAATAGCCGCGGGTAATGGCCATCCTCTGTGCCCGTTCAATCAGGCTGCTCTGGGTCCTCGGGTATGGTTACGATGACATGGCTTCTCACTGCTTGCCAGTTAGAGTTACGGTGCTAGGGCTATACGTCCCCTTGCCATATGACATACGGTGTATGGGACATCGCAGAACTTCCGGATGTATGACTGTTCAGTAGGCGACATGCGGAGCAGTAGGGTGTCGTGAATGTAGGTGTCCGTTTGAAGTTTCGTGAGGGTACTACCTTTTCCTTAGTTAGATAGGTAAAGGTGGCGGGTGAGTTCCTATGTCCACCCTGTAGCGCTGTGAAATATTGTACTTTTTGGAGCGCCGTGCTTTCATTCTTAATGCGAGCTGTGTGAAGACTGGGTGAACAGGATCTAGCACAGAAGCACCGGCTGCCTCGTTCACAGGGACGCGTTTCCGTAACATCCGAAAGGCGTGCCTATCTCATATATGTTTCTCTGCCGCATCAATAATAATTTGGCTTGCGTAGAAGTTTTTCCTTTCCGAAAAATTGGGCAAAAGTAGGGCAAGCCGGTAGAAAATAGGAAGGCAGGAAAAAGATGTATAAGAATTTACAGGTCGGCGCAAGATACAGCACATTGAACAGAGAGAAATGAGTGTTTATCATCAACCTAACTATAGAAAGTGAAATAAAATGCGCTTTCTAGTGACGCTGAAAGGTGTGTCAGCTATGACATCTCGGTTGTTCGAAAGCACTGCCAGCAACTCCAGTACGTATAATAAGAGAACAACTGGTGGGGATTTCGCGTGCCAGAACCACAACAGCACTGTGAACACAAAGTAGTAGGTGAATCCGGAAAATTTTTACCGTCCGAGGTTTCTTCCTTGACGTGCACTGACGGAGCGCAGAATTCGGGCTGCCGCCGCCCTTATCGCCTCCATAAGAAATGCGAGAGCCGCCACCGAAATCGAAAACGCGTCTTCTGACTCAGCAGCCAAACACCCATCTCAGCTATGGGAAACATACGGAGGTATCTGACGTTGCATTGGCAACTTCAGGTAATGCAGCCTCATTCCTCATGCGCCCTATGTACGTTGTGTTCCCGCAAGCGAAGCAAAACAATTATATTTATCGCGCCATTACATTACTGAAGGGTGTCGTAAGAATGTTTACGCGTGTGGTTTGTTGTAAGAAGGGAGCTCTACATCGACGTTTGTGTATCGCAGAGCTGCTTAGCAGCTTTTCTCGCTTTACAACAACGCCCGAACTTTACGCAGTAGTTTCTGCTTTGCGATTTATGTGTCAGAAATCAAGGCCTGTTACGCAGGGAGCACAGCTTGATTAGCAAAGCCATATTGTTGTGTATAAAAGCAGACATATTCAGGAAATAACAAACAGCTCACTGACAGAAAATACCGGTGACGTACGCACTATTGAGAAGGATTCGCATCCCCAAAATATATTTCCAGTGGACTTCTAGTTCCTGAAAAATTGTAGCAAATGTCGCCGCTCGTCACGCTTGTCCGCCACAGCTCATCAAGTGAATGTTTTAATATTGCGACCAATAGTGGCGACCGATACGCGATGTATACTTAAACTGTCACAGTGGTCCGTTGTTCAACGAAAGACGGTTGGCATATGGTCCACAGAACTTTCAATATTGTTTTACTGATATAGTTCTTGTGTGGTATAGCAACAGAAAGCGAAGGGGCCAAGAAATAATGTGCAGCTGCCCGTTTATAATTTTCATTGCTTCAACACTAATTCGACTTACCGATTGCAAAAAAGTTCGACAATCCCTAAGCATATTCTTATGAGATGAGAACGCGAAAGCGTTTCTTTTGGCTAGATTGTTGTTGCGGAGGGGTGCTGCAAACTGGTGCTGCCGAGATGTGTTGTAAAGAATGAGGCGATTTGGGAGGGAGGATTGTGTTTATTTAGATGATTCGATGTGATCTAAGTGTTGTCGACACTTCACATGTCCTCTTGTATTTTGTCGTCCAGGCAGCGCACGCAGATATGGCCGAGCCATGTCTCGGGCATGTCGAAGTAGTACGACCGCCGCGGCGCCGTGGGTGGTCATTAGACGTTCACCGTTGTCGTCACTCTCTTATCGTTCCGGTGACGGCTTACTTGGGCCGGTGTACAAGACACTACCATGAACTTGTGATCCGAGTAGTAGGTGAATACATACATAACGTCTCACACAATGGGGCGGTGGTGAATGCGAGATCTATGGCCGTACATCTCGACGTCGTGATGGCCGCAGTGGGTGTCTTCAATTCGAGATTGAACTCGGCACGCGTTGGCGGCGAGAAACGATGGGCTAGGTGGCGCGTGCGTGCGCCTAGTGCAGCTACGGCGACGCCAGGCATCTGGGAGCGCGCTTTCGCCAACCCAGCGAAGAAACTAGGCGACGCGGTCGCACGCCGCTGCATCTAGCTGCAGCAGAGCGGAGCGCGAGCTGACGCGAGCCGACTGATGCTGCGGCGAGTGTTGGCGCGGGCGTCACTTCCGGTGGGAGAGATCACGTGCTTTCCGGGCACGGCTTTGGCGGAGGCTTTTTGAGGACGGCAGCTGGGCACGCGCTCTCGCCAACCTAGCCAATAAACGCTTTCGCGTTAATATTTTGTTGAAATATTCAGTATATAATTAATAACGCCAGGTTGAAATCTGACCGTTCCTGCGCTGCCGAAATGTGGCACTAGAGGCCGACATTAGGTACTACTCTGTGACGTTTCAATGAAATCAACTTAAGATATTTTAAAGTGTAAAGGTATACTGAACTCGCGTTTGTTCTAAAATTATAGATTTACTTAAAAGCTAGAAAGTAAGAAAACACTTGGAAACCGTGTGGTACGTGCCACCGTTCGGAACCAAGGCTGGTGCACGGCTTGTTTTCCCGTGTCCTCCGAGTGCGTGCCAATAGCAGGGGCTTGGTGGCGACCAAGGTGACTTCAACTGGAGTGTTGAAGGGAACTCGCGCAAGTCAATTTGAAACTGCGTTTTTATCGTTCAAATTAACCCAGACAATGCAATTAAACAACGCGTGTTATTGATTTGAGGGTCTGTATTACTAACACACACTTCGTACCAAATCTTCAGAAACCTTTTCACGACTCCTTTAATATAGCGAATAAAATCAGCTGTCAGCTGAAAGAACTATTTCGAGGCTTCACCTAAGCAGTGCTTGTGCCAATGTATTCCTCTATAACATAAAAGCACTTACAGTACTGTATGTTCGTGTGAAGATCTTGAAGAGGATAGAGAGCACCGCCTTCTAAACATTGATAAACCAGACCTAACTGCACTTGGTCGTCAAGGGTGACAAGCCATTTTTACAGCGATGCTTTCTGTAAGTGAAAATAGATAACTAGTGTTATGGACCAGCGGCGTCGGCGGTATTTGCAGAAAGCAGTGCTTTCACATTTCTTGCTTCTGTCGCACTTCTCTTGCCCTCAGGTCTCTGCCAAATCGTATTGTCTAACCGAAGTCTGATTTGCGGTTTCGGAATAAAATTTTCTATAAACCCAAGCCAGACGCGTGTGTGTGTTCCTTATTAAGGAACACAAAGACGTAACCAACAATGGAGAAAGGCCTTAGTAAAGAACCGTCGGAATTCTCAGTTCTTTCGTCCTTTGTCATCGGTTTGGTTAATGCTATCACTTCGTTACTCTCAGCAAATGTCCAGACCGATAGGAAAAAGAAATCTTTATACAGCCGGTGTACGAAAAAAAGTTAATTTTCTAGTTCCTGGCGTCCTCCAAAGATATACACGAAGCATGAAATGAATCTCACTTTTTTGACATCATGTTTTAAATGTTTGTTCGGACAAAGAAAGAACATTTCCTCTCATTCTAAACAACAGACATTTGCTCCTCATCTGCCGAGATGCACTTATTTAACATTGAAACAAATATTATTTGCTTGCGCTTAGTTTTATGTAAGCGCCACATGAGGGAAAAACAGCAACAAATGATCAGTTCTCGGAGACATCAGTGGAAGCACGGCGTTGAACAATAGTTTCAGAGGGCGCCTTATCCTTCGCGAGGGAACAAAGAAAAATATATTCTTGTCTGCGCGAATAATTACACAGAAGACTATGCTTTAATCAGAGCAATGACGGCGCTAATTAAAATTATTTCTTTTGCGGTGGGCTTTGTACCTGTGAGTTTGCGCAATGCGGTAACAGCTAGGGAAAGAAGTGAATAGAGAGTGACAGGCTGTATGCCTACTCGAGACCCGTGCCTAAAGAGCACAAGTTTCTGGCCTCCTTCTTTCTTACATGCAAGCTTGACAAGAACGCACCTTAGAGAAGACAGTGAAATAGCCACTCTAACACACTCTAAGAACACCCTCTACGTAGCCCCCTGTAAATACAGCCTGTGTATACGATACAACATGAAAGACCACCTCGCAAGCGTTGGAAAAGAAGTGCTGGAACTTTGCAGTGACCACGTTCAACGTAAGGGAATAGTGGAACCATTCCAGATAGGTGTCTGTATTGTTCAATGCATTCTCATTTTCCTCTTCCGTTCTCTCTTCCTTTCCACAATGTATTCCGTTCTCCTGAAGGAGTAGGCAGACATTATGCCCCTCTCAGTGGAAGTTGTCGGCCTGCTCTCAATCTTTCCTTTGGATAGTTGTGCCTATATGTATGCAAAGGAAACAACAACAACAACAACAACAACAACAACAACAACAACAACAACAACAACAACAACAACAACAATAATAATAATAATAATAATAATAATAATAATAATAATAATAATAATAAAGCACTAGTCAGTTCGAACATATGTCAAAGAGTGCCCCTTTCCACCCTTCTTCTTCATGTGTTATTTTGCTTGTGTAGTTTCCGCACGTGCTAGTGATCAACAAAAATCACGCACCTTTTGCTCCTAAGTGGCTCCAGGCTAGCTTCACACCTTGTTGCGTCATTCGCTTCCTTTTTCGGCTTCTGGGTGTGGTTGGACGGCGTTTGAGACATCTGCACATGCGCAGTTCAGGTTTTCTCGTGGGTGGCTGTTCTTCGTATGAATAAACTCAGTTGCAAGTGAGCGTCTTTCCTGTCCACACTTTTCCTTCCTAAATTTTCAACGCTCTATTCCGCAAGTATGACAATAATAAAGAGGTTTTTTCTCGCAGCGGGAGTGTGTCGGTACAATATTGTTGGTGTGTGGCCAAATTCGGGGGCAACGAAGCTGTAAAGCACCACACCGGAAGAGGTACCACGTGGTAGTGGCTATAACATATAGGTAAATCGTCACATCTAAGCTGTATTGAACCTGGCGGGGACTGACTGCTAGAGTCATCCTCTTGGGAGGTTGCTTGGAACAAAAAAAATATAAGTTGTTGCCATACGGAAAAAAACGAAGCTTTACTCTAGTAGATTGCATTCGTTTGTAACAGCATAAAAGCTAAAATATCAAAACTTAACGCATGTCCCAGAAACCGGCCAGGAAGCATACGGAAACCAGAAAACAACTACGAGCATTGCCTATGATAGAGATAACCTAGTAGCAACAACGGGCTACGATTCGCATTTAGAAGTGTAGGCATTTATTACGCGTTCAATGCTGGTGTTATATGCATTTAAAACTGGACATTCACTTGCCCTATAGGGACGGCAGAAAGGGAACTTGAAATCTTGCACGCCCGTTGACACTCGTAGTGTTGACTGTTTTTTTTAAATCTCAGCACTGAAGTACACACGGATCATGTGCTCAGTTTGTCTGCCCTGTTGGATGTTCTGTGAGAGGTGACTTCAAGCACTATGTTTTTTTTCTTTTGGAAGGAAATGTTCCCTGCGCAAAACCTTTAAGAAACATAAAAGGAAACGAAATCGCGAGTGTGTCGAAGCCAACTCTCACCGCTCGTAGGTACTGAGGGGCTCCGGAGGCATCCAAGCGAGGCCCCTTTTTTGAAGAGGGTACTCGACCAGGAAAAGAAAGCTAGCGGAAAAGCCGATGTTCTCAGCCTGGATCACGACGGACCGGAACTTCAAAGTCGAAGGTTTCTTCTTCGCTCACATAATATTTGGGGTTTAAAGCTACATCGCCTCTTTCCTCGCACTCTTCGTACTAGATTCCTCCGTCCCTCAGAGCCGAGCATTTTCAATACCATGACGGTTGCCTCTAACAGACTGGTGGCAACCTGCTGTCCGACAATATTTGTTCGACGACATCATTGCGTTCACAGCTTATAGCTACCGCTGCCTTTGAAGCGAAATGACATGTGTTTAACGAAGGACGACAAAAGTGCACAGTGAAAAAAAAAAAAAAAGAGCGGCAGAAAGGAAAAGACCAATCCCTTTCTCGAATCGTCAAGGGCTTTTGTGAGCATGTTGCGAAATTGCCATCGCTGGTCTCAACTGTACACAAACTAATTCGTCGCGGCGCGGTAAGCAAACCTCGCACAAGTGGTCACAAAAAAAAAAAAAAATAACGGTTAAGTCCACTGTTACTTCCACCCCGAACGGCTCGTATTGGCTGCTCGTGTGGAACAACCTCAGTTGCTTGAACGGGAATGCGTGTACCAAGCAAGTTTCCAACCGTGAAGTAGAAGGGAAGCCTCTCAGCCTTGTGACGGACAATGCCGAGGCGCGGCACACGGTCGGCGTGGGCTTGCATTAGCGCCTGTACAACGGTGTCAAATATTTACAGAAAATTGCAATTAACGACGTGTATGAAATATGAGTTAAATTTCTCGTTTTTCTGTGACCGCGTGTGGCTTGTGGTTCGTTTCTCGCGTCTTGTTTTACCCCGTTCGAGATAGGCAGGATGAGCCCTGCTGTTAAACCACCTCGCAAGTTTTCAACTTCCCCGACGTCTTAAAACGTCTCAGCGTCTGCTTCACTATTTCCATGTTTTTCGCAACGTACCTGATGATTTGCGGGGTTTAACGTCCCAAAACCAGCTCTGATTATAACAGACGCCGTAGTGGAGGTCTCCGGAAATTTCGACCACCTGGGGATATTTAACGTGCACTGACATCGCACAGCGCACGGGCCTCAACATTTCGCCTCCATCGAAACGCAGCCGCCGCGGCTGGGAATCGATCCCGCGACCTTCGGATCTGCAGCCGAGTGCCATAACCACTAGACCACCGTGGCGGGGCGCGACGTACCTGTCAATCATTCTCTTCCACGGTTAAGCTACGTTAGTTTAGCAAGAAGTGTACAGTCTTATTGGTGTGGAATGCATGTGGGGGCAGCTGCACGGGTAGGACATGCGACTCATCGACTTTGTTGAACTAGTTGAATGTGTCTCTACCCTACGAGAGATAAGTTAGGCAGACAGGACAATGTTTTGCAAACTCTTGCGACGGACTACTCTTCAGAGAAAAATGCACTTATGGCACGAAATATATGCTTTATCATATACTCGAGTACTGAAACATTTACAATTGCTGTTCTTGAGGTTGCGGCTGCAGCTATACTGAACTGCATCCCTCACAAGAAGCTGAACGACTGAAATTTATCAATCTGGTGCCTGTATTTGTTTAAGCAGTGCCAGTGCACCTTTGCCAAATTATCCCCGTTGATACTACAACAGAGTGTTCTTGGGCTTCTTCTATATTTATATTAACGCCATTATAGTTTCTACCCATCGGAAGATTGTAATACTGTTGCATGATGTTAAGTAAAGTATTACGCAGTCTTCTTATGGTTCGGTGTCTTCTACGTCACGCCAACGTAATAGATGGCGACGAGTACTGCAGAACTAGCGCAAGATGACGTAAGGAAGCACCCATGATGGTCGACCAAGAATGTCAAAAGCGTTCTGCGGGACGGCGCAAAACCGCCCCTATGGCAACGGCCGACAACGCTTGCCATTCCTTCCTCCAATTAGATTTATGAAGTGGAGGTCTTCGACAAAACTTGAATAATGGAATATCTTACGACGAAAGCCTGCTTTTTGCGGGTGAGCGAAGGCGCGTGTTCAAAGTGCCTGTCTTGCTAATTATCGCTGGACCGAAGTTCTACAGTTGCTTGAAGTCCTGACAGCACTAGATGAGCCGTTGGATTATACGCTCAAGCAGTTGAAAGAATTACTTGGCAATCACTTCGCCCGTAGAGTGTCTGCGAATGGAGAGCAAGCACAACAGGAGACGTCAAGTGCTCCCGGACTGATAGATTTATTACTGAGGTTTAACGTCCCAAAACCACGATCTGATTATAAGAGACGCCGTAGTGGAAGGCTCCGGAAATTTGGACCACCTGGGGTTCATTAACGTGCGCTCACATCGCACAGTACACGGGCCTCAACATTTCGCTTCCATCGAAACGCAGCCGCCGCGGTCGGGATTCGATCCCGCGACCCTCCAATCAGCAGCAGAGTACCATAGTCACTAGAGCACCGTGGTGGGGCCAGGTGTGCCAAGGAAGTAACGCACAGCATGTACTCGAGCTGCGAAAGCTCGCTTGAGCTGGTGAGTACGGCACTTTTTAGAAGTTTCGCTGCAAGAGAGGTTCGCGTCTGGTTTATTTCGTACCGACACAGGGATATTTACTTGCAGCCGAAAAGCGACGGCACTACGAAAAATTTGCGGATGTGCGCTTGCGCTTACATTGGGCGAAGCTAAGGAAAACGGTGCATCTAAGAGAAACTGACGACTACTTTCACAAAATGAGCGCCGACGACGAGAGGGAAGAAGGCAGTCCTGCGAGTCTTAAAAAAACGTGCTATGACAGTGGAACCAGCTAAACTTCGAGTACAAACGTTCACGGGAGAACCTCTGCAGGACTGTAGCGTGTAGAAAGCGGCCGTACGGCACAATCGCGAAGTAGGTGACCTTTAATTGTGCGTTTCAGGCCACAGAGGCGAAGGTATGCTTGCACACCAATGTCTGAGAACGTTTTCCTCGGACAGTGACAGAACTTGCGGCTTATAAAAGCCACACAGCGATTTGCACCCTTTGCAAGCGAGGAAGGCCACGCCATGCGACTGAAAGGACTCATCTACACGTAAAACGCCATTTTCGATGATGCCCCTAGGATCATTAAAGGTAAGCGAGATGTTCTATTTTTGAAGGGAAAGCGTCCAGAGTTCCTCAAAGCTAGAAACATTCCGTACGCACTATGCTCAGCAGTGGATGGGCAGTGTAAAAAAAAAAAAAAACTTTGGGGCATGGAAGTCATTATTGAAGTTCGCACTAGGGAATTAGTGGCACATATTGCGACAGTTCTTTAAAAAGCCGAAAGCATGCCTATCTGCGGATAACATGCAAAAAAAATATTACAGCATCTCCCGCTAAAGGGGGCCATGAGGCGATGCGAAGCAGCACGGGGTGTGCACACCGCGTTTGCATCGGTTTGACTAGGTGTCGCGTTTGCATCGGTTTGACGCTAGCAGACCCTGCCTGCGTCAGCGTTGTCTCTCGTGGGTGAGAGCGCGATCTCGTTCCTTGCGAGCTGGTAAAGCGTTCATCGAAGAAAGAGCGTTTCCATAGTCAACGCGCACCGTTCGGAGAGGAGAGGAGGAATGCCGAGAGGAGAGGAGATCAGACAAGGAGAGGAGCGGGAGGAGGATGCGCATGCGCAGTGCGGGTGTGGACGCCACACGGCGGATGGATGGTGGAGGGAGGGAGGGAGTGACGTAGCCCCGACTATAAGCTGCTTCGCATCTAAAGGAAAAACGTTTACCCTACCCTAGGCGGAACCTGGGCTGGATGAGACTGCCGGAGAAAAAGGGGGGGAGGGTGGCTTATCATAAGGTGGGAAAGTAGGATGAATTTCAAAAGCTGCTCACGCTGAATACGCATGAAAAATTGTTTGCTGCATCCAAACAGACCACCTTTCAGAGTCGCCAGAACAACAGCATTGTTCCAGCGCATTATCATAAATATCGATATTTTTCTGACAGGAGCTGCGGTCCAAGAGTACCTCCGAAATCTTGTACCATTCTTTCAAATACCAGATCGAAAAGGCATCCCGCTTAATTGAAAATAACTTGTCGTTAAAGAAAAAACTTCTGTATTTGCTTGTTCAGTTCACCAAAGGGCTCATTGCACATATTCATTACGCGAGGGCGGACGAAAAATGGCCTGTCAGCATAATTTATGAGAAGATGGCTTTGACGAGCAGCTCGTATGTTTGTGGGTCGATTATAGTGACAAATTTAGTGGGCAGGCAATTCCAGTCTAATTGAGTGTATGCATCTCGCGCATCTCATCAGTAAGACGGCTCTCAAACCACCAAACCAAAAAGTTGAACTTATGTCGAAAATCCCAGCATCCATTACCGTGGCATAGGTCTAAATGTACAGCGTTACGTGTGCATTAGTGCATTACCGTAATGTAAAACAAAGTACGCAGAGTTTGTCCGCTAGGTGCCCCTAAGTGCGTTAAGAGTCTCTTTGAAAGGGACCCATATTTCTAAGTCATGTTAAAGGAGTATTTGTGTGTTAGCCCGTTCAGCATATTGTACAGAATCTACTACAGTGTTCTGAATTCATGAAAATAACTTATGTATATGTGTAAATACAAAGTTAAACCTTGGCCACAGTGGTAGTGTGACAATAGTGCTCGCCTGCTTACTCGAAGGACGTGCATTCAATTCCACCGCGGATTGAAACTGCGTCTTTGGGGTCGGTCTTGCCAAACATTTCTGATGGGGTTGCAAATGGAAGAGGTATGTCCGAATTGCGTTATCAGTGGACTTTAAAGGACACCAGGTGGTCGAAACTTCCCGGGCCGTCGAATACGGCGTGCTTCATATATCGAGATTTTGACACATGAAACTCCGGGAATTATTATTGTAACACTAAATTTAAACGATGCTCTCGTTGCACTTACCACTACAAAAACGACAAATCTGGCTAGCAGACATAGAGTGGCCTATAGGGAATAGTGACCTACAGACACGATATCTATCGAATGTACGAATGCGTTCTTAGCTAAAACCTGTGTTCGCAGGCCTGGTACATATACTGCGATTAGCATGACACATGTAATCACCACCACCGGGCGAAGTCGGTGTAGCCTAAACAAAGAGAAGCCTTGCGAAATTAGAAACTTTATTTGCCGAGCACTTAAAAAGAAAGTACGCTCTGTTCTCACTCCATTCTCTGTGAGTGACGCAGGCCTTCCAGAATGGTGACGTACGCTGCATTAGTTAGCAAAACAGCCCGTACATTGTTTTCTCCAGAGCTATAGGGCGAACGACCAGCTGGCCGTATGAGGAACAGCTCTTAAGATAGAGAATAAATATTGCTGACTGAAATGACATCATATATTTCATTCAGTTAAACCTACGTAAGTGGAGTAAAAGAACGTTCAGCTTTCTTCGACTGTTCCAGAAAGTTTTCTCCGTTTGGCGGGCACGCCAAACGGAGAAAGTTTGAAGACAGTGCAGTGCGCGACACGCAAAAAGGATTAGCAGCCGTTTTGCTTTCTGGGAACAGCACGGAAAACTCTGCACATTTGCTTCCTCAGGAGGTCTTTATTGGTTTATTATCCGTGCTTCTCACGCGCTTCTACCTTTAGCGTTGTGTGGGAATATCAACAAAAATAAATGAGACTGCTTTGTTCATCGAACAGCAGAGGGGGAGGCAAAGTTCTTTGCATTTAAGTACGGTAAACACCGAAAGCAATAACACTGAAGTTTATAAGGCGCATTCACGTTGACATGGCTTTGACACACACCCTTGTGGCAAAAAATGTTTGCTAAGCCGCAGAGGTCAATTTTATCTCAGAAAAGAAGAGACCGAAATAAAGCCACAGCGACTGCAAGACTGCAAGGAAGTGCTGTAAGTATACATATGCAGATTTGAAGGCTTGCAACATAGGAGGTAGAACTCTCATTAGCGGGGAAAAAAAGTCAGCCGTGGCAGTTCTTTGCATATTAAGTGGCTGCTGATTATTTGAGATGAAGTTAGAGTAGACGAAGACATTCAATGTTTGTGAACACTAGACTGCGAAACCGGATTTTGACGCGCATCGAGGATCACAGGGACCTATCGGTGGGCGGCGGTGCACTTCGCAGAGTGCGCTCGGTGGTAAGTACAAGTGAAAAAGAAAGTTGGGCCTTCGCTTTTGAAACAAAAGGTAGATCCCTTGGGTGCAGCAGCCGAGGCACCGTGTAACTAAGTAACGGAGGCAGAGCGGTCATGGAAAAAAAAAAAAGAAGGGGAAGAAAAGACACTAGCCGAAAAATTCGTTGCCACTGCGAGTAAAGCCTTTTCTTTTAACCGCTCAACTAATTAAAGGCGACGTGAAACAGTACTTAGGGGCGTTCGCAGGTAGCAGCGGAGCTCTCACGCCGAAGAGAAAACCGGACGCGTTCTTGCCCTTGACCTACTACTTATACAGTTACATGACATCCGGTACGCCAAGGACAATATAAAAGGAGAGCAAGGAAGAGAGATTTAAAATATCCGAGAGATCCTATGCGCTGTGTGAATCGACATCATGCAAAGCAGTCATAGGGAAAGTGGTCTATGCTATTGTTCGGCGTTGAGCCAAGTGTTGCGAGCACGGCCGACGTCTTTGTGGCAAATGTGCATCTGTATGCGTAACGTGCGTTTACCAGGCACGTCCACAGCACTATGACAAATAAAGGGTAGCTCACAGCATTACGCCACGTCGGAACTGGTGCCAGCGCACCCATGTCTATAATGAAACACTACTGCGAGCTCGCGTCCACACTATAACCGTCATTTGTCGCAGTATTCCGATGCCCCGCCACAGTGGTCTAGTGGCTATGGTACTCGGCTGCTGATCCGAGGGTGGCGGGATCGAATCCCGGCTGCGGCGGCTGCATTTCGATGGAGGCGAAATGTTGAGGCCCGTGTGCTGTGCGATGTCAGTGCACGTTAAAGAACCCCAGGTGGTCGAAATTTCGGAGCCCTCCACTACGGCGTCTTTATAATTAGAGCTGGTTTTGGGACGTTAAACCCTACATAACAACAACAACAGTATACTGACGGGGTCACCTACAGCGGGCACAAGAATGTTGAGTGGTAGTAGTACATGCGCATTGTCCCCTGCATTTCTATAGGCGTCGTCAGTACAACCTGCAATGGCAACTTTCGCCAGTACTGCTGATGCAATGGTTTTGTATAGGATATGTACCGCGAGCAACAGGCTGGCGTGGACGAATGGTAGCGTGCTTGCTTACCACCTTTTCCACCCGGGTTCGAATCCCAGCCTCCTAACACTGGCTTGGTTGCCTTTGGTTGTTACAGCACACTTATATGTGCGTAGGCGTCTATGTTGCTGTCTTAAACTACAAAAAAAAAAATGGCGTGTCTTTCTATTGAAGAAAGTCAGCTTGCGAAGTGGGCCGATAAAGGTAAGGTCTCAAGAAAGTTTAAAGTGCCTGCTCAGACACCAGTGTGCCATACGAAGCCTATAACCACGTCACAGCATGCTTTTGTATATATATAAGCGGTAATTGAGAATGACGAGGTTGTTTAAGGTGTTAATTAACTGTCGCTTAAGAATCGGTTAATATCCTGAAGGTAACCACTCTGTGCGAGTATATGTGCCACACGTGACTGGAAGTTAGAAAGCATATTTATGCGCAAAAGCGCATCCGATAAGTGATGTCAAAGGCTTTCGCTTTTACCTCTTCTTAGGCAACCGCATGAGAGGCAACTCATTTCTTATTTTCTTATATTGCGTAACCTTTTCAGTGCTCGGTTTCTGTACGTTTCGTGAATGCTTAGTCCTTGTTCATTTCCTTGAAATCAGTTTTGTGCTTTTCCTGAATATAAACTCCCTCCTTCGTTCTCTTTTGCGTAATGTCATCCGTAATGAGACTCTTTGCGTGCCTTAACCAAAATTAAATATGGTGCCCACTCTATACATGGAAAGTGTATTGCCTTTCGTGTAATCAGATTCATCTAGAGCGCTACGTGACTGAGAGCCTGCTCATTAGGGTTGATCGGGAGCTGATCGTATTAAGAAAACCTCGGATACTCGAGTAGTGCAAAGTATAAACACGTAAAGGGCCCCCGCAGTCGAAGCACGGGGTTCCATCGGAGTTCCGCGCCACGCGACTAATACTCACTCGTTTGTAAAGGATGGGGCCGGCACTTAAGGATGCTGGACGTGCTTCAGGCCGGGCTCTCGTTTCTGCCAACACTGCGTTGCTTAATCCGCACGCATTTGCCCGCATTATTGGAATTCCGTCAACATTACTTCTCGGTGCCATAGTCGGCTGATTAAACTTAACCAGGGTTGTCAGCACTCGACGAGGGAGTTGACGCAACGTACAATGGAAGCAGGTCATCGGGTGACGCTGTACGTCTCCTTCTGAATAATCTTTTTTTTTTCTTTTCTCGATAAAAGCATTGTCGGCGCATTGTTCTGTCCAAGGCTACACAGCACGACTAATCACCCAATCAATCAGTCATTGTAACATGCGCAGGGACATTCGTAGAGGCCCACGCATCAGGGAAACTACTACTACTACTACTAACTTATAATAATAATAATAATAATAATAATAATAATAATAATAATAATAATAATAATAATAATAATAATAATAATAATAATACCTTTTTAGGGGACAATATCTCAGCGTCGTTCATGATTCTCCGTAATGGGATGTTTGCGAGCAGCTGTATATGTGTTTTGATTTATCCACTTGCAAGGCGAAGTATTGGAGAGAGGCATGCTTCTGCTTGTATCGGCTTCGCCGGCGACTTACTGCATCGGCGGAGCGAATGGCAGCGTCTCCTCTGCCGCTGCTGTTAGCATGCTCGCCATACTGAGCATTATGACACAGACGTCGCTATGCACCTGCCTTAGTAGCACGAGTATATACGAAGCATTATCACCGGTTGTGTTGAACGCTGTGAAGAGGACGTAATGCGTAGCGGAGCCGGTTTTCCGCTCTTATTCGTTGATTTCATTTGATTGATTTCTGGTGTTTTACGCCCCAAAACCACGACATGAGATATAGGAGATGCCGTATGTGAGGGTCCCGGAAATTCGACCACCTGGGTTTCTTTTTAACGTGCAGTTACATCGCACAGTACATGTACCTTAACATTTCTCATCCATCGGAATGCAGGTGTCGCAGTTGAATCCCGCGAACTTCGGGTCAACAGCCGAGTTCCTCTGATTAGACGATCTTATTCGTCCTCCAGTGTGCTGCGTATTCACGTTATTTGGTCTTCCTCCGTGTCAGTTGATCTTTCGCTCGTTTGCACCGACAGAGAAGAAAACGCCAATAAAATAGCCAAACACGCAGTAAGCATACTTCGAAATGCGACCAGCACTGGAGCACTATATCAGGCAGGAAATTCCATCGCTGTGATCGCCGAGATTTCATTTCTTCCACCTGCTACTAGGCGCTGTAATCCTCACTGCAAAGTGACGGTGCCATTGGGCAGCTGGAACATTGAATCGGACGTTGCCCTTGCGAAGTCGTGCAGCAAGGCACAGTTTAACGTCCCTCGGTCAGTGTCCAGTGCGCTGCACCAGCCAAATCCCCCCTTTTTTTTAGCGCAATTGGGGATCAGGATGTAGAAGTTGCGCTGCCTTCGTTTCAAATGAGCGCGTACGTCGTCCATTACGACTCTTCAGACGTTCAAGATACCCTTTTCGATTCTACCTAGAAAAGCTCGTAAGCATGCGATTTTGTAACCACGAGGCCCGACTTGAAGAAATGGGCTGCTTTTGTTGAGATCTTTGAAAAAGCACTTGTTCGTCCAGCCGTATACGCCAGTTCCCCGCCAAGGAGCTCTTCCGTGGACCTGCGCAGCAACAAGGCGAGAATTTCACAAGTTACACGGAAGCCACCACTGACTTATGCAAGAGCCTAAAACAAGCGTTCGGTAAAAATAAACGTTATTGAATGCGCCTTGAAAATTATACACAACCGCCCCTTTGGGATCTTGCTGAGTAAGGAAAGATGCGCCGCATATGAGCTTGCAAAATTGTGCATGAGAAGCCCACGAACTACGCAAGTAACGTGTCTTTGCTTGACGACCGATACTACCGGATGATTGCCTCATCGCCTTATATGTCAGTATTGACCAAGAAACTCCTACTGTATTCAGTACAATACTATGTGCTTGAATAAGTTTCGCAGCACCCTTCCTGTTTATTGTAATTGCTGACCAGCCAAGAGTCGATGCACCGCTCAGCTCACACTATTAGAAAAGTGATTGAGGTGCAAGTCACCGGAGCGCTGCTACCTCCCCCTCGGCAGACTCCTGTCAAGGTAAGCTCTAACTGTCTATACTCTGGTTGGCACTCCGTATTAGATAATACATCGGTTTTCATTTGTTTCAATTTCAGTATAAAGTTCGTAAATATATGAAAGGAATTTAGCACTTCGGTTAAAGAGCCTGAAAACCCATTCCCAAGACTACTGCTTTCGGGAACAAACGCAAAAATTAGGCGTGGCTTTGCTATCTCAAACTCCGATGAGTACTGGGGCGGAGGGGAAGCATCGGGAAGGTTGTGCTAAGCTAGCCGAAGAACATGGTGTAGCAAAGCAGGATAAAAGCTAACCAAGGTTAAATGGAGCTAAGATTTCTCGGCTATCATTCTGGATCTTCATTTCTTTTTTCTTTTCGCCAACGCTTGTTCTCCGCTTCTCTTGTTTGAACATCTGCAGCTTCACTTAGGCGACAGCTGGCTTAAGCTTTCCTTTTGTTACTCGGCATCGGCTCACCGTTACCTAGCACGCTCACAAGCCGCTTCTCTGCGGCGTTGCTGTAGAGCGGCTTCTTCATCTGTAGTTCTAGCAGTCGTCTTCGCCATTGCGCAATGTTGAGAAAGCCCAGGGGGAGAAAGCTCCACTGATGTGACAGCGAGCCTTTTATTAGGAGCGTTGACGTCATTTCTACACCACGTGCGCTTCTAAGCGGCTGCGCATTGGCTCCGCTCCCGCTCAACTCCGCCAGCAGTGCCGCCGGTACACCTCACTCTTTATTTATTCATTTATTTAAAATACCTTCAGGACTAGAAGACACTACAGAAAGAAGTGGGGAAAATGTGAAAATGTGCAATCAACAGAACAGACAAAAAGAAAAACGAAATACGAATGGTTACAAGGCATCTTCAATGGAATTATTGAAGTTTCGGCTATCCGTTATGTTGAAGTTGTGGCGGGAAGGTGGTTTCATTCGACGCTTGTTCCGGTAAGAAATGAATAATTGGACAGTTTCGTGTGACATTTAGGTACAGCCACTTTTAGTGACCATCGGTCCTTGCAGATATGTAGTGGGGTGGATGAAGCAGGCTTTTATTGCGATAGCAATTATATGGACAATCTCGGCTGGTTTTTGCCGTCCCCGTCGCCGCTACCGTCATGCACCGTATATATATATATATATATATATATATATATATATATATATATATATATATATATATATATATATATTTAAAGGTCCCGAAGAAAAATTATTCAGATAAATGCTTCCGAAGCGCGGAGTCGAACCATGAACCTCTCGCTCCGCAGTGCGTGGTGCTAACCACTACGCCACAAACAGCAGATCATTCAGAGAGCTAACGGCGAGCCTTATATACACAACCTTTACCGCTGGCAGGACTCAGAGACAGCAGGCGTTTCTAAGCGCTTCTTCATTAGCAGCGAGATGGCGCGAGGAGCGCAACGGGCGCATTTAAAAGTCGTCGGCCAGCTCGCTCGCTTCTTCTAATATTTGCGCCTACTATTCTACTATTTGCGCCTAATATTTGCGCAAACGATCCACAAAATATCGACGAGTGTACACGTGCTAGCCCGGCACGTGCAATGCCAACCCGTCTCCCAGTGGTGGGCTTAAAACTTGCGCCCAACGTCCTAATATCCTGCCACGAACAGACGCATAAGCAAGAATTTATACATTTGCGCACGATTGTGCACGATTCCCACGAAACAGTCGAAGCTTTCCCGCACACTTTCTCAATTATCGTGTCCCATGTTGCTGTCCGCGAATACCTCGTAGACTGCACACCAAACCGAGATAACTGTTCACTTCCACCGATTCTCTGGAGTGTCATTTACACACGCATTTGTATATCTTACTTTAATGGCTCACAGCACTATCTCTGAAACTGCGGCACTGAGGAAGCTTTCGAACACGTCTTGTAATACTGCCCCCTGTACGACTCCCACAAGCTCTTCCCCTCAACAGCTTTAGCCCGCCCCGAAAACAAACCACTTTTTGATCAACGAGCCAAAACGTACGAGTTCCGAAGAAGATTAGAACGCCGGTAACCTAGTTGGAAAAACCACCCTCACAGATTGACTCCAGAACTCCCACCATAAAGTTTCTATTTCTAGGCCCTTCCCAAATATTTGCTTCTTTGCCTTCATCTCTAATCTCACCACATCCCGAAAGCAAAGTAGCGAATTGTACATTTCCGGTTCATCTCATGAGCTTCCCCATTTCCTTTCTCTCTCTCTCTCTCTCTCCACACAAGGACACACAAATAACCATAGCTAAATATGCGCACTGACACAGGTTATGTATGCTTGTGCGCTGCTACTGGTTATGCATGCCTGTCCTATTATGAGCTGCTTGGACACCACGAAAGGACGCAGTGACTTATGGCGCAAAGCTGTGCACAAACGCATAGCTTTGCAAGACGCTGTGCGCTGGAAAAATCGACGCACAAATCGACGCACACTGTTTGCGTGTTCGTCTCGTTCTTCTGCTCGGACGTGCAACACGTGCGCCCACTAGCCGCAATGATGATTGTGATGATGATGATAGTTGTTCGGTTAGGAAAGGACGCTGATTTATGCAGCTCATGTATAGGGAGCACGGCTAAGCGTGCGTAAAGGGGGGGGGGGGGACTGAAAGAGATAGAAAGGAGAGAAAGGCCGTAGTAGAGGGCTCCGGAAATTTAGACCACCTGGGGTTCTTTAACGTGCACTGACAACGCACAGTACACGGGCCTCAGGCATTTTCGCCTCCATCGAAAATGCGACCGCCGCGGCCGGGATCGAACCCGCGTTTTTTGGGTGGCAGTCGAGTACCTTAAGCACTACACCACCGCGGCGGATCTAGCCGCAGTCTTGCCACTGTAGTAATCTGCTCAGGGCATGAGCACAACAGAAGAAAGAAGTGTGCGTGCGAGCGCCGTACATTGGACATTGCATAGAAGTAATGCACGCGCACTCTTGGGGACCAGAACTAATGATGGTAGCTTTTTGAGATCGGTCGTCTTCATGCCACGCTGAACAGCTTCGCGGTTCAAGTGAAGCTACGGTTTCGCAATGCCTCTTGCGCCATCGTGCGATCCTCAGGCGCTAACTCATTTTCCTACAACGCTATTCATTGTGGTGTTGATATTTATTGTCACCCGGGTAAAGCAAACTTCGGTGACACACACTCGAAAACCCATTTCTAACGAAGTTCACTATTTGTATATCACCACTTAACGGCCTCAGATTTTATGATGTCCTAACTCATGTGGTTCAAGATCTATTTCCCTTCCGAGAAGCCATAGTACGTTATCTGTAACGCGTGTCTCTACCCTGTCACAGAGCAATATCTTATTCATTCTCTCTCAATACCCGCGTTCAGTATCCTGACAAAGAGCCACGTGTCCTAAATATTCAAACTGTAGAGTTGAAGTAAAAGACGGCACTCGGATATCACGCTAATATTGAAGGAGGCGCCTGACGCTTCTAACCACCTTCAAGTTAAACCTCCGCCCGATCAATCATCCCGTTGGAAGCCCCAAGCTTTCCAAGCGTGACCAACGCGCATTTTAAGTGGTTTATCGTCCTTTTATATTTCGCATAACTCTTCGAAAGCCCTCGGCCTTACTTCGAAGGTTTCTCCATTTGCGCCTGTATACGTTATCTCATGCTAGCTGCGTAAGGCGCATGTTCCCCGTATTTCAAAGCGTAAAGAGAAAGAAAGTATAAAATACAAATGAGGTATAAAAAATATATGAGTGGCATTACAGTCTCTCTTCTAATGAAGAGTTATGGTGCATATGGCCCACTACGTACCGGTGGGCCTCGTGGCTTACGCATATTTGAAACAACGGGAAATGAGATGGGGTAATGACGCATGATGAACAAAAGGAAACAAAAAACGAAAAGCATCAACTAATATATTTGTCTCGCACTGACAGCCGCTCATATCTTTCAGAAGACAATGCACTAACAATAAAAAATTTCGAAGTAGAGTATTTTAAAGTCTGAGTCGTTTGTCAAACCTTCGTGAACCGGCAATATTCGAAGTTCGTTTTCTTATACCTGCTATCTAGCTAGGATAAGTGAAGTTAATGGGCTGATAAGAGAGACTTGACACGTTGGTGGCATATTGTTCCTTCTAATCGTACTCCATCGTGACAGATGATAAGTGAGCATGACGGGAATTCGCAAGGAGGAAAAGCCTGGGCGACGGCTCCGTCGAAGGGATGACAACGGTAGGCGATGATATTAGGATCCTTCAGCAGCGGTGGCGTCGTATATTCCACTACCGTCAAAATGTGAAGAAACGCACAGTGATTATCCTTAGGACACGCATATTGCCCTAATAGACTAATATCGCAGTAGAGGAAAATATACACGTAGAAACGACCTGTCACAGGTATATTAAACAGGCATAAAAAAACTGCGACTTTACATGTGCACTTGAAGTTGTCAAAACAATGCCGCTACAAAGATAGTTATCCTGGTCATAGAAACTCTGACGCTATTGTTTCTATGAGAAGTGGATATTCACGAATGTGATGCCAACTTATGTGCTGTGCTAAGCTAGACACTAATCACACACGACGTCGGTTAAAGGACTGCTGAAGACTTTACGGTAGCAGCGGTCGATTAAAAGGCTGCCTCCATTCTGTTCCTTTTACTTTGTTTTTCTAGCGCGGGCTCTACCTTTCCTCTATTCCACCTTTACTTTTCTTTACCCTTAGCCAGGTGTAGTGAACCTAAATGTTTCCTTGCGGTCAACTTCAATGCCATTTTCTCATTTGCCTCTCGTTCACTGCTGCGGAACTGAGTCGCACTTTCTGCATGGTTTGCGCGCTGTTCAGTATAGCCTTTGCACGTGTGTTTCTAGGAGATAGTTGGAGTAAAATAGCGCCGTATTATTGGCGTCACGGGCGCGAACTGTTATTACCGCAACAGTGTTACGAGGCGCCTGGTAGCTGTCGGGACTTCTTTCCTCCCAACAAGTGCTATAGTAACATTGCAACGCAAAACAGCGCCATGTCAGCACAGCGCCCAGTCAAAGCTCTGGAAGAAAAGAAACCCAACAGCAGTACTAAGTGTTTTTGACACTTTTAATTTATTTTACCGTTGAGCAAAGCTCTTTGACACACACACAGAGAGAGAGAGAGAGAGAACGGACACCTTGTCCAGCCACCGTGCATAACTACCTGCACCTGCCTACACCTGACAAACATCGAAAAGCTCGACTACATCGACTACATCTGCGTAGTCAACAACACGGCAGCATCCTCTTAGTCGAGATGCAGTTGGTTTTAAAACGAATTGATTTATTCCTGAGGTTTTACGTCCCAAAACCACGATATCATTATGAGAGACGCCGTAGTGGAGGGTTCCTGAAATTTTAACCACCTGCGGATCTTTATCGTGCACTGGCATTGCAAATACATGGGCCTCAACATTTCTCCTCCAGCCAAATGAAGACGCTGCAGCCGAGATGAGATCCCATACTGCCTCCAGCGTAGCAGCGACTGCCATAGCCCCAAGACCACCGTGGCGGGGCTGGTTTTGAAGCTAATTAGCTGGCTGTGCGCAGATTCCTTATGCTTGTGTCAAACACACATATCAACTGTAATGAAAAAGGAGGAGACTTGCCGTCCGTGAACGTGATATCGCGACTGCGATGCTGTGATACCCGTAAGATAGATAACCAGTGGAATCGGACTGACGTCGATAGCTGTGGCCCGTTAAGGTGAGGCCCAGTGTTGTGCCTCCGCAACCGATCGACCAGACTTTCGTAGCTCGTCTTTGTTGGAAGCTTGCGCATAGAACAACACGCCAATATGCGGGCGTGGTGGGCCGGGTCCGACTTTGGCCAGTGCGAAAATTGCCATATTTGCTTACGTGCTCGAAGCGGTGTGGTCTCGGGACAACTGCCGCCTGTCATGTTGGCAGTGCAGGAAGCAGCAGTCGTGAGCCAGGAGAGTCAATATTTACTTGGCCTGGCAGACGATATGTTTACATTTAATCTACACAGTGCCAGTGCATTTCACACAGTGATACGGGATAAAGGAAGATATCTAGAAACACTTGCGCGGAATGGTAAGTCGACCATAGAAGCTCAGAAATCGAAACGCCGACATATGACTACACACAAATAGACCCGCGTCGAAGATGGTGCCGACATCATATCTATCGTTCTGTTTCTATTTCCACATGCGTCTGTGAAATGAACACTTCACCGAAGAGCAGGCCAGGTTCTCACCCTATCTCTGTTTTCTCCTCTCTCTATTTCCTCGAAGAAATGGGTTCGAGGAGGTACGTTGTATTCTGCATTTGAGTGCGCATTACAGTTCGATTGGGTTACCATTTTCAATCTTTAGAATAGCGTGAATGAAAGCCATTGTGGTGCAACTTATATTCTGCATCTGCCACGACGGTTGGGTCAAACTTCAGTAGTTCGGAGATGCGACTACTCATAAATCTTATCAAATGGAGATTACAAGTATGCGTAGACGAGAGGCATGGTTTTGAGCTTTCAGTTGCGCGAAATGTCACAGACCAGAAAGCCAAATAGCCCCTATGGCTGAGAAAAGAATTCATGTGCCGAGGAAATTAATTTTAGTATTCTTACTACCAACAAGTTGGAACTATCTGTGACAGCAGCGAAAACCGCATTAATATAATACTACGCTCTGTGACTGGCACGAGTACCATTGTGACGCGTACAACAGCTCGGATTTCATGAGAGCCCCACCGTGTTAGACTTCGGGCGTTATCTCGACTGTGGCCGCCATATTGTGTGAAATGAATGTGTCTTGACATGTAAGATATCGTCGCGCGTGTTATAATGTGACTTCAATATCTGAGTACTGGATGAAGCGCACCTAGAATGTGAGTGACGACGGTAAAAACAAAAGGGATCGTGCATACAATGCACCAAGAGCGCATGTGTAGTGAAATGTATGTCAGAAAGAAACCACAGATTCCATACTGCTCATTATTTTTGCACAGCTGTTGTGTTCCCTGTTGTGTTCCACCAGGAACAGAACAAGGTTTTTTCCCCCCGATTGTTAAAGCACTACGCTGTCCTGGCACTTGTTGGTGTATGAGTACACATGTTGATAGATGTTCCGATAAGTATCCCTGAAATTTTCCGTGCGCATGTTGACAAACGACAACCATGGACCTTGGTAACATAGCCGGGCGTCCACCGTCGCTGTAGAAGGCAGACAACTGCCGCTGCCAATAGCTACCGCCGAAAGAAGTACTAACATGCTTGGAAGGAAGCTTTCTAGTGGATTGAGAGGACACTAACAACCGTTGAAAATCGGTGTCATACACGAGCGCCACTTCTAAATGTTAAGACAATTAATATTTTTTTCTGAAAATAGGGTCGCTTTACCTTCATTAGTTTTAGTGATGTTATAAAAGGGGCCAAAGGAGGCATAGAGTTACAAGTAAGACGCCGGCTAATTATTGGCTTTTGATTAACTAGAAAATAACTACAAAGTTTACGCTAACATAGTGTCACGGTGTTGAGATGAAGGAAGACAACAATCGCTATGGAGACGAAGGAGACGACGTAGTGGGGGTAGCGTCTCGGTCTGTGATTGGGCCTGTGCCGGCGATATCGTTTCTGTTATTAAAACGGCCTTCCCATTTAGCCTTATATCTCTGCTCGTTCCAATATGAAGTAACGGGGGGAAAATTTGAAGTGGAGATCTTTGGGCTAGTTGTTTCGCTTCATAAGGCGAAGCCATAGCGCTGAAGGACAAGGAAGACGTCAAGACATGCGCTAACTGTCAACTGATAATTGCTTCGGAAAAAGATCGCATTTATACCAGCATCACGAAGACAGTGCCATGATATCAGTCACACATTCCAGTACCAGCCAGATAGCGATTGATGGCCGATTCAGAGTACCCACACATATCCGTCCCGGTAAAATTCAAATTTTGCTTTGGTTCTCCTGATCTGACAGACTCAAATATACCTTAATATCAGATTAGGAAAACGCAACCAAAATATTGTTACAGAGACGGCCATCTTTCAGTGCACTGTGATGATTGTGGATGTGAACCATTGTTTGCAGAATGCGTGCGATTATATGCACGTTCTTTGTTCATACTCTTCTATTTAGCTGTTATCATCAATGAAATGTGGTGCTTAATACCGGAGCTATCTTCGGGAGATCCTTCCCAGTTTTAGCCAACCTTCATATTACTGTCTCTCCTATAAAAAAGCACTTGTTTGCTGGCCGAAGAGCCGGGCCAGCGAAAAGTGTGGAGCGCACTAAGAAAAGCACTAAAATATACCAGGGTATTAAACGTTAGAATCGGTAAGACATTCAAATGATGAATAGGCTTTCGTGGGAGGCCCGTACTGGTCTTCTCCGGGGGTGTTTACTGCGGAATTCGATCATGGTTTGAGTACCAGAAACGCGTCGGATGTCCGCTGAGGCATTAAGCTGGAAAGATGCCTGCAAACTAGCGATAGCGGGTAGCGTAATCTGACGCACGTCAAAACATTCACGAAACGTTTTGGTTTATCTTTAGCGGCAAACACTATACGCTCTCAGTGCTTTAAAAAAGTGCGCCGTCAGACATGACTTCTGGGTGGGTTTATATTTCCCAAAATATGTTGCGTATTCTGCTTTATTTTTATTTTCTTTTTGAGCATGAGTCCTGTTTCTTGCGTGTACTTACGCGATCCCTGAGTTCCAGCGTCATAAGAAAAGTGACAGCTATTCGCTGCTAAACGCATTTTCTAAGATGTAGGAATTATTAGTATATTGATAACGTGCAGTTCCCACAAGATTTCTGTATATTAACCGTGTCTAGTTTGTTCTTGCCGAACTTATTATGAAAAAAAAAGAAAACTGTGCATGATTTCTCCCAATAGTAGTACTTTTGGGCTCATACATACCTTCGCTAATTAGGTCACACATCAAGATGAACTTCGTGCCTTCAAAACGGCCGGGCGAAAAACACCAAGCACCGTTCTCAACGCTGTGTTTTAGCGTTGCTTTTATTTTACTCTGACCCTCTTCTGTTTTCTCTGTTCATCTTCTGACTTGCAATTACTCTAATGTGCTAAATTGAAAGACATATTTTTCTTGTTTGGGCGGTGATCGTGAAGTTTTCCAGGTCCCTGAGTTGTATCCAGAAACTTTTCCGCTGATATTTTTTACCCGGCTCGCTTTGTTCACAGACAGTAAAGGCGCTTGAGCCAATTGTGTGTCTTGTTTATTTACATGTGACACCATAGGAAGATATGCTACGGTAAAGCCGATTTCAAGCCGATTACAAGCCATCAGACAATGTTCATTCCTTTAATACATTTTCACTGGCGCATTTTTCATAGCGGTATTTTTGTTTTGTCTCGTGCTCAGCGTTGCGACATTTTATCAAAACGCATGTTCGCGTTGTTTTTTGTTTACTTTATTATTTACAGCATAAACGCTTCTCTCTACGCATACCACTCTAGTTTTCATAATTCCAGCCCCTCGGTATAAGCGTAAGCATGAATGCACGTATCTGTATAAATGCTAATTTTACTGTGTAATAGAATACCCATTTTGCTCAAATTTTACATCGACCTCTCCTCAAACAATAGTAGTTTGCGAATAACCGTTTAGCGGTGACACTTGCTCGCGTGCGTACAGAGTTTTGAACCTTCTGCGTGGACGTAACTTGTTAAAGATGCTCATATGTGCACCTTACACACAACACTCCACGCATAGTACCGTGGCATATACGAAGCAAAGAATTATCAAACGTCGACATTGCAGCGCTAGCCGTACAGGGCAGTGGCCCCACAGAACGAAACGATATGGCGCAACTTTGACGGTTGCAATGCACAGAGTTACAATCAGCAGATGGCTTTCTTAAACCTAGTTAGAATGATACAGTGGGCGCGCTCTGGACAGTTCACAACCGTGGATCGTTGCTGTTTGCGGCCCCACAACTCAGTGTGGCGTATGGTCAAGGCTCGCTGGACAAAGCTTGTTGCGTAAAGCGGCGCATTGACTTAGTACGGTTCGGCGAAAGGTTTCGAATGGCCGTAGGGCAACTGCTACCACCGGGAACGGCGTTTCCACGCCGGTTAATTTGCAGTAATGTGATTGCTGGCAGTGTCACTAGCACTGATTCCATTGATTCGAGGTGCATAATACAGGCTGAGCAAGGCGGTACGAGGAGTAGTATATTTGATCCAAAAACACTTAAGTGATTCTGCTTTTGCAGTTTACTCCCTGGCACTTCCCAGAACAGTTTACGTAACATTTTCCATAAAATCACATGCATTCTATCGGGAAACTAGTTGGTGCACTTAGGATGGCAGTTAGTGATTGAAGTGCTGATTTGTCGATACTAGCTGCCTCCCCGTAATGATTGTGTGTTTTGAACAAAACGTTGTCAGGCATTTTCTATTTAAAAAAAAAACATGTGCAGGTTGCTATTATTACTGAAGCCAGCCTGCGTATTGCCGCTGCCTGTGTCAGGCAAAGAAACCTAAGATAGATAGATAGATAGATAGATAGATAGATAGATAGATAGATAGATAGATAGATAGATAGATAGATAGATAGATAGATAGATAGATAGATAGATAGATAGATATGCTCAAAGTCGCCGAAGTTCGCTAAGAAATGCTTCGCATTTAATAACGCCCATAACGCTCATTCTGATGCTTAACATCTCAGAAAAAGAAGAAAGCTTGAAGCTCAACGTTGGGAAATAGTATAGTATCTTGGATATAATATAGAGTTCGCTTAGTTTTCGCTAACCACATGTGGTTGGGCGTTTTGAGCGGAATAAGTTGACGGCTTGTGCAGCTGCTCAGTTAAGCAACAGCAAAAAGCTCCAACAAAGGCGCGGCAGCCAAACGTTCAATTGTGTTCCAGTGTAGCAAACCTCGAGACTTCAGAGCTGCCGCAGCTGCCAAGACGGAAAGAAATGCTTCCTCCTAGTCGATGCAAGCTCTACTTCGTTGCTCGTAGAAAAAAGAAAAAAAGATATTGTGGTAGTTTCGGTGCTGCATGGCTGTTTGTGTCTGCGGTCGACTGAACAGTCGAATGCAATCTTCCACGCGTTGCTGTCGCTTCTTGACATCCCGGCTTCGTAAAGAAACGTGTGCTCCCCAAGACGATGCCGATTGATGTGCGGGAACAAACAATCTACCTACAATATAGACCAACCTACGATTGTAAAAAATAAGGTCACCACGGTCATGCCATCCGCCCCTAACTCAAATAACACCGACAGCGTGGCATGTTATACAGTTGCTGTCCTGACAAAAAGTATGTACGACAGCTGAAGGCCGAAAAAGAAAGACACCTGAATGCAGCCGAAGTAAAGAAAATACATTTATTTTGTGAAGCGCCCTTCAATATATATACACAGAGGCGCAACCGCAAAACCCTCCCTTAGAGGCTTGTTCTGCACAGTTTCTTTTTTGCCTCTGGAGAACTCATCTCGGCGTGGTCTCTTATAACTGTGTCGTTCATTGACATTTGCTTCTGTTGGAAAGGAATGAACGAATTTAAAAAGAAAGAACATGGCCTACCAGTATTCTTCTGGCTTTCTTAGCTCTACCACGACTGCACTTCCTGCGTAGGCTGGCATCGCATTCCCCGTTACGTGTTCTAGCTGTTGTGTTACTCGAGCGTTCTTCCACTAAACAGGATTGCTTCTTTCGCTTTCAACGCGTACAAAAATCTATGCAGAAGTCAATGCTCGTCACGTTTTTTTCCAGGAGTCGACGCAACGTCGGCACTGCGCGTGTGGTTCGTACATCTCCGAACGTCGATTCCTTCCAGGTTGATTGATTGATTTCTGGGGTTTCACGTCCGAAAACCACGCTATGATTATGAGAGACGCCGTAGCGGAGGGCTCCGGAATTTTCGACCACGTGGGGTTCCTTAACGTGCACTGACATCCCACAGCACACGGGCTTCAACATTTCGCCTCCGTCAAAATGCAGCCGCCGCGGGCCGGGATTCAATCCTGCGACCCTCGGATCAGCAGCCGAGTACCATAGCCACTAGACCACCGTGGCAACATGTAAAAACACGCGAATTCATTCAAGAGGAGCAGTCGCCTGCGTCGAAGTGAGGCAAAATCGCAATACCACGATTGTTTTCTTATTTTATTTCCTTCCGTATGAAGCGTAAAGCAGTATTCAAAATTATCCGGGTTGTCAACGCCGAGTTCCGCCTTAAGAAAGAATGACAGCCTTGGTTTCCGCGTCCACGAATTATTCCGTGTGGCGTCCCCGCTGCTCTTTCGTTCTGCGAAATCGTCGTCGCAGTCTCGCGAAATCACGGACACGAAAACGCAGCGCTAAACATACGTCTTCCCACAATGCAAGCACGCATTCATGCATGCATGCATGACGGTGTTTGTGGGGCACGTGTGCCCGAATACGCCTATGTGGATTCGTGCGGCATGCATGTATGTTGCGGGCTGTGCGCAGTCGATGGGAGTAATGCAGCTGCCGGAAACGCTTTGTCGAATAAATTGCGCCCTCGCTCACGCGGGAAAAGGAACGAGCTGAAGGCGGAGGATATATAGGTGCAAAAGAACGAGGCCCGAAAATGCGAAGTCCAAGCTGAGGAATTGCGTCGAGCACCTGCCGCGCGTCGGAGAAAATATCGTCGTCGAGTTTTTCGTCGGCGATGGAATTCGAGTAGCGGAGAAATGGGAGGAGCTGTTTCGGGAACACGTACTTGTGGCATTCCGCGAATTAATTGGTACACCCCGTAGGATGATGAATCTCAAACTCTTTCGCTCTCTTTCAATCGCGTTCGTGAGTTACACTCGGAAAGTTGATTGATGTGAGTTCTGATTGTTTCGCCGTTGGCTGAGTTCAACGCGTTTCTGCGGATGACCCGAACCGTTGTCGTTAGGTCACGAATTTTCCGAGTCAGTCACGTGATCTTACTATAAATGACCATGCATGGGAAAGCGTAAAAATTTATTGCTCTCTATATAGGCTATGAGACCGCAGCTCGGATAGGTAAAATTATTGAAAGATATGCCCTATGCTCTAGCACAACTCTGGCACTTACGACTTAACAATTGAGTACGGATGATACTTCTGAACTAACCCGGCGTTCATGTTGTATATGAGTAGAGAACGACGTATACTCACACCAGCAATATTTTTGTAACCGCAAATAGGGCTATGCAGTCTTCCGTTCAGGACCTACGCCGTTCGGTTTACACTAGGTGTCAATAATTTGGACGCGGCCGACTCTAGTGCGAGTATTAATCAGCACTCTGAAATTATCGATTAAATGATATTTATGATTAGGTTATGCTAACACAGAAAGAGACTTCATCACGGGTAGTACAAAATAACAATACTTTTTGGAAGAAAGATTCACCGAAAGAAACGCGATATTTAAAGGTTGTAAAGGTGCTGTGAGAAAATTCCGTTTCCTCTGATGCTGTAAAAATCCGTTCCATGTACAGATTTGCCACTCTCAAAAGGCTGAATTTATTTGTAAAGCTGCAGAATATGTTTCCAACTTAATCAATAATTATTGATTGACACTGTCAGCGCTGCTTTCAGGGATCCCACAGGGCTGTTGTGTAAATGTGATATGTTTCTAAATTTCGTATTTTTAATGACATGATTTCTTGTCATGTATTCATATAGGATATCTCCAACTACGATGCTCTCTCTAATCTTTCGACTCTTTTGTTCCCTCTTCGACATCATGCGGTACTTTTAAACTAGCTCTCTGTTGCTTTGCCATCTTTTTTGCCGCTGTCCTTTAAGGAATCCGCTCGCCAGCGAGAGGGGGGAATACATTGGGCTGGCGTGAGTCAGGGCTTCTTCTCGCCCGATCTTCATGACGACCGTGAAGTGCGGGGCAGTTAGTCAGCTTCAAAGTGAAGAGACCCTTAGCCTGCATTCAGCCTTTGCGTGCACGCCGTTACGCCAATACACAAGGAAAGACGAATTGTAAAGGTCAAAGCGACGCGGGTATTTAAACATCTGCGCAGGAATGCACTTTCGCTGACTAGGAAAACTTGGCTCCTGGTTGCGCCCTTTGTAACCTGTAAAAACGGGTTTAGTAATGGCTTGAGTATATAAATTACGCTATACAGTGCCACATCAGGTTGTACAGTGCGACATGCAGAAGGCTTTCACTCCTTTAAGCATCACGTGTGGTACATCACCGCATATCCTTTTGTTTTGTGGGGTTTAACGTCCCAAAACCACCTCTGATTATGAGAGACGCCGTCTCCGGAAACTTCCACCACCTGGGGTTCTTTAAGGTGCACTGACATCGCACAGCACACGGGCCTTAACATTTCGCCTCTATCGAAATGCAGCCGCCGCAGCCGGGATTCGATTCCGCGACCCTCGGATCAGCAGCCGAGTGCCATAGCCACTAGACCACCGTTGCGTGGCACCGCATATCCTCGACTAGGGTTTAGCAAACAGAAGAAACCGTAACCAATACGAATGCGAGCAGGCGAAGAGTTTACTTTCCCGTATAACCTGACCTCAAAAATGTGTCTCCTGAAACAGTGGTAATCTGCGAACCTCATGAATAAGATCTTCAATATTCTCTATGTGCTGCTGTATTATTAAAAGAACGCACCGAAACTAGAACCTGGGTCTCAAACGTGACCGAGTAGCACTGCTTCTCACACATATGGACGAAGAAAAATGCTGCATGCACAGACAATACATACTTCGGGCCGCCAAAGCTCCCTTCGCCGCGTGCGCGCCAACGATACGTGAATGCGCTATCTCGGAAAAAGAAAAGACAAACTAAACACTCGGTATTTCACCGCCGCACTACTGCCAAAGAGAACGAACCGTAGCTAAGAAAGGGTACAACTGAGGTATTGAAAAGTGAGACTGGGAATGTTGGCGCATATATAACTCCACGAGTCTTTTAAATAGGACCGTCTTTTACTTCACACCGAATTCCACGAACGTACCGGTCCACTCTTCGTGAATCACGTCGATGCTCTTTTACGCGACCAACAGTTGCTGGGCACAGCATAAGAGACGAGTGTAAAAGCGCCGTTGGGTTTCCAGCGAGAAGCCGCGAATACAAATTGAGGTACGCTACCAAGAGGCTTTCAGATTTGTTTCCTGACGTGCCTGCGTTGTTCCGGCAAGCCCAGCAGCCATAAGCCGCAGAGCACTCCCACGGTTCGTGGCAATTTTCTTCTTCTTCTTTTTCTGAGGCGGCCCAGCAAAAGAGTTATGGTCAAAGGAACGCGCTCAGCATATTGTGTGCCTACGCAAAGGTTTCCAGAGCAGGGGCCCTCGCACAAAGGCAGTCAGAACCAGCGCCGTACCGATGCAGAATGTGCAATCTGTTTGCGGTAAGAGAACAGCCGAAGCAAAAAGGCTGTCTCTTTCAGGCGAGCACTCGGTGTCGCTGAGAGAGGTAATTGCCTCCCTCGACGACACTGAGCTTGCATGCGCAGAGGCAATTAACGTCGAGAACATGCGCACGTTTGCGAGCGTCGAAGGTATTCAGAAGGGACTGTGTACACGTGTACGCGCGACGCTGAGGTTAAGGCTTTCGATCCCTAGACTGCGGCGCATGCTCGCCATTGCGCGCTCGAGGAACTTCAGTATCCATTTTTCTGCGCCGCTGGGGCATAAAGAGGCTTGTTTCTTTTTGACTGGTTCCCTAAGTTTACTACAGAAACTAAATGCGGCTATAAAATTACCAGCACCTGAATTAAATCTGAGAACGCAAGCCTCACGAAATGTCGTTATTACGAGCAACCATTTAAAGCGTAACCGCAGCCTGAGCATCCTCACAACTTCTTGTTATACATAGCTTATGTTCTAGTTGACGTACGCAGTGAATGCAGTTCGTATTGCCTCGAGAAGCTCTCGCGACTCTCAGTCGCCGTCAATGGCACCAGCCGCAGGACACAGCGACGACATTTGCGTAGCGACCGTCGCGGCACGGCATTCCCGCGGTGTGATTATTTACCTTGGATAAATTACGGAGAGGCAAAAAAGAGAGAAAAAAAGGAGTGGTGGTCGAGTTAAGCATGCAGACTGGGCATAAAAAGGAGCCATATTTTAACAGTGTAGATATTTAAGCTCAGCGAAAGTCCACTTCGCGTTTGCATGAAATCACCATCCACCATGAAATCAGTGTGCGTACACTTCTATGTAATGCGCAGTGCGGTGCATTTAGAAGAGCACGCCTTTCTTCTCCTGTGATCATGTTCTCATCCCAGTACTACATACTGGCGGGTAGAGAGAGAGAGAGTTTGGGAGTTTGGGGAGAGAAAGACAAGGAAGAAAGAAGTGAAAGAGGCAGTGAAAAAGAAAAGAGAGAGGAAAACTGGGCTTTGTGTTTATGACTATGATGGCTAATTGCGTCCAAAGATATTCTGTGCCGTGTAACGGCGGGTACACGGCACAGAAAGCAGGTATGCTACAGCAGCTTAGCCATGAGTATTATAGTATAGTATAGCAAGGGGTTTGAGAAGGAGAGTGAGGAGGAGTGATAGGAGGGTGAGGTGGAAGGAAAGGAGAAAGGGAAAAGAGTAAGAATGCCATAGCCCTGATTAACTGATATCTGGGGTCTTGCGTCCTAAAACAACGATACGATTACAAGAGACGCCGTAGTGGAGGGCTTCCAAAATTTTGGAGACCTCAGGTTTTTTGACATGCCCTCACGTCGCACAGTATAGTTTATGTGCCACAAAAAAAGAAGGAGTCAGTATGTGCCAGGCAGTTCTTAGCGAAGCATAGAATGACTGGTGAAAAAGAAAGTGAGGGTAAAAATGAAGGAAAGGAGGAGAGAGTGCCATATGCAATTAGGTAAAGAGAGAGAGAAAGGTGGCGCCAAGAAGATGTAGAAAGAGGTAGAGAAAGAAACACGATGGAAATAAGAAGATTAAGAAACACGAAGAAAGAACTCGGGTCGTTTTTGTCCAATCTATGATATACGCAATTCAAGCTTCTCTGCAGAACCCAACTCACATAAGGCTGCACTCGTCCTTGCAGGATAATTTATATTTCGATCACATCTTCCCTAAAAATGCTTAGCTCCTTCCCATGCGTATTCTTGAAGGTTGCCTTCAGAATCATCTCTCCAATTTCTTGAGCATTTTGTAATCGCTACGGATGCGACTCAAAGAGTGGAGGAGGCTGGAGTTGGCATATTTTCCTCCCAGTTGAACTGGCCGTTTCCGCTCCGACTTCCCGATTTTACACCTATATTCCTAGCAGAATTTTCTGCTTTTACACTGGCGATTATAGATGAACTTTTAAAATGACCCAAATTACGCTGGTATATTTTTTTTGCTGCTATTACTGTCTGTTTATCTTATCTTTGTCTTGATAAGCTTGAATATTTTTGATTATTAGTAAACCATGTATCCACCCCCTCTGTAATGCCTATTGGACCCTGAGGGTGTCATAATAAATAAATAAATAAATAAATAAATAAATAAATAAATAAATAAATAAATAAATAAATAAATAAATGCGCGCGTTGTCTTATCTCGCTAGTACTTGCAGTGTCCTGCAATTCAGGCTACGGTGCCCATCTGCTCCGTTGTATGTACTGTGATAACCAAGCCTTAAAGCGATAACTGATCACGAACAACTAAATCACTGGTGTGCACAAAAACTAACATATTAAAACGACTGTTCGAGTATGCATTTTATGTAGAGCGTGTCTTAGGAGCTGTGCGTACAGGATGCTATTGATTCGACGAGTTCGAGGCATTCTGTGCCTTTAGAAAATGGAGAGTTGATTAGGTAATATATTACGATTAGCAACGGCAGCTGACTAGGATGGACTGTAAAATAAAGCTCGAAAGAGAATCCGGAAATATTAAAGAAATGCGTGTATATTCATGGTTTCATGTATTTATTCTAAAAAAATTTTCTTGATGTAGTACTTTTGTTTAATAATTTATGCGATCCTGAATACCATGAAAATTCGCAGGCAGTTGGAGCTAGTAATGCAAAATAATTCTTTATTACTATACTCCGCACTGCACGGTATAATGCGCCACGTTGTACAAACTACGACACAAAGAAGCGTACTGAATCAAAGGACTTTTTTGTTTTTACGTTGTAGAAACACGGTAACGAAACTGACGGGAAACATCGGCAAATTACTTAAAAACCGCACTTCTCCCTCCCCGTCCATGCCCGCCTTTCTCCCTTTGTTCATCCTACTTTAGGTCCACCTCTCATTCCTTCCAACCAGGCACACAGACCTTAACTATTCAAGTCCTTTAAACTGATCCGCCAGATTTACCTCCGAAGGCACACATTTTACTTAAAACACGTCAAGATTTGTTGTTTTCTTCTCGTTTAAATCTCTCTGTGAATGAATGGGCAGCCACTGATTATCTACTCCGTGAAACTAGAAAGCGCAAAAAGACTCAGCCTACCGGCCGAATACGTCAAGACACGTTGTCCATCTTCATTCGTTTCCACCTCACTTATCTCAAGATTGCAACACCGCAAAACACCTACGTCGCTCTTTCATTTTCTTTTTCGCCACGAAAGCACTGCACGGCCTTTTTTTTCTCTGAAAAAGGCCTCCTCCATCCTCGTAAAGCTCTTCTTTGTGTGAGTACGCTGGGAGAGTTTTAAAATTATTGAAGTTTGAGCAGCGGCACTATGAAGACAAGAAGCTGGCACGATGCTCCGCATTGAAATATGCGGAAGATTAACATAGGAAGAACGGTAGCGAAATTACGAGCGTAATGTAGAGCTACCACCAAAGCCTCACAAAGGACCCTTGTTTTACTTCAGCAACAACTCATCTTCGTGGATTCTTGTGTAGCTAGCTGCTCGTCTTAATTATTTCATTGCCACGGGAACCTTTAGGGCAGCTTTAAGCCAGAAATATAGCCACATCCGAGAAAAAAGTGGTTTGACCAGGAGCTTAGGGTAAGGCGGGGCAAAATAAGACGGGGGACAAAACGCGACATCTATCTTCCTGCCATCCCAAGCCAGCATCTTTCCTTGGTCTTTGTTATATCAATACAAGTTCCATCAATTATTTGTTCCTTCTCATAAAAAAAAGCTTTCTAGTTGTTCGAGGATTTCACGTGGGAAGGAGTGGGCGACTATGGTCGGTGATCGTAAAACGTGAAAAGGAGCAGAAATTCTGTTCGCTACAATGCTCAGAGCTGTGCGTGAAGGTGCTCTGGCCTCATTACGGCAAAGTACGTGTTTTTACGGTGGCTTTGTATTGCAACTACATGGTACCAGAAGTTTAGTTCTTTACGTAGCATGAGTTAAAGGGAAAATTTCTTTTAATTCGGGCACTCCAATGGGGTCAAATTAGACAAAACAGAACTTAGCAAGCAAAAAGAGTTCGCTAGTAAGCGATCCACCTATTCAAACGCATTATTCAAACGCATTCAAAAATTTTCGAGATGGCACTGCATTTAAGAGTATATGTACCGAACGAATGCCGATGGGTTCCTCTGAAAGGAACATGGAGGCCTCAAGGTGTCCTGTGATTGAGGGCTCGTATCTTCTTCTCGCAGTAAGAGACAACGAATTTCTGCGCGAGCAGGTCGAATGAATAAGGTGACTGTAGATATCCATGTAGGAAACGATATTGGAAAGCCAATCAGCTGGCATCAATTCGCTCGAATGAAACAAATATTGCCGAACGAGAACACGCACATAAAGTTGGGGTCATTTGGGGCATTTGTTTTGCTCACTCCAGAGCAAACTACGTGACAGGAAATCAACCTAAAGAAAACAAGGACAATTGGTAGCACACTCCGGGCCTATTATGTGCGACTGTTCCCTTCTACTTCTTCTTTTGGCAATGGTTATCTGGACCACTGAAACATTCATGTACTTTTTAGCTGTCATTGGGTCTCATTATACTATTCAAGCTAGGCCATACTGCGTCTGTACAGTCCTCATGCCGAAACCAACAACAATGCTGCAGGGACATTGAAAGTGCGCTTCTGCAGCGGTGAAGAGGCTTATAAATTGATCGAGCCAGCGGCATATACGCACACAACGATAGCGACTAGCGGAGTTTCTGCATAACGTAACGGCTAGCGCAGTAAAAAAACAATAAATATTCTCGGGGTGGCATTTCCGCAAGGGGTTCGGCAAAATAGTTTCTCGCACTATTCGTTCGAATGTAAGCATTTGCAATGCGAAAGAGCTTAGTACTATGTCTGAATCTTCATTTTGTGGCGTTTTCTCACATTTCCCTATGCACGCGTGTATTCAAAAACGTGTTTGCATTTTGCTTCGGCCTACGCGAAGCACCGCACTCACGATTCTTGAACTGAATCATGAATGCCATTTCCACTGAAATATTCGCATTGGAGGTACCTTTTTCTGCCTGGTTCAGCTGGTGCACGAATGTAAATAAACGAAAATAGGGAAACACGCGCATAGAACACAAAACTAAAATGATATAAGCTGCAAAAACACAAGTTCTGCTGTGTGCGGTCACCTAATTACCGCGAACGCGCCGACGCTTTCAGGAAGTCTATATAAAAAAAGAGAGAAAATGCAGAGCAGGTGGGAACCACAGCTGCATTTTTCATTAGGAGCCACATAGAAAATTTAAATTTCGCGTTATGCTGTTCCAGTGGTCACGTGCAACTTTACATGAATATGAAATCAGATAAAGACCTTTTTAAGAGGAATCAGACAAGCGCCGCAAAATGTTGCCAACTTCAAAAGCTTCACGACGTGGCAGCCCCGAAGAACGGCAAGAACAGACGTACACAATATAGATGCAATGAAGGGGAAGGTACGCATTCACCAAGCTGCTTTCGCAAAGACAAATAATAAATAAAACCACAGGTGCGCAGTAATAAAATATATCACTATTTTGAAAACACACCTGCCGTTCAAAATGGATGTGGAAGCGAAAATGTTAATGTTTTTTTATCAAGGACAGCCGAATGTAGCCGTTTTGATCTGTTATAGCAGGAGTGAAAGGAATGTTTGGATATTGCGGAAAATAATCAATATCGGTGCCGGAGAGCGCTTGTTATAAAGATTGTAAGTTATGGTTGTTTAGCTTGTAGTTTCCAGATACGCTTCGAGATAAAGGCGTTGGGAAAAAATCCTACGCAGTTACTGCTTGGCCGCGCAAGGCTATATCACAGCGAAGCTGGCCGATCGTCGTCGTCGTCGTCATCATCATCATCATTATCGTTATCATTATTTTCTTCTTCTTCTTCTTCTTCGTCTTCTTCCACGTGTCGTCGTGACGTCATACGTAATACAGCACGATGTCGAGGCCATACAAGGTTATGCTGATATAGCATCACTTGGTTGTTAGGCAATGTCATTTCAAGCTCATATTTCATGACAGGACACACATATTTCGTGATAGGAGAAACTCTGGCTCGCTTAAACAGTTTCACTGCTAAAGAAACGGTCCCTTTCAAATTCGACACTGTCGAGCAGTTCTTGCCACCAAATCCTCATCGTTTTTGCGGCGTTCATGCGGGTGCCTAGTGTGAATTCGAATTCAGCGCAGCAGAGGCGCAACCAAGAATACTACTACGATAACTGTTCGAAACAGATATAAATATATATTACGCTATCACTTACATGGGGCCCTTTATCCATTATCGAGAACATGGGGCCCATTATCCGAAACTCGTGGGTTTCGTCCCTACAGGTGACAGGGGCAGTTTTCGTCCACTTTAATCCCTTTCCACTAACGTCATTATTACTACACTACAGCTAAAAGAACTACCAGTATTTACCCTATGCCTTCCTTGGCCTCAGCGCCTGTTGAATTCGTTAAACGGAAAAATGGAACGTTCATGTTTACGGGAAAGCAATCATCCCAGTCGTGTGATTCACTTTGGCCTTTTCTTGTGCAAAACTCGTTCGCGTTTCATTGCATGCAACTAAATAACAATGAAACCTCAAATTTAACAGTGAAAGGACAGCGAGATTTGAAAACTTCAGAAAGGTTTGAGTAGCATTATTTCAATAGTGAAATTCTCTAGGGAACGAGACGAGCAACTGAAAACTTGAAGCCGCCAGGACTTGTCGAGAAGAACCTCTTTAACGATGATGAGCACCAACATTTCAAGCTGGGCTCGTTAGCAGACGTTTATACAAAATCAGACATACCTACGGAATCATAAATATGCTGGACTCGTTACGGAATACGAAGTAGTATCTCTTGTTCGCTACATCTCACATATGTAAATGGAAGCCTAACACTAGGGGTACATCACAAAAAAAGTAACAATTTCGCCGCAATCACGAAGCAATGAATGCGATAGCAAGAAACTGTAATGCTATACGAAGTGAGGCTCGCAGCTCCAGGAGCAATAAATACCGCAACGCGAAGAGCGTGGAGGCAGCTTGAAATTTCCAGCGCGTCCCTCGAGCTCAAAGGAAGCCGCTAAATGAACAAACAGAAGACGAGCGCGAACTATCATGTGAAGCACGCACGAAACGAACGCAGAGATATACATCGAACGAGCGCGAATAAGCTGTCACAATGGATACTCTCAGTTTGAACAGCGCTCCTGTTACAAAGGCGGCCGAAGCAGCGAAGGAAACTAGCGTGCTTCAAGTGTCGAGCAGTGACACTTGATGGTTCGCGCTCATCTTCTGTTTGTTCGTTTAGCGGCGTCCCTTGAGCTCGAGTGACTTTCGTACGCTCCCGTAATATCAGCGCGGACATCACGGTGAAAGCTCGAAACATCCCTCTTCCTCTCACCACGAGACAACCGCGCGAGCAGACAGCGGAAGGGCAAGGTTCTCCCTGCGCAAATATTCGAAGAAGCGAGCGAGCTGGCAGACGACTTTTAAATGCGCCCGTTGCGCTCCTCGCGCCATCTCGCTGGTAATGGAGAAGCGCTTATAAGCGCCCGCCGTCTCTGAGTCCTGCCAGCGGTAAAGGGTGTGTATATAAGGCTCGTCGGTAGCTCCCTGAAGGATCTGCTCTTTGTGGCGTAGTGGTTAGCGCCACGCGCTGCGGAGCGAGAGGTTGCTGGTTCGATTCCGCGCCTCGGAAGCATTTATCTGAATTATTTTTCTTTGGGACTTTTATACATATATATACATACTTATACATACACGGTGCATGACGGCGGCGGCGGCGGGGACGGCAAAAACCAGCCGAGACTGTCCATATAAGTGCTATCGCAATAAAGAAAGGGGGAGGGGGGAGTCACGCTCCTATATGAGAGAAATGGCGATGTCTCATATGTTCGTCCTTAAACGGGGAAACGTTCCTCCCTTCATGATAGAGAAAACGTTCTCCGTGGAGTTCGTCCCCCATTCAACGCAATACGGCTGCCACCAAGCCAGCTAAGCGAGCAGTAGGTAGGCCTACTGACTGCATCGATTCTCGGATACGAAAACCGAGTGCTACTGAACGCGTCAATTTTCTTCAAATCTGTGCATTGCATGGTTTCAAGAAGAACGATTATATGTAGTCATTTTAGAGCATTCACTTGGGCGCGCATATCTATTTATTTAAAGACGCATAATAGCGAGCGGTGTAATGACAGAACCATTTGTCTCCCGAAAGGCGCGAGCTACCGTTTACTTTACGGCTGTGGCACTGTCGCACATCCACTTATACTGGAGGTCGTCTGTCTACAAATTATAGATTCTCTGATGGTGTCGCCGTGCTAAGGAGTTGCGGCGGTTGCGGCGCGGTATGTAGTTTTCGCAGCTTTAGTGTTGCACTTTGTGCGGACGTGTACACTTGGATGAGATTGCCTGCGGCAAGACGACGGCGCGCTGTCCGCCTCTGCGTGAATGTGAGCTTAGAAGCGCACGTTTACTGAGGACGCTCAACCATGCGAAGATGAGTCGGCCGTATGGAGTCGCTATTTACCCCATCGCCTCACAGAGCGTTGTCAACATGTCAGTGCTGCGTACATCGTTAGCGCCGGGGATATGTCGCTAATTATGTGATGGCTCGATAAAGACAGCGAGCTTCGCTTGCAGTCGTTGGCTGAGGAGTATGTTGCGGAGCTCAGCTGTTTGAAAGGTGAGTGCCGTCTGGCTATTCGGGCGATGTGCAAGGTTCCTTTCGCGTAGCGGTCACTATACCAACGGTTCGCCTGCTGCTTTTATATTGTCGTATGATGTCATAGTCAACTGAGCTGGCCGGTTTTCCGATCATCTATCAACTTGGGCTATCATTATGACCCCCGTGGCACACCAATGATTGATGAGAAGCTGCGTAGCGATCCGAGTTAACATGTGTATATGAAAACTGTAAACAAAAATGACGGTATTACATAAGACACGACGCTCGATGCATCGTGAGCGGGCATTTAGTCGCGTGATTTGGCCGCAATGAACGAAGTCGGGCTCGTTAAATTGTCACTCTTGCGTAGGTCGTGTGAGTAACAGCCACTTGTCCGGCATGGGGATACGACTTGCCCATACCGGACATACTTGTTATATTTGGAAGTACCCATTTCACTTATAACAGCAGTCAAAAGCAGTCTACAGTAGAGCAGCATCAGTAGAGGCAGTAGCGCAAAACCTGCAGAAGGCAACAGGTAAAAAATCACGACACACACTGCTCAGCACTGCAAAACGATGTAGCCTGGCGTGCGTTAAAGGGAAACCGAGGAGGCCGAGGGAGATACGTTTCTTCATTTTTGACTGCCGCAAGAGGGTGCGACATGCAAAGCATGCCTAACATCAAGGGGCTTTAAGCATGCCCGGCGGAGGAATTCGCTGGCTCGAAAAAGAAACGAGGCCCGTTTCTCTCTTCATGCTCCGCTTCTTTACTTTTTTTTTTTTATCGTAGAACTATGGGCCATAACAGTGGAGGCCGTGGCTCTGCAGGGAGGTAATCCGATGCTAATAATGGTAGTTGAGCGGTAAGGACACACTTGAAAACCATGCACAGCACTGTTCGGCAAGTACGTAACATGATGAATGCTTTCGATATTTATTTGGTGGACTCTCTGAGATTCTAAAGAAAATACCTTTGATATAACGTCGTGACATCGTATGCCGGAACGTCGGGTTGTTTTATTATGTGGACAGTGTGGCTGGTAACTTGGGGGCAGGTTCTTCAAACAAAAGAAAATTGATGTCTGTGAGACATCGGAGCGATATCGTCGGTGCTTTTCTGCCCCGTATCCTGAGTATATCCAGCCAGTCGACAGCCTTTCTCCCTTTTCAATTTCTTCATTTGACTCTTGTCTGCTGATGACCTTGCTTTACAACAAGCCTTAAGGACATGCCGGGGCACTAAACCCGTCTACGCGTTGCCTTAAACAATGGAGTTCTTTCCCCAATTTAACAAATATAATCACGTAATTTTTAACGGACCTCAGTGTGATGTTTTGCTCACTTTCAATGGACACAGCGTCGTCAACAATGGTATAAGTGTGTCATCCCCGATGTTGTGCCTTTGTAGGAGAATCGAAATCCGTGTATACATTTTAAACTCGTTTTTGCTTTCTCTCGCCTATGTCTACTCTGCAAGACAATCCCGACTCATCTTTTTCTTCCATTTTCTCTATGTTTGTCGCAAACTCAGCTTTGAAAAACTAGAATTCCGCGAAGATTTGATCACTGCCCAGCACTGACGACCGTAAAAACACAATTGAACTAAAATGCGTGCCGAATCAGAAATGCGATTACGTGAAGGCATGACTGGTTATAAATTAGAATACTTCGATCATCGACAAAAATAAGGAAAAAAGAAAATTTGTTCTCTTCGAAATTAGAAAAGTCTGCGAGGTTATTCTTTGGAGTACCATTCCAATCCTGATGCTATGAATGGTGTCTTCTTCTACATTAGCTTTTACACAACAAGTGAGAAAACATCTCTGTGTGATCAATGTACTGGGAGCTCAAGTATGTCTTTCATGTATGCTGCAGCAGACACCTGGGTTACAGAGCTCAGAACATTGTTGCAAGTCCTGTGACCAAGGCACTACTCCTCAGTTGAAGTAGACACTACAGCGTTACGGTGCAAGACATTCTTTGTATTGAAGGCACAAATGTGTGTAAAAATCTAATAATTTCATTATCTGAACAGCCCTTAAGAAGCAAAGAAAGGGTGCCACTAAAGCTGTGCCGTCACCATTGTTCTGATGAAAAGGCACGGGAATTAAAACAACGAAAGACCAGACCTAGTCAAGTCCCGCGGTGTCGGCCTGTTCCTTTAGAAATCAATTTACTGAGGCAGTGACCGAGAAGTGGTGGGAGCAGATTGCGCACACACTGAGCGCTCCAAGGAGGTCGACCACGCTGAGGCGCTTGTCGGGCCGCTTTCCATCCGAAGCCTGGGCTAAGTGCTTTGCTATCAACCTTGCAACGCGTCTTGTAGAGTGCGAAATGGATAAAAGGGCGACTGTAATATCACTTCACGCACGCCACATAAAGGGGTCTAGGTCTTATTTCGTGCGGGGAAGATTCGCAGATTCGCAGAACAGTCACTGGCCCACGCTGCCGCAATGTTACCTTTGTTACTTAACTATTGTGTATATATATATATATATATATATATATATATATATATATATATATATATATATATATATATATATATATATATATATATATATATATATATACAGTATATGCAAAATAGCTTGGGTTGCCGCTAGTTTATAACAGAATTGACGATAAGAGGCGCATCGTCAATTCTGTTATATATATTGTCACGAAGATAAGCAGTAGACGATCGGCCGGAGAGGACAGCCTTCTTTAATGGCGGTCAGCACCAAAAGAACGCTCGCACAACTGCGCTCTTCGTCTTCTCTCTGCTCGAGATCGGTGCCTGTAGTGGGGAGCTTGCTTCTCAAAACTTGCTCCGCGGTGGGCACTTTGCTTGGCGTCATTACTCCCCGCTGTGAAAAGCGACCGGCCCGGTCGCCGACGGGGCTGATGCAAATGAAACAGAGGGCAGGGAAAAATATGGTCAGATGACTTATTCACGGGCGTAGTACGGCTTGATACGCACAACGTGAACAATTTCTGGTCGGGGCCGCCGTCGGCTCATGCTTGTAGCAGACTTTTCAGGAACGACTTAGTAGTTCACGTCGCTGAGGCGCTTTGTTATCCTGTAGGGACCGAAATATCTGCGCAGCAGTTTCTCGGAGAGACCCTGCTGCCGGATGGGCGTCCATGCCCAGACGTAGTCCCCAGGTTCATACTGAATTTCTCTTCGGCCGCTGTTGTATCGGCGGGCATCGGCACTTTGCTGGTTACGGATTCGGTTTCGAGCGAGCTGTCGAGCTTCTTTGGCCTTCTGGACGATTTCGTCAGCATTCTCACTTCTCGCTGTTCCGGTGTCGACTGGTAGCATCGCGTCTAAGGGGGTTGTGACACGACGTCCATAAACGAGTTCAAATGGTGTGAAACGGGTAGTTTCCTGCACAGCTGTGTTATATGCGAATGTCACATATGGGAGGATTTGGTCCCACGTCTTGTGCTCTATGTCGACGTACATCGACAGCATATCGGCCATTGTCCTGTTGAGGCGTTACGTTAAACCATTTGTTTGTGGGTGATAGGCCGTGGTTTTCCGGTGGCTGGTGTTAGTAAGCGTGACGATCTGCTTGATTAAGTCAACAGCAAACGCTGTGCCTCGATCAGTGATCAAGACGGAAGGGGCGCCATGACGTAACAGAATTTCGTGCATAAAAAACGTGGCGACTTCGGCAGCGGATCCGCGGGCTAAGATCTTGGTTTCTGCGTACCGCGTCAGGTAATCAGTTGCGACGACTATCCACTTGTTTCCTGCAGACGACGTGGGAAAGGGACCGAGGAGATCCATTCCGATCTGCTGAAACGGTGCTGCGGGGGGTTCCAAAGGTTGCAAATGTCCAGCAGGTTTTAAAGGTGGAATCTTTCGTCGCTGACAGTCACGACAGCTTCTCACGTAGCGCTGAACGGAGGAGAATAGCTGCGGCCAATAGTATTTCTGGCGAAATAACGAAAGGGAAGTTGACGTTCCACGTGACGCCTCCTGGCAAGAAAGTGTGTTCCACACACGCCGCCTTGGCAACGAGTGGCGCTGCCTAACATTCCCAGGATCATACTTACATAAATACCCAATAAAGTGGACGGAGGGACGACCGCCTTCGTAGCTCAGTTGGTAGAGCATTGGACGCGTCATCCGAAGGTCGTGGGTTCGGGTCCCACCGAAGGTAGGTTTGTCTTTTCGTCCACTTTAATTCCTTTCTACTTTCTCCACAATTACAATACCACAAGTAACTTCCCCTATGCTTTCCTAGGCTTCATTATCTGTTTGCTCACTAAGTTGTCCCTGATGGGTTATATAATTCAAGGTCTTCACACTCGGCCTCTGTTCCGCACCTGCCACATTCCAACGAATGATGGACACTGTTCTATATGGACTGAAATGGCAGACATGCTTAGTGTACTTGGACGACGTCGTGGTATTTTCGAGAACGTTTGACGAACATCTAGATCGCCTACAGGATGTGCCCCTTGCGATCAGAAAGGCAAATCTGACTATTAAGCCAGAAAAATGCCACTTTGGCTTTCAGGAGTTAAAGTTTCTCGGACACGTCGTTAGTTCCCACGGTGTTCGACCAGACCCCGAGAAACTGGCTGCCGTCGCAGAGTTTCCCCGTCCCGCAGACAAGAAGGCAGTCCAACGTTTCCTAGGTCTGTGCGCGTACTACCGCCGTTTTGTCGAAGGTTTTTCAAAGCTCGCCGGACCATAAACAAGACTAACACGCCTAGGTGTACCCTTCAACTGGACCGAAGAACGACGGGAAGCCTTCACGGAGTTGCGCCGGCGCCTGCAAACCGCCCCTGTACTCGCGCATTTCTACAAGGAGGCTACCACTGAAATCCACACAGATGCCAGCAATGTCGGCCTCGGCGATATTCTCGTTCAGTGACAAGACGGCTAATTTTTGCCTTTCATGCTAATTTTCCCTTTCATAAGAGTTGAGACACCGCAGTGTGCTCTATAAAAACTCCTACCACTGTGGGAATTTTTTTTCTTTGGTAAGCGCGTTTGTAACCTTGTAAGAGATGACTTCCAGCTAGCACGTAAACTGGGCCCGTATTCAAAAAAATAACGTACCATAAAAATGTTGATGCTAAGAGAAAATATCAGCCAATCCTGATGCTGGATCGTATTATTAGAGAAGTCGGTCGGCCAGTGATGAAAAAGCACTTATGAAAGCAAAGTTTTGTGAATTCGGCCCCTGGGTAGTACGATTAAAGCGTATTGTTTCTGATGTGGTAAAGGCTTTCAATGTTTAGTACAGTAATGCAATAAAACCAGGACCAGCATATGCGGAAAGGTGCTGTTAGGTTTGGCGAAGGACTGTTCAAGTCGGCGCACTAATCGCCTTAGGCACGCACGGGCAAACTTCGTGGACAATGGCCGTGTTTGCGCGGCATGTGCCTTTGCCTATACGCCGGAGCGCAAGAAACATCTTGGGAGTCACCTTTCTTTTTCTCGCGTAGTAAAGTTGTTTGCGCAATGACCCAGCTAACGACTCTCCTTGCTTGTGGCAAAGCGTACGTGCGTCATGAGGACGCAAGCATGTAGAAGGCCGTCTCAACCGCTAATTGCTGCGATTGTCTGTTCGAACGAAAAAAGTCTACGTCAAGGCAGTTTCGTAAGGATGCCAAGTTCGTTGTTCATGTAATGTTGGTACATAATTTTGCATGGCGTATCATTGGCCAGAAAGGTGGGACAGAGTTGGTGAGTGAGGAATGCTACTTAGGAAAAAAAAAAAGATCGCCAAGTTTAGGAGTACAAGTAATAATGGATGTTCGCGCGAGACAGAAAGAGCGGATTGGTGATGATGAATGTGGGTCGGTTAGGAAAGGACGCTAATTTCTGCAGCCCATGTAGAGAGCACGGCTAAGCGTCCGTGGGGGTAGGGGAGAGGGACTGAAAGAGATAGAGAGGAGAGAAAGGCCGTAGTGGAAGGCTCCGGAAATTTAGACCACCTGGGGTTCTTTAACGTGCACTGACAACGCACAGTACACGGGCCTCTGACATATTCGCCTCCATCGAAAATGTGACTGCCGCGGCCGGGGAAGAGCGGATTCCATTCAATAATGGTTGATCCGTAGTATTTATTGAACGAGGGAAGTTGAAGAACCCTTGTGGGCCACAACAAATGGAGGCGTGTACCTGAAGCAGCAGACACGTTCCAGGAAAGCTACTTTTCCTGGGGACATATTTACATGAGTTATTAAAAAGCATAAAACACGAAACTTGAGGTGTTGCGGCCCGACTCTACAAGCGCAAGAAAGACGTTGTGATATTCGCTCGATGAGCGCAAGCTTCGTATCCTCTCTGGCTAGCGTTATACTTAAGTACAGTAAGTACATTTTAAAATTCAGTTTTGTTTGCTAATTACGTCCAGGATTTCGGAGCAGGCACACATGACCTAGCCACGCGGCAGTGGCCAAACCAGCCAGAGTTCCAAATTAAATGAGAAGCATAGAAGGCAGATATTGAGAGAAGGAAGAATGTTTAATAAAACTCCATCGTCATCATCATCGTCATCATCATCAGCCCATCTTATGTCCACGGCAGGACGACGGCCTCTCCCAATGCTCTCCATCCTTTTCTGAGCTGTGCCACCTGATTCCATTTGATGCCTGCGAATTTCTTAATTTCGTCACTCCATCCTACTCTCTGTCGTCCACGGTTGTGCTTACCCTTTCTTGGTATTCATTCCGTCGTTCTAACTGTCCATCGGTTGTCTAGTCTTCTCATCACGTGAGCTCCTGCCCATGTCCATTTTTTCTTCTTTACTTCGACTATTATATCAGCTACTCATGTCTGTTACCTAACCCACTCGGCTCTCTTCCTATCACTTAGAGTAACGCCTATCATTTTTCGTTCCATCGCCCGCTGTGTGGCTCTTAACTTCCTTTCTAGCTTTGTAATTCTGCAAGTTTCCGCCCCATATGTCAGTACTGGCAAAATACAGTGATTATATAACTTCTGCATGAGTGATAATGGTAAGTTTCTGTTCATGAGTTGGGAATGTCTCCCGTATGTGGGCCATCCCATGTTTATTCTACGGTGTATTTCTTTTACATGAGTAGAAAGAGAGAGAGAGAGAGAGAGAGAGAGAGATTTTACATGAGTATAGGTTCTACTGTGAGTAGCTGTCCTAGATAAGTGTATTCTTGTACGACTTCTAATGTCTGGTTTTCGATTGTGAAGGCACGTTTTTTCTTGTGGCTGTCTAAGAGAGAATCGCTGTAACATTTCTCTCAAACTACAGTAGCGTGCTACAAACAGTGCGGGTTCCCAGGAGAGTTGAATACTTTGCAACAAATATAGGCATAGAATACGGAGGCGGCAAAGGCACGCGTGTCCCCACCCCCACGGCCTTGCCGAAGTGGGCGTTGCCTCCTCCGGTAATGTTCGGTGTTCACCCCCCTTCCCCTTACAACCGACGAAATTTAATGCCTGAGCATAGCTCAGGACAAGAGGAAAGGAGATGGCGTATTACATATAAAAACAGTTGAACAATTTGACGTGAAAACAAAAGAAAACGAAGTCGTGCAGAAAAAAAATCGTTCCACGTGCAACTCATGTTGTATTTCTGCGCCCCGAAAGCCCGCGGCACCTCAAGCACGTCGGCTGCCAGCACGCATGGCGAAAAGAGCACCCATTTATCTGAAAGCTTCACAAAATCCCCTAATGAGCAAACAAATGAGAGCGATAGCGCCCACGTGGAGTGGCACCCATCAAAAGACGCCCGGCCGAGTTGTACATCTTCGGACGATGCCAACGGGTTCGCGTGCCCACAAAAGCGATTAACTCTTGTTTACGCTGGGCCATCGGTCTGCGCTTTGCACAGGCGGTGTGCAAAAAGAAAGCATACTTGCCTTGTTTGTTGCTTCCGTTGCACCATTTACTTTTTCTGTATATATATATATATATATATATATATATATATATATATATATATATATATATATGGGACAACTGGAATCAAAATTTATCTCTCAATCCCCCCTAAGACCAATTTTGTACAAGAGATATATAGGATGATATCTTCATTGTCTGGACACACAGCGAGGATGAACTGATAAAATTTATAAGCACCTACAACTATTAAGTGAATATTAAGTTTACCCATTCCTACTCTCGAACAAATATAAACTTCCTGGACGTGACTGTGAAAATTGAAAACGGCCGACTATCAACAAAACTGTATCGGAAACCTACCGATCGACAACAATATCTTCACTACCACAGCGACCACCCACGCCATTGTGAGAACAACATTCCGTACAGCCAAGCACACCGTTTCAAACGGATCTCCTCAAAAGATTTTGGCTCGGCCGCCCTAAGTCTAAAAACCGTCCTTCACAAGCAAAAATATCCAACACGTGTTGTCGACGACGCCATCCAGAGGGCCAAAACACTGAACCGACAAGACCTCATTTCGAACCGTCCGCACAACGCGACTTTCAACGTAAAAACCTGTGCTTAACTTACAGCACGAATTTCCCTAATGTAAACAAAATCCTAAGGCGGCACTACAACATTATAGAACAAAGCGAGCGACTTAAGCGTGCATTTCCATCCGCGCCCTGTGTTACCTACAGACGATCACGTAACCTCAGGGATGCGCTTGTGATCTCGCGATTAAATACATCACGGCCACACAACGGATGCAGGCCATGCTTGAAACCAAGGTGTCTTGTCTGTAAGGCAATGCAGCAGACGAGCACTGCCAACAGCTCCCAATCACAGTACTCTGTGAAAATTCGCGGTAATTCAACATGCGATTCCTCGAATGTTATCTGCCTGCTGGAGTGTACTATATGTAGAATGCAGTACATAGGTCAAACAGAAACCTCATTAAGGCTCCGCTTCTACAACCCCAAGGCGCATGCCATATCCATTCCAAATCTACCTCTCTCGAAAATCTAATCCTCCCAAATCATTCATTCGATAAACTAACAGTGACACTATTAGAAACGGGCTTCCAGTCAAAGCGAGAACGTGAGCAACGAGAATCATATCGAATATACCTGTTCAAAACAATCGATAAAGGTATAAATGAAAACCCGGGGACCATCGCAATAATAAAATCACTGGCAAGCCGATGGCAATCGGCTTCTTCGTCTTCTCTCTCTCTCTCTCTCTACGTTCGCCGTAATCAACTTCTCAGAACAACTCCATTGCGGACACAGAAAAAGAAAAATTACGAACATTCGAAGTGTACTAGCCGCGCTTCACGTCATGAGGCATAATGCTACTCAGCAAAGCGAGTGTAGTGTGCGGAGCAGTATCACTCGGCGCCACGAGACGCTTTGCTGGTGAGTATGCCACCGAATAAGAGCGCAAGATTTCACGGGTTATTACCTGCGAAAACCAGTTACGGTCGCCAGGCACGCCTCGAATTGAAGGACTTGGGGTCAATTGTGAGCACCTGGAACCAAGTCAGGGCGCTTATTTTCTTCTTTTAACAGCGAGGCTGTTTAATCCAGCCGTAATTTGCGCGTCCGTATCAAGGAAAGCGAGCCGCGCCGTAGCTACGGCAACCAGCGACACCACAGTTGCAGCGGCACAATGTATTGCCGCGTCTCGCAACCGTGACTTCATGAAGAAGAAGAGGAGGAAGATGACGACAACGATGCTATTGCTGTTGTTGAAGAAGAGGAGGACTACAGTATTGATGATGATGAAGTAGAAGCAGAAGAAGAATACCCGGACTAGCCAAGTGCCCATCACCGTCGATGCTTCGCGAGCCCTGGGCCACTTGTGCAAGCTGCGCTAAATTCTTTAGGAGCTCTATTTCATTAATACTATTTTTGGATGATACCTTTTACCTTCCGGTTCCCGTGAAACCCCTACCAACGAGATTCTACTGCAAGGCCACTGACAGTCGCTTCGTGGTCACTGAGGTACACGTTGTGATGGCTTCCGCGACCACTTCCACTATACTCGTGGTCAAAACAAAATGCGAACACTACCTTTACCAGGTTGTTAGCTAACGCGTAACGTTGTAACGTACTTATTCTATGCGCATGATGTTTTGCCGTTGGATTATTTTACGGGACAGCTGCGGGCTGGAAACCACCGTAAACATCGCTTGTATCCCTAGTACGGCGCCCAGCAACTTCTTTGTCATAGGGACATCGTTAAAGCCGCTCTGATAAAAAATGTTTAGTATAAAACATGACTAGTCAGTAGGGGTGAGGACGGCATGGTTATTGTTCCTGTATTCCATCTTGAATCATCTTTCACGACATGCTGTAGGATCTCCACCCCTCAGCAGTCCGTCTGTCTCGTTCTACCTGGCATTTAAATTTGAGCCTTACATCCCGATTGCCTGACTACCATAGAGCTGTATAACGAACGGATATGTGGTTAGTCATCTAGAATTGTGTCTTTTTCAAAGTCTTCTCTCTGCATAAATCACCTATACCGGGGACTGATGGCTAAATCGAAAATTTTGAATTGAATAAAGTTATGTGCGGGGGAAAGATAAAGAAATAGATTCTCAGAAGACATAATGGTATGTGAAGATTATTTCCTCAACTTTATCGTCAATACGTGTCAACGCTACAGAACTTGTAGGCAGGCCACGTATGACGTTTCAGTATGTTTTGTCAGCTTTTCCTTAACGAGCTTACATTGAGGCAATAGCTATTTATCCATGCATTCCAGCGCGGATGTTAGGCTGGCGCTGAATCTTTTTATTTAAAAATAACGAACTTTGATGTCCTGCTTTAGGTAACCGGAGATGATTTCTCGTTGCATCAGATGAATTATGATGAAAAACAAAGCGATTATATCCATATTACTGGTATTTTGATTACACGTTTTCTCGCTGTTCTTATTTTGTTGTTTTCTATCCATCACTATACACTTGCGCAGTCTTTCGTAAGGTGCAGCAGCTGGCCTTAGGAAGCGCCGTGATGTAGCCACACGGCGGCATGAAAGAAACTGCCGTCCTGAGCTCAGTAGTTATTTTATGTCTGCTACATGGTCATGGGCTTGCCGAACTATCTCAAATGAGTACCGTATTCTTTTTTGTTTGAGATGATTTCAGACTTTGCCGATAGTGTTTCTGATTTCATCACAGTATCTAAATATTGTCGTCCATCGGCTTCACCTTTCTTCCCTGAGCTCCCTTTGTTTAATCTTTGTAAAATTACCAGTGATCTTTCTTATGCATCACTTGTGCTTTTTAGCTCTCCTGCAAGCGAGTAGCGCATGCGTAGTAAATTTTGAATGTAACAAAATTGAATATACATGCTTCTTTCCCTACGGCATTCTACAATGCTTCTTTGGACTTCTGTGGGACGAAACAACCAGTTCGCTCTACGCATTATTACTGCGGGCAATGAATGCAACACGCTACAAATGATATCCGAGCTGGCTTTGTATTCTATCGGCTAGGTAAGGCTTCACAAATGATTACTAGAGCGGGCACTCGAAATGCTGCTCCCAAAAGCTTTTAATTTTCGATATACTGCGAGAAGTGTGCATAGATTTGGTTTGATATTTGTCAAAAAAAGGGGGTCCCGTACAAGCGAAGATTATATTACCAGGACTTCCGCATGCTGCATAATAGTGATGCATGAGCTAACCTTTAGAAGCATTAGATCGGCTCCTTTAGTAGTTTACACACGCGACTTTAGCAGTTTACACTTTCATCAAATAATTAATTTCTGATAGTGTAGTTACCGTACACTGAAATGCGCTGAACGCTGGAAAATTTACTATGTAGTCAGAGTGAGAAACTTGTGAGAAGCTGGTGAAGTTTTACGCTTAAGAACTGTGTGGCTAAGAAAAAAAAATGAGGTTGACCTCGAGCTGTTTCGTTGAAAGAATTGCTGAAAACACAAAACTTCCGTAGCAGCACGACTCGACATGCACAAAAAGCACGAGAGCTGACTCGTCTGACAAGCCTGTGTTGTTTTCGCTTTTACAGTATTCTCTCCAGGCTGGATACAATGCCACAATCTAACTGTGAAACCGCAACTGTTGGTGGAGCGGTTGTTGTAAGCTCTCTTGTATGGATCAAATTCAGAGCCTGCTTAATGGACCTGAGCAAGGCCTATTATTGGGTTCATCTGTTATTCACAAAGAAGGATGAAACAAAAATTGGGACGCCCTTATAGATGTACAGACCAAAATTCATCAGAATTATGCTATTTACCCGCTATTTTGCACCTTTAAGAACTCGGCCATCGCATATTAAGTGTGTGTATGAGCGGTAATGAATTCTTAAAGTAACCTGCATTGCAACGCTCGGGCGATGTTGCGGAGTTTCAAAATGACAAAAAAATATTTGTATCCTGCTTTTCTGGGCTTCTAGGAATACAAAGCCTTTTGTGTCGCATTCACACGCAGTGAAAGGAACCATCCACAAAGACAACCAGCCACAAAGACCCTCTTCTCGTAGAACCTGGCTTTCAAAAAATATAATAGAAAGGTAGAACTTTCTGTTAACTACATGATTGCCTGTGACAAACATGTCTTCGCCGACCACAGCAACGATATCTTCGTTGTCAGACTTGCCAGCATGGTGAAAACTAAAAAAATATTCAGGGCAACTTCTCCCTCTACCCTCCATTACATTGTTCTTTATTATCCATTGGAGTACAGTGGGAAATGCACGTACATTGGGCTCTTACTTCTTGTTCTTTTATTCTTGTTCTTGTTCTTGTACTTCTTGTTCTTGTAAACGCGGAAGGTGTGCAACCTGATCCCGACAAAGTGCGCGTCGTCCAGAATTTCCCCATACCAAAGTCCACCAAAGATGTTCGAAGCTTTGTCGGCCTGTGTTCTTATTTCCGCCGCTTCGTCAGGAACTTCGCCGACATTGCCCGTCCGCTCACGCACCTCCTGAAGAAGGACGTATCATTTTCTTGGGGACCTGAACAGGATGATGCGTTTCGCGCCCTCATCAAATTGCTTACGTCACCACCAGTCCTGGCCCACTTTGATCCCTCGGCTCCCACAGAAGTTCGCACCGACGCCAGCGGCCATGGCATCGGCGCTGTTCTCGCCCAGCTGCAGGGCGGTCAAAATCGTGTCATCGCTTATGCCAGCCGCCTCCTCTCCTCATCAGAACGCAAGTTTTCAATCACCGAGCGCGAATGCCTCGCCTTAGTATGGGCAATTGGAAAATTCCGACCGTATTTGTTTGGGCGTAGCTTTTCGGTCATTACGGACCATCATGCACTATGCTGGTTGTCCTCCCTAAAAGATCCTACTGGCCGACTTGGTCGCTGGGCCTTGAAGTTGCAAGAATACAGCTTTGACGTCATTTACAAGTCTGGCCGCATGCACCAGGATGCTGACTGCCTATCTCGTCATCCCGTGGATTCCCCAGACTCGGAAGCGCATGATTCCGACACCTGTGTCCTGTCCATATCAGGCATCGCCGATATACGCAGCGAACAACTCGCCGATGCACGTTTGAGGTCCATTATCCATCGCCTGCGCTCTCAACAACCTGACCCCTCGCTTCGTTTATTCGTGCTTCATGATGGCATTCTGTACAGACGCAACACCAGCTCCGACGGCCCAGAGCTTCTACTTGTTGTTCCTGACGCACTTCGTTCTACGGTCCTTGAACAACTACACGACGCACCCACCGCGGGACACCTCGGCGCCACTCGCACGTACCATCGCGTACGGCGCCGTTTCTTCTGGCCGGGCCTTCTCCGTTATGTGCGCCGATACGTTGCTGCTTGCGAATCCTGTCAACGCCGCAAGCAACCGTCATTGTTACCAGCCGGCCCACTCCAGCCTATAGACATTCCAACTGTCCCATTCTACCGCGTCGGACTCGATCTCATTGGGCCATTTCCACCTTCACAAATGGGCAACAAGTGGATTGCCGTCGCCACCGACTACGCGACGCGGTATGCTATAACGCGGGCCCTACCTACAAGTTGTGCCACCGACGTCGCCGACTTCCTGCTTCACGACGTTATCCTGCATCACGGCGCCCCGCGACAGCTCCTGACCGACCGTGGTCGTGCCTTTCTTTCAAAAGTCGTCGACGACATTCTTCGTTCCTGTTCAACGCGTCACAAGCTGACCACTGCCTACCATCCGCAAACGAATGGACTAACGGAGCGCCTCAATCGCACCCTTACAACAATGCTATCCATGTATGTTTCCGCAGACCACCGCGACTGGGATAGCACTTTACCTTATGTGACGTTCGCGTACAACTCGTCACGCCATGATACAGCTGGCTTCTCTCCCTTCTATCTCTTGTTTGGCCGTCATCCAACGCTACCCTTTGAGACTCTGTTGCCGGCAGCGCCCGACGGGACCACGGAGTATGCTCGCGATGTCGCTGCTCGGGCTCAAACGGCCCGCCACATCGCACGGAATCGTCTTTCTCTCTCGCAGCTGTCCCAGAAGGCCCGGTACGATACCCGCCACAGAGAAGTTCACTACTCTCCCGGCTCTTTGGTCCTCCTCTGGACGCCTTCACGCCACGTCGGCCTGTCATCGAAGTTTCTTTCTCGTTATTCCGGACCATACAAAGTTCTCCGCCAACTCACGGAAGTCACATATCAGATCGCGCCGTTGGACAGTACCTCATCGTCTTCCGTAGCAGGCAGTGATGTTGTACACGTTTCCCGCCTTAAGCCGTACTTCTCTGGCCACGACACCGCTTTAGCTTGAGCGCCGGGACGGCGCTCCGACCGCCGGGGGTTGTATGTTACGAAGCATTCCTGCTCGGCGAAGTGGCGCCATACTTCACGTGGCAGTGTGCGAAGATAAGTGACGAAGACGACGACTGGGCGACCGCTCGTGCGGTTGCTGGCTTTGCTGCTGTTCGTCCATCTTGGCTGCAACGGCCGCTACCTGTATAAATATAATCTATAAATACATTCTTTCACCGTTCTTGCTGGTGAGCACTCTGTTCCTGCACGTGGCAGTATGATAGAAGGAGAAGTTCGCACACAGAAGCTGGGCCGGCTAGTCCTTGCTTCTTGAGAATAGGGGGAGGGGGCACACTGGACAGATTTTGTTGTGGGATGCAACTTATAGGACAGCAGTAACTCCAGTCTTAGAGAAACTCAAAATGCCGATAGTATTCTCGACGTAGAACAAAAAAAAATCCTTTCTTATGCGTGTGACACACGATTTTATATTAGTGAAACGGCGATAGACGTCTGGTGATGCGCGACAAAAAAAATAAAAAAATAAACGCCACTAATAAGCACAACACTGACCATCAACATGTCTGTGTTGTTAAATTGGTCGTTCTGACTTCACTTCACACGAATTAGATTAGCGTTTTGATATCGTGTACCGTATTAAGGACACTGTAGTTAGAAGTATCAGTACAATTATTTGCAAACTGGTAACAATTGTTCTTCACTGAAACACATTATTTTATACATTTTCTGTCGCGGTACAGCGCATTGCTTCTTGCAAACGCGTCTGTTGGTGGACGACACTTGAGAACATTGAATATATGTAGTGGGAAGTGAATAGTCAATTTTTGGACCGAATAAAATACGATTAAAATAGCGGCAGAATGAGGCCGATCTAATCTGCTAGAATATACATGTCGAATAATTTCCCAATGTAGATCTGCTTTCTTAACAATTAGTGCAATTCGATGCTTACGTCCGTGTATTAATAACTTCGGCATTAAAGGCGAAGATACAAAATCTAGAGCAAGTAAGCATACTCTTCGTATCCACAGCACTGTCCAGGAGAAAGCGAACTGTCGTTATATAGCCTGTGTGATCACGCTGCACGAGTGAAGTAGCCTGCCACGCTATACACTAAGATTTACGTTACACGCTTTTAATATTGCGGTGGAGTAAAGCTTTTCAAGCATTATGCCGTGATTTAGTGTTTATTTCGGTGCGATTAACATTTCCAAATACTTCTAAAGTAACCTAAAGCATTCCGTTTTAAGAACGACCGCTTCTAAATTCCAAGGTTAAATCAAATATGATGGCATAGAATGATATCTGAAATTTCGTACATTCTAACATCTATACTGCTAAAACCGAGAGCGACATGACAGCTACCGTAGCAACAAAGTACGATAACTTCCTTCGCCTCGACATGTACATATAACTGAGAAACAAACCGCTTTGAACTACTAAAAAAAAAAAAAAAGACAGATTCCACTTCTAAAGCATGTTCTCGAAACAAGTTATTTCTGTGAAATACTGTTCCTGTTCTGGTCTCTTCTAACTTGAGTGTTGTAGAGAGGTTGAGGTATATCATCTCGGCTGCTCCGTTTTACTGCGATCCACATAAATAAATAAATAAATAAATAAATAAATAAATAAATAAATAAATAAATAAATAAATAAATAATAACAAGATCTTGTCTATTTCTTTTACGTGAAATGCATTGTTTCTTATTAAAGGCAAAATGCCGTATTTATGGAAATAAACAGAGTAAAACACTGACTCATCATTAAGCAAAGTTGTACTATTATGCCTATTTGCTCTTATATGAAAAAACATACCAGCAAGAAACAGTGTACTGTGAACCATCTGCGGCGCTTGCCAGAAATGGAAACCTCAAACCATGTCGTACTACCCAAACTGCCCAAAATGTTGCTATGTAGTAGTTTTCTGGTGCGTTTTCCGTAAATTCTAGTAGTTTTCTGTCAATGCTTCACTTTACACTGTAAAGTCTAAAGTGAAGGCACCGTCATCTGTAATAACTGATGATGGTGCCTTCATACCTAGACATGTTTGATTCAAGAAATTGCGCAGATCGTTGACATCGTCAACCTGTCTGGCGACATGCAAAGTGGAAAAGAAAGCGCACCATCCTCCGAACTGCTTCATCCATAGAATCACGACAGTATGTTTTCCGAGGCTTCTCCATGTACAAAGAGGTGCTAGAGTGTCGCATCAAGTCCACAAGTTCTCGGGAAGTGGAACTTTGTAGTGAGTAGGAATTTTTCTAGGAGAAATGTCGCAGAAGCCAACTTTCCCTTAAGGGGGCAGTCGAAACATGGGCACCTGCGTGACTACCAGGCCTATAACTGCTCATTCCCTAAAGGGGATACATTACAATTTGAAATGATCAACGCCTGTGACGATGACGACTCTTAGACTCTGCTGACGCTGAATGGTCAGTCAAAGCTTCTTCGTGTGCGTCTGTTCGCGCACAGTGCGAAATTCTTCCCTCCCCTTCATCCTTCAACCCAATTTCCCTTTCCCCAGTGCAGGAAGAAGCCTGAGTATTATTCCCCTTTTCTCCTTATGTTTTCGCTTTCTCTTTGTTGACAAGATGAGGCTGATATAGCAATATCACATCGTAACGTAACCATAAAGTGAAATTCACGTAACAGATGGAAACCACGAGGCACGACTTTGTCGGACAAATTCATGAAGCCTGAATACCTCAGAAGCAAGACTGCAATGACACTATTTTCATTCGGAAAAAGCAACGCTGTTTGCTTGCTCAAAGGCAGGAAGATATCGAGGTGCTACATGTAACGCAACATATCGCTTTCCATTAACGCGTCTTATGATGAATCGACCGAAAGAATGCCGTCGCTGTGCTCACCCACAGCCTTGCAAAGCGCGCGGCATTTCGTCTTGTGCGAGCGTCCTTTTCATTTGGGGGCGTTTACTCGAAAAGTCTATGTGGTGGCGTAAATTCGTTCTTTTCGAATCGCTTCCTCCAAGCACGTATAAGATGCTTCCGACGGCTGCGTTGCCCAGCATTTTCGCATTCCGGAGAACTACATCCACAGGGAAACTCAATATCGGCTTCATTCCACATTCCACTTACTTGAACAAAAGTTCAAAGCTTCTCGATACTCTATTGCAGTTTCAAGGCTTACTTTATTTAATTCTTACTTCCTTGCAAGCACTGTAAGATCGACGGTTTGTAGGTTGGCGATAAAATAAATAAAGTTGGAAAGAGTGAATGGTGCTGTTGGTGGAGGTGCATATTCAAAGAGAAAGAGTACCTATGGCGGGGTAAGCCTTAACCTCCGAAACCTGTAATATTATAGAATCGTTGATAAGTTACTGTCCTGCCGTCTATTTATCCAGGGAATAAACATTTCTGTTTTGCATACACGCTCTCAAAACGTATCGTTTTTATTTGTTGAACTGAAGACGTTGAGATGAAGTTATTTATGGACATGACCCTGTTTTCCTCTAGTAATGAAAAGTTATGAGCGTAATAACGTTCAATACGCGGTTTATGGCGTCGTTTATGCATGCGAGGAAACATATCCGTAAATTCTGAAAGGAAAGCAGCGGGAAAATGAGAAAAAAAGAGCAGAAGGGGAAAGGAATTAGACTGCTGGCGAAGACAACAAAAGTCTCACTTCCTTTCGCGTTGAGGATGCACTCGTCTGTTACGACGGTTATGGCGCGCTCCAAGACGCCGAACAATTCACATCTGCGAGGGACTTTTTTTTTAAAGAGGAAACTACGCGGTAACGTTAAAGGGCGATTGAGTTGAAGGTACGTTGTCGGAAACGAAATATTTCAGGTATTCTACCCATGGACAGCTTGGTTGCAACATGAAACACAGCCATTTCGTTGAGCTTCTCTAAAAGTGAACGCCTCCAGTTGTAGACACCACGGCTGGAAGACAAGCATATTTTGTTGCCGGCAACACGCACTGCAGAAGCCCCAATCTTTTGCTCGAACAAGCGGAATGCATCTGATAAGAACATCGTGGCTCGCACTTTCTTTATGGGGGACGAACAAGTGCACTTTGGTGAATTTCTAACGACACGCAGTGTTTATGTTTCTCGCACGTTGGCATAACATCAGGTCTTGTTCTGAGCATCATTGTCTCAAGAAAACTCAGGTAGTAGAAGGGTACGGTGAGGGGGAGATGAAGGTGATGGTGCGACAGCTGGGGTTTTAGACAGTTATAAATAGCCGGCAATTGATTGTTGTGCGCGAAACTCCTATGATTTGATCAAGGATGAGTCACAGGGAATCAATGAAACCCGTATATAAAAAAATTACAGCATATCCACGGAGTGAATGATGATGAGTGGGCGAAGCTCGGGAGGTTCATCGTAGATCGTGCCGAGTTCCGGATTAATTTAGTTAACGCGCACGCTACGAATCCTCATGGTTCAACTATGCACAAGTGAAATCTCCCACCGGCACTTCATTTCAAGTCAAGATCCAGTGCATATATATATATATATATATATATATATATATATATATATATATATATATATATATATATATGTGTGTGTGTGTGTGTGTGTGTGTGTGTGTGTGTGTGTGTGTGGGTTGCCGGTGAACGCTTCTCCAACGCGAGCAGTCGGTATTTCTCTATCAAGAAACTCGCTAGGAGACGCTGCCTGCGCCAACGTTGTCTCTCGCGGGCGAGGGCGCGTTCTCCTTCCTTGCGAGCTGGTAGCGTTCCTCTAAGAAAGAGCGTTTCCATAGCCAACGCGCGCCTTTCGCTCTCGAGCGCGTGCCTCCCGGCACGCGGGTTACGCCTGACGCCTGACAAGGTTAGACTAAGAGGAGCTTCGCCCCTAAAAAATGTGGTTGGGCCCTGTGTCATAGGACTCGGTATAACATAGAGCGAAACCAATCATTGCGAAGTTGTGGAATATATAAGCGTCAATATGGCAAATCAAAGGGCGGGAAATGTGTTGGGTACTGTGGACATGTGAACACGTTACATGTAGACATCACAGGCGCGTCGACACGGCACAGGGATCTTCGATAGTCGTACACAAAGGAATGTTCTCGAGCGATTCACATTGTTCCAGAGACACTGAATTGCACGCGCCAAGGCCCTGCGCAAACCTCCTATAAAAAAAATTACAGCATATCCACGGAGTGAATGATGATGAGTGGGCGAAGCTCGGGATGTGCATCGTAGATCGTGCCGAGTTCCGGATTAATTTAGTTAACGCGCATGCTACAAATCCTCCCGCTTCAACTATGCACAATGCACAAGTGAAATCTCCCACCGGCACTTCATTGCAATTCAAGATCCAGTGTATATATATATATATGGGTTTTGCCGGTGAACGCTTCTCCAACGCGAGCAGTCGGTATTTCTCAATCAAGAAACTCGCTAGGAGACGCTGCCTGCGCCAACGTTGTCTCTCGCGTTTGCCGGGGCAGTGTCGAGTTTGCCGGGGAGCGCGTGGCTCCCGGCGCTCGCGGCGAGGGCGAGCGCCAGGTGCCACGCGCTCGCCCTCGGCGCGTGCGTGCGCTCCAGCAGGCACGCGCCGGTGGCTACCTACTACTAACTACTACTACTACTACTACTACATACATCGGGGACGCACGAAATGGCTGCTAATGGGGAATGAGAGACAGAAGAATTCGGCTTTTAGTTAACGCGCACGCTGCGAATTTTTTATTGTTCAACAACGCACAGGAGAAATCTCCCACCGGCACCACCTTGGAGGTCAAAGCGTAAGACTGGTTACGCACTACTACGACTACGACGGGGGACGAACGGGTGCCGCTTTAAGGAGCTTCGCCCCTAAAAGGAGCGTCCGCAAGCGGTGACGCCTTGCAAGCGAAAACGAACGGGTGAAAAGCCCAGCCCGCTGCAACGAAAGGGCAATAATTTTTTTTTTGTCGACGGCCGGCCTGGCGTTCATGGAGCCGTGCGCATCAAAATTCAGCATAACTGGCCACGCAAGGCAAATTTTGTAGCGTCCGGGTTCGTACTTCGCCCTAGGAACGCACCGTCACGACGCCGTTACGCCCAAACTTTCCTGGCGGTTGAGGCGCACAGACTACCGAAACGCCGACTACCGGCGGCAGTCAGCATGACACTCTCCTTCACTATATTTATCGTTCCTACATGGCGCTACCACCGCAGCGAACCCAGGAGAACAAAGGGTGCAGTATAAGGGAGGCGATGCTAAGAGTAAGTTTGCTTGTCCAACACTATGGCTGTGTTCCAATTCTGGACAGCATCGTAGACAGCCTACCTTGACAGCTTCAAGGACAGCTTCGCGTGCTTGCCGTCCGAGTAATGGAACGCGCCCAGATGACGTATACATGACGAGGCGCCATCTCGCGTCGACAAAAGAAAGTTGAAAAGAACGCTCCCAATTTTCGTTCATTTTGCTTATTTCGTGTTCCAATCTACGAAAAACTCAATGCAGCTCACATAAATTGCGTAAGAAAGCGCCTATTTGCGAGCAGACGACCGCTCCGGCGAGGTTCGTGGATATTCAAGCAATCCTCGCAGCCGCCATCTTGTTTGGACAGCAAAGTAGCCTGCATCGTTTTTGTCTTCGTATGCCGTCTTCGCGAAGCTGCCTATTTTGCCGTCTACGTTAGAAATGGAATGGGACTTAAGATGGCCGCTGTTACGTAGCCGTCTATTTAGCCGTCTACCGTGAGTATTGGAACACACCCTATAGTTCACTGTGCTAAACACCTTTAACCGGACGACAATTAAATGCAACTTGTAGATCGCTGTACTGAACATATAAGGCCTATCTGTGCTCTATATGAACCGTGTTGTGGTGGTGTATCGGTAGAGCTCCTAGCTTCTTTCGTCACATCCCGGGTGAAGTCGGTTTGAGTCGGACTGGGTGGAGCTTTTTTATTGTGAATGCCTGTTCGTTTTTTTTTTCAGAGATCAACTTCCGTTACGTAAGTACCAACGTGGTGGACCACAGTATAAAACACTTTCGTATAAAAAGAAAAGAAAGAAGGTGGCGGGAATGCTCAAGGAAACCAATCCAAAAATCAGGTGATCTAAGCAAAGACCGTCTCTCCCACTGCTACCAGAGAAATTTCGCCCACGTACAACAGCAGCACAATTTTTTAAAGCCGAAATTCAGGAAGTGCAACTTGTACTGCAGACAGAACGACACGAGTCGATTCGTAGACTCGCAGAAGTTGAACTGAAACTAAGCAAGAAAATCAATCAATGAGAAGACTTTCAATCAGTTAGCAAGAATCTATTCACAAACCCAACAGTAACAAACGACAGAAGGAGCAATGGAAGCATGAATGCTCCTTCGTGACAGCTCACCGGCAGGAAACAATTTAACAATGGCAGATATAAAATGAATTTTCTTAGGACAATTTCTTTATTTATCCGATCAAATCAACAAAACACAGCAAAAACTCTGCATGGAACTAACAAATCAAATGCTGTTTGCGATGGTATCCCCGTGCCTTGTAACACGAGAACTTAAGAAACAGGAACCTCAATAAAACACACAGGCGCCAAAGCAACCCGCATGGACGGGGACAAGTCAGGGACCTCTGGAAATATTATTCCAGTGGCAATAAAGAATTAAATTAATCGTATGAAGCATGGCTACCTCTATGGGTTTCATAGCACCTAAAACCCATCTGCCCAAAACATCGAAATTGGCAATGGAACTACCGCTCGTTTTGCAACAAAACGGCAGCTCTCCAAAATCGAAATTTCATTCAAAGCTCTGTACCCCACCCCCCATCCCCATATGTTCATGACTTGCAGGAGGAGGACAAATATCACTCTAGATTACGTATTGGGTCACGCGATAAAAGCACCTATAGGCATACCAGAATTCAATCGTAATTTTCTCCTAATTCGGTTTCCACCTAACAAGAGACCCAAAAACAAAACCTAGATTCGCAATACCTATAGTCTACCGAAGATCAATGGCTTTGACATACTAGTAATCCTAGCGGCGGCCAAACGAGCAGCGCGCGCGATGGACACTACTTGTAGTGCAGTGCGCGACTTCAATGCGCCTGCCATCACCTCCAGGGGTGTTAAACTGGCTGTACGAAAGGTAGACTCGTTGAACACGCAATGGAAGCCCTCTCCATTCTGAACTATCCTAGCACCATTACAGGGACCTGCAACAGCGTTGGCAAGGAGGGCGCTCCCGATCTCTCCTTAACCAGGAATGCCAGGCATCCAGCCTCGCCAAAGACAAACTGGTGAAAATCTGGGCAGCGATGACGACATCGTCTGCACAGCCTTAAACTTAGCAAAACCAGCAAGGAACTAGGCGAAGTATTAATTACCGATCGGAGTAAGTTCCGTGAAGTGTCAGTTTCCGGCGCCCTGAGAAACATGGCTGATGAGGCTCACGGGAATGTCGACAGATGGCGCTCTACATTTTGAACATCTCCTATTCCTTCTGCTTCGACAAACACTTATCAAACTAATGGCTGAATTTCGAAGAAAATATAGTAATGTTCAGCATGAACGAGGAACCAAATGCTTGCCCAAATTTGATCAACAAACTTAGTTGCTGAATAGAAACAACATGTGAGGGCAGAGTGAACTCAGATAGACACTAAAGAAAAATATTAAGTAGACATGAGTAGTTGGAATACCATTGCATAAATGTCGCAATGTATATTTCGTGCCATGAAAAGGCCCAGTTGGAACAAAAATCATATTTTAGTATTTAGTATACTGTTCGAATTAATCAAATTTCCCGCTGGTGACGTAGACTTTTTTTCTCTCTCTAATGACCGACGGTCCAGGCATCTGTCCGAGAGGCAGGACTGCAGTGGCTAGCATGGGCTAGCAGGAAAGGAGGACGGTTTTGGCTACTGTCAGGCGCAGACGCCGCTGTCATGAGCTGCGGAGAGATCTCTTCCTATGACGCCCCGCTGCGTACCACGTCCACGCCACGTTGTCAGCCACGCTACCCCGCAGCTGTGTTTGCTAGGCCCGCCTGCGTTACTGGTGCCAGTTGTAAAATGCGGCCACTTATGGCGCTTTCCATGCCCTACAGTGACCTAGACATCTTTATCACTGAAGCACTGTTGAAGGTAATCAGGACTCTTTAACGCTTGCGAGAATTCGCCCGTCACTCTGTCAAAGAACGTTTTTTTTTTTTTTTTGCCTTTAGTGTATCTTTAATAAGGACGGCTTAGATTTCCAGCGGCAAGAAATGCCGGTTTATAAATAACGCTCCAAAAATTGGATAGTTGTTTCAAGTTACTCATCTATCTCCGACGGCATGAAGCTCTTTATATATACTTATTTAATACTACTGGAGAATTTTAAGTGATTAGTGCAGAGACCTCATCGGTGCCTGAATAGATGTTTATGCCACGCGTCGAGCTTCTACGGCAGATAACCCACGGAAAGATTTTTTTCCTCGCATGTTTGGTTTTTTAGAATCAATTTCTTGGGAGTAATAAGGGTCATATTGGGCACTTGCTTCAAAACTTTTCACATGTGACTATACTTGAAGAATTCAGAGACAAATATTGCATACGGAGAACCAACAGTGGCTTCAGAGTTAATTTATTATATCTACGCTTGTCGCAAAATTGGCGTAACCTTCTGTGTCTAGTTCAGCCAACTCTGCAAACATCTGGAAATCAAGTACGTACTGAGTTTGTGGCGTGGTTGAAGTGTGCGCATCTTCGTACTTAAGCAGCAACATTCCCAGCTATAAAACAACAACAAGAAAAAGAACAAATTTTCCTAAACAATGCTTCAGGACAAGTTTGCTATTTGAGATCAACATTTCGTTCGACAAAAAGAATTCACTGACACTCGTACAAATATCCAAAGGGTGGGAGGCTGTATTTGAATACACATTTTGAGTTCTCTGATGCGGGCAGTGCAATGGCTGACGCGCTCATGGGAGCCGCCAAGACTAATTGGCACCGTTTTCTGGCCGCACATAAAGAGCGTTGTAGGGCCCTTTCAAGAATCGCGGACCTCGCAACCATGTTGAGGCTTACATGGCAACAATGCCTCCATGTACGCTCCCTGAACAAACGCCTTTTGAACATGATTGACAGGCCGCCACGTTGGCACCCGTCGAACAATGCACAGGGAAAGACGTGACGCAAGCGTCTAGACGAGCCAGGCGCCGCCGCCACCGTTATCAGCTAGCGCCTGCTGCGCGAACTGGTACTCTCCGATTCCGCCTACACCCATCAATTTCGTCCCAGCTTCCCTCACTACCGCTTCGCTTGGTGTTCAAAGATTACGCGAGAGCGCCTGATGCGGTTATGATTACGATAATTCTCAGGGGTCGAAGCACATATCCCTCAGCTTGCTCACGGGAACTTTATGCAGCCGAAGGCCCACGTGCCTTTGTTGGGTTGACAAAAGCAGAACCTATTGGTGATATAGGCCTCTCCATGTACGCCGATTACGACAGGATATATATGGCCCCAGACCACTTGATTACCAGGGTTGTTTTGCGCGTTTGAAGAGTTGTGCCTTCCTGCTGCGACTACATCGTTGTGTTTTTGCCATCGTAAAAGAACAATTGCGTTGAGCCTCCGGTTCAAGGGAGTTACGTGGCACTGTGGGTATCATGAAAAGCTACTCTACTCGGCCCTACTACGACTTGGATAACTGACACAGTTAGTGTGCTAGAAAACATCAAACGCTTCCATTAAATGTATATGAGAAGACGTTTGAATCATGTACAGACGCCAGTAATTCACCTTGACATAAAAAGGTGAACACCTTGGGAGGAGCAACTGGTATCGAATCAAAAGAATTAAAGCACTAGTTTTTAAAGTATTTCCCCAGACCCCAACCAAAGCTTCTAGTAGAAAATAAAAGCAGGAACGAACCAATTCAAACTGCTCATTACAAAAGCTTCCCACGAGGTGATTTCTCGTCATACCCTATTTAGTACGAGTTTTGTTGGCTCAGGAATGTGCTACATATTTAAGGGACGTGTTGATATACAGATTAAATTATGAATTCGAAGTGGGGGAGTGTCGTTTAAACCTGTCTTTCTTTTAAAACAGTAATTGTCCCAATCCATCGTGTTCGAAAATATAATAATGAACCATCTCATCAAAGCCTCATCAATAATGTCATCTCATCAAAGCCTAATTGCAACCACCACTCTATAAGGTGTTGATGACCTGTCACCTTATTAATTTTCCAGTGACCCTGAAGGTTACTGCGCCTACAGCTTAAAATCTTTACGCGGTACTGATGTTTGAACTCAGTGATATGCTGAGACATTCATGTAATACTGACATAAGAATCCCTAAATGTGTCTTCGCAGTTTAGCCACGATTTGTGTCCTTTAGATGTAGGGAGAAACCAACGTAATTGCTGCCAGTTCTATTATGCTACCATGAAAAAAAAAGCAAGTTAATCAAGTGCGTTCTGCAGTCTCAATGAATAAATGTGTGACTGGATAATCAGCTCCATAACTTGTCACAGTCATCGCATTGCTTACTCGAAAGCAAGTCCCACAACCAGTTTTTACTAGCGATAATTTGTGAAATTAAACTACAAAGTACAGTGTACTCGTATAGAGTGCGAGTTGTGTTCAAAAAGTATTGATCAACAAGCCTTTGATCAGAAGAAATGAATTTATTCATGAGAAGGCACAAAGCCTTAGCTTCTACAATGCACTGCCTTCATTGGTAAACACAATTACTCCAGTTCTCCCGGCATTACTGGAAGCACTTCTTCAAAGTACTTTAAGGAATGCAGTTTAGCATGGCCGTCGCGTTTCGCATGTCTTCACTTGATTTAAATCGGGTTTCTTGCCCCGCCATGGTGGTCTAGTGGCTATGGTACTCGGCTGCTGATCCGTGGGTCGCGGGATCGAATCCCGGCTGCGGCGGCTGCATTTCGACGGAGGCGAAATGTTGAGGCCCGTGTGCTGTGCGATGTCGGTGCACGTTCAAGAACCCCGGGTGGTCGAAATTTCCGGAGCCCTCCACTACGGCGTCTCTCATAATCAGAGCTGGTTTTGGGACGTTAAACCCCACAAAACAACAAGAAATCGGGTTTCTTTCAGCCGCATTTTCATCGTAGATAATAGACAATAGCTACACGCATTCATGTCGTAGGAGTAAGAAGCTGACGGCGAACAACAGCTGATGAAGAAAATCTCAGTGAGATATCATAATGGAGGGGGTGTGTTAAAGGCCAACTCAGGCAATTTTTTGAGCATCTTAAAGTAATGGCGATTCTATGTTCCTGAGGCGTTCCTGTCACACTCCTTCTGGTACAAATTCTGAGAAAACGCGAAAATAATTTTTGATGAGCAAAAAAGCATGAAACTCATACGGAAATCTGACCCAGTAGTGACGTCAAATCAGTCAACCTTCCTTTCGCATATTTCGACAGCGCATGCGCCCTTCCCCTGGCGGTAATGTCCCGAAGGTAGGCGGCACGCGCAGATCTCGAAGGCCATGGCATGGTACCGGTGCGCACGCTTCTGTCGCTTTGCTGACGATGACATCAGCACAGACTGTGGCCAATAATTGTAGGACGCCAGGTGAGCGATTTGAGGCAATCAGTAAAAATTGAATTGCAACCAATCTGCGCATCCCTCGAGCCTGTAGTCTTGCACAAATGACGGACGTGTGTCGAGGAACCTACCCAGCGAGATTTATTGAGATCTATAGATATAGAAAAATCGCTGGAGTTTGCCTTTAATATGACTGACTGCGCTGCCATTATTTTGCTGCCAACAATTCGACTTCTGGGACCCAAATCCTGGGCCAAAATTCAATGTGGTGATTCAAGGCTTACCGTATTCCTGTCGTAAGTTCTCGAACTCTAATGGAACTTCCCTCGGAGAACGATGTCCGCGCTTGCTCAATGAGATTCTCGTTCCCATTTGTTGAATGTTTGTTTCAACTGGGTTCGCTGTTCACAGATGAGCGGCTATCTTTGAGGCGGCCGTAGCACTCCCCTCTATGCGAGGTGGGCTCATGGCATTGTCACCGAAAGCTTGACGAGTCTTGCTAATGGTTTCCACTTGGATAACGCCATGTTCCCGGCTCATTTTCATGCAGTATGGCTGCCCATGTTGTTCCGCCATTTTACAACCTAACTGGAATTCGACAAACTCTCTACACTCTCTAGAAGTACAAACTATGACAAGATCTCGATTTTGCTGCGGAGTTATGCCCAACGCCATTCATATAAATTCTACATATTGCCACATCAATTCCTCGCATACCGCATGAGACAAAAAGCCTACTATTGGAGTAATATGCGGATGCCCTCAGAACAGGACGGAAGATTTTTTTTTCAAGCATTACGAATGTTTCTCACAAACTGTTCAACTAAAGACACTGACAATTTCTTCACAGGTGGCCTCACCACTAATACTCCTGAGAAGAAATCATTACTTGGAAGTAGTTTAATCTATAGGCCTCTTATGGGTAAACCCAACTTATATATGTCATAACTAGACAGAGTAGTAAGAAAAACACAACACTAGATCACATAGTAACTACTGATCCATGCCCTGCCATTACCAGTGGTACATTATCCGCTGATATAGCAGATCATATATTCTTCTTCACTTTGTATAATTCGTCATTACCCGCTCAGAATGAAAAATGCATCCGAAATGTATACGACTACAAATCCATATTAAAGTATATAAAATTTTATGACTACAAAGACATATGGCCTTTGTAGTCATTTACTTTCCGGATGCATATAACATCAAAAATAGTTTGAGAAAGAGGGGAAAGCGCTTCTGATGTATGTACTGCTGGTGAAAAGATAGGCCCCCTTCTTAATATATTTCACGTTCACATGAGCAGCTCACATTCTAGGGTATCTGGCAATAGAAATGCTTTAAAGAGAAAGCCACGGATTCTATAAGGCACTTTAAAATCGATAAATTATCAGAATTAACTACATCAGAAACTTCAGCTTTATTGTTATAGAGTAGATCTCGAGACAAGATACAAGAGCTATAAGACACGTGTTGAAATATTATTGCACGTTCCGAAGGCTGTATTTCATCACTCATGAATCAGGATTTCATCGCTGAAACCACGAAATCATTAGGCTGTATTGAGAGTACTGTAGACGCTTGAAAGTCTTCTTGCCTGAGGAAAACATGCCCTGTTCATGGCCTCTAGACAAAAGCTAACCTAGTGCACTTTGATCTGGCGCCAGCCGAGTAGTGCGTTTGGATGATTGAGCATTTGCCTTGAGGGCTTCTGTGTTTGGGAAAAGCAGTGTTTGTTTCTGTCAACAACAGATGTTTAGAAACTTCCAAACTCTCGAAATCTTGTTTTTTCTTGTAGTCGAACCACTCGCAATCTAACTTTATGCTTCATTAGCGGAAGTTTATAGCAGTGCTAGTGCGACATAACTAAACCCACTGGAGACTGCAGCGTATTCAGCCTAACTATTTTTGCGCTTATTAGCCTTTGCACGATATTTCGCTGCCCCGAGAACATTTTTTTTCAGCATTCAACAAAAATAGAGGGCGCCACACACTGCAATACACTCAAACTAATCTGCGAACAAATGTGAGCGCGACATGCAGCTGTACTTAGCCCACTTCAAGTTCTTAGATAAAAATAACCTTAATTGCATTAAACGGCCTTCACGTTCAAGTCGTAAGTATCTCGCAGTATTAAACTCGGTCTCAACTATGAGACTTAAAGTTAACGGCTCTCAAACTACACAATAAGAGAAAGAGTGTTAGATTATTCCTACACGTTGTTTGCGAAGAAGAGGTTACGATGTTGGAAAAGACATCCACCAAAAAGAAAAAAGAAACATGAGAGCCAGGGCTTCCACGAAAACTGTTCGCCACAAAATTTAGATACCTCAAAAAAAGAAAACGCAGCCTGAAGGCCCAGCAACAATTTTCTATAGGCTGAATAACATAAATTTATGCGTCGGGACGCATGGTTAAATTTAATTTTCTGCAGTAGTGCTAATATTGCAGAAAAAGATGTTTAAAAAAATACGTTTTGTCAGTAAGTATATACGGGAAAAAATTATGGATGCGATATTTTGGCGAAGCAGGAAGAGGCGATTGCGAACACCGATGTCGTCAACGTGAACCGTGTAGCGACTGAAAGACAATAACATAACTCAAAGCAGACACAGCGTTAGTGGGGTTGTTTACTGATTAACAGAGCTGTGACTACAATTGTTTGCCCTAACCTTTGAAACATTCGCTTGACATTACGGCTGAAAGACAGTTGAGTTGTTTCTTATAGACGTAAAGCCGAGATATTTTCTCAAGGGACCATGAAATGTTCTCGCACTATCCTTTCGTTTAGCATAATTGCTACCTGCTTTGCAAACAGCCTTATAATAATGGCGCCAAATATCACGCATTTCTACAGCTTAGTGCATTACGAGTATTCTGTGCATTACAAATACTCAAAGAACACAGCTCGACGAATGATATCCGGGGCGGCAATACGTATACTGCAGTATAGTTTATGGCATCACTCTCAACTTGAAAATAAGGAAATATCTGAAATGACTCAGCGCTCAACAGCTGTCTAACTCGGGCTAGCTTTTCGATGTGGCCTAC